>OU618552.1:5199902-6399902 GCA_914829495.1 Eilema sororculum | reverse complement strand
TTTTCTGTTTTCCGTCGAAATAGTTCGTCGAAAATCAAAAGATAAACTCTAAAAGAAAATATAAAAAACTAAGAATTCAACTCTTGGCTAATTGTCGAAAGTAATATTTCTTTATTTTCTTTAGTTTGTTACTAAGTACAATTTTTGTATCAACCGTTGCCAGGCAGTCCGAGTATAGTATATGAAAATCTAATAGATGTCGACCACCTCGCGTTTGAAGTATGTAACTAATGTTATTTTTTATAGCAGTAATATAATTATATTTTGCGAAGGTACTTATACATTGTATTATCAATTTTAATGCTTTTCAGAGTTGCTTCAGCTCGTAATATAACATAAGCTGATGAATACGATCCAGTCGCATCGCTTAGTAAAAACTGTAACGTGTAAGCTTATTGCAATTGTTTTTTCTCACATTCAGTAAACATTTGAGATTCTATTCACTAAATAGAATTAAAAAATATGCAACGTTGTATAATCTAGACACGCAGTAGCGTGTAAGCTAAGTTCCAGCAAAGAAACTGGCTAGCCAGCGCCGAGTGTAATATAAACAAGTAGAATGGTATGGTTTGAGATTCACATGGTCATTCACATTAGTGATGTATGTAGTGTGATTACTCACCGGGATATTTACCATGTTGTTTTATTTATATGAGTAACTGTTACTATGTTACGTTAAAATGATGGGAATGAAGTTATTAGAACCATGGCTATTTATTTTGCCTTTTTTTCAGATCAACTTCTAATGTAGAGAACATCCCGACTAGTACTGTTTATTAAAAAAAAATTAGATAAGTGAGTTTCAAAATCTCACTACATAATAAGCCATTTCCTTTGCTTTGGTTAAACATTCATTTATATAAACCAAGCAAATCAAATATAAAACCAGTAATAGAAAAATTCGACCACATGGAACACGGACGACCGCCCGTGGAAGGCTAGCTCAGAGTAAGAGCACTGGAACGATAGGGTTCACGACTCTGGCGTTGAAGTCCCATTGTGGTTTAAATTTTTCGAAAAAATTGTCCACATTGAATATTTTTAGTTTCATATTCTGTATGAACTAGTTAAAAGTAATACACTCAAGAAATAGATAGTTTTCAGGAAAATACGTAGTAAGTTTTTCATACTCTTTAGCCGTCAAAACAATAATTAATAGGTCATTTCCTAAACCTTTTCCACAAAAATTCACAAAAATGCGTAGGTTTCAGGTAGAATAATCAAAATCATGTAATAAAAATAAGTAAATACCGTACCTAGCTCATTTACTCATTAGTATTTGAGATGATCTTTCTTATTTATTCATTTAAATACTTATTTCATTTAACACCAAAAATAAATTTATATATTAATTTATTAATATATCGATGTTCTTTGGCGAGTATCTTCAGATACTCGCCAAAGAACATCGATATATTCCTAGAATGATCCGCGAGGCTATTGAAATTAAAATACACCCAAATTTTAATAGAGAGGATGGATGGAACGTACCACCAGTGGGACCCAGTCATCCACTTAATCAAACCCAGTAAGCAGCAAAATCCAGCAAGACTTAACAACGCAGTGAGCTCATTCTGTGTAAATTTGCAGCAGCCGAAACATCAGTTTAAAAAGTAAATAATAAAAAATATACGTGTTAGAATCCGTAAAAAGTGGTTTTATTTCAATGCTTATGTTTATTTTACAAATCCCACTCATTTTATCTATCACCAAAAATAAAATTATTGTGTGTTCAAAGTATACCTTATATAGATAATGATCCAGCTCGTACTTTGCCAAATTTTATCTGATTATTTTGGGTATACTGTGCGCCTGCACACCAAACACAGCGGTTAGCTGCCACACAAAATACTGCGAGACGACAGACGTGTGGACAGACGAGAGCGGGACGTATGAAGTGTGCGGGTGAAATCTGAATTTTTACTAGCTTTATGCGCGCTCTTAAGAAACCGCAATGAATTAAGTACGCGTATCTACTGCATGCGTCTGCAGTTGTTGTATGCGGTCATCTTCGAAATCATACCTATATGTCGAAAGTCTTCTAGGCTCAAGCGAATACAAGTCTCTGATGATATGATAGCTCTCCTTTGGGGTTTGGGGGTTAAACGTCACTCCCTCCATTTAAGAACCCCATAAACATGAACTCGAAATGTGAGAGAGAGAGAGAGCTCGTGAAATTTGTAAGAATAAAAACAGACGTGGGCGGTTGTTTAAACCCCGCAGGGGAAAAAATATATGTATTCATGTAAACCATGAACTCCTTTGCTAGGTATTATTTATAACTGTGAACTTCTATGAAGTATTTCCCCAATAAAACAACCGCGAATCCAAATAAAAAGGCCCGTTATCGTAGCTCTTCTCGATTGGCTCCATGTATCGGCTATCACGCGAGGTCGTAACTTTTTAAATTGATTACTTATCTACTTTTATATCTGACCGAGGCAACCCTGACTTACCTTGGCGACCTCGACGAACTGTAAATTATCGTACGAAGGTATTCGTTTTTATTGAACTACTAATACTTCTTTAGTCTCTAGTTCTTTAGACTCAGGTTACTTTTATCTTTTCCGGGATTGGTTAGTACAAATTATGAAGAACCCTGAGCTAATTGATTTTGTTGACACTTTTAATCCATACTAATATTATAAATGCGAAAGTAACTCTGTCTGTCTGCCTGTCTGTCTGTATGTTACGCTTTCACGCCTAAGCCACTGAACCGATTTTGATGAAATTTGGTATAGGGGTAGATTAGACCATGAGAAAGGACATAGGCTATGTTTGGTCGCGATAACCGACATCAACGCGGGCGGAGCCGTGGCCTAAAAAAAAGGTAGTCTATCCATAAAGACATGACCAAAATACGGATAACCAATGGTGGGCGGGACATTCGCACGAATAGAAGGACCGGCCACGTCATACAGAGGTTTTGAAATTTAAAAAAACCATCTAAGATATTAATTTCAGTTTTTTTTTCCTTTTTCCAGAACGTTCTTAGAGAAAGATCTACTCGAGACTGCCACACTGGTGACTTTGGAGTCAGCCAACATTCTAAACTGGTGGAAACAGTACGGCCGCGTGCCTGGATCCGCTCGACTACTACCATTGGCGACTTCGGGGGACGGCAACTGCCTGCCGCATGCTGCTTCGTTAGCTGCTTATGGATTCCATGACAGACTATTGGCGTTGAGGACGAAAGTACAGGCATTACTGTCTGGAGAAGGAGGCGAAGTTCTTACAAGTGAGTTCAATGAAATTAAGAAGTTACATGGTATTTTTAAGGATGGTACGAGTTTAACGGTGTGTTTTTGACTTATCGAACAGTTCCCCTAGCACGAAAAACTATCGTAAACGTAGCAAGAGAATGTGCATGAATCCGGATAATCGCAATGCTGCCTTCTCCCGATACGATTACGATATTTTTTCGTGCTAGAGTATAGATTCCAAATACCTCCTGTAAATACTAACATCATACCTTTTCCTATCAACATACTTTCAAATTTTCCATCTTTAAACTCTTTGTTTTGGTAAAGATATTTTTGTTTTTGTTATGAATTATACTAAAAACCTTCGTGATTTCCATACATCAGATTAAGATTTGCACCTCAGTAGTACATCGTGATCTAGTCATTCCTTGAAACATTTTCGACCTTATTGACATACATATATACATCTATGTCCCATTCACCTTCTCATCATAAACCTTTTATTCACCTTCTAAACGTATCTGAACTATCTAAAAACCCCTTTTCAACAACCTACTGCCTTCCGCAGACGCGCTAAAGCGCCGCTGGCGTTGGTCGGAGAGCACATCCCTCCGTTCTGCAGGACTAACCCCCACGGAGGCGGAGTGGGAGCGCGAGTGGGGGGGCTGCGTACTAGCCGCCTCGCCTGAACCAGCCAGGGCTACTCCACAGGCCGCGCCACACTACTCCGCGTTAGAACATCTGCATGTGTTCGCGTTAGCACATGTGATGCGGCGGCCGGTTATCGTGTTCGCTGATGTTGCTCTCAGGGTAAGGAATGATTTTACAGAGATCTGGTGACTATTTTGACTGACTGTTGACTAGGCTGGTTACTATACCGCGTTAAGTAACGACTTACTGCTGAACTGGTTTAGTAGTGAGAACGAAAGCCAAGGAGACGAGAAAAAAAAAGGTAAATAAAGCGACCATTACTGAGTCACGTTGCGATAACTAGCGATTATTTTCTCTGTCCTTGTCGCACATGTCTCACGTACGCGACAATGGCCGAGCGACAGCTGTCGTTGCGTGTTTCGTAGTACAGGAAAGCTGTCAGCGCTGCGGTTCTAAACTGTCAGATCTGCCATCTTATGAGCAATTTCATTCCTGTCGCTTGAAGTAATATATGTTTGGAACCGCTGAAACTTTGTTTACCTTCTTTCTCTCGCTTCGTTGGCTTTACTTTACATGTGTTCGCATTGGTACACGTCATACGACAGCCTGTCATCATGTTCGCTAACGTTGCACTCAGGGCAAGCAGCTCTCGATTCTAAGACATATTGCAGTAGTTTAGTGGTTTAGTGTTAGTTTAGTGGTTAAGGAGTTGACCTTACGATCGAGAGATCCCGGGTTAGAAACCTGGCCATTACACTACCGATGTGAACCCACTCCTAGCAAAAGCAATTTAGCTTAATTAGAGGGGTCATGCCTAAACCACTGAACCGATTTTGATAAAATTTGGTATAAGGGTAGATTAGACCTTGAGAAAGGACATAGGCTATATTTGGTCGCGATAACCGACCTCCACGCGGGCGGAGCCGCGGGTAAAAGCTAGTTCTTTATAAAAACAAAAGTGATGACTCTTGCCGTGAGACACTAGCCACGTTGCGTAAGCACAAGTCAATCGCCTTCCTGTTATCATGCTTACTGATGTTGGGCTCAGGGTAAGGAACTCAAAATTTAGACAGACATTGCAGAGATCTCATGACTAGTTTACCGTGACCCACTAAACCGCAATAAAACACGTGTAACTGTTCACGTTAGCACACGTCATGCGACAGACAGCTATCGTGTTTGCTGACGTTGCGCTCAGGGTAAAGAACTCAAGATACAGAGCAGTTTTACAGACGCCTGATGATTAGTAAGTCGTGACGCACAACATACGACATAATACATGACTGTCAGCACACGTCAGCCCGCCTGTCATCGTGATATTGTGCTTATTAGGGAGCTTTATATATATTCAGAAAGATATTGCAGAGATTTGATGACTAATTTAGCAGGAGTGGAAGGAGTAAAAGACATAAGTCTGATCTTGTACTCCAAGATGACCTCGGATGCACGTGTCTTGGAGGCACCCGAAATTAACGCGAAGAAGATGACGCATTACATTCCTATCAAAAAATTACGTTTCTTTTCACATTTATGTAGGCCGGGGGTCCAAGAAAAACAATTGGGTACTCAAAGGCTAATTATTACTCTTTTTAAACAAATTAATCTTTTTATTTTCTTACACTGCACATCTTATATCTGTTAGTCTCTCGCCATCTTGAATTAAAAGCTTTACTCTTTGTAATAAAGATGGCGAGAGACTAACAGATATACGCCTGTGTTTTTAGTGTATTAGATTTGAAAAAGAGTAATAATTAGCCTTTGAAGTACCCAGTCGTTTTTCTTGGACCCCCGGCATACATTTATGTATGAAAATATCTTTTCTACATAAGAAAAATAAGAGGCCTTGGTTGGTCAGCCAGGGTGCTAGGACTTTACTAGAAGCTACCTCACTCTCGGCAACTGATGGCCCAAGACGGCCGTGAGGTTTTAGTCGGTTCGAATCCCTCTAGATACCCGCCCTCACCTAACAAAGTCGGTAACTCATAATTTAATATAAACTTTAAATTCCAGGACTTCCGCGGCGACCCAATAGCCCCCATCCCGTTCGGTGGCGTATACCTTCCCCTAGAACTTCCTCCAGACCAGTGCAGCAAAACTCCTATACTCCTGGCGTACGATGCGGGACATTTCTCCGCACTCGTGCCCTGCGAACCTTTACCGACAGATGGCGCCAGGGTGCCTCTAGAAGACCACGCAGGGAATCCCATGCCGATCAGGTGAGTATTGGATTGAGCAAGGGTAACTCGGGCGGGTCTCGAACCAGCAATCTTTCCCTTACAAGGACGAGGCATTCCCCTGTAAGGAACAGATCGCGGGTTCGAGTCCCGCCCGAGAAGTTGAATTTTTCCGTATGAATTCGGTTAGTGTATTCCTGTTAGCCCCTCCAGGTAGCTAAATTACTTGCGTTGTGTTAGTGAGATTAATGGGTTCACGTCAGGAGTTTAAGATACGAACCCGATATCCCTCGCTCGCTGAGTGAACCCCATAACGTCTATGCTATTCATTTCTTTTTTTTATCGTATCTTTTCTATATCTTGGACCTGGAACTCCCTGCCAGCTCATATATTTCCTACTTCCTACAGTCCCGGGTCCTTTAAGCGGGGCGTGAAAAGGCATCTGATGAGGCCGTCAAGCTGAGTGCCACCACTGTTAACATGGAACATGTTTACGCTGGTGACCCTCTTTCCGAGACTTTGCTTTTAGCTTACCATCAAGCGAGTTGAAGTCAAAACCTTTAAAAAAAAACTTACTAGTACGAATAAAGTTTCCAACACTTAAACTTCTCTACTAACCTTTCAGATTCAACGTGGACCCTGGCGAAGACTTCCGCTGGGACATAGAACCGGACCAGAAGACGATCAACAACCTTCTTCCAGACGAATACCAGCGGTCTTCCATGCTGGCAGCTTACCTAGATTTAGAACGAGTCGACTCCGTCATACACACACAACCGCCAGAAGAGCTCCGTAGATCCCTTGACGCACTATCGACAAAAAGTTCCAAGCAGTTAAACTCTGTTGCCAAACAGTTTGGAAGTATTGGGAGATCTATGAGCAGTAAAATCAAGAAGAATTTTGGTTCTATGGCCAAGCTGACTGGGAAGAGTGGGAGTCATAGTAATCCTGAAGAGACTCTGGTTAGAAATCAGTCTACTTGTGAAGTTCTTTGCTGTAGGGTGCTTGCGGCTAGAGCACCTGTGCAGGAAGAAATGGTGAAGAATTATTTGAATGAGGCTTGGATAGGGTAAGTTAAATATTATAATACGCACATTTTATAGGCTGCTACTACCAGCGGCTCTGTTCGAGTGGATATCCTTTATATTGTGTAGGTGGCAAAGTGCGCCTAGCGTTCAAGTGCGCCTATCACAAATATTTTTTATCGTTGATGCTACAAACTAAATAATATAGTTTGTAGCATCGAAGTAAAATGTCATTACTAATATCCAATTAGTAGTTTTCGAAATATTTGTGGTAGGCACATTTACACGCTAGGCGCACTTTGCCACCTTCACTATAGAATGTCTAATTATATTGAAATAAAAATCCATAGTCTAAAAACCATTTTTAGTCAGAATATTAAGAAATATTTATCTTGAATACTAAACATGGTTTTCTAAGGTTACGAATTGAAGACGTAACTTCTATAAAAAAGTAATATTATCAGTTATTGAATACTCTTCGGTTCAACCTTAGATTATAATACAAAGTATACAAACTGTATATATCTAGAAGCAGCAGGTGTCATTTCAACGCGACGTGAAAATAGTTCGCTAAACCTACTTCGGTATAAGTACATCCTATGACATTCACACATTTACAGTTGAAAGAACAATATTGACAGTAGCTTACGTACAGTCAACTACATTTACTATAGACAGATGCATTCCATTATAAAAAGATTTGTAAAATATTTTAGTGTTAATCAACTTCTGGCGTTGACTGTACAAAACGCATTTTACTCGCCGTTTTTTTGCAAAAAATTTTATTTCGTCGCCTAAAGAAACGGTGAGACATCTTTGACCAGTAGAGTCAGCAAGAGGACTGGCCATATATGATATAAAGGGAAGTTACTGCGCTGGCAGTAGCCCCTCACCTGCTATATAACTCCACCACATTTGCTCATAGTCTTATTGACTGATCGCATATACGTAAATTTAAAAAAATATATATTATCAAGTCTATACATTATATGGTCTGGTTCAACCTTAGTAATTCCAACGTATAAAATTTCAGTTACACCGCCGAGAAAAACCGCAAAGAACCAGTACAGCCTACCCAACCGCGGTACGGGACAGGCCGCTCCCAGTTTTACGCGGAGGCTGAGAGACCGACCGAGGGACGGAATGGGACGTCCTCCTCCAAGCAAACGACGACGCGGGCCAACGATCGCACCCTGTACCTCAGCAAGTCGACGTTCTATGACGACCGGCCGGCTTCACCTAAACCTTGTCGAGCCCCACTATGTATGTACTACGGTAGTGCGGCTAATGGTGACTACTGCAGCCGATGTGCCCGTTTACAGTAAGGACGTCTATAGACGTACTATAACGCTGATTCAATCATTACTCTGTGTAGCTATAGAGCTCTCTGTTTCGGACATTACTCTGTGTTATTAATAAACGTCTTCCATCAGTAAAACAGGAGAGCGGGGAGTTGAGATTATTTTAAAATACAAATATTAAATTTTGTCGGGTTCGTGTAAAATGCAGTACTTATAGTAAATTCTATTACTTATTATTTATTTGTAACATTACGTTTCACAGTATCATTTTTTCTCCACGGCTCTTCAGGACTTTCTCTCTGTAATCTTTCGAATACATTAGACATTTCCTATTTGACTTGATCAATAATCAAACTTGATCTATATTAAATTCAAAAACACAACACTCATAATAGGCAGCACTCATCCTTCAGCAATTCAAATTCAAGTGATAGAAATGCGCCACATTTTTTTATCATAACGTCAACTGACGTTTTATTTTGTTATGCTTTTAATATCATCCACAGATAGATTTATCTCAATTTATCAGTAAATAACTTATATTTTAACGAAATTGACAACTCACCGCTCTTTTACATCTGAACGTCTACAGACGTATAAAAAATCACACTTAAAAAAAAATACGGCAGACTAATCCTGAATTACCAGTAAATCAGAACTTAAAAACTAAATTCTCATGACATGAAAATATTATTTAGTTTCAAACGAGTATAAAATTAAGCGCTCCATTTTGTACTTACGTGTTTCTGTGACACGGCCGTGAATGCCGAGATCTCTACGTCATATGAAATATATTTTTTTTACGAACGACAGCTCTTATTCTCATACTAATTTTTAAGCGATAAGCGTTAACTTTTAAGCCTAATACGTTAATAAAAAATAATAATTATAGTTGATAATATCGTTTGCGTAGGTGATATTTTTTTATTGTTACTTAGATTTAGTAAGTCACCTTTGTGTTTGCCCCACCATGAATAATATATGCATAATAATAAGTGACCACGTTTGTGGGTTTAATAATAATATCATGTTACTCTCATTACCAGAAATACCACGGGCGTATACAAGTATCTATATTAAATGTAGCAGCAAATCTTCGCTTTGCTAAAGAGACAATTTTCGCCGAACGAACAACTTAACTTTTGTATGTCTTTTCATAAAAATAAGATGGCGATACAGTACCCCTTCACTATAGATAAAGCTTAAAAAAACATTACTGTCCCGGACCATTGAAGTCAATGGTAAAAATGACCTTATAATTCTTACGTCTAATGACGTAAATAATACTCTTATATTATACATGTTAAATATATGTCGAACCAAACGTAATGACAGCTCGAAAGTTCGTACGGATGAATGTGGATTCCTTACGTTTGGTTCAAGGTACCTGTATCTATCCAAAATTCATTGAAAAAAAAGCACTTTTTAACGAATTCCCGACGTTTCGGTCACTTTTCAGTAGCCAGGTCGCGGGGTCATTAAATATTGTTGACACATAGTTTGAAGTATAAGTTAATTCATTATTTTTCAATGTATATGATATCTTGTACACGCCCGTGGTTACAATGCGACTGTTATTTATTATAATACAAGTGCCAAAAAGTGGCTTCTAAACGTATTTTACAAAGTATTCGAAGGCGGTAATGTTCGTATGTTTAGCGTAACATATGTGTTCAAAATTTAGTGCCAGCTTGTAATCAGAACGTAAATTTTGGACAATACGACAACTTAAATGTGTTTCATTATAATGTTATAACTGAATTGTATTTGGGGGAAACGTTTGTAGACGTCAAAAGTATAATTTTGCAACAATATTACATTCAGATCGAAGACGTCCTGAGACGTTCGAAAGGCCAGAATCGTAGCAAATGAAAAAATATCATCTCTGCCTACTTCAACGGAAAAGATACCGTGACTGTATAATGTATGTAAAATTCTATTTATGCACTAAATCGAAAATATAGCACATTTGTATAAAATTCTATTGAAATTTAAGATAATAAAATCAGTATTATTTACTTTTCATACATAATATACTCACGCTTGTTTACTCCTGAGGAGGTAGGGAGAGGTACATGGATACCCACATCTCGCTAACTATTTATTATTTTCCATCCCAATTGATATTCTCTTTGGTCCCACTTGAGCGAAGTTTTTTTTCTTTTTTTTTCGATAGCCCTACAATATGTCCTGACTTTTGTCTCCCTTACGATGTGGGGTCCCACTGGTCCCAGATAGTTTAACTTTCACTGAGACTTCCCAAGTATCATTCATACTCAGTGTAGGTATTATGAATCAATACTGTATACCGTATACTGTATACTTTAGACCTACCATGACTGACCATGAGTCCATGAAATATCCGCAGTTGTGGATTGAAATCTCGGGCAATAGGTTCCATGAAACACTTATCCCGAAGTCGGATTTGAAGTGACTATTCGGTTCAGCTTAAACCCTAACGTAAGAAAACCAAAGTAACTTCATAGTATGTACAATTCTACATAGCTAAACACCACGTCTTTCGTTGATATTTTCAACGAATCCGTAGTTTCGGATTTTTCATGGACCTTACAATAGTGTAGTTTCGTAAGAAAATTTACATGAATAATTCAAACGTTTCCCTTCAGTATCAGGATGTGTGGATCGAATGTATTATAAGAAAAGAGTCTTATCGACAGGGTAGAATCTGTTTAGACATCTACTGTATACATTTAATTTTTGTTGCCTTTGTAATCGTGTCTTCTTGCATTGTAAAATGTACCTTGAGTATTTTTCATTAAGTATATTTTTTCATTGAAGATTTAGAATGTAAGTGTAACAGATGTATTGACAGCTAAACTTGTATAATTAAGTATATCTAAATCTTTAAAAGGCGTAAAGTATGTTCTTATTTTGACGTAAATACTAGGATATCGCCCTAGGACCTGTCGGCGACGATATTCTAGGCCGAGTTTGGGTCCTTAGGTTTAGTCGAAGATACTCTAGAGCCCCGAGTGAGAGGGCTTGCTCAGTGCAAGTTTGGAACGGGGCCAGAACAAGGCTATAATACGGGGGACTCATCAAAAATCAATGTTTAAAAATGGTTGAAAAATCATTCATTGGTTCCAACAGTTCATAAGAAAGTTGGTAGATGGCTCCACCGTCGCCCTTAAAGACGGATGTTAAGAGAAGGGAAATTTGAAGTGATTCAGGTGTGGTGTGGCTCAATAGCTCAGCTGGAAGAGTATTCCCCCTGTAAGGGAAAGGTCGTGGGTTCAAGTCCCACTTGAGGGCTTCTTTTTCCCGATGAATTTCGAAAATTATAAGATTTCCCTTTCACAGATTGAGGTTATTAAAAAGAATAATTCAAAGGGAAAGGTAATATTATAAAAGAATTACAAAACATTTGAAAACGAAATAAATTCTTTTTATCATCCCATGCAAAAAAAATACAAAATATTATTTGCATGACAAACCGAAGTCGACATACCGACCTAATAAAAATTCTCATTTACAAGCTAAGAATTGACACTATTCTCTATAAATAACTTTTCAATATTAAGTATTTAACCACAGTTACGATGAAATAAAAGCATGTTTTACGCGTAAACAATCTAGTTATCATACTAAACATGAATGCAACTGTTGAAAACTATATTTATCATAAATATTAAGAAAATTATAAAAATATATACCTAAGTACCGGCGAACTTCTTGAATAAAACTCAGAATGTTCACGTATGTGCACTTATATGGACCAACCAAAATATACCTCAGGACACATATCTTCGACCTTGGTCGTGAGACAAACAAGGTCCTATCCTGACGCACTTGTTATGAAATAATCTATACTTGAACAAGATTGTTTTGTAATAATCAAAGCTTGGTGAATTTGAACTCGTCCACCGCCTAAGCACTCCGTGCTATCCTCAAAACTATTCAGAAGACATTCAAGAAACGTTTGCTGTGAGTATAGTGTAGAACACATTTGAGGTCCATGATATGTCCTGAGGTATACAAGGTGTTCTAGTCGTTTCGGAAAAAAAGAATTTGCTCACAGTTTCGATAGTAAAATCATCTGGAAGTATTAATTTGGTGAAAGAAAAAAAAAATTTTGCTACCCCCGTACTTTTTTCCTTTCACCTGAACATTATTCCCAGACATTATAAAAAAAAAAATATTTTGCCAAATGATTTTGCTAACGAAAACGGCTTCCAAATTCTTTTTTTGCGAAACGACTATAAAAACACCAGTATACTAAAAAAGGTTTGATCAACCAATGACACGGGTTTACATTAAACCCGTGTCATTGGTTGATCAAACCTATTTATGATTGTTCGATTGTAACGCCTCGCCGTCGCACACCGCCCTTACCACCAAAGAGGCCTAATAGTATCGAACTTTTCGCAACTATCAAGAATTCTGCCGGTCACTATATCTAAGTTGGCAACCAGCTTATCTAACTATAGCCTTGGAATTGTGATTTAGAGGTTATGTACATAATCTATTTCTTCACTTAATAGTCAGACTATCTCATAAACACAGCAGTTAGTGTAAATAGAAGATGGAAACTGATCGAGACGCTAGGGTTTTGTTATACGATGAGATATAACTATTTCTGAACATATATATTTAATACTTGAAATGGTATATGGTATATTTGGAATTATAAGTTACGGCCGGCACACATAACCAGCAAGTAAAAGCATCCTTCGACATCCGTTGGCCATGTTGGCATACTGCAACATCCTAAGTAGTAGGAATGATACCGAACGATCATTCGCGATGCCTATAATGTGTGCCGACCTTTATATAACATTTTATTTTTTATATCGAGATTACATAATTAAAAAAAAAATAACGCACTGATAACATAGCCAAGGAATTTCATTTGCGTTCTTTTAAATATTGAAATGCAAGACATAAATAAAAAACCAAAAATTGTTTTAATATTGAATAACTAGTTTTTTGGAAATAAAACACAGCTGAATTTTTTAGATATTTTAAAATTTTTAAATCGATTGTTTTTATGTGCTAAATATATTGTAATTCTAATACTGTATTCATCACCTTGTGCAGTATTTAGATAACATATCAGATTTAATTCCAGCCCAGTCTGTTACTCGTTTTTCATTCTTTTATTCATTTAATATGAAAAAAAAAACGTTTTATGTTTATGAATACGAACACTCTGATGTGTTTCATTTTAGGGTTAATCAAGCAAATAAGTAAATACATAAACAAATGTAGAAGATGTCTCGATCACTATATATTCGCTATTTGATTTGGACTCAGGGTAACATTAACTCTACTAAATGTCTTAAAGTATTAATAAAATTAATCTTCTAAGTAATATATTAAAAACGAGCTTGGAGTATCTCCGGCCTTAGTTGCTCGTGTATCTCCGGGTTTATTTACAAAATAATTTCAAGTATGTTATTATGTATACATGAGCTTAAGTTGTAGCAAAACCTGGCACTTATTATAATATTTTTGATCTTCTAGTCCCATACGTTAGAATAGTTTAATATTAAAAATAGTTTTAAGCAAAGTGATTAAAAAATACTTATTGATGTTGAAAAAAATGTCGGAAATCGTTTGCAAAAGGTCCTCGTAGTGTTTGTTTTATATTATTGTTATCTACTCACTTGTGTTACTAATGTACAAACCACTTTACGGTACCCACCATGTCGTCAGTCTTCGGGAAAAAGAGTGACTGAGAGTCGGCAAAGATCGGCTTGGTTCGGTTTTGTATAGCGTTCTCATATAGCACATGTCTAGAGTTGTTAAAACCGAAACTATACTTATAATGTTTTGCGAATGAAGAACATCACTATTCCTTAGTCACCTTTCATTCCACGGTTTTAGCTACTCTATAAAAGTACCACTGTCTGATTATGTACAATAGAAAGACTTACATAACCGTAGCAAACCGGTTTTAACTGCACTCTCAATATATTCCCGATGTATGTAATCAAAAGTCGGGCACCGTATACCTTTAGCTTTATAGATCTGTGACATATAATATGTTTGTGAGATATCATAACTAAATACTTAGTTATAACAAAAAACTGTTAACAATTAATATAACGCATGTTGAAATCGAGATGTTATATTTTTTCAAATGTTTAACAATATAGAGACAGCATATCATGTTTTGTAGAAATAAAATTGATATTACAGATTCAAATTGCATTTTAGTGCTTTTTATTTTTACTATTAAATCTCCTTGCGAACATGTCTATTCCGTGGTGAAGGGATAAAGCCGCAGACTACCCTCAGGCCTCAAACGGATTATACTTTCTCAGGTGCAATTATACTCCTAGCGTGAAAGGACTGCAACGAGCACTGAAACAACTAAAACGCTACGTACACTGCCGAACATCTTATTCAGTTACTTTTTTTTTAAATCTTGGCGAAATACAAAATTGTAGAGATCCGGTTAGCATTCCATGGATTCACCGTGCGATCGCCGGGTCCATGGCGTGGTACAGAGAGGATCACTGTGACGACGCGTGGGACTTGCAACCCAGATGTAGATTTAAGGTGATGCATCAGCGCTTACCTCCACTGTCACCTATCCAAATTTGGTAAGATCCTGTCAACGCCGTTTTAGATATTCGTTCGAGTAACGGTCTATAAACAAGTTATACAGGGATTTAGCTGGAATTCCCCTTGCTCCTACTTCTACGGCGTGGGTTTAACCACATAGCCATTTTTTGTTAACTCGTTGGTCAAGCCCTTTGACTTTGTTTGTTTATTTTAATAGCGTGGTCTTTAGGTATGTTAGTTTCCTACGATACTGTGAGTTCTACTATAATAGTACTGCACGCTTTTGCTGTTTCGAAAATAGGAATATATCGCGTAACGAGTAGAGCCATCTAGCAAAATAAAGCGTCCAAGTTTTAAGGCTGCTTATTATTTGTCCTATAGATGGCGCTATAGTAAACTTTATATTTATACGTTCAATAACCATAACTAATTATTTAATTTATTATCAAAAACTCACATGTACAATGCGTACTTAATAATGTATTTCTATTAGAGACTGTAATTGAATTGAATTGTAAAGAAATTCATATTAAGCATAAAAAACAAAATTTTTAACTGTGACGTTGATTGTGGGTTTATAAACGAATAGCATAATGTCATCATCGCTTTGTCCCCCCGCTGTGGACGAAAGATGCTTTTTGTTATAATATTTAGATGAAGTAAAATACTGACGAAAAACAATTTTAATGATGTCCGGGGGTCTCATAGATAAAGTTTACATAGGCCTAGATAATGCACCTGCTGCATTTGACATAAAAGGCCGAATATTAGGACCAGTAAGTTTCTGCACTCAGCTATGGAGTTCCGCGTTCTTGTTACTAAATAAAACAATATAACCCAGTTATAAACCTTTTTATTACAGAATGGAACCAATTTAGAGTATATTAGGTCAGAAACTGGTGTTGTAGCTGTATTAAAAGTTGATAAAATTGAACCATTGCATCTGGTGCTGCATCATACAAGGTCTGAAGCGTTGGCGGCGGCGAGGTCACTCGCTCACAATTTGATAGAGACTATACGAGCAGAACTGGCACAATGGAGTGCTGCACAGGCAGGAGGGCCGCCGCCTGCCCTTAACGTGCCTCCACCTCCTCTCACAAGCACAATAACTACAAGCGCACCTCCGCCAGTACCACCACCTGTAGTCACTGCCTCACTATCCACTCCCCCCGCATTAACATCTACAGCACACCAGACTGTCATCCCTCCAGTAGTCAGTGTAGCATCTGCAACAACTCCTCTAATGACAGTCCGACAACCCACAGTTTTCCAATTCCTTCAACCTCAACAACAATATGTGTTAAATCAAGAAAATGGGCAGCTAATACCTATAGTTCAACCCGGGATGCAGGTTTCAAACACAAACTTCACGTCACTACCAATTGCACAGCCTTTAAGCTTACAGCAGCCAAATTTCGGTACTCAGATTGTGGATATATCTAGCATGCAGCCGGTTAACGTCACTCAACTGAGATTAAGCGGGGTGCCATCTTCTATGTCAATGATACTGCCGAACGGACTATCGTTTCCTCAAGCTAGTCTAACAACAACGGATTCTACAACTGTAAGCACAGCAACGTCTACACCAGTAGTGTGTGCAGCTCAGAGCACAAATTCATCCCAAAAAATCCTGTATAGTTGTGACAAAGGTGATAAGGAAGTGAAATATCATATACAAGGGGCTGACACGGTGCAATGGACTGTCCCGGGCTCCCAAACAATGCTGATACCGTATCAACAACTCCAGGATCTGGCAGCTGGCCAGCAAGGATTGAGTAATTTGCAGCCACAACAATTTGTTTCAGTAAGTGATTTATGATATGTAGTGTTTACATGAAAGAGGAAATGGTTAGGTTGCATTATACTGTTTATTGGAATAAGTGACTTTGACATGCTATTCTGGAAAATACAGCCTTATTGGAGTCTAGTTCCACTCTGTGGGCATTTTATACACCCTGCCCTGCTGCACAGCACCTTAAAGGTTATAACCATGAGCAAATTCTGTATGTAAATATAACCTTATAAACCTTCCTTTCAAATTCAATTTCAAGCCTTTTATTGATTGAATAAGAGTTGTACATCTAAGATATAATAAAATGGTATATGTTGCACAGCTTTCCTCTCAATCAATCTGCCCCTGCCGCACAAAGGCCTCCCCCAGTAGTCTCCAACTCTCCCTGCTTCTCACCAGCCTCTGAGCCTGCTTCTCACAGAGGGCCAGTGGCCTTTATCAGGTCATCGGACCACCGAGCATACTGTCTGCCTCTCCTTCTCTTGGTATTGTGGCGGGGTATCTATTCTATGGCCTCTGAGCAGGTGTCCCGTAACATCTCCATTTCAACTTTCGTGTTCTATTTATGACATCTTCCCATTTGGTGATTTTTCTTTCATACATTCTATCAAACACCCTTGATGAATTATGCCTATGAAATTGTACCTGCAAATTGAATGCATTGGCTCCTGAAATACAGTTCAAATTAGCTTGGGGACTGGGGTATTCACACACACGACAACCTCCGTGGCATGGCGGTAGTGAATGCGGCCGCTACGCATGAGGCGCAGGTTCGATCCCCGCTCAGTGCAATTATTTGTATGCATGAATATGAGTATTTACATTGGTCTGGTCGTGCCTCAGAGAGCATGTAAAGCTGTCAAATAGTGTCCCCACTGGCATTAGTAGTAGTAAGGTATTTACATATACTAGAAACTTCTATAGTTTGTGTCAAAGAACATATTCTTATCATTCACTAAGGTATTCAATCAGTTTTTTTTTTTTTTTTTTTTACTTTATTTAAGGACTTTATACAATAAGTATATATCGCCCTGCTAGTACATATTGTATTATCTCTACAAAACAAGTATTAAAAACTAAAACATTAAGTAGGTACTATAGAAAGCATTCTATATATAGCCCGTCAAGAAAGTCATGAAAATTGAGGGTGGCGCTGCTGCGCTTAATCTGGTATCCCTATCATACTATAACTAAACAGACTTGATCTGTTGCTTTTTATGGTATGGTTACATTACGATAGTATATAGGTAAATAAAAGTGAAAAAAAAAATACGGCAATTATTTCATTCACTTTTATTTAGGCACTAATGCCGCAAGTAAAGTTCTCTAAAGTAGAGATAAAAATCCAATTTTAAAAAGAGCACTCTTAATGAGACACCCTTTATTAATTCCTCAAGTATTCATTCCATGCGTTATTTTTTTATATCACTCAGGTGGCAGACAAGCACCCGTCCTGACCTGATGCATTATTAATTACATGTGTAAAAACAAATTTGAAGCATATTGAAACTTACAGCGTAACGATTTAGAAGGATAGATATTAAGTTAAATTTGGTACGCGTGATCCGAGGCCTCCATTCGATGCAACCTATACAACGCTAACGGCAATGCTTCACTCTCCTACTCAGCATATATGGGAGACGCTACCACTTACTGCAATTAACGGCCGCGGTGGGAGCAGCCCTATAGAGAGCTGCCCGGAGACTCGCCACGGGTCCCTGTGACTAGCAGCGGGTATAGAGGTTAGATGAGGACACCCAGGAGGCCCATCTTAAAACCGTATATGGATCAAAGTTAACTGGGTTGTGAGGGATGCCGTTAACCTTACACCCCAATAAATAGAAACATGTCCCGAGCAATACCTTACCCAAAGCACACCTACCCGTCTCATGAACCGTGATAGCAAGACAGTCGATTTTTTTACAGACGTTGTAAAGTATTAAACAATGAAAACAAAAGATGTACAGTATGTATTATAATATAATATAATTATAATCCTTAAACATAAACTGGCGAAATGTGGGTGCTAGCACCTCTGCCTACCCTTTCGGGGAATAGAGGTGTGAGTTTATGTTTATGTTTTTATGTTATAATCCTTTAAAACATTAAGTTATTAGTACTAAATTATTGAACACCCAAAATGCTGCTTGAAACTCTTGCGTAATTTATCTGCGATAGTTTCTGACTTACTGGATATATCATCACATACTGAAATGATATTGTCTTGAAATGTGCTTTTGAAAATCTGAAACAAATAAAAACGTACGGTATTGGATAAATACAGCTGTATATACCTTACAATTTTTTATTACTCCTAAAGGCATCAGTGGCTATTACAAAATGGATCAAGACTGTTCAAAAACGTCAAAGTGTCGTACTACGATTTCTTATCGTAGTACGACACTTTGACGTAGGTTAATGACACAACCACGACAAATGAAAACAATGCTTTGAAAAATAAAATGTTCACTTAATACACATAATTTTTAATAGATTACACTTCCCATACCGTGTTTAACATTAAAATATATGTACGTACCGGTTAATTTAGCTTTTTGGCCATAAATATCCTCCAAATCAGAAAGCAGCTTGCCGGCTTGAAATCCCGCCGTATATCATACTATATCCCTGAAATACTTTGAATACGACATGTCTCTCACAGCTAATACACACATTGTAATTAATTTTTAAACTTCATATTGTTACTAGACGTAAATGAATTAAATGAACGCAAAAGATATACGAAACATATCCACAACAAAACAAGGAATGACAGCTGAAAACTCAGTTTGACAGTTATTGAGTGTTGCAAATACAATGAAAAATATTAGTTCCTCCAACATTAATTTCATGACTTTCTTGACGCACTATAAATAGAATGCTTCCTCCGAATTAGGAGTGGTCAGTATTCTGTGGAAGGCACCTATGTCTGACTTATTCACCTCTAAGTCTACCATCAGTTGGTCTCTTCCAATCTGGTAGCGCGCACATTCCATGATTTTTCAATCTGTTGTAATGTTTTTTACAGATAGCACCGGCCGGGGGTCTACCACAGACCTCACTTCCACTGACAGCTACCCAGTTACAACATTTACAGGCCACTGGAACTATTATGCAGCTAAATCAAAAGGTATGTTCATGTCGATATGCAGTTCATGGTATATTCAGGTAAAATTCAGTGTTGACAACTTACTGGTTGAGAATCCGCCTTATAATATAATAAAGAAGCCCCAGGTTTGAATATTGGTTATTACATTGCTATTTGAACCCAATCCCAACATAGCAATTTGTAAATGATTTTTTGGGGGGTCAACTCAGCCTATTGCAAGTTCAGTTTACGGGCCCAGTTTACCACTGCCAGTGGCGCATCAATATTAAACTAAAAATGTCTATGATACTAAGCTTGACTTGAAGAATTGTAAACCTATTGAGTAAGCAATGTTTGTTCAAGTCTTTTCCTGGATGCTAACTTAGCCAAGTTAACTTTAAAAGTGATGATTGTAATTAATAAAAATATGAAATGTAATTGAGAAATGTGAATATAATGTATTTTTCCCAACAGCCAATGGTAAGCAGTGGTTCTTTGATAAACATAATATCGACGGGCCAAGCGTCGTCTCCACAAATTATATCTGTGAGCATTTGTCTATAGCACCAACTAATGATGCTTCATCCTCACAAACCTGTGGTGTTTTGGTTTCAGGGTTTATTTTCATCGATGTTTCCTTTCACTTTTATTTTTAAGTTTAACCCACTTTAAAGTTTCTTTGTGAAGGGACTGGGATTATTACTCGTCTTATTTTCCTCTTACATTTGATGTAATATCAGTGCCGGATTAATATCGTAAATTGGAGAAAGCGCGAAAAGTCTCTGGCAAGGTGGTCAAGTCAGGTGGTCTACCTCTATTCTAGGGAAAGCATCTGTAATGAAATTTTCTTTGCGCTAGACCCAGGTTAACGGTGAGCGGTCAATTTGATTTCATTTCATTGCTTTGGAGGGTACATGACAATTTTATGAACTTAAAAGGTCCAGTAATCCCCAAATGCAGATAGTTTTAACTAATCTTAATCCGGCATTGGTTAACATCCCCATCACTGCTTTCCCTAATTATTTCAGCTCTGCCTTCCAACATATTCTGTTTTCATTAATGTATTAAGTTCTTTGTCTCACCTGCTTAGATGTCTATTTTTTGTTTTTGATAAAAAGATCACAAAATTAAATAATTATTTTACAGAATACTTCTACTCCCACAAAGAATGTTGGTGGGCAGGAATCTCGAGGACAGAAGAGATTGTCTGACGGTACTCCGAGTCAATTGCAGCTTAGACCCATCGCACCAGCTGGGTAAGTCCTTCAACGTTACTTCTAGAAGTGTAAGACTAAAATCAAATTTTATTGCAGATCATTTTGTATGCTAAGGCTTTTGATTTGATGTAAGTAAAGTTTACAACATCATTAAGATACTTTTTTATGTATTACTTAAATAACAGTTAAAACACACTTGTCGGCTTATATTCAAACCAAGAACTTCAGCATCTAAATTTTAATATTTGCAGACGATAATGTCAAAAATAAGAAAAATTTTATTTGTAATAAACCAATTAAAATAAATAATTAAGCAATTGGCGTTAATAAATGTCATCAGTATCTGCAAAAATTAAGATTCAAAACAGATATAATCCAGATCGAGGGAGTTTCAATCAAGACCGCAAAATGAAATAAGATTTTTATTACTATTTTATTAATATGAACCCTCTTTTATTATTGTAATTTTTTAAAATTCAAAACAACTATCTCCTTTAAATCAAGCGTATTCAAATTGTTACTCAAATCATACTTATTCAGCTAATTACAATAGTATTGGAACAGTTCTAAAAATCTATAAAATACAGCTAATTACAGTAAACTGAAGAATATGGACAAAAGAAGTTGTTATTGACTCGAATCAATCTGGCAAACTTTGTGAGCAAAATATTAAATTTTTAGATAACAGGAGGGTGCACCGTTTCCTCGTGGGGTGGCGCTACTGTGTTCGGAGTTCATTGTCTCATATTCTCAATATATTTTTATATTCGTTGTTAGCTGAGAGATATAGTTCGATGCAGACTGGCACCAATTCATAATATCCTCTAAATAAACCGTTGACCTTTATTTATTCAGCCAGCTTTTAAAAAATAATATGGATTTTGAATTATCTGGCAAAATATTTACAAATTGCTTTTTTACTGCAATCTAATGGAAAATCAAAATTTTAAAACAAACTATCTAAATATTTCACTTTCGCCACAAAAACCATAAGTACGGAAATCCTCACGGGCACCCTCCCATTGGAGCCATCTGCATCGAACCTGACAACTCACAGTTTAAAAAAAATCCATAAATATGAATGTGTTGTGTGAACTGACCGATATGCTACCGCAGGTCGCATGTATCACACGACAAGAGCTCGTCGAGAGAGTCGCGCACCTGGACCGCGACACCAGGTATATTGAATATCCAAGATGGTATAGCACGAGATGATATGACTATCAACCCTGCTAACACACAAAAAGCTATGCGTAATGTTGTGACTATAACAGAGTAGGAATTTGTATCCTGCGCTGTGCACAATGGTACAACTGTATATTTCGTGGTCAACTGGACCACGTCACTCAGCCGGGCCCAGTCGACCACTAATTTCAATAATCGGAAAAGGACTTTAAACAAATGTGTTTAAACGAAGCGTGTTTTTTTTTTCAATGTTGTTAATAAAAGAAAATTGAAAATGTTATTATTCATGCAATTCTAAAAAGGTTTGATTATCAAGTCATCTCGCGTTGTAATTATATTCGTATTATGTGTTAGTTTTAAGGTAGCCGCTGCGTTACTTCTTTATGGTATTACAGTAAAATACTCCTCCATGGTTGACCAACAGTCGCATGGTTTCCCTTACAGATATCTCCTAGCATAGATACACCAAATAAGCAATAGCGTAGCTATTTGTACACTTATGATCGGGCAATAAAATATTCCTCCATGGTTGACAAATAGTCGCATGTTTCCCTTATAGATATAGCTCCTAGCGTTATAGCGATGGAGGTGCAGCCTTGTTTAATTTAGCTTCAGCGGCCAGCCATCGTTAAATCTAGACTGCTAGCATCGAATATATTCCTAGACCTTCAGATTTAGTTTTCAGCTCCTGTGAGATCCACACCGACGCGCGACGTGAGAAAATAAGAGAGGCTGCATGCTGCACTGCATTTGTTCCAATAGGTATATTCTGGTCGAAGAATATCAGCTGTTCGTCTCATATCGGCGATCTCTTAAATACTCTATTTATATAACAAAGCTCTCGCATATGCGTAACCGTAGATACTAATAAAAATAATTAAGTACGTAAGTAAAAATCAAACTGCGTAATACGACTGCATCCAGCAAGCGCCTACTTAAACAAATGCGTCCACGCTCATGCGCGTCATTTGAAGATAAATATACCTAAGTCAAGATTTTATGAGCCAGATGTAAGCTTATCCCTTCTAACGTTTTAACGGTGGACATTGAAGCAATAATAAAAAAATATTTCAACTGCCCCAGGAGTGATCTGTGAGGTCATTGGCACGCATTTCATCTTATACGACGTCAAACCACCAATTTTGGGTCCACCGTTCTTACAGGGCCCGGTGGAAGCGGCATAGCCAGACGTATGTTACTTTGTTATCCATATAGCCTGGTGATTGCTGAAAAATGTGGAGCGGAGACGAATATGTAGAAAAAACTGCCTGTTTGTAGGTAATCGCAGAGATCCATTGTCTAGAATAGTCTAGATATAAAAGAGAAGCAGTATTTTAAACACCGTCAGGCATAATGTCTGTCTACCCAGCGGAGCCTAAATAGCGTAGCTTATTATGGAATTGCTGTAGGCGCATAGCGTACATATTTCATTATACCCATACATATAAAATCTACAGGAAAGGCTATAACAACACCTCGTTAGCCGTACTAATATCGTCAACTCTCACACATTATGACCTATAACGACACAAAATACCTTGTTTGCTTGTAGGTACACATTCTAAACACATACCTACACCAAATAAGCCTAAACCAGCAAAAGCGTAGCTTTTTGTACACTTATGTTCGGGCAGATATGCATGCATGTAAAACAGCAATAGCGTAGCTATTTGTACACTTTTGATCGGGCAGATATGCATGCATGTAAAACAGCAATAGCGTATGTATTTGTACACTTATGATCGAGCAGATAGGCAGGCATGCAAACTAGCAATAGCGTAGCTACTTGTACACTTATGTTCGGGCAGATATGCATGCATGTAAAACAGCAATAGCGTATGTATTTGTACACTTATGTTCGGGCAGATAGGCATGCATGCAAACTAGCAATAGCGTAGCTATTTGTACACTTATGATCGGGCAGATATGCTTGCAGGTAAACATGCAATACCGTAGCTATTTGTACACTTATGATCGGGCAGATAAGCATGTATGTACACCAGCAATAGCGTAGCTTTATGCATATTTGTACATCTATATATGCATCCATAGCAAAGCGTAGATGCTTGAGACTTTATAGAACCTCGTCTTTAGTTCGTGCTTCGTATCAATCCAAAGTCTTGTACGTTTCATATAGTATCCCCCTGTTGCTGACAATGAAGTACCGCTGCATGGTAGCTCCCTTGTTCCTGTTAAAGGAGGATCTCTGCTGTTTAAATGACAAGTATTTTATTACATTTTCAGAAGCACCAGTTCCTTAACTTATCAAAACGGAAGCAGCTTTCAATTTTTTTTTTCAGCTTTGGCTCTAAGCGCAGTAAGCGAAATACATTGGCGTAGTATTTATTTGCAATTTATTTACCTGTAATAGCCATAAGAGATCCGAGATAACCCCAACCCTTAGCACTTCAAACGTGAACTTACTTCTAATTTGAGCAATTTTTAGCTTAGATTGCTACGAGTATACTACTGATTTTGGTGTGAGCAATTTCATTTTTTTAGATGTTATTATACCCTGCTGACCCGAAAATTTGAGGCATGGTGATGCAGAATACTAGAAGAATTGATTATTTAGTGCTACAAAAAAACATTTCAGGACTAATATTACAAGCTAGTTCAGCTCGTTTTGGGTCTAGATCGCGCTGTAATCTATCCTAAAACATTACTATTGTATATTTCCTTTCAGTTTTTCTTATACATGGAGTCCAGATTACCCAGAGAACTTCATTGCGATAGCTAAAAATAATATTACATAGATAACCGCACATGCGTAAGACAGTAAATCTTTAATATTTAATCGCCAATGAATACAACTATTTATCTTTCGGCAGTTAAAGACAACACGATTGTCAGCATGGGGATGAAAATCAACCCGGCTCACGGGACCATCATACAAGTGTCTTCTGGACAGCAGACGAAGTAAGACCTCATCTTGATCTATTGGTGACTAATGGGTTTTGCACGGACGGGACGGGAACATGGCACGTGCGTTGCGAGAAATCATGTCGCCGACGACGTTTAAGTTTAAAGATAATTCTTAAAATGAAAAATTCATCTTTCCTTGTTCACAACATTCGTTCCGAATCACTATCACGGTTCGTATGTGTTAACACCATATTCAGCCACGTGCCCGTCCCGTCCGCGCAAAAAACCCGTCACGTATGCAACGGCCTTAACTGTGGTTGCAGCTCTGCGCACGTGGAATTCGAATACCGTTTTCGCTACCAATGGGAATACATGTATGCCAGAGATAGCAATAAAATAGCCTATATGTTAATACCCCACTCTGCTGTGCAATTTTTTAAGCTACAACGTCGAGCATAGCGCTGGGACAGCCTTCATTGGTCGATCTACAGTGACGTCACTTGAGATCGACCAATCAGCTGCTTAGAGAATTGCACAGCTGGTCGAAATTTCAACCAAATCCGTTCAGCTGTTTAAATGTGGTTGAGTAGCTAATATTTTTTGAAACTTTCACATTACAACTTAACGCGGGTGGAGCCGTGGGCAAGAGCTAGTTTATAATGTTCTAAACTTAATTCTTATCATAATTATTTCTATCACAGTGTCTCAACTCCAGGAATGGGCCAAGATGGTACAGGAATGTACATCCGACAGATCGACCGAAACGCTATACAGATACAAACCAGCAAAGACGGCCAGAAGCAAGACTTAAGCAAAGTTCAAAACACCACCCAGAACGTCCAAATGATCACAGTACCTCCTGGCATGACAGTTCTTCAAAACCCCCTCAATATCAGCCAAATGCCCACTATGCTCGGCCAGCCAAACAGCCAAGTCTACATGATACCAGCTAATCATCCCAGTTTAGTCCAAGGTGGATTACAATCTGGACTACTTGGCCAACAAGTCTTGCAACCTGGTCAAAACGTTACCGTAATGCAGCCTAACCAGCTAGGCATGCCCGGTGGAGTTCAGTACAACATGCCGTTAATGCCAATGAACATGCCAGCTACGTCACAATACATGCCGACTGGAATAAACCTCAATACGCAGCTATCAGCGCAGCAACTAAACGCAGCTTTAGCGGGACATCAACTTAACCCTAACCTAGGGACTATACCTATCGTCCAAGCGGCTCCCCCGTCCTCACCATTGACTAATCCTAATCAAACTATCCCAGTGTCCCAACCTCCACCTATGCCACAATTATTACCTAATTCCTTTCTAACCCCGACTTCACAATACGCTGGAATGCCACAGCAATATATGATGCAAGGGAACTCGGGAACAATAACAGTGCCCGCCAATAATCCTACTGTCCAATACAGTATTCCAGCTAGTCAGAATTCTAACAATGGTAGCTCACAGTCAGCTACTACCGAAACTGAAAGCAATGGCGCTAACAACCAAACTAATTATATTACGTCTTCATCACAAGAAAATGGCTACTCTATTGCTGGTACTGTGCAAAATCAACACAGTTTTACAGCTGATAATGGTACAACGCCACCTACTGCAGGATTCACTCAAGCTAGTCAGACGGTTGCACCTACTTATTCGTCTAACGGCAGTCAGAGTACACCTTACAATGTCAACCAAACGACTACAACACAACCCCCACCGACGTACAATCCAACGAACGGATCCAGTCAAACATCCAACCAGAGTTATCCATCAGCTAACACGCCTAATTCACAAAATTCTCAAAACTCTCAAACAAGTTTCTCCCCGTCTACAACTCCGGCTCCAAACCAATCCTACCCAGCTCCAACCCTACCTAATATGCCTAATGTCGCGTTCCCACCTAACCAGACTCCTCAAAACCCATACCCGAATGCTACTGGACAAAATTTGGCAGCTTACGCGAGTAACCAGTACCAGTATACAAGTAGACCGTGGTTCCGACCCCGGTACGGGTCACCGCAAGGATCGCCATATAGTGCCGGGACTGGTCCACCGCCGAACGGACCGCCGATGCCAGTTCCACCTCCATCCGGAAACTATAATTACTGGCAGGATAGCTGAGATTTGGAGAGTATTGTAATCAATACTGAATTTGAAATTTTGGACAGTGAACAGTGATAGATAGAACTATACAGTGTAAGAGAGACTGCTTTAGTTATAAAACATTTATAAATGTAAAAAGTATTTAGACAATATAAGGAATAATTATATACTATTTCGTACATTTTTGTTTTATTTTTATGTTGAAAGTTCCATTTTAAATGTACTGGGGCGAGTTGACTACTATTTTTATTTTAGAGTTATTTTCAGTGGGCCGAGTTTATCTCAATTCTGCACTGCAAGTTTTCATATCTATGCTATAGGTAATATTTGAAGCTGAAAAGTTTGTTTGTATGAACGCGCTAATCTTAGGAGCTACTGGTTCGAATTGGAAGTAGGTAATCTTTTTGTGTTCTATTGTCAGTTTATCGAGAAAGGTTATATTATAACCAGGGACGGGACGGGTACCTACTCGTTGGAAGGGTTTTTGAAGGGGTTTTTTTAAGCGCATAATGGAGAAACCCTATGAAACGGGTAACAAGCTATCCTTGATAAAATTTGCTTCCATAAGGTTGTGAATTCTCTATCTGTTCCTTCTTTCTGTCGGCCTATGTCGACAACTTCACTTTCGGCCCTCCTCCTCCTTTTTTTTAAGTCGGTTAAAATTGATATCCCAAGCTGTAATCCCAAGAACACAAAATAGTCTATGCCAAAATCTTCCAAAAAAAGTTTCAAGCATAACATTGATTTCTTTCCTTTCACCCTTTCCGTCATACTGACATTTAAATTCTTGGTGTTCGTTATTTTCCTCCAATTCCCAAAGAGAAAAATAAATAAATATGCACGCAGAAAACCGTTACCCGGTTACCGCGTCACTATTCATGCTCAAAGAGATCAAACATCGCCAAGAACAAGTTAACAGGGGCTATCAACTCCTCAAAAGGAAGGCCGAAGCCCTACGTATTAGAGGAAGGCAGGCCGCCTTAGAGCTGGCATCCACTCAAGCTATATTAGGCCATACGCTGAGAGAAGCCTATATTTCGCTGGCTGCGATTAAATTTACTAATGGCGAGTCCAATGCGTTAGTGCTTGAAAATGTTGGTCAGGTGAGTGTAATTAATCTTTTTATTAGCCTCTGTAGCATGGTGGTAGTGAACGCGACTGCTACGCAGGAGGCGCGGGTTCGATCCCCGCTCAGTGCAAATATTTGTATCCACGAATATGGCTATTTGCATTCGTCTGGGTGTTTCTATGTAGGTACAAAAAAAAGTATCTATCTAAGTATGTTTATCCGCATTCTAGATTCCATAACACAAGGCAGTTAAGCTTACCATGGGTCTAGATAGCGTTGTGTAGAATGTTGTGGAATAACGAAGCTTGCACTGTGAAGCCCAAGTGTCGTTATTCCTACTTTCGATATTTGGGTTATTTTGTTTATGGGAGCGTCTGCAGTCATACCTCCCAACTTAGAATGGGATGACTATGCCAGGGCTTCGTCCGCCAATCGGTGGGTGAATTGACTTGCAGGTAAGGATTGCTTGACTTCGAAGATCTTGATGACGCCTCATACTCAATTATAGAACTATATTATACTAACTTTTCTCTAGCTCCGCCAGCGTGGATATCGATTATCGCGACTAAACATAGCCTATGTCCTTTCTCAAGGTCTAATCTACCCCTATACCAAATTTCATCAAAATCGGTTCAGTGGTTTAGGCGTGAAAGCCTAACATACAGACAGACAGAGTTACCTTCGCATTTATAATATTAGTATGGAAGTGGGGACTATCTGTAGTGTGTACTCAATACAGTCTGTCAAACACTTGTACTTGTGTAGGCTACCAATTTCCATCAAGTGCACTTTGTGGTTCAGTGGCGAAGAGCGAAAATTTATAAGAGGGAACCCGGTGAAAAAATACCACGATTCTAGTTGTTATACACCATGCGACCTGTTAGGAAGCTGGCAGGAATCGGGTATAGAGAACTTGCCACTAGTGTGCTTGTCTGCCTCGCCTCGTAAATTGTATAAAAAACGATGCTACATAAGTAGGTAAATGGTGGTAATTCAAAAACAACTAACGAGTCCGAAACGAGACAGACGATATATAAATATATACTTAGGTAGTCAACTAAAGTAAAGCCAACGAAGCGAGAGAAAAAAGGTAAACAAAGTTTCAGTGGCTCCAAACATTTTTATTTGAAAATTCTTACATGCGTATCACTTCAAGCGCATTCCAAACAGGAATGAAATTGCTCATAAGATGGCGGATCTGATAGTTTAGAACCGCTGTGCTGACAGCTTTCCTTTAGGTACTACCATGGTACTACGAAACACGCAACGACAGCTGTCGCTCGGCCATTGTCGCGTACGTGTGATATGTGCGACAAGGACAGAGAAAATAATTGTTAGTTATCGCAACGTAACTCTGTAATGGTCGTTTTGTTTACCTTTTTTCTCTCGTCTCGTTGGCTTTACTTTAGGTATATTATATTATCGTAATCTCATAACAGGCTCAGGTTCGAGTCCAGCGGATTCCAGAAAATATTTCTGGAGTGCCTACGGTGGCTCTCCAAGCTTTGGAAGACCCTGGTGTTGGAGATTCATTGCGGTACGCGGGCCTCGGCGCAGGCGGCCATCGAACTGGTGAAGCTAAGAAGGCGTTCAGAGAAGCTGTTCTGATACTCATTAAGTTCGCCTCTCTGAGAAACACTTGTATACTGCTGGATGCATCTATTAGATCTACTTTGAGGTACCTGATTCTTCCAATATCTTCCTTTTGTAAATTTTTCGTACGGAAAAGGTCACGGTTTATCTAGGAACGACTAAAATCGCATGCTGTTTCGGATTTAATGTAATCCAATATTATCCTAGTACCCCGGTTGACCTATAGGCCATCTATAGTTTTAAAATAGCCCCCTCTTATTTGGGAAACACAGTATCCCCATCGAAGTCCGGTAAGGGGCAGGGGGCACTTACAATTTTTTATTCATTATAATGCGTACCATGATTAAGTTAGGTACTTCTGCAAACGTTTTATGGAATTTGTACTTGGCACTCTGGTTGATATTGTACCGTGAAATGTCGCGCCATTACATGCCTGAGTATATCTCCATTCAAAAAATGGCGGTCACTATTTACTAAGCTAACTAAAATATTCACAAGTAAGTAATTCATATCTTTACAGAAAAGTTAACGGTATAGAAAAAGTGATAATGCCAAAGCTGCGTAACACTGAAATTTATATTTTGACTGAAATGGATGAAAGGGTAATTTCTTTTACTTTTACATATATATCAGTTACCGCTGCTGTAGGTGTTAGAAATTAGTACCATTTTTTTAGGATGGTGGGAGGATTGTCACATTTTTCCCTCTCTTCATAAGTTTTGATGTAAAAGGTGTAGCAGAATGCTACACCCGCTCCATGCAGTTTGTGAGAGGGTCAAAGCCCAGAGGCCAGACAATTTATACCTCCCATCACCTGTTCACCTAGTTACCTTGTTCCTAATTAATAGTTTATGATATATAATTATGAATATAGATTTTTTCCGATGATTTTCGAACTCTAAAGTTAGCATTAAAAATGCTATAAAGAATTCATTCAAATCATGGTAACTACTTATGTACTGACCGATAAAACCTAATGGACCGCTTGCTTGTAGTTTTTTAAAAACTGTATTAGATGTTGCCATATCTAATAATTATCAAACTGTCCTGTAATAGGAGAGAGAAGAATTCCATCGGCTGAAAATGGTGAAAGCGAAAAAAATAAGAAACCAAGTGCGTCAAGTACGCCAAGAGGACAACAACATTGGCGGAGGAGAGTCGACGGGCATGTACCATTTTAACATGGTGGGCGTAGCCATGGTGGCGCAGATGGGCCACTTGTTCCCGCCGGTGACACTGGCAAGTAGAAAATTCAATTCATTTTTAGCATTGATGTTAACGCCACTTTGCCTGGCTACGCCTACGTATTTTGTTGGGCAGTAAGGGGTTATCTGCTATCATCTTTCTCCTAGATTTCCCGGTTACGGGTTACCTCCAAATTAACACTTTGAAGCACGCAGTTTAATAAGTTTGTAGCCGCTCTCTAGCGACTGCCGTTTGATCTAACATCCATTGGAAGAAAATCCTGTGTAAAAGATTCCTTCGTTCTTTAGCAGATGCAACAAGACCGAGCGAGGTACCGCCGCGCCGCCGCTAGCGCTCATGGTGGTATCTCGCTCACTATTGGCTAATGCTCTTTCTTTCTCTTTCTCTCTCTTTTACCTCGTCTCCCACACGCCACGCGTATCATATTTTCATAGCGAGTGAGGTTAACTTACCCCAAAGGTATTGATAAGACCCTGTATACAGTAACTAAAACGGAGAATCTGTACCTATGCTATAACCTAAACACCCGTGTCGCAGTTTTTTCCCCTTTTGGTTTATACCTAACTAGATGCGTCTTGAGTCTTGACCCTAAGCCCAGGAGCCTAAAAGATATGTAGATAACCCCCTTAAATAACAAACTTGACCTGAACGTTCAAGAAGTGCGTGTTTTTACGTGTGTATGTTGTCTTGCAGAATTTGCCGCCGAACCAGCATCCACGTCAGCTGGCTTCGGCCCTGTAGAATGCTTCCGGACTATTCTGGCTTCCAAATCGGCGCTCTCTATGACGTCAGAGTCTGGTGACTTCAAGCCCATCTGTCTGCCTCATAATTGGGATGACGATGACTTATTATTTTAATATTAATTCTAATGTATTAACCTAATATCTGTAGCTGGATAGCCATTACGTTTTCGATTGCAATTTATAGAATTTTATAGATGGTGTCCCATTGTAGAATGACCACAGAATAGGGAATAAGGCTTACGTCTTGGGACTTGGGTACCTAGTCCTAATAGAATTTAGAAGGTGCAGTGAGTGAAAGCAGGAGGTCAATTGGTACAGTTATATATGTTATACCTTGTGGGTCCGTCTATATAATAATCTATGGGTCCGTCCGTATGCGTCCTTATGAGTCCTTATGATTTTTTTTTGTCAAGTAGGTATGCCTATGTAGATTTACTGTTTAGTTGTCAGTGGCGAATAAATGTACAATATCCTACCAAGTTGTTTCGAGAACGTAGTAGATACGAAGCCCTAGTCAATTTATTTTTAATTGAAAATAAAATGCGGAAATATAAAAAAAAAGTGTTATTATTGTTGAACATAGTGTATTTCCCTTTCGGCTGACAATGTCTCCTTTTCAATATAAACACTTCCCATAATGTACACTTTCCCGAAATGTGTATTCCCAAAATGACTACTGGCCCATACGATCACTTCCCAGTTTGAGCACTTCTTCCCAAAAAATATTTAATATTTATATAAATTTAATATAATATAATATTTAATATGTCGTGTATCATTTCCGTAAGGCTATAGGTCTGTGTACCAGAATCTCATGGCAAATTGTAAATTATAAAATTGTAAAGTGCAATACTGGGGAAATTGGATTAAACTATCTTGATAAATTGTGGCGAAAATATATTTATTTTTAAACAATACACAGGGACTATAAGTACCGTAAGGGAGAGTGCACATATTGGGAATCAGACATTTTCGGAAAGTATACAACATTGGAAGTGTACTTTTCGTGATTAAGACATTGTGAAATGCAGTCAACTTAGCCTAGTGTAGATTATGGGAAGTGTGTAATCTGAAAAAGGAAACATTGTCAGCCGAAAGGTGTGTATTTCTGAACTGATGATAAACTGAAGTTGAATCCGGTTCGAAGGACCACTTTGCGCGGTCAATGTAAAATGTCGGCTTCTTCGTAAATGAACATTATGAGGTATATTTTAAGGTTAGTTATATGAAATAAAATAACACTAGAATCTATTCCACACTTTTTTATTTTGAAAGGAAATATTGTGATTAAATAATCCTACAAAACCCAACCGTTGTCCAATCTTTCTTCCATAGGCTTCGTAAAATATTGACACCTTCGGAACTTCTCCAAAATCTCTCCCTGGAAACAAATTGATTTTAGTTACATAACAAACCATGTCAATCTCAAATTATACATTGCTATTACTGCAGCTATTGTTTTATTAGTTGCCGTAGTTTGAAAATTCGTCATAATTTGCTCCCTCTAGCTAAATAGGCAAAGGGAGACGGTTATGTACTTACGGGACCAGTTTTCTTTATACTCTCACTGTAGTAAGTGACAGCACTTGACCCAGTCCCGTACAGGGGATATTTCAGATGCATCTGTAATAAAAAATAAATGGTAAATACAGTTGAAAAAAGTAGATACTTATGTATTTATGTCAACAAAGTGGCTAACAAAGTACCTACGTGGGTTCCTGGGAAGGAAGGAAGGAAGGGAAAAAAAAGAAAAAGAAAAGGAAAAAAAGGAAGGAAGGATTTGTTGGCTGTTCATTCATACTGAAAGTGTGGGATGTAAAACAGCCCTATCCCTTAGTCGCCCTCTACTACACACACAGGAAGAGCTGGGGTGGCCCTATTCTACTCCACCGGGACCCAACAAGGTAGGTAGGTATATAAAACTATCGGTAGGAAACCAGAGGGTTTGCTATACGAAATATTATATGAAACGATTTGTACATACGTTTTTATCAGCAGTAACTAGTAAACTGCGTGGTTCAAAGTTTTCTCGGATATAATTTGTATTCATTTCAGTACAATATTCAGCGACGGGTTCCGTGGTTGCCAGTTCCTCCACGACCTCATCCAGCATTTGCTCCCAAAAGAAGTCCGTTAACATTCGTTTGCGAATGCCTACAATAATATGAAAAAAGTACCCTCATCAATGTACTAAGTACTTAAGTCTGTGGACTGTTTAAGTAACCCATATAAGTTAAGTCAAGGTAAAATGTTACCCTGTGGCCAAATATTAGAAATTGACATTCACCATCTTTGACTGGGGCTTTTTTAGGAATTTTATACTCGTTGCGCATTTCACTTCCTGCTCCCGGAGACGGACGTCCATCCTGTAAGATCCACGGTCTACTGAAATTCTTTCCTTTCCCATATGCTGATGGTTCTATGGGAACTTTGGGATGACGGGTTATACGCTCTAGTGGTCTAATTTTTACAGTGGGTTCTTCATTATCAGGTTCTGGAATATTGGCTTGAACTCCTGCATCAGTAGTTGCTTCTTCTAACATTTTCAGCTATAGTTTTACAAAAAAGATCGTAGAACACAATATTAATGCAAATTATAATAACAGAAGTTTACTTGTTGTCATGGAAACCTATGCATAATACAAAGAGTATAAAATTCTGTGTGGTGCCGGTTGCACGTTTTCTTCTATAAGGAAATAACTAAACGCTATCGTACTAAACGCATAGACTAAACGCTAATGTCAATCTTTGTCCGCTGTGCTGTCAACTTGCTGTCAACTCAACAGTGTCAACTGTCAACTGATTTGTTTGTCAGTCAAACTCAGAAATGGCCGAAGCCTGCTCTATTGCCCGTAAACAAGATTTGCCCCCTCCGGGGGGCTACAAACCAATTCCCTATAAAAGAATACCTGCAAAGACATTCTTTAGCGGTAAGTAATATATGGAACACCTTAATTTGTAAACACTGAGTAGAAGATTATGTAACTTTTTGTTTAGGTTAACTTTACATATATTTACTGTCAGGTAATTCACACATAATTGAACGAGATAGCCACATATTCCTGGTCCAATTCATAATTTAATATATTAACGTTGAGTCAATGGCTTCGATTTTTTTATCCTAACCAGTTCCTGCAATAATATGTATTGATTTTTGATTGACCAAGTGTCAAATAAACTTCAAGATCTCCTTTTTTAAAACTTTGAATACTTAGAGATTTACCTCTTAAGTTTTAAGTTGAAGTTTACCAGTCCATTCTGTGTAAATTTTTGTAACTTGGTCAGTTTGGCTTTCATGGAAGTAGTTACCGTCTGACTCCCTGAGAGGAACACTGCTCCACAACTTCATTCGTCAAAGTAGCGACTTGTAAGTCAGGTTCGGAGAATTCGGGTGAAATGGCCCACACAAAAGGGCATATCAGCCGTCTGGTCAATGATGTCCCCCCCTTGAAAGTAAGTAAGTAAGTCAGGTTAGCTTGGGCATCAATGAGATTCGTGGGACCTAAAATTATGTTTATTTATTTTATACTAGCAGTTCATGCACATCTTCAGTTCCTAAGTCTTCTACATTTCCTTCCTTACAAGCATTGCTTCAGAATTGCTAGTAATTCTGATCACAACAAAAAATAAACATAATTTATAATAGTTTGGAACTTCATGCGATATATTTAGGAAAAACCTCGTAAAGCTAACTCACGACTCCCTCACACTGAGATCTTCCACATTCCCTTTCTCAGAACGACCACTGGTCGCAACGAACCTATATCTAGGATGCTAAGAACCTACAACCAGTTCTGGAAATTGTATAATATTGAAGTTTTCGGAAACAGTGCTGCCGGGTATAAATGGGGAATAATGAGAAATTTTAAATATAATAAAAATGCGGGTGTTAATGTAAAATTAGCTTAATTTTAAATTCAATACTATATTAGCTGTTAATTTTCCTATATAGTGCCATGTACTTAGACTTAAGAATGCTGTGCATATCTATAATTGGGTTATGTACTAGATATAAGTCCACAAAATCTATTATTTAAGTTTGAAATGTAATATACATAACCTGTTGGTGTGCCTAATAAAAAAAAATAATAAAAAAACTTACTTTGCCGATCAAAAAAAAAAACAATTCAATCTATTAATTTTCAGGGTATACAATGTTTGCTGGCTATATTGGTATGACAGTTGGTGCTCTTTATCTATACACTTTAACCAATAAACAAATAAAAAAAGATCGGATTGAGATGCGCTCAGCCAAGATGGCAATATACCCGATGTTACTGGCAGAGCGAGACAGAGAATATCTGAAGCAGCTTCGTAGAAACCGCGATGCAGAGGAGAAGCTTATGCGTGATGTGCCCGGCTGGGAGGTACGTACTTATTTTATCAATTGTTTTGGCAGAATTTTACCAATTTTGAGGAATTCCCAGATGGGTGATCCGCCCCACTTTCCTAGGGGCCGTTTCACCCATTTCCCCTATAAATAGCTAGGGTAATGCGCATATTCCATTTCTCCATTTTTTCCCCATTTATGGAGGATGTGGAATGTCCAGCATTTACAGTCTGGCGTTGCATCAAACTTCCGGTTCCTGTGTTCTGTGGCATTTCTGAGTATAACATGTCTGAACTTACAAAAAAAAACTCTGGGAATGTTTATCTGCAATCTAGAATCCATAACACAGCGCAGTTATGCTTACTGTAGGCCTAGAGAGTGCTGTGTCAAATGCCCTACATTATGGTGTAATTTATATTTTCAAAACAGTTGCATCTGTTACAAATGAAGCATGTCCCAAATGTAAAGGAACTACTCGACTTCTTTTTTACTAAGCATGTTTTGTATTTCAGGTTGGCACCTATTATGGTGAGAAGATATACAACCAGTCTCCTCCAGATACCCTCCACCAGCCCATCTTCCACGAATACTATGTGCACACCAATCCCTGGAACTGGTTCCAGCGAGCGTACCTCAAACTGCGCTCTTAAGTCAATGAGGCTAAGGACACGCGGCTTGTCCTGCACGGTTTCTCGCAGTGTTAACAAATAAATACTGGCACATACATTGTACATAAAACTGACGAAGTTTGTAATGTTAAAAATCGTACACCTTTATACTACTATTTGAGACATATACTGCTTAAAAACGTTCAGAATAATGCCGTGTGTCTGGGGTTTAAGGCCCTACACAATGCGATGTGGATCATAGATGGCAGAATGCACTAAATTTATTTATTGCATTTACTGCGATGCGGACTCCGCGTCACGGTTCCATGATGTACCAATCCGTTACGCACTGAATGCAATTCATCCGCTTGCGGCTTGCGGAAAACCCGCATCGCACTGTACAGGGCCTTACAAAAGTGCTATCAAAATCTATCAATATACCACTGAGAGTAGTCTCCATTTTGCTTATGTATCATTTGGCCGAGTATACAATATAATTGGTACGAGTTACTAGGGTGAAATTGATTGCTCTCATGTACCTAGTGGTTGTTGGAAACTAAGTAAATATTACTTGTGATGTGAGGTAAATTAATTCAATAAAGCGTAGTTAAATATGTACTGTCTTTTATTAAGGGTCAATCTTTAGCCCCACTAAAGAGCAGCAGCCAGAGTTTGTTACTAGAAATTATTGCGAGAAGCCTCGCGCAGCCCTTCGCTTTCAAAAGGACTATAATCTTTTTCTCCTGTAGATAAGATTCAAGATGGTTTGCTATATTTTGCCTCAAAAAGCTGCTGTCAGCCGCTGCTCCTTCAGTGGGATTAACCCTAAATTGCCTAAATAAAAAATATAATTTGCCATTTTATAAAACATTTATTAACTTTCACCAATCAGTATACAAAAATGTAAACTTAATCCTTAATAACTATTTGGTACATAATATATTATCATAATTGTGACATTAACATAAAATATTACATATCCTAAACCTCTCCAACTCAATAATGTAATTAATATGCCAGTTGAAATTAAAACAAGCCTAAATTTGAATTCAAAATCAACAGAACTGATTTGGTGAATGCAAATTAATTTCTAAGCTCGTTACCATTTTACCATATTAATTTATTTAGACATTATATTACACTACAATATCAATTATATGAGTAATCATAATTGATATTTTATATATTACTAGGTAAATATTTTGTTCTATATGTACCTATTTAGGTAGGTACAGTTTAATGTTTCTAAATAAATAATGAATTTCATAAAATAATCCCACTATAATAAATAAATGCTTGAAAGAGACCGATTATATAAAACTAATACATCTGTTTCCCGAGACTAAATACTTTTGATCTTAAATAGCCAACTGTCCCGAAATGCATTGCAATAATAAATAATAATTGATAAAATAGTCCCGCAAAAAGTTATATGCGGACGCATATAACTTTTTGCGGGACTATTTTATTTTAGTTATTTTATTTTAGTATATTTATTTTAGTATGTTACATTCTTGTTTCCCGAGGCCAACTTGGGTTGACTTTGAGAAAATTGACGATTATGAATTTGCAGCACAATTTGCTGTTTATAATAAATTACGTTTGCGTTTTGCAATCTATTCAATCCATAATTAGCAAAAAAAGCCAAACGAAATTTTATGATTCCCTTTTTGATTGCATAATATAATTTAATGTCATAAAATTTCACTTGGCATACTTTTCTTTGTGATCATTGTGCTCATTATTAATTCGGAAAAATTGCAGGCATATTTTGTTACAATTTTATGTGCCAAAGTATATTAGGACATAGAACTTATGCGAATCAAGGGGCTCCCTATTTTTTATGATTGGTAAAATACTATATTTAGTATTGATTAGGCAAGTGAGTATGGATCTATTTGTTCTGCTTTTGATACATATATATTCTACTCTGATTACCTTGACGATAAGCTGCTACAGTGAATTATTTTATTATGTTAAACTATTGCACGTGAATAGACAAAAAATAATTTCATATCTTTGGTTACTTGTTGCTGAAATTAATAAATCAATCCCAAATCTTTGATAATCGGTGAAAAACTGACGGAGTATACATGATGGTAAGTAACTGCCATAGCTTGCGAATGATTAGAATGTTAGATGAGGTGAAAATAGAATAGTAGAGCGAAGGGGATAGTCGGACTTCCCCGATCGAGCCGGTACTTGAACATACATGGCTACCGCTGTTCTTTAGGTTTTTTGTAACATCGTTTAATTTCCGGGTTATCCTGTTTAATATGGTTTCTTTGATCTCAATCTTGGATTGATTAAATAATTTCTATTAATAAACATCTATTTCACATTAAACGGATAATCTGAAACAGCTTTGCACATTGTAAACATAATATGACTGTAATACTAGCATTTGGCAGCTGCTTCGCCCGCTTAAAAATGGATAGTGCCATAAACCTAAATTGTTGTTATTGTCACCTGCTGTCAGGCAGTTTGTGAGCATTTTTGTCATCTTAGTACTACAAGAATATAACATGAACACAAATTTACGATTAAAGTTGCCGCTTTGACATGAATTGACATCTTTTTCAGGTTCCCTATTTGACAGCATAATTTATTTTGGCATACTTTTACTATTCAGAATTTTTAGACAAGATTTTTTACAGAAGTACTGTAAAATAAGTATTAATATAATGTTCATAACGCATGAGTTATTGAACAATAATGTCAATGCGCATAATATGCCGGCAGATATTTCATAGAAAAAATGATATAAATACAAACATTGCTGTATGCCTTTAAAAAGTATGCCAAAGTATATTAACACAAAAAAAGTTATGCGATTCAACGAGATCTCCTGTTCCCAAGCCAAGTAATAATAATTATAATTCTTTTCCATAAAAATTATTACACAAACTGAAAAACAGCAGTATGGCTTCTTGAGATTAAAACTAAACAAAAAGTCCACTTTAGACTATGGACAGTACACAGACGAGCATAATATTGAGCATAGATATTTTCCTTTAGCCTATTCCAAAGATCCGTAAATTTTTGATACGAGAATATCGGTAACCTGTTTTATTTGGATTTCTTTATGACTATCTTGGATTTTAGCTTCACCGCTCTTAGCTTTTGCATATGCTTCATGACGAAGAACAGACCAGGAATTATGAGGAACAGCAGGTATACTCGAAGGAAGGTTGGCAAGTGGAAAGCAAAGTTCCACTCGTTCGGCATACTTATAGTGAACCTTTGTGTTTCCTCGAAGTATGGAATGTTTCTTAGTATTACGATAGCTTCGCACATGACGCCTAGAGGGTACAGAGGGATCCACAGAGTGTAGCGCAGCCAGGTCAGTAAGTAGATCTCTTTTTTGTACAACTGAGTGATGTAGAATGGATACCTGGAAAATCAACAGGTACATGATTAGATGAAGATGATGTCATTAAACGGTTAACAACATGGTTTTAAGCTTGACTTAAAGATATCGTCTAACATCCGTGACCAGTTGTTTTCACTGCTCTGTAATAGTGGGTTATATATAGGCTTTCTAGGTAAGGTTGCAATTTGGATGGGTGGTGTGGTACCCGAGAAGGTGAACTTGTATTTCATCTGAGCGCTTCGGAGGGCTGTTGATCACTACCCACACTGGCTAGGTGGCCAGACGGCAACCGCTCCCAATATGGTCAAAAAATCATGCCATATTATATTTAAGCGGATTTCGGACTCTGAGGTTCTCGCAAGTATGACGGTGACTCATTTTTCACCCTGTCGAGTATGCACTTTAAGCTTTTTATCATATACATTCAGATCAATTTACTGTGAAAGTAGGTTACAGGGTGATGCAGTTATAACATTTACTTTCTGCATTCTCCCCCTCAAGGCATACAATAGAATTTTAAATAATATTGTAATTTAATGATTGAGTAAATTAATGTCAATGTGAGTGAATATCAAAAGATTTCTTACCTGACCACCTCAATAGTACTCCAGATTACGAACAAGTAGAACACTACAGGTTTGGTCTGCATGCGCGGCTCAGCGTCGATCATCGCGAACAGCACGAACGCTCGTCCACTCACTTGTAAGAATGGCACTAGCACGCCACCCTTTAAAAGACAAACAGAAAGGTATTTCTATTTATTTATCTTTTTTCTTCTTCTTACAACTATCATTACGGCTAACGGAAACTTATTCACCCCGTAACTATTGCTGCTGAAAATTATCCGAAACGTCGGGTAGAGAGCAAATCATACCAAATAAAGTCGCTATCCGTTAAAAAAGTGGTTTCATTTCAATAACACAAAATTAACTTAAAATGTCATCGCCACATTTTATGACTCGACATTATGCCATTGCGTTTTTTAAACTGCCTAAGTCAATTGACCTATTTTAGTTCGCTGCTGACGCAGGCGTCTTGTCGGGTCAGACGGCAGGCGCTCCTATAAAACCCGAATTTATTAACCAAGGCGCAAGAGTAAACGGACCCTAGGCTCCGAGTTGAAAGCCTTTGATGTAATCAGAACAACGCTTAGATTGTGATGAATATAAAACATCTTAACTAAATTAAGCTCAAGAAATCATAATCATCATTAATAATAATCAAATTAATATCGAAAACTAAATATGCAAGCCTCGTATCTCTATTCGAACATAAGTGCCAGGATTGATAAACTAAAATATGCCCAACAAACTTAAATAAGTTACGTCGGCATATTAACATGCATAAACCTTTGATAACCCCAGGGTCAGTAGCACGAGTGTATGACTTTACTGGTGTTGCACATGGCCACGGTACCCACTTTCTGCCATGCTTGTCTGCGTCCTAAGTGGCATAAAAAAACAGAACTTACCCTAGTATATCCAAACAGTGGATGCATAACTTCCAAATACTGCAGGATCTGTAGAAACTTCATAGCCCCGCCGACATTCGCGTACGTATCGGCGACGGAATCGCTGTTGTAGCGCAGGCACCGGATGCCTATCACCATCATAACGTACGAGTACCCGAGGAATTGGAATAGGTTGTACATCAGCAGGTATACCTTCTTGAATTCTTCTGCAAATATTTTTTACACGATATCAACATATTTTCCTGTGATGTTTCCATAATTCAGAAACGGTATTTACTAGCTATAGTATTTTTTTTTTCGTGCGGAAATCCCCTCGGATACCTCCCCCGCCGGAGCCAGAAGGGGAGGTTATGACGGACTCGAACCTATTAAAACCGCACGCCGACTGTGGGTCGTGGTGCTAGGCCGGAGGTGAGGTTGTCTTCGACATATCCCTCGCACCCCGGCTGACCAAGGGCCATCCCTAGCGGTCTGGCCCTCCTCGGGACTGGCTATAGTAACTGGAGAAGACATTATTGTCTTCAAGCAGACACATTTCCATGGCTGTATGTTTTCTATTGTGGAAAATCAAGGAATTCTTTATAAGTTATTAAAAATTAATTTATTTACGAAAAATATTGGAAAAAATGAAATGCTCAAGTGAGAATTTTTCAGGAATTTTGGAATGATTCAAGTATCGCTCAATAGCTCAGTTGGAAGAGCAGTCCCCCTGTAAGGGAAAGGTCGTGAGTTCGAGTCTCACTTTAGCATTTCATTTTTTCCAATGTTTTTCGAACTTAAAAGTTAGCATAATAAATGCTATAAAAAATTCATTCAAATATTTGGGCGCAGTCATCAAAATTCAATGTTTAAAAATGATTGAAAAATCATTCATTGTTTCCAACAGTTCGTAAGAATGTTGGTAGATGGCTGCACCGTCGCCCTTATAGACGGATATAAAGAGAAGGAAAATTTGGAATGATTCGAGTGTCGCTCAATAGCTCAGTTGGAAGAGCAGTCCCCCTGTAAGGGAAAGGTCGTGAGTTCGAATCTCACTTGAGCATTTCATTTTTTCCAATGTTTTTCGAACTTAAAAGTTAGCATAATAAATGCTATGAAAAATTCATTTAAAAAAAAAATTTAGTTTTAACAGATTTGGAAAATTGGAAATTTCTGAAAAAAAAAACCTAGAATAGTGAGAGCGAGACAGTAGTTTCGTGTCAATTAGGCAACATTTTGCAACAAGTTTGTTAATGTTGCAAAACAAGTGGCGCAACATGACGCGCGGCTTGTTCTTTGTTCAATGATTGCGACAGACAATGAAGTTGCGCGAGGTTGTGCATTGATGTTCAACAATGTGGTGCAACATGGCGTGCAACAATTTCACCTAGTGGATACCAGGCTTTATATTTCAACGTAAATATTCATTTGTAAAAAATTTAAATATGTTAGCGTTATGTTGAGCAACTTGTGTAGCTGTTTATTATCGTTACTAACCTACAGCGTTCTTGAATGCACTTGTAAAGGCGTTGATCTTTAATCCTTATTGTTCAGTGTGCCAATTATATTTCGTGAGGCCAATGTACTGCGTAATGCCAATATAGGTTAATCGAACAAAAGAGTAAAGGTTACCTAATTATACACAAGAAAAACAGTTGCTTTATGCAGGTCTTCTATTAAATGGATAACAGTGAAATCTGGATATACGAGAAACGTGTGCTATTTAAAACTTAACAGAGGTCATACTTTCTTTTATTATTTTTTTTCGTACGGAAATCCCCTCGGATGCCTCCCCTGCCGGAGCCGGAAGGGGAGGTTATGTCGGACTCGAACCGACTAAAACCGCACACCGACTAAGGGTCCTGGTGCTAGGCCGGAAGTGAGGTTGTCATCGACATATTTATTTATTTGATTATAGACGAGCAGCATTGAGCTGATGTGTCTATGTCACAGATCACACTTGTTGAAGAACAGTTAAATTTATTCACTACACTTGATTGTGCCCATAGATATTAGGTAAGTTTGTTTGTTTGTAACCAGTGGTCCAGTCTGTTTTTGAAATTGTTCACTGAAGTGGCAGTAACAACATCCTCGGGTAGTCTATTCCAATTGTGAACTACCCGGTTACTAAGAAAGTGGTGCGCAGTATTTTTGTTTGCTGTTGCACGGGTTATTCTCAGGCTATGTCTTCTGGCTGATTTAGTGGGAACTTTTATGTATATTGTATGGTATGTAAATTATGTGAATATCTGGTAGATTATATATATCCCTCGTATCCCGGCTGACCCAGGGCCATCCTTTCGCGGCGGCGGCGCATGCGCCTTCCCGTAACCGGGGTTATATGGGGTGCCTGTGGACCCCACAACCCGAAGGGGGCCATCTCGAAAGAGATGGTCCTGGGTCTGCCGGGTTGCGAGAGATATGCTTTTGGCAATCTCACCTCTGGCAACCAAGGACCCAAGACGGCGTGCGTTTTAGTCGGTTCGAGTCCGACATAACCACCTCCACCGGCTCCGTGGGGTTGGTATCCGTGAGGATTTATCGCACGATAAAAAAAGGAAGGGCCATCCCTCACGGCCCTCCTACAAAGAGGTCATACTAGCATTTGAGGTTCAAAAATTTATATCCATAGTTTGTACCTTATACTTTATACTACAATACAGGAGAACTAAAAACATCTCATGCATAAATTATGGGTAAGTGTAACCTGGATTAATAGGATCTGGCTATGTGAGAAACCTGTGCTATTTCAAATTTTACAAAGAGGTCACTGTATTAGTAATATAAGTTCAACATTTCTATCCCTATGTTTGTACCTTATTAAACTAAAACGCAAAACAAAAAACTAAAAACATCTCATGCATACCGATTAAGATAGGAAAACGTGAATCGCTCATGTGGGACTTGAACCCGCGATCTTTCCCTTAAAAGGGGAATGTTTTGACCGCTGATCTACCGAGCTACACCAGTCACAATGCAATTTTCGCTTTATATTATATCCCATCTTTAAGGCGACGGTGGAGCCATCTAGGTACTTAAAAAATCATTCAAATTTCATGCATGAACTTAATTGTAAGCATCAAACATACAATCAAGAGAAAGTGTCCTATAGCTCTCGTGCTACAACACTCGGAAGGTACTCAACATAATATGGAATGTGATTGGTTGATATTTAGGTACCTTTATACTTTTACTCTGTGGAAAGTAAAACCCGTGTAGTGAATGGTCATAATATACGAGAGTTTGGTGAGTAATGTATGATGCTTAAGGCCACTATCTCTTATTTCTTATCTTATCTCTATACTTCATTTGACCAATATTGACTATTGACCATATTTGACATTGTGATTTATATTGTGTATATTGAGTTTATTATTATTTAAGGAAATTAATGACACTATTTGATATTGAATTGCTGTTTTTTCTTTTTTTAGACATATTTCATAATTATCGTGGTATTTTGATGACATTGCTATTTTGTATTTTATGTTTAACTCTAATATTTTTATCTTGTGTAATAATTATTGTGTACTTACTCTAATATTGCATGCCGAAATTGGTAGGACATGTATGGCTCTAACATCATAAACACCTTAGATGTATAATTTAATATGTTACATGTTCAGCAATAAAATGATTTGATTTGATTGATTTGATCTTGATTTTACATTCCCTAGTTTGCAAGTAGCACTGTATTATTATATCGGGTGATTTTATAGTTGTTTCAAAGCGAAATATTTTTGACACAGTTTCGGTAGGAAAATCGTTCGCATATATTAATTAGGCGAAAAAAATATATTTTTAAAACACCATACATTATTCTTTTCACCGGTACACTATTCCCATACCTACGTAATTAATCCTTCTTGCTGATTTTGCCCAAAACGTTTCTCTCTAATATGACTATAAAATCGAATGTTTTTTTTTTACATAGGGAAAAAGAATCTTCTCGGCCGGGACTCGAACCCGCAGTCTTTCCCTTACAGGGGGAATGCCTTGACCAAATTTGACAGTCTCTGTGGCGTGGCGGTAGTGCACGCGGCTGCCACGCAGGAGGCGCGGGTTCGATTCCCACTCAGTGCAAATATTTGTATGCATGAATATGGCTATTTGCAAAAAAAAGTATATCCGCATTCTAGATTCCATAACACAAACTATAAAAGCTTACCATGGGTCTAGATAGCGTTGTGTTGAATGTTGTGGAATATTTATATTTTATTATTAATTTGGCTACCAAGACACACCCGATGTGATTCAAATTTCCCATCTTATACGTCTTTAAGGCGACGGTGGAGTCATCTACCGATTTTCTTATGAACTATCGAAATCAATGAACGATATTAGAATCATTTTTAAACATTAATTATTGATAACTCCGCCCAAACAATTGTATGTCCCGCCCGAGAAGATTCTTTTCCCTATGTATTCGACTATAAAATCATATAAGCAACAACATACTAAGCAGCATCATGCAAGCTCCCTCTTTGGCTTAGGGAATCAGGTCCTGGAATCTAAACTAAAAGCTCGGGAACTAGTTCTAGACAACATCAAGGTATACTAACGCAACAAACCTCTCCTGTACCCTAACTCCTCCTGATGAAGCCTATCGTACAATCCCGGGTAGTCCTGCATAATGTCACGTTTCTCTTCCTCTTCACTGTCTAGAGCGTCTTCGGATTGCCATAGGTCAAAGTTGATCTGTAATAATAAAAAATCTGAGTAAAAATTATTTTTTATTTCTTTTTTTGTTATTGTGTAACAAAAAAGCGGTAATGACAAAAAAAAATATGTTGCATAGTTATATTTTAAAAAATTGCTGTGTTATAGTAGTGTTACCATTTCTTCATCAGACCAGGTTGTTGGACTTTATAAGGCTCCATTTACCCGTAATAACTGCCATAGATTTTCGTATTGCAACCGGGACTGATGCCTTAACGTGCTCTCCGAGACACAACCAGACCAATACCAATACTCATATTCATTCATACAAATATTTGCACTGAGCCGGGATCATACCCAAATCTCCTGCGTAATGGCCACGTTCACAACTTTGTATTTGAATGATGTGACAACTAAACTTCTGCTTCCTCACAATATTGGCGAGGTAGTTGGAAATTTCTACATCAAACCAAGTCCATAAAGGAAATACGACAAACATTCTGTTGGTATCATCATAATATCGTGGCTACATCAGGGTCTAAAAAAGGGGTTTATATGGGTGTTTTAATAATAGGGTCCAAACTAGGGAGTTGTAAGGGTATGTACTAAATATTATGACAGCCTCCGTGGCGTGGCGGTATTGCAGCCTTAGCCTTGCAGGAGGCGCGGGTACGATTCCCGCTCAGTGCAAATATTTGTATGCATGAATATGGCTATTTGCATTGGTCTGGGTGTCTCTATGTATAATATGTATGTATTTACAAAAAAAAAGTATATAAGTATGTTTATCCGCATTCTAGATTCCATAACACAAGCTATAAAAGCTTACCATGGGTCTAGATAGCGTTGTGTAGAATGTTGTGGAATATTTATTTATTATTTTTATTTTATTATATTACTGTTCATACCTTTAGCCATGCTGGTTTCTGAGGGGGTGCAGTAAGACGAGGCCACCACTGGGGTGTGGATTTGGGCAGTACAAGTTCCACTCGGTTGTCAAACACACGCAGGGCAGTTGGTTCTTCACTACACTGAAAGAAGAACTTGTTGAACATTTATGTACTGTATTTTTTATTTTTTGTACTGGAGATTGATGGCGCTTGGTGGAATCTACTACACATATTGAAGAATACACTTGTGCTTTTCCACTGAGTTTAATTTTATTTCTGAACCTGACCGGCTTCGCCTTACGGCATTCTCAAAGGTTTACATTGATGGTTTAAATATTCCAATTCCCAAACACTACAATATTTGCATTGCACACATGAAAAAATGCAAATGTAAACCTTTGAGAATGCCATAAGGCGAAACCGGTCAGGTTCAGAAATACTCAGGGGAAAAGTACAAGTGTGTTATTCAATATGTATTTTTTTATTGTTATTATGAAGTAATAATTGGTATGATATGGTATCACGGGCTGTTGTCTGCAACTTCACGACAAGGTGGGTTTTGGCGTGAGGGTGGGATTTTATTTGATCCACCCCAACTCGTTGAAGAACCCGAGCAGGCTACTCACGCTGCTGGTGATCTCCCGAAGTAATAATTACAGTCACCATACATTTTTTTTGAGCTGTCTACTTTGCTTCTTCCTGAGGGCCACTTCTTGTAACACCCATTTTTTTTTTAAAGAATACTAGAACCGAAATCACTAACATTCACTCTAACCCCTCCAACTAAGCTAAATTGCTTGTGCTAGGACTGGGTTGACATCGGTAGTGACCTCTTGATTAAAAGGCAGACTCCTTAACCACTAAGCCACCAACACCTCAACATTCAATTGGTTTATAATTCAGAATCAATGTAGTTTCAATCTCCCAATAAAAATAATGCATTTTCTAATAAGAATATTATAAGCAACTGAATCCTTCCAGCTATTGTAAGCTAAATTGCTTGTGTTACTTGTAATGGCTAGGATTCAATCCCGGATCCTCTTCAGTCTAAGACTGACTCCATAACCACTAAGCTATCAGTGTTTCTTATACACATGCTAGCACAATATGGTTTTAGGTTGAACTATGACCTTTAGACTTCTTTATCACATTTTTATGTATAAACCCTCAACTAAGCCCACTAGATTAGATACTATATAAAATTATAAAAAAAATATTGTACTGTTTCAAAGGTAACTGCTGTTTCAACATAGAATTTAAATACTATAACAGTAAATATGCTACTTACTGACACCACGGAAGAAAATAGATCCAAGCTAAATTCATACAGGCTTTCGCCCCGAGCACCGATACCCGTAGCCGAGAATTTAACATTATTATCGCTAATTTTCACAACGGGATTCTCAACATTTTTTAATTCAATCTTCAAAGATATCGCTCCTTTAGTCTGCGCCCAATAAACGAACGGACTTGGTATAATCATTTTAAATAAACACACTTTTAATAAATCTTACAAACTAGCTTTCCTTGCTCAGAAATGAAACGTTCTCAAATCATATGCAAGAAAATTGAAGAAAACCTATTTTCAATTTTGGACTGTCTTCTGTCACAAATCAAAATGCATCAAGAAAAAAAGTAAGCCGATAGTGATACCGCATAAAAATAGATAAAGCGACTATAAAATACTACCATAGAATAGGGAGGGACAAGGAGGTTCAAAGAGCATGGTTGCCCTTGGCGCATGAGATAAGCCGCTAGAATCGTTTAACATCCATACAATAATTTATAATAATCATAATTATGTGATAAAATATCACACCAATTAAAAATCTGTTACTATAAAAATCTCTGGAGTTCTACTGTCGCCAATTCAATATTTGCATACGACCGACCGTGCCTACGACATTATTGTGTATTTTTGAACATGTCTTATAGATGTTATTAGGTGTCTTTTAAGTCAATAATCTTCTACTCTAAACTAAATGGTTACTTTCATAAAATAAAGGTTTTTTTTTCGAAAGTGTCCACTATTGGGTCAATGTTTACTATAGGTTGTTCTTTAAGCTTACCTTTCATGAGAATTTGATCATCTCTAGTTAGTCGATTATTTGTACCATAACTAACTAGTTAGTTGATTATGATTACTTTTACTATTACTAATCTATAATCTATCTCTATAATCCTTTGCTATAATCTGTCTGCGTCTATGTCAATCAGTCTGTCAAAAAGCCGTTTACTGCTGTTGATGGGTGTTGAGTTTCTGTAAATTCTCATTTTATTCGCCTTTCCTAGTGGTTCATTATATTTCTTGTTAGCTAAAAATGGTTTAATTAGTACTGTGTAAAATAAATTACACACAGTGTTGGTTCTCTGGCTCAGCTGACTGTTAAAAGTTGTAAACAAATCCAAAATGTCCGTTCCAAGCACTGGATTGAGTAAACTGAAGAAGAAACATATTCGTGTAAAACACCAAAAAGTAAAATTATTCCGTGCAAATGAACCATTACTCTCTGTGTTTATGTGGGGCGTGAATCACACGGTAATTACCTCATTTTTTATGTTCTAATTTGTAATAGTATGGCGGGGTTTTAATCCGATTTGAAGCAGTCTAGCCGAGAAAAGCGTTATTATGTCATTTGCTTCACAACTGGTTTGTTGTGGTTTTGCAATGTTTACATATTAATTGCAAAACTACAACAAAAGCATTTTTTTATCCTAAAAAAAAGTACCATTACAACAATCTTATTGTAATATCTGGCACTATGTCAATATGCGTTGTTTTTTATCCGTCACATTGCCATTGAATATAAATAGACTAATAAACTATATTGCGTTGAAAATAGATTTAATACTGCTCAGTATGCTTGTCGTGTTATCACTAATTTACATACAAAGTATAGTAGATAAAATCTGTTATAATCCTTATTTTTTCAGATAAATGAACTAAGTCATGTTTCAATACCTGTTATGCTACTGCCGGATGACTTCAGGGCGTATTCCAAGCTCAAAGTTGACAATCACTTATTTAACAAGTAAGATTATTGTAAAATACTAAGTTTAAAGCGGCAATAGGCTCACCCCCTATTATGTGGGACCGAATCCAATGATTGGTGAAATGAGGGTGTTAATTCGCCTCTGCCTAACCCTCCAGGGATAAAGGTGTGATTGTATGCATGTATGTAAAGTTGGATTAATCAAACATTAAGAGATAGGGCCTATGGACGATAACGCTCTTTGTGTTATCCTGTGTTGCTAGCATGGGATAGCAACATGAAATAACAAAAAAAAGTGTGATGTTTTTATTCAATTATTTTTTAAGTCTTTTATTATTTAAGTCTAGTTTCACGAACGTGACCCTAATTCCGATACATTAGTTTACCATCAAATGAGGTGGAGTCAAACTGATTTGTTCTATTTAAAAAAACCTACTTGGAGATGATGATAATGATAATGAAAATTACTTCTAAGGGACTTTGATATTACATGATGTTATATGTTATGCCTGGATATTAATGCTTGTACCTACTACACACAGACACCCGCACACATCTATGCAAATAAATAAAATTGAAGTGTATGACATCCACAGACATCTGACATACACAGTACTTATAACAAAAATATGATATTAAAATTTTTGTCTGTTCTGTCTTTGTCCGTTTGAATGGGTAATATCCAAATCCACTGGACTGATTTTGACCGATTTTTACTGTAGATGGCTGCTGTTATAAGATGTACCTAACTAAGAGTAATTTCTTTCTGAAATAATATTAAAGTTCTAAGAAAAAAAAACATATCAAGAGCACACAGATAAAGTCATGGGCACAGCTAGTATTAGAATCCATACTTCCATATCCATATCCATACTTATTATAGATGCAAAAGTAACTCTATCTGTCTGTCTGTCTGTATGTTATGCTTTCATGCCTAAACCACTGGACAAATTTTCATGAAATTTGGTATACCTAGGGATAGGTTAGACCTTGAGAAAGGATATAGGCTATGTTTGGTCGCGATAACCGACATCCACGCGAGTGGAGCCGCGGGTAAAAGCTAGTAGAAGAACATTGGCTGTACATTAATAAAAATAAAAATATACATGTACGGATACACAATGTTGTACAAATGGTGGTGGTATATCAGAACAATCTGTGCGCAGGCAAGGCCTTGTTTCTTTCGCGAATTAGGTCCAAGATATGTGCCCTGAGAAGTAAGTGAAATAGGTTGGATCGGCAGCACGAATGTAACGCCCCTGGTGTCGCATACGTCCATAGGCCACGACAGCCTCCGTGGCGTGGCGATAGTGAACGCGGCCGCTACGCAGGAGACGCGGGTTCAATCCCCGCTCATTGCAAATATTTGTATGCGTGAATATGAGTATTTGCATTGGTCTGGTCGTGCCTCGGAGAGCACGTTAAGCTGTTGGTCTCGGTTGCCATACGAATATGTATGACAGTCGTTATAGGGAAAATGAGTGAAATGTCCCTACATAAAAGGGCTGATCACCCGTCCGGTCTAACGGCGATCCCACTGGCAGTAGTAGGCCACGATAGCCACTTTCCATCAGGCCTTGTACTTTTCTGCCAAGTGCCAACTAACCGCCGTTCCCAATACCATACTGACAGGTAAAGATAGATCGCATCTACGGATAAAGTGCTCGGCTGTTTAAATTCAAAACATAGTAACTCCTATTTCACTTTCGGAAAATAAAATTATACCGGGATGCGCTTTCCCGCAAAAAATCAGTTACCATGTTTTCAATTTAAACAGCCGATACGTCAAATTTGACTGCTGCGATCTATCTTCAACTGTAAGTATGTTATTGGGAACGGCCGTTAGTGGTATAAAATCAATGAATTTTCGCGCGCCTTTCATAATGTCATCCGTATGATATCCGACGTACGAGCTCAAATTCACCAGTTATTATTGCAAAATAATCAGCGCTTACCAGGGCCTCGATTCTACTAAAGCAAAACTATAGTCAAACCACAGAGATTGCAAAAAGCGGCAATACATTATAGACTTTATACGGATGCATTTAAAGTTCAATATTAAATAACTGTTAGCATATTGAATAAAATAATGTAATAAAACTTTTGTCATTTAATTTTGGACCTTAGTGTATAGAAATAAAGTCTAAACTTTAATGCCGCTTTTTGCAATCTCTGTGGTTTGACAATAGTTTTTCTTTAGTAGAATCGAGGCCCTGTTTGTCCAGGGCCTTTTATATCTCGCGATTTAGGTCCAAGATATACAAAAAGTTGCGCATTTGTAATCAAATAGTGATCTTCCGTGATACTTATTTTTTATTCCGTACAGCGTAGTAGCATACGTAGCACCCATTGTTCAAATCACGATTTTTTCTTCTTCAGTTCACACGTAGGTATCCTTGACTCAGTTTTATCTAACAAAGAATTAAAAACGATTCCAAAAAGTCGTAATTCTTCATTTTGAATGCATCACGACACGTCTCGCGTTGGTTTTAACGATCTGTTTATCAGAAAACCTAATCTAGAAAATGAATCACTGTGACGTCATTTAAATCGTAGCTCTGATTGTCTTGGCAAGTTTACGTAGCATGACATAGAATCCTATTATTGTTGAGGCCACCATATTTTTGGGAAATAAAAGAACTGGGTCATACATTTATTAGTGCTCGTTAACCTATCTGAACTTAATGGGGTAGGTATAATAAGCGTAAACGGGGCATAAAAAGCATAAACAGGGTATAAAAGGTGATAACGGTATTTTTTGACAGCGCAAATAGGATGGGCCATTCGGCGAAGTATTACCTACTTCTTTTTCGTGCAAAAATCTCCAAGGACTGGCGGGGGCACTTGTGTTCGTTGACGATTTTTTTCAAGATGGTTGCTAGTATCTGTACCGAAGTTGCAAGTTGTAGGCTGTCCGCAGTTGTAGGGTATATAAGGTAGTTGGCACACAACCAATTAATGTATGAGACTGTGGTTGAAGCTTTCTTTTCGGGGTAGGAGCCTCTGACATCAGGCGAACGGATCAGGATAACCTAGTATATGTAGCAATAGCTGCCGGGCACATCCTCTTGATTTGACATTCCGTGATTAGTTCCATTTACACGATACCGGATGCTTACACCGGTTCTCTGCGCCGCAGCCTCCGGGCATGTACACAGTGAAACTGGACAGTGTGGAAACCATTTTGTGAAGAAATGGCCTAAGGGGGTGCTCTAAAGTAAAAATAGATCATGAGACTTTCTACACAGCGATATGTACACCTAAAGTAAGCATAGGTTGGATTCCTGAGTTAAAAAGTAGCCTATTTCCAGTCGCTATCCTCGAACCAAACTTGATGGCGGCTCAGGCCAATAGGCGTTCGACTCGCTCTCTTTTCTCAAACGCCATTTTTTTTAAAGAATATTAGAACCGAAGTTACTAATATTTCCTCTAACCCCTCCAACTAAGCTAAATTGCTTTGCTAGGAGTGGGTTCACGTCGGTTGTGTAATGGTCAGAAATGGACCTCTCGATCGTAAGGCCGACTCCTTAACCACTAAGCTACCGACGTTTATCAACCGACCGCTAAACGCTAAACGACGCGACCCATTGGCCTGAACCCGCACTTTCGAGCCATCATCAAGTTTGTTTCGAGGTATACCTGTCTGTAAAATTTTATCCAGGTCCGTACAGCTACTCTGGTGTGATTTGATCATACGTACTTCCATTGAAACCCTTCGTATTATTAACCAGCTGTTTTTGTTTGAATTTCTATCCCGTTCCCGCAACACAGCCCTTGAGAACCTATTGGAATAAAATATGTTGTTGCAGTTTATAATATCCCCTGTATCAACTTTCAGCCAGATCAGTTCAGTCATTAGAGCGTGATTGAATAAGAAGTAATGAGTTTGGTTGCATGACACAAGCATGATATAAATCCTGCTTCTGACCTGATTTTGACCCTTCGACTCTGTTAACGCTTGCTCATGACCCGAATGACTGTACAGTATATTAGATCATTAATTCATTATTAGTACTAGAAACCACAGATCACATTAATTATTATTAGGTACCTGCACCAGAGAAGACACGTAACCACCAAGGCCAAAATTGATACTGAGTCGGCAACTGGTACTCGATGCCTGAGATTATCAAGCCGTATGGCTGAGATTTTTTTTTTTATTCAATCAAATCAATCAATTACCCTATCACAGTGCCCTGCTGGACATTGGGAGGTTTTGACCTACTGTTTCCATATTGCCCAGACGTGTTGGTACAGGGTTTTATTTCGAGTTTTATTTATCTTGAGTGATATCGACTGCATATTTTTCCGTTAGTCGCCTCTTACGTCACCCTTCGGATGAGATGGAGTGGTGATACCTGGATTCTTTCTCCGTCACCAAACGGACTGTTTTAAAAATGACGTTTATGCAATAAATACCTATACTCGGAATTTTAATTCGATTCCAGATTTGACAATTTCAGTGTTGCAACGTTGTGACAAGTACTAAATAGTGAAGTTGTGAAATTATTCGATATGGAAATGGAATATTTCCGGATCGATTCTTATCGTTTATAATTTTACTCTCGTAAACTAAGTATATCAGGAAAGTAAATATTTCTGAATCGATAATTTAGTTTTGACGATTAATTAACGATCTGAGACTTTTCTTTTATAATTGTGTGTGAGATAAATAAAAAAATGTGATCATGAAGGAACATGACAAATAAAACAGATAGATGTATTATGGTAATATTTTTTTTTATTTTTTTTAGTTTTCCTTCTCATCGTTTCCGTATTTTTCCGTTAGTCCCCTCGTACGACACCCTTCGGATGAGATGGGGTGGTGATACCTGTATTCTTTCTCCGTCACCAAACGGACTGTTTTAAAAATTACGTTTATGCAATAAATACCTATATGAGTGCAATACTAGTTTTTGGAGGCCCCATCAAGAATTTGGGTTCCAAAGACATCTCATCTGTAAGCCTTTTTTTGTTTTCGTGCGGAAATCCCCTCGGATACCTCCCCTGCCGTAGCCGGAAGGGGAGGTTATGTCGGACTCGAACCGACTGAAACCGCATGCCGACTATGGGTCGTGGTGCTAGGCCGGAGGTGAGGTTGTCATCGACATATCCCTCGCACCCCGGCTGACCCAGGGCCATCCCTTACGGTCTGGCTTTTGATGATTGACGAACGAAAGGAAACTGGCGGAAGCTTTCCCCTCAAGGTTTTCAAACCTGAAAACCTTCAAGGTGGGACGGTAATCGTTCCTAAAAAGACGTATAAGTCATATCAAAAGGAGAAGCAAGCAGACTCGGGATTCGAGGTGAAAGCCCTGGATGAAACTTGGACCAACGTTTACATGATAATAATGTATTTGGAGAAAGTGTAATAAATATTTCCTGTTAATACATCATATTTTAGTTAATCTTTCATGTAAACGAGATAAGAAAATAATAAAAGCAACATAAAGTGCTACTCTCCGATAATAGTATAATTAAACAAATAGCGATTTACACTACTAGGCAATAAAGTGCAATTTAGCTGTGCGGGCTATCAATATTATCATTATCACAATATTAATATCAACAGCAATCAATCAAAAAGTATTATACAACACTGGTTTGCTGTAACAGCTGTGAGGTTTGTTCTTACGCCCTAATGGCGTTCGCATTTGTGTGCACGGGCACAGAATTAATAAGGTATAAATAACAGAATAAATTATAAGCCTGTCTCGTGCAAATAATATTGTGCAAATTTCGTAAAAAAAAATATGCTAGCTAGCTTCTAGTTTCGCCAAACTTTACCAATCATGTCACAGTTTAGTTTAATTGTAATTTTCAACTCAAGAGAAGTCTAAGGCCCGTATTCTAGAATGACACTCAGCTTGAATCGCGATTTACTGAGGACAGTTGTATAGAGAGATTGATAGTTTGACATATGGCCTGTACAATCTGTCCTCAGATAAACCGCGATTCAGACTGAGTGTCATTCTAGAATACGGGCCTAAAAGTAAATGTCAGTTAGCAGGCATTAGTAGTTAATCACAGAATTGTGGCGCTTGCTATAGTTACACTAGAATGTGAATTGATCGAACCTCATTAAATGTGAATTCGGTCAACCGAGCTGAAGAAAACGTGAATTCGGTGAACTTTTTAAGGAAATATAAAATTGTGTGAACCGAACTTAATTCAATCTGAATTCCAATGTCCTTTAAATTACATAAGATTATGCCGTTTCTTATCAGAGTCAAGTTCTGATTTAAATTTTAAATGTTATCGTTCGGCAAACGTAATATGTACTTAATCTTTGTAATATACACCGGAAATATTAACCGACCAATGCCGTTCATTCGTACTAAATATTACAATACTTAGTTAAGTTTTCATTTTTATAAACAAAACACAAATATAACAAAAACACGCACTTCCGGTATTAAATCGTTTAAATACAATATTACCTAGATAACGAATATATTACACCGGAAATAGTTCAAGGATTGCCATTGTAAGAAAAAATATAATCTACCAGCCATTGTTAGACGCTCTGGGCTATGGGGCCCTGTGGCGATGGGTACAATTTTAAAAGGGGAGCCGATAGGAAAACCCTTTTCTCGATTTAGTTTGTCATGCTCATGCACCATGCAACCTACTGGGAAGCTGGCCGGAATCGGGCTACAGAGGGGTTATGCTCACTTCGTTCCATTCGCACTTCGTCCTTCGTTCGCAAATGGTCCCATTCGCGGTTAATCCCATTCGCAGTTAGTCCCATTCGCGGTTAATCCCCATTCGTAGTTAGGCCCATTCGCAGTTCGTCCCATGCAAGTAGTATGTAAGGAAAGAAGTAGTGTGTGGGATAGAATCCTCGGTACTGATGGAAACTCACCAAGTCCTTCAAGGCTAAGCCAGCCTCACCTGCAAGCCAGTATCTCTACCGTTTGACCGTCGTGGCTCTGGTGCAGGGTTTTATCTCGGAGTTTGGGAGGTTGAACAATAAAAACCTTAAGCCAATTCAAAGGGAGAAGTTAGCTAGCTCCGACTTTAAAGCTTCTACCTGGGAATATTGCTAGGAGGATAATGGTGATGCTTTCGACAGAATGCAGGGTCAAGCGCAGACTACATATTGGGCGTCCGTGGGTCACTCTTGAACCTTGGCAGTTGCGTAAGATCCCCTCTTTGGCAGTATTTTACTGCCACTACCACGGCGAGTGCAAGCTTATTCAATTTATTCCACTCTCGCTTTCCTATCCTGAGCAAGACGTACAGGATTGAGGTCATCATAAATGTATGAATAAAAAAAAAAGTAAATTTTGAACGATTGTTCAGCACCTTTGTTCTTTAGGTGAATTCTAGTCATTTCGGCTTATTATAAGTCAGTTTCTACACTGACGGACTCATAAACTGCATCAAAGTTCAGGTTTACTCTAAAAGGATTTTTTATAATAAGTATGCAAACTTTTTAGATTAAATTATATAAATATGGAAAGACTGGCTCTTAATCTTAAAAAAAAATTAAATTTAAAAATAGAACTGCAGTAAAACAAATGAATATAGCCGGGAAAAGAAAATTTACTTGTAGTATCAGATTTGCGTGTTATATAAAGCAAAGTTTTAAATTGATTCTCATTGATTTTTTTTGTTTTGTCAATTGAATTATTGTTACCAGCATAATTGTTGGGTTAGTTTTTTAACACATCGAGAGTTTTTGAACCATAATATGGATACTTCGTCCGAACAAGCGGCACAAATTGTAGCATTGGTGCGGGAGGGCTTGGATCAACGAACGATTGGTAGAAATTTAAATTTAAACCAGTCTACGGTTTCTAGAATATACAGAAGGTTTGTAGAGACAGGTTCTTACAGGAGGAGACGTGGTACAGGCAGAACTCGAGCAACCACAGGTCGTGATGACCGATTTATTGTTATAACTTCCCTGCGAAATCGTTTCCTCACGTCAGTTAACATCAAAACCGAGCTTAATGAAGTGCGTGGAGTAAACGTGTGTGCACGAACAATAAGAAGAAGGTTAAAGGAAGTGGATATCACCCCTTTTAGACCAGCAAATGGTCCAAAGTTGTCTACAGCTCACAGACAAGCTCGCTTAAGATTTGCGCGTCATCACCTGAATTGGACAGAAGAGCAGTGGGCCTCTGTATTGTTCACGGACGAGTGTAGGACATGTTTATATGGTGCAGATGGTCGCAGAAGAGTCTATCGTCGACGTGGGGAGCGGTATGCTCAAAGTTGCATTGAGGAGCGTGTTCCTTTTGGAGGCGGTTCATGTATGGTCTGGGGTGGCATATCGATGAACGGGCGAACAGAACTTGTGTTCATAGACATGGTCCGTCAAAACGGTAATAGAGGGGGTTTGACAGCACATCGCTACATAACAGAGATATTAGAAGATCACGTGGTGCCTTACATGGGATTCATAGGCGAAAATTTTACTTTAATGCAGGATAATGCCCGGCCGCATGCAGCTGCACAAGTTCAACATTATTGCGAAGAGGTTGGGATACGTACAATGAATTGGCCAGCACGCAGCCCGGATCTTAATCCCATCGAGCATGTTTGGGACAATTTAAAAAGAGCTGTATATGCGAGAAACCCTTCGCCCACGACAGTGGCAGCACTAAGAACAGCACTTTCAGAAGAATGGGACAATATTCCGCAAGATCTTTTAAAAACCCTTATAAAATCTATGCGGAACCGATTAGAATCCGTAATAAGGGCACGTGGGGGTAATACACCTTATTAAAACACAAATAAACCCTTGCATAAAGTTTGTGTCTATTGTTAAAACCAATTTTTTAATTAAACCAATTATTCTTAAATTTCTGTTTTTTCTTCAAAAAAAGTCTTAAGGTCCTTTCCAGTACATAAACTTAAACTTAAAGATATGACCCTACGCTGTTTTAAAGTTCACGAACCAATCTAGAGGTTTCAATTTAAATCTGTATAGAAAGTATGCATACTTGGTTAAAATATTTATTTCAAAGTCGTCTATTACTTTGATGCAGTTTATGAGTCCGTCAGTGTATATCCATTACTTTTCACCACAGGCTAGCAATCATAGTTCAATAGATAGGTATAATATTATCTATTACGGATTGAATAATATTTAACGATAAAGCGATAATTCGCATTTAGATTGCTTATCACGAAACAATATTTCATTTTAATAACGAAAGCGCAATGATTTTCACTTATCCACCTTTACATTTTATTTTCTTTTAGGAGGAATTCGAGGTCATTCTTATTATTATGATAGAGGAAAACATTGTGACTCCTCTGGTGGGTGTCCATGGGCGGCTGTGATCGCTTACCATCAGGCGATCCGTCTGCTCGTTTGCCTCCATAATCCATAGAAAAATAAACATTCGATATACATTGTACTAAATTGTGATAAATCAAAAAGCCAAAGGCCTTTACTCGCTCCTATAATTTTAGGATAAAAGCTATTTCAAATTCCAGCTTCAGCCGATTTAACACGAGAACATAACGAATGTACTGGCTTATACACACAGGTAGTGTGTAAGAGCGTTTGCTTATACACACACACGCCCTCAAACACTCGCCCTTACACACACACTCAAATTCACGCAATTCCAATAATGACTTGAAATTGTTCATTGATTTAATTTCCATTACTTTTGTTCCAGAGAAAATATGCCATCCCACTTTAAAGTTAAAGAGTATTGCCCCCTGGTGTTCAGGAATCTGAGGGAAAGGTTCGGAATTGACGACATCGATTACAAGGAATCCCTCACAAGGTAACAAACATCTATTATTGTAACATAAACAAGCGAACATAGAAAATAAAGATAAATGTACTCGGCACGTGTGAACAGCTAACGATAATACTTATTATATTTCTTTATTGATTATTATGTAGGTATTTATTTATGTTTATTTTTATTCCCAAAATGTATTGTCGCATCCCGCCCTATCCCGTCCCGTCCCTAGGTTTAGAAAGATAGCTGATAACTACCTGAGTTCGAGGGTATTGAAGCGGCCTAGTACCACGATGCGGCGGTCGGCGACTGCGCCCAACATGAAAAATGAAAATCACCAGGAGAGCATATTCCACGATGCGACCGCTTTCGTCAAGCGCGGCCTGACAATTAAACGCCTGAGGTCAGCGGAGTTTTAATAGCAGCTGTACGATTTTGTTTTTTTTTTTTCAGTTCTTTTTTCAAATAACAGTATGTAGTGTGCCTTTCGAACTGACACGGCGAGCATTAATTAGCATACCCCACAATTCACTGGCTGTATTGTGAAGTCATTTCCTTCTAACCGCTTGACTTGAGGCCTTATGAAAGTAGGCCTCGATTTTGTATTTGGAAGTTTTATTTTGTTTTTTTTTGTGTATCCGTGGTCCTGATTCCTTTTTTAGTTTAGGTGCAATTGGGTGGCAAGTGCCTATACAATCCTTAATTGACCGTGACCTCCATTTTATGATCCTTAACCTTCAATTATCCCGTATGTCTCAATTACTAAACGTATCATATATATGTATCTATATTTTTACACGGACACGGACACTGCACTAAGCTAAGCACTCATTCGTGCACTTTTCACAATGAAAGGTAAGTATTTTAAATGTTTGCATATTTTTCGCACTTGACACATTTAATAGGTGAAGAATGACACACAGATTAACACTATCACAATTAATTAAGTTGGTAAATAAATCAGGTGATGTTTATTCCATATACATCCATATACTCTCGTCTGTAAATCCCCGAAGGGGTAGGCAGAGGTGTACACCCACATTTTGCCAATTAAGATTCTCTGTCCCGTGACGTAATAGGGGGCAAGTCCTGTTGCCGTCTAGCGGGCCCTTTATCTTGGGCTGTATGTTTACTGTCGGATGGAGAACAGCCCTATACCTTAGTCGCATTTTACGACACCCATAGTAAGAGCTGGGAACCAACAAGGCAACCTTGCCTGGAGGGAAAGTATTATAAATTCTGAAGACAACGAATCTCAATAAAAGAAAACGTGTCCGTCAGAATGGCTGGTTGCCTGCCTCATTTAGAATCGAGACTGTGATTAAAAATTGCTACCTAATTGCTACTATTTGCTACCTACAGTTAAATAATTGCTACCTCATTAATTTTGAAAATATAAGGAATAACAATGTCACCAGCCATTCTGACGTCAGAATGGCTGGTCAGCGCTTAGTTTGAGTAAACTAAAGAGAGTTGAGTTTTTGTTTTTGCTTCAATAATTGCTACCTAATTGCTACCTAATCACCTATCAATTTCAGCCTTATGACTATATCAGTGGAAAAGTTATGATTATTTATTTGCAACTTACGTGTGGTTTGGTACGGTTGGCAAAAAAAAACAAACACTTATTAAATTATTACAGAACTTTATTACCTACTTAAAAGCAAGTTAATCATAACGACAACACTTAAATATTAGAACACACATCAACACAGAAATAAATTTGTTAACAGGTTAATAAGTGTTCACCGAAATGGTTACGTTGCCAAACTTACAATTCTTGTATTATCGAAGTATTTTTTTAAAATCATGGTATTTTTAACTCCCGACTCAAAAACGACGGGGTGTCTCTGTGAGGTTGTGTGTGTCCTGTGGCATCGAAACTCCTAAACGGATGAACTGTTTTGGATTTAGCTTTTTTGTTTGAATGGTATTAGTCAGGAGTGTTCTCAACTATGTTTGAAAAAAAATAGGGTCCAGATGGCCGCCACCACAACATATAGGAATACATATTTCTTTACATACATAAACTCACATCATAAACTCACGCCTATATTCCCCGAAGGGGTAGGCAGAGGTGCTAGCACCCACATTTCGCCAGTTTATGTATAGGTCCCAATGTAATAGGTGGCGAGCCTATTGCTATTAACCGGGCACTTATAAGCCTGCGATAAATACACACATAACTTCGAAAAGCATCAAAACGTCATTGGTGTGTGCCATTGTAACCCTGGGATCGAACCCGAGACTTCGTCTCAGCAGTCCATTACCCATACCACTAGGCTACCGGAGAAACTAGACAATTCGCTTAATATGGCTATCAAATGCAAGAGCTTCACTAGTAAAATACCACAACTATGAAAATTTTCGAATCCAAGATGGCCGCAACCAAAAAATAGTGAATTATACTCCGTCCATCATATTATTGTATTTTAGACAGATGGAAGTAGTGATTGCATGGAAATTTAAAATATCGACAAATTAAAAACCTCGATTATGATACGATTATTAAAAAAAATCGATAAATTAAAATATTATGATAAATATATGATGACTAATATTCCAACATGCTGATTTCCTTGTATTTATTAAAGAATTCCGTGGGCTGTCTCTGAAACCCATCATCAGATCTTTATGCAATTTAAATGGGACCATTTTGGAATAAACCTCTTTCAACTAAAAAATAATTCTGACAATACGTCTATATATGACGCACTTACAAAAATCATTTTCCGTAAAAATCTTCCAAATATAAAAAATATAAACATCCGAATTGTTTAGAAATCGGTTAAAAACCGCCAGATAAGTAATATTTAAAAAAAAAATCTTCTGTAGTCGATATCGATTGTGACATTTGCAAGTTATTATAATAAAAACACAGTCGATAAACTAACTACATCCCTAAAATTGCATCCTGGCTGACGTGACGTTGTCAATGAAAAATGACGTATTGGCGCCCGTTTTTTGTTAGGATTTTCAGTTGTTGACGCTAGATCAAAGTTATACCGACCACTGTCAGTGAGCTGTCTAAAATACAATAATATAATGGACGGAGTATAGATACTTTTTTTCACAACAATCAAATCAATTTAAAAAAGTATAAAATTAAAATTAATTCAAAAATTTTGGTTAATGGGTTTAAGGGGTTAAAGGAAAACCACAATATTGATTTTCAACTTTTTGGAGATTTTTTTGTGACTGGGGTTTTTTAAGTTTTTGATAAAAAAAATATGTACACCTTTCTTGGCCTGGCTGTCCGGCTATCCTCACTGTCCGCACTACACGCGTTATTTAATTGAACAAATATTTTCCAAAGTGAGAAAGCAGAATTACTGAAAAGTATATGGAAATTAACTTCATTCATCTTCTATAATATAAAAATGAATCGCAAAATGTGTTGGTAAGCGCATAACTCACCAACGACTGAACCGATTTCACTAATTCTTTTTTTGTTGTGTTTGTTATTATCGGGAGAAGGTTCTTACGAAAAAAAAAAAACAGTTGTACAGAAAATTTCAGAAAGTAACTTTTCTTTTTCTCATACAAACTTTTTCTCTTATGTGAGAGAAGTTTATGTTTACGTTACGGGATACGTTACGAGTAGTAGTAGGTAGTAGTAGGAATGGGAATGGGAATGGGAATGGGAATGGGAATGGGAATGGGAATGGGAATAGGAATGGGAATAGGAATGGGAATAGTAATGGGAATGGGAACGGGAACAGGAATGGGAACGGAATTGCACGCGGGTGGAAAATATAGCGGTACGAAGTTCGCCGAGACAGCTAGTACTTAATATTTTAAATGCGAAAGTAACTCTATCTGTCAGTCTGTCCGTATGTTACGCTTTCTCGCCTAAACCACTGAACCGATTTTGATGAAATTTGGTACAAGGGTACATTAGACCTTAAGAAAGGGCTATGTTAATGAAAGGCTATGTTTGATCGCGATAACCCACATCCACGCGGGTGGAGCCGCGGGCAAAAGCTAGTATAGCATAAACTACTCAACTCGTGCACGTCATATCGAGCTCTAAGTGTAAACAAGTTGTACCTACTTTTTTGATTCATCAAATTATTTTGGAAAAGTCCTTACGGAAAGTGGTTACCGTGGCCTATGGACGTATGCAACACCAGGGACAGAGGCGGTGGGGGTTATGGGCGGACTGGGCGACCGCCCACGGCATCGCGGGCCAAAGGATCTCGCCTTACAGCAAAGCAAGGCGCATCGCGGGCTGCTCTTACAGTAATAAATTTTATTTCAACATGACATAAACCTTAAAGTAGATGAACGAAAACAGATGATGACGTTAATTTCAAAATGAAGTAACTAACTGTCCCGGCGGACGGACGCAGGTGATCACCGGACACGGGTGCTTCGGGAATTTCTTGACGTTCTTGCCGGAACCAACGTCTGAGTGCCATCAATATGACGAGCAAGAACTAAGGGCTGCACACGCTCACCAACTGTCCAAGACAAGAGCTAATGGTGGGCTTGGGAGTGAGAGTTCTATTGCTCACTGCTTTGCTCGTGGCGATGACAATTCGGGACTCGTGCCCTCGGCGGCAGCATCGGGGGGATGGCAAATTCTAAGTTTGCGGTTCTATAAAATTTTTAGATTTTATGGCCACGACTGCAGTTGCCCAAGTTGTGAAGCGGGGACCACCATTTTCGAAGGAGCCAGCTAAAGTCTGTGTACCGTCATGATGCGAGTGAGGATTCAGGACTGCACACGCTGGCGGGATGCCCGATATAGAAGGCGCCTAGGCACCAACCCTCCTGTGTCCCACTGGAAAAAAGTGCCTCGAGAAGTGGTCTATTCCACCTAGTTACATGTAGTGAACCTTGCCTACATTAGGTTTATGTTTTGCGCCGCCACTGACCAGTGTTACACTCTACCCTGAAGAGACCTTCTAAATCCCTTCTTGAAAAACCCCATTATGAAAAATGTACCTAGCTATATGTAGTTTAATGTCAGTTGTTATGGTTATGATTTATATTAATATAGTTCGGTATATTATAATATTAGTATAGCGCTAGTGAACGTGGCTGCTACGCAAGAGGCGGGTTCGATCCCAGCTCAATGCAAATATTTGTATCCATTTGTATTTGTAAGCTTAGTGCATTTAAATTGGTCCGTTCGTGCCTCGGAAGCCATCGGTCCCTAGCGTCCATTCTACTCAAGCCAAACCACAGTCGTGCCACTGCGACCATAAAAAACTAAAAATTCAAAATTAAATGACGTTTTGCAGAGTGAATGAAATAGTGTAATAAAACGTTTTTCATTTCATTTGGACTTTATTTGTATAGAAATAAAGTTTAAAATTTAATGACATTATTGGAGTACAGCTTTAGTAGAATCGAGGACCCGGTTGTCGTACAAGCATCTATGGTAGATGGCAGTCGTTACGGGTAGTTGGTCTAGTTGCAATGCTTCGATATCCCCTTTGGTTTGTGAAGGTCAGATGGCAGTCACTTCACGGCAAATATAGAAGTTCACAAATCCGCAGTTAGACTGGTAAAACGGATCCCAGACTCCGAGGATACGAGGCCTACGCGTGTGAGCGGTTACCGCCCCGGTCATAAAGTTGGTGGTGTACCTACTTATAATGAGTAGAAGAACTCGATGCAACACGTAACCTAACAAAGTACCTAATTCGTGTCGCGTCGACGTGTTGTTGCCATTCTGTGCAAGTACATAAATTATAACGTTATAATGACGTTTCTGTTAATACCGGTAACCGTTATTAACACATATGAACCCTAAAAACTTTTAATCTGTTACAGATACGTTTCGGTTACAGTTATAAAGGGTTTTCTTTCTAAACAGTTTCAAAAAACAGTGTTAAAACACTTTGTAGCGGTTACTGTTTGGGTCCCTAGTTACGACGACATGTGTAATAAGGTTACAAAAAGTGTCACTAAGATTATTCCGCATTGTTAATATACGCTAATAAGCGAAACTAAAATTAATTGTATTTTGTATATTTTGTTGACTTTCATACTTAAACTTTTTTTTGGTGCACATAAAGCTCTGTGCAAATGTTTTGAGCCAATATTTAAGTGTTGTCGTTATGATTAACTTGCTTTTAAGTAGGTAATAAAGTTCTGTAATAATTTAATAAGTGTTTGTATTTTTTTTTTGCCAACCGTACCAAACCACACGTAAGTTGCAAATAAATAATCATAACTTTTCCACTGATATAGTTATAAGGCTGAAATTGATAGGTGATTAGGTAGCAATTAGGTAGCAATTATTGAAGCAAAAACAAAAACTCAACTCTCTTTAGTTTACTCAAACTAAGCGCTGACCAGCCATTCTGACGTCAGAATGGCTGGTGACATTGTTATTCCTTATATTTTCAAAATTAATGAGGTAGCAATTATTTAACTGTAGGTAGCAAATAGTAGCAATTAGGTAGCAATTTTTAATCACAGTCTCGATTCTAAATGAGGCAGGCAACCAGCCATTCTGACGGACACAAAGAAAACATTCCTTTATTTTTAAAATGAAATAAAACTGCATTCGAAGATTTGAATGAATTTTTTTATAGCATTTATTATGCTAACTTTTAAGTTCGAAAAACATTGGAAAAAATGAAATGCTCAAGTGGGACTCGAACTCACGACCTTTCCCTTACAGGGGATTGCGGGGGAGGGCTCAATAGCTCAGTTGGTAGAGCAATCCCCCTGTAAGGGAAAGGTCGTGCATTCGAAGATTTTCAAAAACTCGCTCGTTCTAAACTCGGTAAATCATCTTGTGAAATCAGGACAACCTTAGATCACCTACTTTGTATATTATACTATCTGAGAATATCACCACACTGATAAAGTAATCGTAATAATCCCAGATCACATTGAAAAAGTATTTTTCGTACATACAGTCAGCGTCATTTAACACCTTGACGACAAAGTCTCAAAATGATCTTAAAACTCTCGTATTAAGAGCAAATCAAACTGTTTTATTTATTTATATGGTATTATTGTCCGAACTAAAAAGTGTGTACCAAATATCAGAACATTCGGTCAACTGGAAAATGGTCAAAAAACGAAATTAAGATCATTTTGAGTACTCTGTTCGTCAACATCTTTCTGATGCTGACTGTACTAAGACTATCTTACCTACATACCTATTGTAAGTATTAGACATTCCTTTCAAGTGAACATATCTCGGCATACGTGACTTATGCATACATACATATACTCACGTCTGTAAATCCCTGAAGGGGTGGGCAGAGATGTATTAACACCCACGTGTCGCCAGCTATGGTTATCAGTCCCATGTAATAGGAGGCGAGCCTATTGCCGTCTAGCGGGCACGTCTTGGGCTGTATGTTTGCTGTCGGATGGTGAATATTACTTAATCGCCTTTTACGACACCCACAGTACAGTGTTATCCTAAGTTATTATCGTAACTAATATTGTATTGCCCAGGTCTCCTAATACCTATTGTAATAATAAAAATATATGAATGAAGTTGTACCCGATACTTTCACTTTGAAGTATGCACAGCCCAAAATCAGAGTATAGCTCGTGCGAGTTAACATGGCACCTGCCTCGAAGACACCCTCCTCCCGCTTCCCCACGCGCGACCGCTCTCGCCGTGCGAGGCTAGTAGCGTCAGCATACACCCCTCCCGCTCACCCGCGCAAAGCCCCGAGCCAGGTGCCATGTTAACTCGCACGAGTTGTAAGTATCACAGAGAATGATGTAGGAATTCTAATAATACCCATACTTATTCTAAGTTTCTATAGATATCCATACAGATATTTTCTAAAGTTTACGCGAATGTTTTACGCGAACACCGCGAACATGGCTGCTGCAAAGCAGCCGAAACGTCGGGTTAAAAAGTAATAATAACAAATATATCGCGATAGAATCCGTAAAAAGTGGTTTTATTTCAATGAGAACACCGCGAACATGGCTGCTGCAAAGCAGCCGAAACGTGGGATTAAAAAGTAATAATAACAAATATATCGCCATAGAATCCGTAAAAAGTGGTTTTATTTCAATATCCATACAGATTCTAGGATTACTCACTTTTTAGAATGGGGTATAAATATATAGATTCAATACCCATATAGATTTGATACCCGTATCAAACAATCATTTTCATCCCATACAGATTCAAACTATACTTTTCAAAGTGTTGGTGTGGTGTTGGTACGATATTATTCACATAATTAAACATTACACTCCCTTTTTCACAGCTGTGTATGATGTAATGTCGTTTATTGAAACAAAATGTTGGTTGTCGTCAGATCTCAGCCGATTCCTGACGATTCATCAGGAAAGTCTGGCGCGAAGTTCTACCAGAGCTACGACAGGCTGTTCATCCTCAAGACCTTGACTTCCGAGGAGGTGGAGAGGATGCACTCGTTTCTGAAGCATTACCATCCCGTAAGTATTAAGTTTTTTTTATATATTTTTTGTTTTTAAATACGCTTGTAAGACCTCGAAATAAGAGAATTGAGATTCACATTTCAAGTATATTAGGAACCGAAATTACTACTATTCCGTTTAACCCCTCCAACAAAGCTAAATTGCTTGTGCTAGGAGTGGGTTCACGTCGGTAGTGTAATGGCCAGGATTCGAACCCGGGACCTCTCGATCGTAAAGCTGACTCCTTAACCACGCTTGCATCCATACCTTGCACTTTGGAGCCCTTAGTACCCTCTTTCTCTCTCTTTTCCCCCCCTTTTTTACCACTGATGTGACTTACCATTAGAAGAAAGCCTTACTTGAGAGGAATAACGGCTTACTGCAGCTGAGGTTCACTTGGACTTCAAAGGTCTTGCTGGGAGATCAAGTTTAACTCTTCAAAAGGATCTTGGTAACCTTCCGAGTACCTTTCAAAGAAGTCTGATAGATTCAAGTGCAGACATAAGAGCACTTGGTTCCAAGTGAAGTACTCCAACAAATCGCAGATATATATGCATTAATATTTCGTTTTTGGCAAGACTCTGAGTCAGGATTAGAGGACTCGTATTTCCGGTAGATCATTTATGTCACTTTATTCACCCCTCATAGATAATTTTTCTTGTTTTTTGTCTTAACATCGTGCGCTAGCACTCTCTTGACATCGTGGGTACTAGCGCCTCTGCCTACCCCTTCGGGGAATACAGACGTGAGTTTATGTTTTTTTATGTTTAGTTTGACATCATCACGTATTATTCTCAAACAAATGACATGACAATGACGTCACGTACGAAACAAAAGGGATGGATATAGAAGAAAAAAAAATGTAATTGATGGACGTAATTGTCACAATAAACTGTCATATTCAAAAATGTTTAAATCGGACAATAACACCATTATATAACACCAGAAACAACTGGTGACTCCCGTTCCGGAGCGTTCCTGGTGCAAAGGCTGGCCATTGCAATCCAGCGTGGCAACGCGGCGAGTGTGATGGGCACTTTTGCGCCGGGAGCGGTCAGGGGCGGGTTATTTGATTAATTTATTTATTGACATAATGTATATATTGTATGTTTGATTCAATAAAATATTTTATTATAAAAAAATAAAAAAAAATAATACCATTTAAATAAATAATACAGTTTGATTTGCTCTTAATACGTGAGCTTTAGGGCTCATTCATCATTAGGTTTTCTGTGGAAGTTATACTTTCTTTATTGCACCTCGGAACTATTGCAGCTGTCTGATGATGTTATGGTCTTGAGGGCAACTGCACTCATACAACTGGAACCTAAATGATATCATATTCAAACCGAGAGCAGAAAGATAGTGTATATCATTGACAACTTATCAATTTTCATGTAAATAAACTATTGAAGCACTCAAGATTATCTAATCTGTAATATGTAACTTTTGATAATATAATTTGTTGTTACATGATAAAGGGTATAATACTGATTCCTCCTGTTGTGGTTATAGGTTTCCATTTGTTGGTGTGCGATTGTGTAGTCTTAGATTCGAATTCTGGGTTGTGCAAATTGTTGTCATCTAATATAGTTAATATAAGTCCTAGGTTAGATCCATGAAAAAGGAAATGATCATGAAGGCAATCGAGTAACGAGCCTTCCATACGTCAAATGATTCACCAACACTGTTTTTATTTCATATACCTACTTACCTAATTCGTTATGCTTTCAGTTTTACAAAATATATACCTAATACAAGCATATCATAAGAAAGATATGGCATGAATATTATTTATTTTTTAATCTTACGTTTAGAAATCTATTTAATTATGATAATCAATATTTAAGAATTTAAGAAATTAACATCATAACATAACCTCACGCCTGTATTCCCCGAAGGGGTAGGCAGAGGTGCTAGCACCCACATTTCGCCAGTTATTTAAGAAATTAATCTAATAAAATATGGCACTCTCAAAAATTCAAAATTTCTTTTGCAGTCAGTACTTTTAACGTCACTGGTTTGAGCCAGGTGGCATGTTAACTCGCACGAGTAGTAGTAAATAGTTTTTTTAATACGTAATATACCGCAATTTTCATCTTTCTTTCAATTAACTGAAAAATAATACAAGAAATTTTTATATTACGTTACTTGCTACTACGGCGAGTTCGACTCGCACTTGGCCGCTTTTTTACGGCACGTTGGGGTGCCAGTTACTGTATCTATAGTTTGTATATAATCTAAACGTGGGGTATACTCAAGATAACATAACTGATATTGTTTATTCCAGTACATAGTGGAGCGACACGGCAAGACGCTTCTTCCTCAGTACCTCGGCATGTACCGGTTGACGGTAGATGGCATCGAACATTATCTCGTAGCTACTAGGAATGTGTTCTCCAATCATCTAAATATTCACAGGTAACTATTAAATATATTGAATTGTCTATAGGTTTCAGTAACCAGTTGTCATCAGGTGGGTTGTGTGCTTGCTGCTGCCTACCTACCTGCGTGCCATAAAAAAAGATGTGATCATCTTAACGAAGTTTCTGGTTGTATCCGAGGCTTAAAATTGAAGCATAGGGCCAGATTCCCATGTTAATTCGTTATCATCATCATCTAAGTGTGGTTCCTTGTTGTACCTCGGGAACCTGGTTTGGTTCATGCGAATATTATACCAGCAACTGCCGCCTGTCCTCCTAAATCCGATAGGAAAGCCTGCTCCAAAGTCAGGTCCATCAAACAGCAGACGTGCCGCTTAATTAGTGAGGTTCTTGGCCTCAAAGACCTTAAGCTGCCCATAAGCAATAAGTTAAACATCACACGACTACTGTTATTATTGCTTTACGTTTAAATAGCACTGGTGTAATGTTTCCTAGAATTTAGAATATTGTGATATGGTTTCTGAAGCATACAATAAAATTATATATTACACATAGAAACAAAACGTATTATTATTATCAGACCTATATGTAAGGAAATCAGTGTAAAAATCTTATAGGAAAAAACAGAGCTACAATATTTTTCCTTCCATCCATAACCATGTTCTATTTTTAGTTTATTATTTACAGGAACTTTAATTTATTATTTACAGGAAATACGACTTGAAAGGGTCGACGGTAGACCGCGAGGCTTCGGAAAAGGAGCTGGAGAAGGAACTGCCGACCCTCAAGGACAATGACTTCATCAAGCAAGGAGTTCGCATCGACATAGGTGATGCCGCGAAAGATAAGTTGTTGGAGACCCTCACGGCTGATGTGGAGGTAAGTTTTTTGTTATTAGTACCCTTATTGTGTGTGGGAACCTGGTATTGAGGGTGCTTATGTCGAAATCGAACCGACTGAAACCGTATGTCTTTTTAGGTTTTATATACCAGGGTGTAAGGTGGCTCATCCATCCAACCTAGTGTTGCAAAGGACTCGAGTCTTCGGGGCCTAATTTGAAGGACTCGACTGAATTATGCAAGACTCAGTGCGCTTAAAAGGCTCGAAGTCTATAGACCAACCGAGCTAGAGTCATTTAATAGCGACTTGAGTCTTAAAAAAGGACTCAAGTCTTAAAAAGACTCGAGACTTCAAAAAGGACTCGTATAAAAAAAGGACTCATGTCTTAAAATGAATCGAGTCCTTTTTTAATACGAGTCCTAATACGCCTCCTGTTAGAAAAATCTCATTATTTAAAAAGTCTTGAATAGGTGAGACAAACTCTTCGACCCTTTAGTATTTGTCACAATTTTCATTCACGGCCTTTTTTGTTTTGAATATGATTGTGAGCAGTAACTACAAGGGGAAAGCTCTGTCCAACTGTGCTACTGTACACGTCTTGTACGTTCAAAATTTGCCTATACATTTGTCTTGGGGCGACAGTAGACGGCCTAAGAGGAATATCGGTGGATGAGCTAACGGTGCTGTGAGAGAATCTTTCTTTTCTTTTCTTTCTTTTCTAACTCCCATCCCTACAAGGAACTGGTTGCAGGTTCAACTCCCGTTTTGAATCATGACTTTTTTCGAACGAAATCTTGCCCGATACACCGTCGTTTAAAGGTCATCATTTATTAGACTCATATAAAATGACTCAAGTCCGACTCGCCGCAAAAAAGGACTCGAGCGCAAAAAGTGACTCGAGTCCTTTTTTCACATTAAAGGGCTCTTAGAGAAATTAGTTCTTTAGTCTTGGAGTTCTGTTGTGATGAGTCGAGTCTTATGATACATCAACCGAGTCCTTTTAAAAAGACTCAAAGACTCGAGTCCCTTGCAACACTAATTCTAACCTGACTTTGGGACATTTACGGCATAAGACATGGCCCCCCCCCTAGGGTATGGGAATCACGGTGTTCCCATCTTGCCTTGGAAAAGGCAGCGGACATTGGTCTTCTTTTACTAAAGGCGACATGAGGGGGAGCACTTTGCTCACAGAACCAACCCACTCCCTGCCTACCCCCATACTGTGCCCTTTGCATGTCAAAGGAAGACGTAGTAAGCCTCTAAGCTATCCCCCACAGGGTCACTTCTTACTCGACCGAAATTGGCCGTAGACGGCAGCTACTCCTCTGCGTGAGAGAGGCACTACCATGTCTATTATCAGGGGTATGAAAGTTCCGGGTCAAATATCCCGCCCTATTTGTTGCCTATCATTTGGTATTACCACAGTATAACGAGTAATCTTACAGTAGTTCATCGCGTTTGATGTTTGCGGAAATGCCGCCTTTTGCAGTTTGTCAGGGTTGTCACTTCGGTTTTTATTTATAACTTATTTTTCTGTAATATTTTATATAACCCCTATTTCGTCGTGTTATGCGGACGACACGCTAGTGACGGCGTGCGGGGCTACATACCGCGAAGCGACCCTGAAGGCCACGACCGCGGTTGCCCAAGTCGTGGAGCGGATCCGGCGGCTGGGTCTCGAGGTGGCTCTGCATAAAACCGAGGCCATGTTCTTTCATGGGCCTCGGCGCGTGCCACCGGAGGATTCCAGCCTCATAGTGGGAGACATTTCCATCGGCATCAAGCCACAGATGAAATATCTGGGGCTCGTGCTTGACGGCCGGTGGAACTTCGGGGAGCATCTCCGAAGACTGGCCCCTCAATTGAAGGACACAGCTGCCGCTTTGGGGCGGCTGCTGCCCAACATGAGGGGGCCGGATGACTCCTGCAGGAGACTCTACGCGGGAGTCGTGCGGTCCATGGCCCTATATGGGTGCCCAATATGGGCGGACACCCTGACGGTCCACAATGCGCGTCTGCTGCGTGCGCCGCAGCGTGCAATGGCCAACAGGGCCATTAGGGGGTACCGCACGATATCTCTGGAGGCGGCGAGTCTCCTTGCCGGATCCCTACCGTGGAACCTGGATGCGAGAGCCCTTTCGATGCTATATCGGTATCGAAAGGAGGCGCGGGAGCAGGGACGGGAACCCGAGCCTGATGAAATTCGGGCCGTGAGGTCTCAGCTCCACAGGGACATGGTAGCGGAATGGGAGCTACGACTTGGGCGACCAAGCGCAGGGCACGCCGTAATAGCGGCGGTAAGACCCATCATGGAGGAGTGGCTAGAGAGGCCACACGGCAGCCTCTCGTACCGGCTGACGCAGGTGATTACCGGACACGGGTGTTTCGGGAGTTACTTGTGTCGGATCCGGAAGGAGCCAACGTCCGAGTGCCATCACTGTGATGCGAGCGAGGACACAGAGCTGCACACGCTGACCGAGTGCCCGGCGTGGGACACGCCGAGCCGGGTCCTAGTGGCGGCTCTGGGGGTGGGAGTCCTCACACTCGCCACGTTGCTCACAGCGATGGTAAGATGCGCGAACGCTTGGGGTGCGGCTGTCTCCTTCTGCGAGCAAGTAATGCTCGAGAAGGAGGCGGCCGGTCGGATCCGGACTAGAGTTCGGGCCCGGGAAGCCCGCGCAGAGCGAAGGCGAACCGGACGTCGGAGGTCGCAGAACGACCTCCGTCCTCCATGAGCGCTGGCCTGAGGGTGACCGGTGGAGCCGCCTGTCACCCTAGCAGAAGCAGGCCGCGGTGGCGGCGCCAAATGCGTCTCCCCGTAACCGGGGCTAGATGGGGACACTGTGGTCCCCACAACCCGAAGGGGGCCATCTCGGAAGAGATGGTCCTGGGTCTGCCGGGGTGCGAGAGATATGCTTTTGGCAATCTCACCTCCGGCAACCAAGGACCCAAGACGGCGTGCGTTTTAGTCGGTTCGAGTCCGACATAACCGCCTCCACCGGCTCCGTGGGGGTGGTATCCGTGGGGATTTTTCGCACGATAAAAAAAAAAAAAAAAAAACCCCTATTTCGTATCTTTGTTCTGTCAAGGCACAATAACTCACGCTAATATAAAAAAATTGCTGATGCCCGCGGCTCGGCTCGCATGGATGTCGGCTATTGCGACTTTTAGTTATATCTCCGGTATAAGCAAACGTAACGTAAACGTAAACGTATATCACCAGTAATAAGCAAACGTAATATTTTAAGTCTAAGTCAAGTAATTTCGATTCCGGTTTCGGTTTGAATTTGAATTTGAGTTTGAATTTTGATGAAATTTCGCTAATCGCCAGGATCGCTAAACGCCAGGATTGCTAAATTGATGATATATTCATAAGGTATTAGCGATCATTTTATCGACGATCAAAGATGGTGGACTTTTAATTTTCAATATCGGTATCATTTTCGAGGTTTTCTGGGTGACTAATTACGAATATATCATCCATTTTGCGATCCAAGATGGCGGACTTGAAGTTCAAAATTCAAAAATCGTTTATTCTGCATAGACCATTAAATCGGAACTTACAAAACGTCAACATAAAGTAAATATTAAATACTAGTTTAGCAAATGGACCACTGGTTCGAAACGCGGCCCAGACCTGAGAAGACTCCGGCAACAAACTCAGCAACATTTACTTAGCCAAAACTTATGGTCTGGTCTATGAAATTTCTAACAAAGACATTATGGGTATTACGAATATATCTTCCGTATTGCGATCCATGATGGCGGACTCGAATTTTTCAACAAAGTCAATATGGGTGTGGTTTTCGAGGTTTTCAGAGTTGTTAATTACGAGTATTTCATCCATTTGGCCATCCAAGACAGCTATCTTGAAATCTCCTACAAAGACAATATGGGTATCAGCTTCGAGGTTTTCGGGATTGCTAATTACGAATATATCATCCATCCAGTCATCGTGGATCGCTAAATGTTCAGAATCAGCAACCCCGCAAATCCTGAAAACGATACCCATATCGATTTTGGTGAAAATTTCGATTCCGCCATCTTTGATCGCTAAATTAATGATATATTCGTAATCAGCAACCCTAAAAACTATGAAAACGATACTCATATCGATTTTTTAAGAAAATTGCGTGTCCACCATCTTATATCGCTAAATGGATGATATATTCGTAATCAGCGACCCCAAAAACCCTGAAAGCGATACCCATATCGATTTTAGTGAAAATTTCGAGTTCGCCATTTTGAATCGCAAAATGGATGATAAATTCGTAATCAGCGACCCCAAAAACCCCGAAAGCGATACGCATATCGATTGTGGTGAAAATTTCAAGTCCGCCATCTTGGATTACAAAATAGATGGCATATTCGTAATTAGCGACCCCAAAAACCCTGAAAAGGATGCCATACCGATTTTAGTGAACGAAAACGAAAATGAAAAACAATTTGAATGAATTTTTTTTATAGCATTTATTATGCTAACTGTTAAGTTCGAAAAACATTGGAAAAAATGAAATGCTCAAGTGCTCAATAGCTCAGTTGGCAGAGCAGTCGCCCTGTAAGCGAAAGGTCGTGAGTTCGAGTCTCACTTGAGCATTTCATTTTTTCCAATGTTTTTCGAATGAAAAACAATTTTAACAAACATAAAGCGTCATGAAAAAAAAATATAAATTAAAAACGTGATTAGTGTGATTACAAATGAGACAGCCCTGAATCCTTAGTGCTGAGTAAAATGTATGGGCGTACTGAGTAATACCCCGTCCCCCACCACTCCCCTGCCACCGCACGATTGCTCTGTCTAGACGGCTTCGTTGACAGACTATGTAGTATGAATCGTTGGACTGTGGTATTACTATATTTCTAACATCGTTTGATTGAAGTAGGCATTGTTTATAGTAGAGTTATGATTGTCGTGCAGTTCCTAACGAAGCTGCACCTGATGGACTACTCGCTGCTGCTGGGCGTGCACGAGTGCGGGCGCGGCGAGGCGGAGGCGGAGGCGGCGCGCCAGCGGGACGCCGAGCGGGACAGCGACAACCCAGACTCCGACACCGACAGCGACACCGACAACAGGCACCACGGCGACAGGTACGTGCACGGGCGTCACACACATGCACACACACACACGCACACGCACACACACACACACACACACGCACACGCCTACACACACACCCACTCACAAATGCATGGACAAACAAACACGCCCACACACACCCAATCACAAATGCATTAACAAACAACCACGCTCACGCACACCCACTCACACACACCCACTCACAAATGCAGGAACAAACAAACACGCGCACACACACCCACTCGAACACACCCACTCACAAATGCATTAACAAACAACCACGCCCACACACACCTACTCACACACACCCACTCACAAATGCATGAACAAACAACCACGCCCACTCACACCCACTCACACATACCCACTCACAAAGGCATGAACAAACAACCACGCCCACACACACCTACTCACACACACCCACTCACAAACACTCACACACACACCCACTCACACCCACACACACCCACTCACACCCACTCACAAATGCGTAAACAAACAAACGCGCGCGCGACTTCTCGAACAGACACACGTAGACATAATATACACAACACACACACGCGCGGATACACACACGCACTACATATACGCACTTACACACATGCACACACAAGAACAAACTGTATATATTTTTAAGTATTTTATTTTTTATGTTTTATTGACAACATAACATATGAACAGGTGACTATCAGCTACTGCCTACCTACCTACCCGGTGAGTGGAATAGGACCACAAAGTTCTTCCTGTGGGTGTCGTAAAAAGACGACTAAGGGATAGGATTGTCCTCCATCCGACAGTGAACATACAGCTCAAGACCACTAGACGGTAATAGGCCCCTTATCACGTGGGACCGAAAGTCATAGTTGTCGAAATTTGGGCGTTAAACTGTTAATTCTTCTCTGGAGATCTACCCTTTCGTCGATTTACAGGCATATGTATGTTTATAAGAAAAAAAACTTATACCGTGGTTCTCGTGTGTTTAGGTGGGGTTACAACACCCCCCCGGACAGTCCCCGCGGGTTTGCGCGGCAGTCGTCCCTTCGGTACGAGGGCATCATCCCCGAGCTCGACATCTACGCCATCCCCAGTCAGGAAGGTATGTACGAAGGTAAAGTACAACAACAGGCACACCGCCATTGTTTTTTTTTGGTGTTGTGGCCAATAGTACTGGCTATGTCTATTGTCTATACATATAGTCAATATACATAGCGAGTACCCCTTGTACGAACAATTATCGTAATCGTATAGTAAGTGTATTGAGAGAACGGAGCATTACGATTGGCCGGCTGCCTACTGTGAACGCGTGTATGTGTGTGTAGCCTAGCCAGCCAATCGGAATGCTCCGTTCTCTCAATACTTTTACTATAACGATGCAAGGGGTACTGGCTATGTCTATTGTCTATATGATTTCATAGTCGTTTCGAAAAAAAAAGAATTTGGGCACAGGTTCGATAGCAAAATCATCTGGAAGTATTAATTTGGCGAAAGAAAAAAAAAATTTTTTGCGGTTGGGAGTACTGTAGTGTAACAAAATACATATATAACATAAACTCACGCCTGTATTCCCCGAAGGGGTAGGCAGAGGTGCTAGCACCCACATTTCGCCAGTTTATGTTTAGGTCCCAATGTAATAGGTGGCGAGCCTATTGCCATTAAACCGGGCACTTATAAACCTGCGATAAATACACACATAACTTCGAAAAGTCATTGGTGTGTGCCATGGTAAATCTGGGATCGAACCCGAGACCTCGTCTCAGCAGTCCATTACCCATACCACTAGGCTACATACCACCAGGCTAGGGTAACAAAATGCATCTCAAAAAACGGTAATCTAATGTCGATATTGTTCTTTAAATTGTGTGCATGTTATGGGATGAATGTACATATGTCAAATTGTATCAACATAGTAATGACATTATTTACGCCAATTTGGAGTGACATTCACTGCGTCTATAGTTTGTAGGTATAACGTCTAACGGCCGTTCCCAATACCATACTGACAGTTAAAGATAAAACGCATCTACGGATAAAGTGCTCGGCTGTTTAAATTCAAAACATAGTAACTCCTATTTCACACCAATTTCGGAAAGTAAAATTATACCGCGATGCGCTTTCCCGCAAAAAATCAGTTACCATGTTTTCAATTTAAACAGCCGATACGTCAAATTTGACTGCTGTGATCTTCAACTGTAAGTATGTTATTGGGAACGGCCGTAAGTCTGTATGAGTCGTAGCGTATGTGTGGGCTTATGCGTATGTGGTCTTATTATAATGAGTCCTGATTCCTAGAAGAACTAAATATACTAGGTGAATTTATAGTCGTTTCGGATAAAAAGAATTGGGGCACAGTTTCGAAAGCAAAATCGTCTGGAGGTATTAATTTGGCGAAAGAAAATAGTTATTTGTTATACAAGAGTGCAAAGTTGCTTTTTAACCGCGTGTTCAATTTTGATGACCGAGCAAGCGAAGGATTCTAAAATTCAAAATTAGAATCCTGAGCGTTAGCGAGGAAATCAAAAGAGCACGAGGTGAAAAATCTTTGCACTCGAGTGCAACACGTAACTTTTCATTCCACGTCAGCGAGGAAATGACTAAATGCAAAAAAAAAAAACGTTTACAATCACAAGATAGGTACACTTTTATTTCAAAAGAAAAAAGAAAAAAAGAACACCAAGAAGGTTCCGAGTCTGAATTTTTAACAAATTAAAAAAAAGTTGTATGATATATTCGGCACCATAAAGGTAGCAGTAAATAGGTTTAATGTTTTTTTTCATTCACAAACTTAGTGCACACGATGTTCTAAATTCAATTTACTTTACCCTCTAGAGAATAAAAACGGCTTTTCCACTCAGATATTGAAGATTAAAAATACTCTTTCCGAGATGGTGGGATGAAAAAAAATATTTTTAAATGCCCATACATTTTTCCTTTCACCTGAACATTATTCTCATACATTATCAAAAAAAAAATGTTTTCTTTCGCCAAATTAATACTTCCAGATGAATTTGCTTTCGAAACTGTGCCCGAACTCTTTTTATCCGTTACGACTATAAAATCACACAGTATAATTATTAACGCGAAAATATAAGGTGGTGGGTGTGTGCTTAGTTTATCATTACGTCCCATGGATTCGGAATTCGACCAGAAAGAATCCTTTTCCATCACTGAAAACAGTAATTTTCTAGAGCGAGAAAAAGAGCGAATGTCTCGTTGATTCCACCGCATGCTTTCGTACAACCGTTTTTTTCTCGCGTGGTTGACGGTTCTATGGAACGATATATGTAGAAAAGGATAGAAGCACGAGAGAGTGCTGTTCGGCGCTGTTAAATATGGTTCAACCCTTACTCATCGAGGCATATGTTCGTATGGGTTGCGGGAACGGAGTCAGGATTCTACGCATGCAACAACTCGTAATCCAATGAAATATTTTACGTAATAAATCAGTGTTATATTTAGAAGGTACTATGAGGTGCGCACACGTTATTATTTCATATTACTGACAAAAGTATATTTTCTTTTCAGGTACTCCCAGAAAGGAGATTTATTTCGTCGCCTTAATCGATGTACTGACGCACTACGGTGTTAAGAAACAGGTAATTATGATTGATTCACAAAATCTCATAAGAAACCGGGTGTAAGGGGAAAGCTTTCGAAGCCGAGAACCCCTGCCCAAATAGATTTTATTTTTATGCCAATGTGTTATGTACTTGAAGTACTACCTTTTTTTTTTTTTTTTTTTTTTTCTCTTGCGGAAATCCCCACGGATACCCCCCCTGCCGGAGCCGGAAGGGGAGGTTATGTCGGACTCGAACCGACTAAAACCGCACGCCGACTGTGGGTCTTGGTGCTAGGCCGGAGGTGAGGTTGTCAAAGACATATCCCTCGCACCCCGGCTGACCCAGGACTTGAAGTACTACCAGGGGTTTCGGCTTCGGGAGCGTTCCCCTTACACCCGATATTTATTGTCACATGTTTTCATCAATTTAATTATGATAACATTGTATACGCATTGAAATAAAGGCAAGTCAAAAACACTCGAAAGCGGCCGGCTGCCATGAAAGCGGAGCTGAAAAGCGCGCCTCCCCATTCCGGGGGCGAGTCGGGGACACCGTTGTCCCCCCTCCTGAGGAGGGCCAAGCCGTAATCCCTTACGGCTTGGCCCTCCTCTTGGCCCTGGGTCAGCCGGGTTGCGAGGGATATGTCGATGACAACCTCACCTCCGGCCTAGTACCACGACCCTCAGTAGGCGTGCGGTTTTAGTCGGTTCGAGTCCGACATAACATTCCCTTACGCCTCCGGCGTGGGAGGTATCCGGGAGGATTTCCGCACGAAAAAAAAGCATCCAACATATGAAAAAAAGCATAAGGCCAGAATTGAAAGGGCTTGACAGTACATCTATGCGTATAGTAGATGAAATGTGTGTATAATACACCTCTGATTACCCCTTAATATATAACATAGGTGATGTAATAATCTGTATATTATAGGCGGCGAAAGCAGCTAAGACTGTGAAATACGGCAGCAACGTAGACGGCATATCGACCTGCGACCCTGAGCAGTATGGCAAGAGGTTCATCGAGTTTGTTGCTAAGGCCATCGAGGGGAACTAGGTCAACACACACACACACAACAAACCCACACACAAACACACACAGGAAGACACACACACATAAAGGTACACACACATAAACGCGCGTGCGGTGCTTCTTTTAGTACTTAATCGCGATTGCAATAAATAATGGGATATATTTAAATATATTTCTTTATAAAATCGAAATTTTCGAAGTAATTTAAAGGTATTTATTATACCTATACCATGATCGCGTTAATTCCTTTATATATTCCTTAATAATGATATTCTGCGACTTATTAGATTATACTTCGCTATCTAGATCCAATATAAGCATAGGTTAACTAGCTATGGGTTCTAGGTGCGGATAAACATTTAATCTACGTATATTGTAGGTGTTAAAATTCTTCAATTGTATAAGCAATAATATTTATAAATTTAATGATTTAAATATCATAGAAACAACGAAATAATATTGTATTTTGGCTGACATATATTATGACTTTAAATATTATATTCACACAGGCCATTTTTTTTAAAAAAGTTAATATTATTAGCGTTTTTAAACTGAAACTATTTCAGTGAAAAGGCGGGAAGTCAATACCAATTATTTTGACAGGGGATCCGTGAAAGGGGACCGAGTGTTTTGAGAAAACATATTTTAGTTTTCGCTAGTTCTTTATTACTTGTAAGTTCGTGTTTTTTTTGTTTACGAGGGATGTACCTACAACTGAATTAGGAGCAATAGGGCACAGGGAATGTATAAGTTCCAATATTTTTTATTAGCACTTGCTATGCAGATACTTGTCTCAATAAAATCCTACTAATATTATAAACTAGCTTTTGCCCGTGACTTCGTCCGCGTTAAGTTCGGAATAGAAAGGTAGGACACACTGCTCCTGTTCCCGCGATCCACATAAAGTTCCTTGAAGTTTTTATGAGCCTGGTACTTTATGTAATGTACCAGGGTCATAGAAATACTGATCCCGTGACCGCGATAAACGTAGAAAGACAGGAACCTATATCCAGGATAAAATAAAGGGCAAACGGGATGAAAATTATCCTATGTCCGTCTATTCGAGTTCAAAAAGTAACATTCATGAATATTAATTGTTATTCTACATACACAGATTCGAAGGCAATAAATTAAAGCCTGTGAGAAAAGATTCCGGCAATAGAAACTTATGATCGCTCTTTTCTAATGGCCAGTTAGAAAAGAACTGTGATTTTGTTTAAAATCTACCCAAATATGTCTGTGTACCGGATCGTGACAGCCGGTACTTGAAATTGTGCTGAACTAGGTTTGACTTTGACCTTTTAGGAGTTCAAAATAAAATATGCGTATCGTTGAAAACCAAGTTGGTAAGTGTATTAAAATTGAACTTTTTACATAGATCGAGGATAGGGGGGTAAGGTACAATGTTCAACCAATAGCGAGCGTTTGTTGCGTCATATTCCAATGATTTTATTGGTAGACAAAAGTGATGTCAGCTCGCAAATTTTGAAAAATATAGCATGGCGTGAACAGTCTGTTTTGCCAAGTGCTAATAGAACTGTTTAAAAGGACTTATTATTTTCCTTTATAAGTGCCCTAAAATATGTATAAAATTGTGTATTTGGATAGATTACGTATTGAAAGAAGCGCCGCTTAAAGGTACGAACTCACTCAGCCGCACATGTCAGTGAAGTTGACTATTCTCATCACATATTTATTCTTTTCTAACGCATATTTCGTGCAAATTATACCGCACGAGTGCAAGCGCACGAGGCAGCGGACGACCTGAAAATTGAAAATGTAATGAGTATAGTTATCAATACAGATATCGTGAGGACCTATACCCAAAATGTTGTTATATCTTGTCAAAGACAAGTCTCACAATACAGTAAGTGTAATAAACGTCGATTCTTAATAAACAATGTAATAAAAATTAAAAATTTCGTATGTTAAAAGTCGGTAGTGAGGAAATGTATTGATATTAGATCGAGCGAAACTATCGGACGGTTAATAGTGAGATGTTTATATACAAATACTTGTGTGTTTACTGCTAGACTGCATGAACGACACGACGGTAATTGCACACCAATTGAGCAGTCCAACTGGGGAATAATCTCCGCCCTACAAAATACCGGTTTATAAGTGCCCGGTTGATGGCAATAGGCTCGCCACCTATTACATTGGGACCTAAACATAAACTGGCGAAATGTGGGTGCTAGCACCTCTGCCTACCCCTTCGGGGAATACAGGCGTGAATTTATGTTATTATGTTATGTTACAAAATACCGCAGCCATAATAACCTCGTATTGTGTTCCCGGTGGTGAGTAGGGTAGCCAGAGCTCACTGGAGAGTTTTTGTCCTATCAGTGGGAAGACCAAAGGCTTGTCCTGCTTTGTCTTCTGCACTGACGGCACAGAAACTCAGTCCTTGCAGGGTTGGCAGCTTGATTGTGACACACATCCAAAGGTCACGGTAACCACTTTCCATCAGGTGGGCTGTGTGCAAGTCTGTCACCTAAGTGGTATTAAAAAATATGTTCTAAACTTGTCTAATAGTAAACATAAAAGTGTTTGTTTTTATCAAATTATTCATGCAATTATTCGCTTCGCGTGCGAAGGTTACAATTGTGTAATAGACAGTTTTTAAATCAGTAAAAAGGGTTGATTATAGCTGCACGCATCGACGACGTCTTTTTTTTTTGGAAGCTTAATCTAACTTGCAATATCTGTTGTCCCTGCCTACCCCGGATAGATATAGAAGTGAGCGTATGTATGTTAGTTTGTGAAGTATTTTCGTAGTTGTTTTAAATTGGAAATAGTGGCTGTTCAAGACATTTCGTTCTCATTGGAATTACAGAGTTTGCACTTTATTAAATTATAGTGGTTACAATTATATACGAGTAGCTTTTGCCTGGGGCTACGCCCGCGTGGATGTGGGTTATCGCAACCAAACATAGCCTATGTCCTTTTTTAAGGTTTAATCTACCCCTATACCAAATTTCATCAAAATCGGTTCAGTGGTTTAGACGTGAAAGCGTAACATGACAGACCGTTACTTTCGCATTTATAATATTAGTATGGATATACTTAATCATATTACAGTCAATATTGGATATTGAAAACCTGTTACGAAAATACCTTTTGCGCCATTTATGAGATCTAGATTATATTGAAATTAAATTTTGGCCAAATTACAAGAATTCGCTGAATCTACCTCCAGAATTAGCTCCAGATAACGGAACTCTTCAACGGCCAACAGCACAGACCCCAAATTTGTTTGCAAAGCTTGTTTTTACTACCCATTTATGATAAACGATGGTTGATACGTGCAGTTGTGGTCTCCAACCCTTACCGAGCAGAAATCTCTGAACAAACAACTCGTCCTAGTTTCTATCTCGCATGTCCCGTCTATCTGGGTACTATAAAGCCAACGAAGCGAGAGAAAAAAGGTAAACAGTGTTTCAGCGGTTCCAAACATTTTTATTTGGTAATGATTACGTATCACTTCAAGCGCGTTCAGGACTGAAATGAAATTGCTCATAAGATGGCGGATCTGACAGTTTAGAACCGCTGTGTTGATAGCTTTCCTGTATTACGAAACACGCAACGACAGCTATCGCTCGTGTACGTGTGATATGTGCGACAAGGACAGAGAATACAGTTGCTAGTTGTCGCAACGTAACTCAGTAATGGTCGCTTTGCTTACCTTTTTTCTCTCGTCTCGTTGGCTTTACTTTAATACCTCGTTTGTGTTCGAAACAGGGACGGTTACGGGTCGTACGGGACCCACAATTGTTATAATAATTAATTATAATGAGCCACAATTGTCTCGATGTTTGCATTAACGTTAAGCGGACCCTTTTGACAATATTATTAATAATCTTATTCTTATCACGTTATTGAGTCCCTGTTTTGTGCTAAGCTATTTATTACCTTATTGCTTAATTCGAGATTGCTAATATTACGACGTCATAACATTCTTTTGTTGGTTTTTTTATTGTACACAAAATTATATTCAATTCAAATATTATTTATTAGAGGTGTACGATACGTATCTATATTATCGATATCGATACAGTACAGATACAGTGTATCGATAGCAATTATATTTGCAAGCATTTTTATAGTAGTACCAACGATTCCGTAAAATCTACTTTAAACCACAGTAAGCTGTCACTACTAAAATGCATACTGCTTCATTGTAATCAAAGAAAATTTAGCCGGATTTGACAATATTGAAGGAATAGTGACAGTCTCTCGAAACTGTTGGTTTTACTATAATAATATATCCGATATGCGGCAATCTCGAATTAAGTTATTTCTCGTTCTATGTCCCAATGTTCAACGAATTCTCTCACTTCTCACCTCCACAAACGGAAGTACCTCTTAGCACATAATAAGCAATAATTTCCATACCTCGTTGTTAGCTTTTTATAATGTTCCGCTAATGCGTAGATTATTACTGACAAATTATAATGAATAATGTCTTATGCAGACTGGCTACTTATTTGTTGCTGATGGTCAAGAAATGGCGAACGCGGTCCTCCTTATAACTTTAAAAAAAAAATAGTAAAGCCATATCTTATTTAGGCTGAATTTTGACAATGATGGGATCCATTGAAAATATTGAAATAACACTACTTTTTAACATATTCTTACTTGATTTATCCCGACATTTTTAGCCCGCCGTTTCGGCTATTTTACAACATCCATGGTCGCGGGGCGAATAAATATGGTAGCAGACACGTTTGAAGAATCAGTTTTATTTCAATAAGTGATATTCGTGTAAACTTCACACAGAATAATGATAGGATCCGATCTATCAAAACTAAACTACGTTATCATATTTCATTCTAAAGATTTCATTGAATAATACATGACAACGCAGTTTAGTTGAACGAAGTCAAAAAAATCGAAATACATCGTGGGCTGTACCTCAGGAGCTCTACGACGAGTAATCGATTATATTATGACTCGATTTATTATTGGCAACGAATTGTGGCCAGTCTGCTCGGGCTCTAAATAAAAATGTTAAATAAAAATTGAATTTAGAATGTTAAAATGTTGCGGTTGGCCAAGTGAACTTTATCTATTGAATTCTATGTATACTATTGGCGTTTGTAATCGTATCTTATCGTACAATACCTTGGGTATATGGATATAAGGCGTGAATAAGTTGATATGTCGATTTGAAGGAAATTTTGAATTGCGAAAATGGCATCTAAAGTGACATTTATATAAACGAAATTGGGTCTCTCCTATTTATGGTGAGAGATTTCTTTACCTTATAAATGGCACTCCAGATGTCAAAAAATCGGGTCGATTGTGTCGAAGTCAGAAGTAATAAAGGTTTAAAATAATGTAAAATTCGAAATACCAATGAAATTAAAAAATACCGATCGAATTTGGACTCTCATTTTGATATTTAATATAAAATACTTTCAAGTATTTTTTTTTATTCTTATCAACTTATTCGCGCCTTGTACGTGTATAATATTATTATATAAATATTGTTTTAAATATCCACGAAGTACATAAGATGAAGAACAATTGTTTTTGTTCATAATAAAAAAAACCACCTGGGTGGTATGGATTGACGGCTGATCTAACTTATGATAATGTCAATATACGATTTTATAATAATGTTAAATTCTCAATTGTAATTTTTTATAGTGTAGCGTCAATTCATACTTAAATTGTACATGTATGCAAAGTTATTATGACATTTTAACTATATGGCGGGATCAAACCGGCATTATGTGTTTTATTGATTGTGAAATTCTATAACAGATATTTAAATATCATGTCAATTTTGAACTGTACAATGTGTTGTACTTCTTATAATTTCAAATTATCAGTATATCTTTTCATACATGTATTCCCAGTAAAGACTGCATTCGATTTGACAGTTTTGTATTGTAAAATTCTATTATTGTCTATTGTAAGGACGGCCATGGTTACGAGTCGGTGTTTCACCTAAAATTAAAAAAAAAAATCATACGTCACTTTTTGCCAATATATCCATTACCTAGTTCGCTTAGTTTCTGTCTAGCGTAGTGTTTTTAATAATACGATGTAAGATTTTGTTATTTATTATTCTATTTCGAATAAGACTTGGATTGTTATGGAGTCTTTGTGATTTGTTTTGTGAAAATTCAAGTGCCGTTCGTGGTGATTGTATCAATTTTATAGGCGACAGTGTCTACTGTAGATAGACTGCGCGCCAAACTTATTGACCGCTCTGAAGTTCTGAACGTTCCGGTTGTTTTGAAAATGGAAGCATAATTTATATATTAGCCAGACCAGTTGAAGGATGGTATGGATAGGGAGGGACCATTTTTAACGCATTGAGACCCTCTCTGTGCCTCGAAGATCACGTTAAACTGTCTGTTTCGGATGCTTTACAACATGTCAAGCGGTTGTGACGGGTAGTTGGGAGTCCTAAAGTCCGCAACTTCGTTGTTAATCTGTAAAACCGGCTCCAACTGAGTTGGGGAGTTTGTAGGATGTTTGATATGATGTACTAACATGCGCATGTTTCGACTAGGCGAGTTTTCAGAGCGATCATTAAATTTGGCGAGATGTATAAGTAACTAGATGAGTGCCGTTCCCGATAATAGTTAACAAATCGAATCAGTTTTCTTTTTTTATATATCAAAATGGTAAGTTCAGAAACAGAAACTGTTATAACAATATATGACGTCATATCATGCTATTGTCAAATAATACCATAAATGATTTGGGTATTTACTAAAAATAAAATTCAGTTATTTTCCTGCTATGTAAATTCAACTATAGAAAACCCATTGCATGAAATTGGTGTAGCTAAGACAGATATTTAACTACACAAGACACTTACGAACAAAACATTTTGATGTGAAAGAGTTGAAGGAATTATTGATTTGATGTCTAAATTGATTTATTAAAAGGAACATTACTCATCTAGTTAAAACTATTGCCTTCGGTAGATAGAACCGTATTGTAACGATACTTTAGTGACGAAGTAATTATATTACTATTCATTTATTTTTTGGGGAAAAAATCTAAGATTATGAACGAAAATCAGTATTCAGGGCTCTTCGAGTCGCCTTCGATTTGAAAATATTTTATTCAAGGGAGTTTTTTTTTGTGATAGATATTGTTTACTTTTAGATATTAATTTTAGTATTGGAATTCGGATTAGTTTTTCGTGTTTCTAAATTACGAAGAGAAATTATTTTGTTATTGAGGTGGCCGCCTTTAAGGGTCTATTTTCTACCGAGCGACTGCAGCTGTGGTAGTTTTAATAAAGTCTCAAGAAACCTCTTTGCGTCATCATAGATTCTTGACCACGCAGTGGACTGAGTACCGAGACCAGAAATTGATGAAAAATGTACAGCGGCGGCCTAAGAAATAAGTATACACCTTTACATGTGTGTGTAATAATAATAAAGGTGTTTACTTATTCCCTTGGCCGTGTGTACAGTCGCGTGCACTAAATTGTAATTATTTCCATATATTGAGTCCCTCAGTCCCATGCGAGTATTTTTTTAGTCGCAATTACATCTCAAATCTGTATAATGACTTATTTGGATAAATAGGAATTACACACGGCCAGTCGCTCAGTAGAAAATAGTAATTCTTCTACAATCGAAATAATAATCAACCTAATACATAATTAGGTTTAAGTTGACACATTTTTTTAAATGGCAAGGTTTGATTCATATTTCCACATTCAAATTGACGGTTTATAAGTAAAAGATCTCAAACGATATTTACGTTTGTAAAGAAAATTAACTTACTGTGAACTTAATTAAGATTTTTTGGAACTGTCCGTATCCCTTTTTTTACACCACTGTGATGGTATCAATGGTCAAATGATTTGACTTTTGGGGGTACTTGTTTTTGTTTATTATAATCTAACCACGAATCTGACTAAAGATACCAGTGAATATTTGAATACTGCCGTGACATTCGAGAAAGCACTCAATAAATGATGGTTTCAGAAAATGTACATTTAGTATTTGGTTTAGATTTTTTATATTTACATACGCATATATTCACGCTTTTATCCCCGGAGGGTTAGGCAGAAGTGAATTAACACCCAATTGTAGTCGGGCTCTTGTAATAGGGGGTGAGAATATCCCGGGTACTATTAGCCTATATCTGAGGCTGAGTCTGGGCTGTATACCTATGTCTGATGTTAAACAGCCTTATCCCTTAGTCGCCTTGTACGACACCGCATTGGAAGATATGGGGTGGCCCAAATTACCTAATGGCCTCTGCGTGATTTTGATCTAAACAACCTGAAATGTTTAGTTTTTTCACTAACAAAACTTTCAAAGCGTCATTTTTAACCAACTTCAAAAAAGGAGGTTATAAGTTTGACCTGTATGTTAACAAAACCGCCTTCATTGAATGACTACTGTCTCGAATCCCCACGGCACAATATTAGATTGATTATTGATTTTGCTTTTAGCGAAAACTCGTTTTACTCCAACAACCTTGTCTAAATATTCCTGAACAATGCGTTAGTCATGAAATGATTCAAATTATGTCATATGTGTTGCCATTGTTTAGGTCGGTAAACGTATTTTAATTTGTAGTTATGTTATTTCGAATAGGTTTTATCTTGTTATCGGTGACGGTCAAAGCCGCGGGCCCGCGTTGTATGGCATATATTTATTATAAACGAAAGCTTTGCTAAATGCAAACATATTCGGCATGTAAGCAACACGGTTGAAATGTTATTTCTCTAGTCTACTCTTGTAAAGACAAAAAAAAATGTGTATGAAAAATTAAAACTTAATTTTTTAAATATTCGGTTTATAAAGATTCTGCATTATACGAGTTTTATTTATTCTAATACCCTATGACTCCTTTAAATTACCCTATACAGCTTCAGTATGACGATGAGTATTCGTCCATCCACATTTTCGACCGGGCCAAGATGTTTATTCAATATACTCTATGCAAGATGTGTCCACACATGGCAAAAAAACAGGCCGTAGGTACAGAGAGACAGATAAAAAAAATATTACCCTCCTTCCATCGGCAGTGGGGTAAAAAAGCAAGAGCCTTTGCACACGACGTTTTTTCAACGAGCTGTCCGTAAGCAAACGCAATGCAATCGGCAAGGTGTGACATTTTCACATGATCTTCGTACAAGTACGCGCCTACTTCCACAGCCCATCGCTTCGCCTCCGGCTGTTTCAAGAACGTTTCAATACATGTGGCACCCTCAGCTTAGATTATATCCTGTATTACGCAAAAGTAGGCTCAGAGGGCGCCACTCCACAGCAAAAAACGCATGTGCAAAATGCGCACATCAATACATTGCAATTCAAATTAAGTATTATATCGATAGTTGTCGAACTTTTTAATCAAAAGCAGATCGATATAGCTTTTGACTTTTTTGCTCGAGCAACTATTGAGTTGATAGTATGTGCGCTTCAATATGTTCCCATACACAGGACACTCCACAAAATAGTTGTTCGACTAAAAGTTATATATATGCGGTAGGCCTTTCTGGGCCTTATGCTCTATTGCTGCGCTCTGGCGTCAGAAAATTGCAGTATTATTGCTTGAGTCATAATTCTTGAACCTGAAATGTGCCCTAAACGCGCAGTACACGTTTCTTGGATGTATTTTGAAGATATGGTGCTACGGGCTACGGCGCGGTGGTGGACGAGCTCAAATTCACTAATATAACAAAATAATACTCGCGTGCCTTTTTATCTCTCGCGATTTAGATTCGAGATGGGAAGGAAAGAAAGGAAAAACGAGGAAATCTGCGGAATTGGTTGTCATTTTTTATAATTACAGTTCCTTGAGTGGACGCGTGGTTTAAGCATATAGCCCTTCGTCAATAAAAACACCAAGTAATTTTTAAAATAATTTTATTAGTAAAAGTGCCACATATCCCACTACCAACTAGTCCATCCTCGTCTTGACGTGCTTCTCTGTGATCTTGTCCTTCTCGATGATGTACACCACCGCGCCCCAGCCGGAGATGGCGTCGCGGTCTGCGGCGTTCACCAGCGCCTACAACCATACATACATACAAATGTAACCTATATTAAATCTCAGTTCGCTTTGAGAACAAGTGGCTATAGTAGCCGTATAGGGCATAGTTTTGTGCTCATCTACAATTAGCCTTAAGCAGAAATGTTGTGTGACTTGTCAGGTCGAAGGTTTTCACCAGTGTAGACCAACACTCGTCTTCTATACCCGTTGGCGTACGTAAGCGACAAACGTAATAGCGCGCGCACGCGACGCCACGCGTTACATTACGTTCCATACTTCAAGTGATGTTTTCACGCGACACTACGTAGGACACAATAAAGAACACCGACCATTTGATATTTACGCATGGTGTCGAAACGCCACGCGTTAGCGCATTTGACGCTCAAGTAGGACAATGCCATATGTCTTTTTGAGATACACGTGATTAGACGCGCCGCAACTTTCAAGATTTTCGAGATGCGAGCCGAATCACCTGTTATTAAACAGACGTGGCTCTGGTGTAGGCTGTTGGTGTTGGCAGTTGTAGGAGAATGGTAACCGCTCCAATGAAAAAGAATGTAGAAATTTGAAAACAAGCTTCCCTCTAGTGTAGCAAAGGCCTGAGCAGCGGGCAGCATTACAGAAATTTAGAAGAATTGTATCTCTAACATAAATATAGAGGAATCTTTTAATACTCCAATTATTTTTTTATATTGATAGATATATTCTGACATCTTACCTGTGAGATGGTTTCAAAAAGCTCATCAGGTGATAGGTTGGGTTCCCACAGAGCTTCACACATACCATACAACTGTTCTGAACATGTTCCTGACACCACAAAGTCTTCAGGCTCATTGGGGCAGCCAATCTGACGAAAATATGTTTAATTCAATAAATATACATTTAAAAAGATTATAAAAAATGCTGTAAAAATTCATTCAATTGTTTGGGTGGAGTTATAAAAAATCAATGTTTAAAAATTGTTGTAACATCATTAATTCGCATGTCGCATAAAAAATCGGTAGATGACTCCACCGTCGCCTTAAAGACGTATAATATGAAATTTGAATCACATCGGGCGTGTCTCGGTAGCCGAATTGGTCAAGGCATTCCCCCTGTAAGGGAAAGACAGCGGGTTCGAGTCCCGCCCGAGATGATTCTTCTTTTTCCCTATGTATTCGATTTGTATAGTTAGCATACTTAATGCTGTAAAAATTCATTCAATGTTAATTATTGTTATAAAATTGATCATGTACCATACATAGGTAATCAATTTTATTACAATATGAAAACGAAAATGAAAAATACTTTATTTCTGTAACATAATGGTAATAATTAACTTTAGAATGATTAATATTGTGTATCTTATATTAGTGCTGAGGAGTTTTCAAGATATTGCATGCTTTCACTTGCAATACATCAGACTTTCATTCATATGCAAGGTTTTAAGCCTGAGCAAGCCCTTTCCAGTAACAAAAACTGCAACAAAATCCATTCAGTGATTTTTGCATTTGTCATAAAGATGTAAAAAATATTTCTGTGTTCAGAAATATTGTTTATCTACTATAACCCAAATATTTTTTCTAAATATCTCTAATGTACAGACACAACTAATTAATAACTGAATAATAGTATAGAAGAGTAGCGACCATCTTACCAGATCCATGTTGCATACATAGGGCTGGTTATCATGGGGGTCGAGACCAGCAACAACGGGCTCAATGAAGTAGGGCCCAAAGCGCCTCTCGTACAACAGGTTTGACAGCATTGCGGAGAATGTCTTCGGTCTCATTATTCTGTTCTCTTTCAGCTCATACAGGTTCATTCTGTAAATTATTAATGTTCAATTTCAAAAGCTGTTAAATGTAACATTGTCATTAATTAATGCTTTTGACAGGCTCTGTGGCGTGGCGGCAGTGAACGCGGCCGCTACACAGCAGGCGCGGGTTCGATTTCCACTCAGTGCAAATATTTGAATGAATGAATATGAACATTTACATTGGTCTGGTCGCGCCTTGGAGAGCATGTTAAGCTGTCGGTCCCAGTTGCCATACAAACATATAAGGCAGTTGTTACAGGGCAATTGGGTGAGATGGCCCACATAGAAGAGCTGATCACCCGTCCGGTGAAATGGTGTCCCCACTGGCAGTAGTAGAAGTAATTAATGCTTTTTGTATGCTTAATTCATTTTAGAATTTGCAGTGAATTACAGGAGAAATTGAAAAGGCCCACATAAATCATCTGCTTGGTTGCCAGCTTGCCCATTGGAAATAATCTTATTGGTAATTAAATGGTAAGGGATTATGTATGTGGTACCGAAAAGATATCAAAGTAAAAATTTTTACTCAGTATAAAGTTTCTTGACCCAATCTTTTCAAAGTTTAAAATATCAGTACTTAGATATGCTTAATGGCCGGTATTTAGAGTAGATCTATATTGCTGTTATAACTGTGTGGAGGTCAATCCTGCAATATTGTTAGTATTGGCCCACTGGATTTGCATTTTTTTATGTTCCATTACAATATACATCAGAATATACCCTGAACCATTAACAGCAGCTTGGAAAGTATGTCACGATTGTGGATTCAGACAAATTTTGGTTTGAGGTTTATCATGAACCCATTTCTACCTACATGTGTTCAGCTATAATAAGCTCGGTGAATGATGATCCCTATGACAGTTCGTTAGCGCTTAACATTGTACTGACGTCCTATCACATCAAATCCTTTAGAGGTCCATTAAAAAGACGAAAAAATCATAATTGCGTACAATTGTAAATTATAAAAATGAATATTAAGAAATTATTACGTAATGTTCGGAAATAATAGAAAAAAACTCAATGCAAATGTACAGTAAGCTTCAGAGAAAAGGAACCCCCCTTGATAATAGTTTTATTCTCAAGGGGGGTTCCTTTTCTCCGAAGCTTACTGTACATGGTACGTGCTGCAAAAGTTACGTCGTCAAGCTGTTATCGACTAAGAAGGGACACATCGATAAACAAAATATCGATAATTTGTTGGAAATATAAAACAAATGCTTTGAGTTTGTATTTTATTTATATCAATCTGAATCTGATACAGGGTCAATCGGATCTTCAAAATCTGAGTCTGAACTGCAGCTATCCGTGACGTTTATTATTAACGGTTGGTCAATGATATTGTCGTATTGTACATCTCGATCCCAGTCTTGTAAGCAAATTTTCTTCGTTCTTTCGACCACTTTTCGCCAATCGTCAGCTCTCACTTGAGCGCAAGCTTCTTCCAATAAAACCATCATTTTATTTGCCGTGAATGGCGGAGTTGTGTTATGCCTAGCTGCATGACCTGAAAATATTTGTACATTCAGTAATTATTTTTAAAAATATATGCATATACATAATATTATATAAATAAAAAATATAGATACCTTTGATCTGCGCCCATATCAACTCGATTGCATTATATTGGCAGTGATACTATGGTAACCGAATTACCGTGTGTCCATTTGATTTGGCCAATTCATCCAAAAAATATGATGGGTGCGTCTGTTGTTTGTGAAAGTTCAACAGTCTAACCAACTCTTTTTTTAACATCTGACTGTCAGTTTCCACACCATTGCCGTGTAACCACTCTATAATTTCAGCTTTTTTGTTATTGCTGCTGGGGGGTTTGTTAATTTGAACTGAGTGATATGAAGCATTGTCCATTAAAATATAGTGAGGCTCATTCAAATTTTCTAATAGTTTTATAAACCATGTCTTAAAGTTTTCGAAATTCATTTCCTCGTGGTACTCCGTTGTTTTCACTGACTTAAAAGCCCACAGGCAATTCGGCACAAAACCTGTAGCTGTGCCAGCGTGGCAAATGATTAAGCGCTGGCCCTTTCCTTCAGGAGTTTTTGTGCTGGATTTCGCTGTGTCATCCGTCCATGCCTTACCTACAGTATGATTGGCGTTCAGCCATGTCTCATCAAGGTATACTACCTTCTCCCAGTTATCAATTTGTTTGATTTTGCGAAGAAAATCGCATCGTAGTAAAGCTATGTCAGTACGCTCCATTAATATTTTTCTCTTGTCACATTTTTTATAGCGGAATCCACATTTTTTCAAAACAATTCTAAGGGAAGTAGCACCGCCTTTGAAGAGTTCTGCAGCTTTTAATGAAGATAATAACTTCTGGCAGGTCGGTAGTTCACCTCGTAGGTAGTAACCATAAATATGATTGCGTATAGCATCTAAATCAAATTCATCAGGTTCTGTTATATGACATAACCTTTTCTTTTTCTTTGGTGTTAATAGTTTATTGTCCTCCATGGACGACTCCCCAATTGCCAGCTAATTATGAATTCTTTAAAATTCAATTCAAAAAGAATTTTAAATTCTTTAAATTATGCAATTTGAATAAAAATTAAAGTATAGTAAAATAAAATATAATAAGGCTGTTACTTTTTTATCTAGTGTTTTATGTCCATCAATGCGCGTAGTCTTTTTTTCAAAATAAATAAATATTGCTTATTATGTTGAATGACCTGGCTGAATGACATGACATTTGCCTGAAAAAACAGTATTTTATCGAAATTGTTTCGCATCACTAATACAACTGTCAGTTGAAACGTCATAGGGATCATCATATAACGCTCGTAGTATAGTTCTTGTGTACTACAGTTACAGTTCTTGTAACTGATATATTTTTTAATGAGAAATGATTTTTGATCTGTACATACCTGAATTTTAGTCTCTGGAATACAGTCTGTGTGTCCGTAGCCAGCCCGGGGAGACCAACATACAGAGTGGGCCCCATTTGGTACACCTTTGGGAAGTTCGTGGACACTGTTTGTGCCTGGATACCGAAGCGCTTGTCTGTCGCTATCGCTACACAGTCTTTACCCTTCATCGCGACCACCGCACCTCCGTTATATGCTAAAATAGACTGGAACAGAAAGTCATGCCATTTAACAGATTTTTCTGCCAATTATGGCTTCCAATTTTGGTTTAACATGTAATTGATTACATATTCATGGCAAATATGAACTTTTGCATACAGTTACTAAGTTACTTTTGGTTATTTTACACTAAAATATCAATTTTGCATTGTAATGTTCATGACGCTGCCAAACATAACCAATATGTTGTACTAATAGCATAATGGTTTCCTAAATACAAATATAAAGTAACAATATAAATTTATACGACTTACCATTTTATATTATTTATAATATTGCAGCTATTTTTTAAAAAACACCAATAAAGTATCGGAAAGCCGAAAAGTGACAATTCATCGGCTACAAAATTTGACGTTTGTTGAACCACAGATTATAAACATGACATTAACAAAAATATTACGCTGAGAAACTTTTTTAATCTAGAAGCAGCTGTAAGGAACCAGTAAAATTTAATAACATTGCAAAAACCAGTAAAAACAAAATTATAGCCCGACCAATAAAATAAAAAACTCGTACTGGGGGCGCTATAAACGACTATGACTATGGCAACATCAAGTATAGTGATACACATGTGAAATGGCTAGTGTACAAATATCTTAGCTTATTTAGAAACTGTTGCAGACATAAATTGTTATCCACAAGAGCATGGCATTTATAAAATACTAGCTGTTGCGCGCAGCTCCGCCCGCGTGGATGTGTGCCCGTAGACGTTTAAGCCGCACTGTGAAATGTGATAGAGTAAGGTGCTTTAAATCGTTCGGTAGACAATCATTCGGTTTCATGGGTCCATACATTTACGAGAAGGTTAATAGAATTCTTAATATACTTAAACTGACTAGAAAGGTATGCAAAAATACCATCACGGATTGGTTACTTAAGTTGGATTATGATCTAACTGAAGACTTTATTAAAGTGGTAAAATAACACACATATACAATCACAAACACACACACACACACGCGCGCACACACACACACACACACACACGCGCGCGCGCGCGCGCGCGCGCCAACACACACACACACAGTCTGTGACTGTATGTTTTAAAGTAGTGTGCTTAAAATAGAGAAATAAACAAGTTTATTATTAAGTACATATTTAATATTCATCAAACTCAGAATCTAAATAATTAGTTACAGTAGGTAAAATAAGAAAATAGGCCAATTTCCATTGCGCATACTCTATGATGTACCTATCCGTCATGTTGACAACAAGGTTCGTGATGTTATTTGGATCCTTCCGCCTTTTTATGCAACAAATACTTAGTTATTTTGTAAATAACTCTTTCTTAACTGGCTTTTCATACTTTTCGGCATTTATTCACAATCAATAACACGCACAATTGACACCACATTGACAGATGATCATAATGACATCTTATAGATTGTTGCCATATGAAGAAATTAGTTCCAATAGTTTTCCGCAATATGGTGAGGTTTTTTATTTTATTGGTCGGGCTTTACTTACCTAATAAAACTCTAAGTATAATTTTATTTCCATAACGAAATTTAGTTGAACGGAAGGTGGGACGCCTTCTAGCCACATGGACCGACCGACAATTTGAAAACTGGTGTGACTGAAGTCGGAGGATCGAGAGAAATGGCGCACATTTGAGAGAGGCCTATGTCCAGCTGTGGACTTCAAAGAGGTGGAATCTAAGAGGTGGACTGCAATAGGGTAGTAAGCAAAAGACATGCCATACATATTCATTTTTGTTGTGCTAAAAATAAGATAATTAATTTCACAGATAGATAATAATAGTACTAGCTTACTCATGTACAATTTGGTTGCAAAGGTGTTTATAATATGAAACTAAAGTTGTAGGAAGCGAAGCGATGCGCGTATTTGCCCAAATAAAATTGAAACAATTTTATGGATTTGTAGTCATTTATTAAAATTTATAAAAAAATCAATAATCACAATTTATTCGAAAGCGTTGGCTAAAATATTCTTTGAAAAATAAATCTTCTATTGGAACTCAGGTTATGATAAGCTGAGTTCCAAAAGAAGATTTACTTTAATTTGAATATTTTAGCTTTATTTTTATATTTTAATTAGGTACTTTTACCCATTGGATATCAGTAAAAAATACCTACCTAGGTACCTAATTTACAGCTTATGTAGATATGTACAGTCAGCCAGAGGATATTGACTCGTTATCGGGTAACATCTTCAAGTTCTTCGCATACATATCTAAACGGCCTGTCAAGTTATATCCAGTCTGGTCTCTTACTTGTCGGTTTAAGTTCACATCTATTTCGACGATGAGCAGACCGTCTTTATTCCTTGAAAGACCAGGAGTTCGGCATCCATTAGGAGCTGTGACGTAACTGGATCCGTAGTAGCTCCTAGACACAGATTGCTGGTCCATTTTGGTTATAAAATCCTCAGTCCCAACTCTATTAATACTACAAGTGAAGTATCCATTCGCAATCGCTGCAGTTCTGGCTTCAGTACCCCAAAAACATTCACCAAATTTCGAAATAGTTGCTGCAGGATTAAATACCACTTCTGCTCCATTTAACGCAAACATTAACCAGTTCAAAGCGTGATGACGACCATAACAAATATTGACAGCAATTTTTGCAAACTTGGTCGCAAACACTGCATGACCGGTGTTGCCAGGGGAATAATAACTCGTCTCATTAAAACTGCCAACACTAGGCAAATGATTTTTGCGATGTTTGCCTAAATATTTTCCGTCTGCGTCAATCACTACTGCTGTATTCCACCAAACACCAGTTTCGTCTTTTTCTAATATGGGTGATACAATAACCATGTTATATTTCTTTGCTAGTTCACTGAGGAACTGAAAACTTGGCCCATCCGAAGGCGATTCTGCAAATTCTTCCCATTCTTTCGTTTCCCGTGTACAGAGAAAGAATGGCATGTACCAAGTTTCTTGTAAACAAAGAATTTGGACACCTTCTGACGCCGCTATTCGAATTATCTTTCCAATTTTTTGAAATATGGCTTCCTTTTGTTCTATAACCGGTTTGTTTGTTGGTAAAACGCTTGAATGTTGAATCAATCCTAACTTTACCATATTTGGCGGCCTAACCTCAATATCGGCACCAAAAGAATACGCAGCTATATCCAAACACAGTTCATTGCCAGCTTTTAGAGTTGATTCTTTTAGTTTCAGCTCACCATGGTCAGTCCTCCCGTAATATATTCGATTGAATTCTTTCAATTCTTCCGGATTTAAATTGTTTTTAATTATATCTTCAAAACTTTGCACTGATTGGTCGTCCATATTGTCTTTTGCCGCTTTACTAAACAATAAACGGGTTACGTAATGTTGTTTACGGGTTCAAAACAGTCGCGTTATGGACATAATCGATGTTTAACAAGCCGGCTTGTTGTGAATTGACACTGGCATTACATAACGATGTGATTAAATAATACAATACAGCTCGTGTTATCGGTCAAACATTTAAGCATTATATACAATACTAGCTGTCCCGGCGAACTTCGTACCGCCAATTTTTTCCTACCCTCGTGGCGTCAGATCCCGTTCCCGCTGCACCATTTAGGGGGATGAAAAATCGCCCGCCGGCCAGGCGCAGCGTCAGGTTTTGCACATCATGCGGCGCGTGTAAATTTTATATCGGAGTTATTTTTAAATTGTAATATCTTCTAAGATGTTCATTGAAATTAAGTAATGTCAAAGACAATTTTGTTTACAATTAAATACTCTTAATCAACAACACATTTATTTGGATAAAGATTAATATTATTATGTTGATACAACTCTAACAAATAATTGGTAATAATGCATTAATTTCGACCAAATTTGATTACCATAAAAACGGTTCTAGTGAGTTAATCTTAAAAGATAGACATATACTGTCGCGGACATTTTTTTAGATCATTTCAAGAGGAATAATTCTTTCATACATATGTTTTTGGTATCTTGAACCGTTTTCGCAGCGCACGCAACGGAAGCCCTCAAATATAAATAATTTCCCCGTTTTTTCCACATTTTTCATTGTTTCTTCGCTCCTGTTAGTTGCAGCGTGATGTTATATAGCCTAAAGCCTTCTTCGATAAATGGTCTATTTAACACAAAAATAATTTTTCAATTCGAGCCAGTAGTTCCTGAGATTAGCGCGTTCAAACAAACAAACAAACAAACAAACAAACTCTTCAGCTTTATAATATTAGTATAGATGTACACATACTTAGGTAGTTTAGGTACCTAAGTATAATTGTGGTACTCAATTTAAGTAGGTAGGTACTTATAATTCGTTTTTCTTTAATGTTACCTATCCACAAAGTAGCAAGCAAGCATATGGTCCATGCAGCGACCATACAGCCTTGGCTGGCTTGGCTTGGCTCAGCTGTATGTTCGATGGGCCCATCTGAAGGTAAAGGGTTTAGGTACCGTGAGTACCGTGACACTTGGAAGCTTGTGACATCAAATACTTCAAAAAGGTAAGTAAGTATAATTAGATCGGTGAACCCTGCCGACGCAAAAGGCAGATGACAAAGAGCGGAGCAACCAGGTCTCTCTTGCAAAAATTGCATAAAATAGAAAAAAAAATACGACGAAAGCTGGGTACGCTAATGTTGGTATTGTTGGTTCACCTTTGTTGCCACAGCGTTAAACCTGGTTGCATCCAAAGCACTCCTTGCATTGGCACTTATTGCATCCTTAGACTTTACGGGAGCGACTGCCGTCTGACTCTTAGAGGAAGGCCGAGGATGGAGCCTGATCAGCAAGCAACCATAGACTAAATAAATGTTTGTACATAGACCAAAAAAAATGACCGCTGAGCAAAGACTTTGAATACACTGAGTTTCTTGCCGGAGTCTTCTCAGGTCTGGGCCGCGTTTCGAACCGGTGTGATCCATTTGCTAAACTAAGTAGTATTTAATATTTATTATAAATTGAAGTCTTGTAAGTGCTGATTTAATGATCCATGCAGAATAAATAATTTTTGACGTTGACTTTGACTTAGACTTGCTATAGGTAATTATAAAATTGTAAATTGTAAATGTGGGATTTATTATCAATCAATTAGCCTATAGCAGTCCATTGCTGGACCTAGATCTCTTCCAATGAGCGCGATTGCTCCCGATCCTCCACCTTCCGTGTTGCTAAACTTAAAAAAAAACAAAAATTTAAAAATACTTTCATATAAGTAAATTGAGTACTCTGAACTGAAAAATGTTAGCTCGCGACTGATTTGCATACAAATAAAGTACACCGAGCGAGAATCGAACCCTCCCTAACCTCAGATGTAGCAGTGCAACCCTAGACCTCGCCTCGCCTCACAACATAGACATAGACTATCTCTGTAAAAGCAGGATACTAGTTATCAATTTCGCCGCCTACGTGACAGGCGCAGCAAAACGATAATAATGAAAATGTTTTTAATACTTGAAGTTCTAAACTTATCACTTAACGGTCGAAGGTCAACACCCGACGACCACACAGATAATATCATTCCACGATCGAACTATCGCTGCAAACCTCAGAGTATATAAAAGCGGTGCACAGACTCCATAGCCCAGTCGTTGGCGGGTAATCTTGGCAAACGGACGCATCGCAAACATGGACGGAGAAACTCTCAGCTTCGAATCTATCATCAACAACAACCTCACGGGGCGAGACCTCGAGGAGTTCAACAGAATCCATTTTGGAAGAAAAGACAACCTCGAAATTAAACTTAAAGACTCTTCAGTCGCCGCAGCAAAGGAAAATGATTTCGAAATCGCTTCATACGCGTTCCCTGCCAAGAAAGAACAGACCCGGCCTCCAAGAATCGTGAAGGTTGGTGTCATCCAGCATTCCATTGTCATACCAACTGACCGCCCCGTCAACGAGCAGAAGAAAGCCATCTTGGACAAAGTCAAGAAGATTATCGATGTAGCTGGTCAAGAAGGAGTCAACATCATCTGCTTCCAAGAGCTATGGAATATGCCGTTCGGATTCTGCACAAGGGAGAAGCAGCCGTGGTGCGAGTTCGCCGAGTCAGCCGAAACCGGTCTCACCACCAGATTCCTGAGCGAATTGGCAGTGAAATACGCAATGGTCTTCGTATCTTCCATTCTAGAAAGAGACGAGAGTCATTCAGATATCCTATGGAATACAACTGTCGTCATCAGCGATACTGGCAAAGTTATTGGCAAACACCGCAAGAATCATATCCCCAGGGTTGGAGACTTCAACGAGTCAAATTACTACATGGAGGGTAACACCGGCCATCCAGTTTTTGCCACAAGGTACGGTAAAATTGGCGTTAATATCTGCTTCGGCCGCCATCACGTTCTGAACTGGATGATGTTTGGACTCAATGGTGCAGACATTGTCTTCAATCCATCAGCTACTATTGCCGCTGAAGCTGGCAGTGAGTACATGTGGAATATCGAAGCAAGAAATGCTGCAATCACCAATTGTTACTTCACTGCTGCGATCAACCGTGTCGGTTACGAAGAGTTCCCGAATGAATTCACATCCGCTGATGGAAAACCTGCACATAAAGACTTGGGTCTTTTCTACGGCTCCAGTTATTTCACTGGCCCTGATGGAGTACGATGCCCTGGTCTATCTCGTACAAGAGACGGTCTGCTTATTGGTGTTATGGATTTGAACATGAACAGACAGATTAGGGACCGTCGTTGCTATTACATGACTCAGCGTCTAGATTTGTATGTGGATAGTCTGAAGAAGGTTCTTGACTTAGAGTTTAAGCCACAAGTGGTGACTGAAAGCGAGAAGTGAACAGCAAAGATGACTAAATGAAGACCCACCAAGATTGTACATGATCAAATTATATTATATTATCGTGTGCTATGCCTACACGCTTTTAGTTAGCTTGCACATAAATGTATACAACATTTTACGATATTATCGTTTTTTTATTTGTCCTAATTCAATATTTGCAGAAAACGAAACTTGAGTTCAAGGGAGATAATGAACAATAGCGGACTTCATAATTTGGTAATGTTCAGGTTCCGCTTCTCGGGTACTTAGCATACTTAATACCTAACAAAAATAATGTAAGTAGAACTTATTACAAGTGTTTCCTGAATCCCAAATAAGTTTAATTAGAGCTTGTGATATGGGTTCCATAAAGCTAAAATAGGTTATGGTAATGTCAACTCAAGGGTTTTGATTCTTGCTCAATGTCAAAAGTAGCATGAATATTTGCATGGGTCTGAGTATTTTGTATATGTATGTAAACAGAAAATAAAGAGTACTTATCTATTTTTGTAGTGTTACTACTTGACCGGCGAACTTCGCAAGGCCAATTTTTTCCCGCCCGCGTCCGATCTCGTTCCCGCTGCACCCTCTACTATATTAAACATGTATTATACATATAAACTTTCTTCTTGAATTACTCTATCTATTAAAAGAAACCGCATCAAAATACATAGCGTAGTTTTGAAGATATAATCATACATAGGGACATAGGGACGCGGAAAGCTACGAGTACTATGCAGTGATGATACTTAAATTACATAATATTTAGTTACAATTAATAAATGTAATAGGTTCTCATATTGTGTGGAACCTTTGCCTAGCTCTTCACGAATATTAAGTAGGTGAGTTGGCTGCTCATCGTCCTTACAGAAGCAGGCCCATGACGGCAGCGTGACGTGACGGACTCACGCACGCCTCCCCCCTCTTATGAAGCGGGATGATACCCGAAAACCCCCCATAGACGCGGGATAGCACCCGAACCACCCCCTAGACGAGGCCACATTAAAGCCGTGGGTCTGTTGGGAGCCCTGGGACATCCTTCCGAGGGCTTACCCGGGGCTCCCAACTATAGGCTGCTGGGCGATACCGTGGGGGTTTTAGTCGGTAGGAGTCCGGCATAACATCCATGAAGGATTTCCACCACGGTCAAAAAAAAAAAAAAAGGTAGGTATACCTACACTTACTTCTATTTGTACCTATAGACTGTACGATCTACTACGATATATTATGTAAAACGATACATACCCATAATATTATTCAAAGAACTTGGTATTTACTTGAATAATAATAATGAGCACTTAGAAATTTAGTTCAAGAAAGATATCTGTATCGAAGCCGCGTCAATTACGTTGACGTAGCACGTAGCAGCCGCTACGCCACTAGAGGGCAGAGTATAGAAAGTATTTATTCTTTTTCTACTAAAAAGAGGGTTTTTTCTTTATTATTGCAAGCTTTTATATACCTTTTATTGTATACTTACATCGGGATTTGGGATATTTATATCTTGGACCTAAAATGTGTTCAAAATGCGTTCTATACGCGCACGTTTCTAGGATATATCTAAAGGATATCACGGATGGCTAAGACAGGGGACGAGCTCAAATTTATTATTTTTTTGCCGGTGGACGAGCTCATTTATTGAATACTAGCTTTTGCCCGCGGCTCCGCCCGCGTGGAAGTCGGTTATCGCGACCAAATATAGCCTATGTCCTTTCTCAAGGTCTAATCTACCCCTATACCAAATTTAATCAAAATCGGTTCAGTAGTTTAGGCGTGAAAGCGTAACATACAGACAGACAGACAGAGTTACTTTCGCATTTATAATATTAGTATGGATTTTTTAAATGGAACAATACCGGATAAAATAATACATTTTTAGGCAGTTAAGAGATCAAAAACATTATCGTTATGTTTGAGTTACGTGTGATGTTAGGCATTTAAAAAAACTTAACAAAATAATTTGTTTTCTTAAGATAAGTAGGTAATAATAGCTACAAAAATATATTGTTAATTAATTCAACAGTGATTATGAAATGTTATCGTTGTTATTTTAACGTGGACATCAACATCAAGGCCGCTCCTCGGGTCTACGGGCTTAGGGTCCCAAACAAATCTCATTTAAAAATCGGTATATTTGTTAATTGATAATTGATTGCGCAGGCTAACCTTTTGAGGTTGGGGGTCATGAAAAGGGCAGGGCAGTTTTCTACCGTCTCTACCATGGTGAATGTTCTGACGAGCTCTTCCAATTAGTCCCACCCTCCCCTTTCCTTCACAGGACGACACGTGCAGGGCTAAGATGTCATCTATTTACGGTGCAGAGTATACCTGCAAGAACCAAGCGTTTCAGTGATTCATTCCTATGCCGCACCACTAAGACCTGGAATTCCCTGCCAGCTCACGTGTTTCCTTCTTCCTACAGTCGTGAAAAGGCATCTAATGAGGCCGTCAAGCTGAGTGCCACCACTGTTAACATGGTAAATGTTTACGATGGTGACCCTCTTTCCGAGACTTTGCCTTTAGCTTAACATCAGGCGAGTTGAAGTCAAATTGACGTGTCCTGTGTAAAAAAAAAAAAAAGAAAAAAAAAAAGATCAATCAATTAAGCGACCTAAAACAATGAATGCTTAACGGAAAATGAGGGATGGAAACATATTAGACGTTTGCGGGACATTGGCCACCTTCACTACATAGTAGTATATAGCAGAGTCACTTTCCACGCCCCTATGTCCCTATGTATGCTTATATATTCAAAACTACGTTACAGATTTTGATGCGGTTTCTTTTAATAGATAGAGTAATTCAAGAAGAAGGTTTATATGTATAATACATGCTTAATATAGTAATGGGTACAGCGGTAGCGGAATCGGACGCCACGCGGGCGGTATGAAGTTAGCCGGTTCCGCTAGTACTTAATATTAGGTCCTTACATATGAAATTGGCGTTTTGTATGGGAGGAACAAACAGTCGAATATTTTTAAATATAATATATTTAATTAATCATAGTATGAACCATTGTTTTCTATGCACTTTTGCCATCTCATAGATAGGTAGTTCATTGATCCCTTTACTAAAAAAAACAGTCGGACGGGAATCAATAAAATCTGTGAAGGCGATTTGGACTACCCCATCAGAGTTGAATTTTTTCCCTTGCAAGAAGTTGTCCAAATTTCGAAAAAAATGGTAATCTGTTGGAGCAAGGTCCGGGGAGTACGGAGGATGTCTTAGACATTCCAATTGAAGCTCTTCTAATTTGGTAGCCATCTGTTGTGCGGTGTGTGGTCTAGCGTTGACGTGAAGCAGCAGTGGCGTGGAGCGATTGACCAGCCTAGGTTGTTTAGCCGCTAGCTTTTCCATCATTGTTTGCAATTGCTGACAATAATATTATAATTCACCTTCCTCTTTACGATAATGCAAGAGGTGTGTGTATTGTGATACAGTTTTTATTACTATTCCAAATATCCCTGAACCTTGTATTAGAACATAATCAATTGCATAATGTACCACCCACATAGCTGATTAGAAATATCTTAACACGCTTATCAGTGCGTTGTTGTTGTTTGTCTTATCCACTGTAAATAGATTGGTCATTACAAAACTCATTAACGAGAGAACTACACTTTATTTTAGTAATTAAGTACACTAGCTAATAGCTGTGACTTTGCCTGTGTCGATATCATTGATAGATATCGAAAAACATCGGAAAAAATTAAACGCTCAAGTGAGACTTGAACTCCGCCGTCGCCCCTTAAAGACGGATTTAAGGAGAAGGAAAATTTGAAGTGATTCAGATGTGGCTCAATAGCTCAGTTGGAAGAACATTCCCCCTGTAAGGGAAAGGTCGTGAGTTCAAGTCTCACTTGAGTATTTCATTTTTTCCGATGTTTTACGTACTTTAAAGTTAGCTTAATAAATGCTATAAAAAACATTCAAATTGATAGATATCGTCAAGGTGAGGGCGGATTATTGCAAGTCTTTGTATCTTGATAACCGAAGATCTGAATCTGAGTGTGCGCACAGAAAAAGAACACTCCATATTGAGATCAAGAAGTACCTAGAGGCTGCTGTAAAACACTTAAAGTGTGCTGACGACGTTCCCATTTTTTTTTATCGTGCGAAATATCCCCACGGATACCACCCCCACGGAGCCGGTGGAGGTGGTTATTTCGGACTCGAACCGACTAAAACGTTAAACGCACGCCGGCGCCGTCTTGGGTCTCTGGTTGCCGGAGGTGAGATTGCCGAAAGCATATCTCTCGCACCCCGGCAGACCCAGGACCATCTCTTTCGAGGTGGCCCTCTTCGGGTTGTGGGGACCTGCCCCGGGTACGGGGAGGCGAACTTTGCGCCGCCGCCGCCGTGGTGACGACGTTCCCATAGAGGTTTTCAAGATTATGGGAGTTGTTGGTGTGGATATCCTACACTAGATCATAATGGAATACAGGAAATTGGCCTAAGGACTGGTCGCATTCCTTGTTCAGCGAAGACCACGACCACACCGCCAGGAGTGTACGACTAAGAAGAAGAGATATCTTAACTATAAGAGCGGTTTTGTAACTTAATAGGTGATAATATAGTTTAAATACGTAGTCTCGAACCGCAGTGCCACTGCGGCCGATTGGCCTAAACCACTGCGGCAGTGGTTTAGGCCAATCGGCATCCCTCCGGCCTAGCACCACCTCCGGCCTAGCACCAAGACCCACAGTCGGCGTGCGGTTTTAGTCGGTTCAAGTCCGACATAACCTCCCCTTCCGGCTCCGGCATATCCGAGGGGACTTCCGCACGAAAAAAAAAAAAGGCCAATCGGCATTTGACTTGCTCTCTTTTCTCAAACGCCATTGGCCCGAACCTGCATTCGTACGAACTTCCTAGCCACCATTAATATTTTTTATAAAAGGACACTTCAAACTGAATGGAAAAAGAATTGAAAAAATGTCGTCATAAAATTTAATAGTCAAATCAGTTACTTTTACTATTATAGGTTGGGTAGATGATTAAAAATAAATAAAAACTATAAAATATGAACCGACGCAATTTTTACCGCTCTTTTACCATTCTTAATTAAATAAGCTTGGTTATATAATTTATTTTAACTAGGATAATACCCAATTATATTGAAGCTAGTACTATTATCTATTCTGTGATTGAGGTGAGGTTGGTGGTTGGCATATTCGGCACCTAATGGTGCGTCCACACTTGTGACATTTACGCCGTACAGACTCCGTGACCGTGTCAGACACGCGTGTCAGTTCGTTAGTGTGGACGGGTTTTTATCACGCGGACAAAGTCACAGGCTACTGCCACGCCTACCGAACACTCAAAGGAAATGTCAAACACGGAACAAACGTCAAGACAATGTACGGTGTTACGACGTACTGTTCGGGTCTAGTGTGGACGCTGATTTGTGTACCTACTGTCACGGATCAAAGTTACGTGTCACGAAGTGATCCGTCGGAGTCGGATTTTTTCTAAGGATGTTCGGTGTTGTCTGCTTGACAAAGACGTCCACACTGCATTAATGACACGCGTAGCAGCAGCCACGCGGACACGCATTGATATTGACACGGGGTGCGTAGTGGATCACGTCGTGACTTGTCTCGGTACGTCAATTCAATAATAATATATTTATACTCTGTATACTTTCAGAGTTTTTGGGGTCGCTGATTGCGAATATATCATCCATTTAGCGATCCGAGATGGCGGACACGAAATTTTCACCAAGATCGATATGGGAATCGGTTTCAGGGTTTTTGGGGTCGCTGATTGCGAATATATCATCTACTTGCCCGCGGCTCCGCCCGCGTCGATGTCGGTTATCGCGACCAAACATAGCCTATGTCCTTTCTCATGGTCTAATCTACCTCTATACCAAATTTAATAAAAATCGGTTAAGTGGTTTAGGCGTGAAAGCGTAACATACAGACAGACACACAGACAGAGTTACTTTCGCATTTATAATATTAGTATGGATTTAGCAATCCAAGATGGCGGACTCGAAATTTTCACCAAAATCGATATGGGTATCGCTTTCAGGGTTTTTGAGGTCGCTGATTACGAATATATCATCCATTTGGCGATCCAACATGGCGGACACGAAATTTTCACTAAAATCGATATGGGTATCGTTTTCTGGGTTTTTGGGGTCGCTAATTACGAATATATCATCCATTTAGCGATCCAAGATAGCGGACTCGCAATTTTCACTAAAATTGATATGGGTATCGTTTTCAGGGTTTTTGGGGTTGCTGATTACGAAGATATCATCCATATACCGATCCCAGATGGCGGACTCGACATTTAAACCAAAATCTATATGGGTATAGTTTTCGCGGTTTTTGGGGTTGCTTATTACGAATATACTATTCATTTAGCGATCCGAGATGACTGGATGGATAATAATATATTCGTAATTAGCAATCCGAAAACTTCGAAAACTATACATTTATTGACTTTGTAAGATATTTCAAGTTCGCCATCTTAGATGGCTAAATGGATGAAATATTCATAATTTAATTAACAATTCCAAAAACCTCGTAAACCACACCCATATTGACTTTGTTGAAAAATTTGAGTCCGCCATCTTGGATATCTAAATGGATGATATATTCACAATCAGTAACCCCGGAAACTTCGAATATGATACCCATATTGATGTTGTTGAAAATTTCACTGCTGACATCTTTGATCGTCGTTAAAATGGTCGTCAATACCGATATCAGACAATTGCCGGCAGGCAATCGCGTCCCGCCACCCGCCGCCCGCGGCCCGCCGCCCGCCTCCCGCCCGTCACCCTAGCAGAAGCAGGCCGCGGCGGCGGCGCAAAAGCCTCCCCGTAACCGGGGCTAGATGGGGACACTGTGGTCCCCACAACCCGAAGGGGGCCATCTCGAAAGAGATGGTCCTGGGTCTGCCGGGGCGCGAGAGATATGCTTTTGGCAATCTCACCAGGACCCAAGATGGCGTGCGTTTTAGTCGGTTCGAGTCCGACATAACCACCTCCACCGGCTCCGTGGGCGTGGTATCCTTGGGGATTTATCGCACGATAAAAAAAAATAGATGATATATTCGTAATAAGTGACCCCAAAAATCCTGAAAGCGATACCCATATCGATTTTGGTGAAAAATTCCGATTCCGCCATCTTGGATTGCTAAATAGATGATATATTCGTAATAAGCGACCCCAAAAACCCCGAAGAGATCCGGTTCTTAGCATTCCATGGATTCACCGTGCGGTCGCCGGGTCCATGGCGTGGTACAGAGAGGAACACTGTGACGGCGCCTTGGACTTGCGACCCAGGTGTAGGTTTAGGGTGGCCACCTTGTGATGCATCAGCGCTCACCTCCACCGTCAGTCGTGTTCCCCCCTCTACCTATCCAAATTTGGTAAGATCCTATCAACGCCGTTTTAGATATTCGTTTGAGTAAAGAGCTTACTGAAGCTCTTGGCAATCCGAGGTCTTTAAATAAGTTATACAGGGATTTAGCTGGAATTCCCCTTGCTCCTACTTCCACGGCGTAGAGTTTAACCACATAGCCATTTTTGGTTAACTCGTTGGTCAGGTCAAAGTATTTGTTTATTTTTATAGCGTGGTCTTTAGTTTCCCACGGTACTGTGAGTTCTACTAGTACTGCACGCTTTTGCTGTTTTGAAAATAGGAATATGTCGGGTCTGGATGACGAGGCACAAACATCCTCCGGTATTTTATAGTGTTTCTCATACGAATCTGCGAGTAATGTCCAATCAGCGGCTGCTATCAAAATTGAGTACGGCTTTTGATTTGTCTTTTTTGAGCAGCCTTCCTTTACAAACGCGACGTCATTTCTTTGGTTTGTGGTTAAACTCTTTTTCGCTCTAGCTACCGCCAAACTTACCGCCTCACGTACGATTTCTAATACCTTATCATGTCCGCGCGAGTAATGACCCCGGTCTAATAGCGTCCTACAACCCACCAGTAGGTGCCTAGCAGTACCAATTGCTTCACCACATGAGTTACATGTTTTATCTGTGGCTTTTCCCCATCTGACAAGATTGCTTTGGTCGGGGAGGGTCAACTGGAATGCATTGAGATAGAATTTAAGGAGAGCCGGTGACCAGTCGTATATTAAGGTACGCCATTTTAAGGCTATGGGAATACAAAATTCACCTAGTGTTAACCATTCGTTTTGTATTTCTAGGTTCATTGCGTGCACTTTGTAGGTATTATTTTCATCTACTTGAAGATTCGATTTTCGTGAAAATTTCGAGTCCGCCATTTTGGATTGCTAAATAGATGATATATTCGTAATAACATACATACATACATACATAAACTCACGCCTGTATTCCCCGAAGGGGTAGGCAGAGGTGCTAGCACCTACATTTCACCAGTTTATGTTTAGGTCCCAATGTAATAGGTGACGAGCCTATTGCCATTAACCGGGCACTTATAAACCTGCGATAAATACATACATAACTTCGAAAAGCATCGAAGTCATTGGTGTGTGCCATGGTAAACCTGGGATCGAACCCGAGACCTCGTCTCAGATGTCCATTACCCATACCACTAGGCTACCGCAGATATTCGTAATAAGCGACCACAAAAACCCTGAAAGCGATACCCATATCGATTTTCGTGAAAATTTCGAGTCCGCCATCTTGCATTGCTAAATAGATGATATATTCGTAATAAGCGACCACAAAAACCCTGAAAGCGATACCCATATCGATTTTCGTGAAAATTTCGAGTCCGCCATCTTGGATCACCAAATGGATGATGAGGTGTGAGTCAAACCCGCGCCTCCTGTGTAGCAGTTGCGTTTACTACCGCCACGCCACGGAGGCTGTCAGTTGATGATGATGATGACGTTGACTGAGATGATTGCTGCCTCAACAAAGTTGTGGGGACTTTACCAGAAGTTCCCTAGGGAGATTGGACTTGTGCGTTGTCCAAAACGATAAGTCTAATTACTTAAAATGAAAAATGATAAAAGGAACCTAAAGATCATTTTAAAATACCTATTCAACGACACCCCACTTGACATAATTCATCGATATTTTTTTTTTTCATTTTGACAATATGGCGTCTGGTTGACGCTGTGGTGAATTTTGATTACTGTAATGTCTTTAGTGACACTCGCAAGGTTAAGACGAATCGATTGACGTAAGAATTATCAAAATCGGCCTACGCATTTGGTCTCTAGAACGCCACATAGAAACAAACATACATACATACATACATACATACATAGACTGATAAACACATTACCCTCCTTTGCGTCGCGCAGTCGGGTAAAAAGGCACCATTTTTTTATACATAAAAACTTGATTTTACACCGGTTTTGAAAAATAATATAGTACCTATCGCGATGCAGCCTTCATGCACCTATGATTCACTCTTGTCTGTTAGCATTTTAAGTTTATGGTACTGACACGGTCACGGTGTCACGGGTCGAGCCCTTCACCCGTCCACACTTAGCGTAAATGTACTGTAGCGATGTCACGATGTCCGGTCCGTTGTCCATGTCACAAGTGTGGACGGCACCATAAGAGGATCCTTCTAACTCTGTACCCCATAAGGCCCTCAATTATTATTTTTATGTCAACCAATTTCATAGATCCACTAGTTCTTTATTCTATAAATTTTTGTATAGCTTAGCAAAACGTCCACATTAAAATCGTATGTTAGAATTCTTAAAGTGTCTCTTGATGGTGCCTATTTAGCAAGTCACGCGCAGTTAGGTACTCTGAGTCTATAAATAATACTTAGATAAATATTAATGAACGTGTTTTATGCAGGAATTTGAGTAGGTTCTAGTACTTTAGTTAGTACTCTAGACAGGTCCTATGTGGGACGCATTCCTTATCCGTTAGGCGCCAGACGAGGGACTGCTTATAAAACAGGCCTTTAGTATGTTAAAAAATCTTGAAAGTAGTACTTAACCAATTTCTAATTAATATTTTGGGAAGTTTTTTAAATGAATCAGCGATCTTGAAAAAGGATTAAATACCTACCAGACATAAAAACAATCTTGTAGTTTGTGATAGCACTGATAGCAGACTCCATAAAATAAGTAATTCTTTCCAGGGCAACTGTACCTATACGCTATTTTAACAAGCTTCCTAATGAAATTAGAGATTTACCTGTTAATAAATTAAAAATGCTGTTAAAAGTAAACTGTGCCAGAAAGGCTTAGATGATAAACAAGCTTGGAAATGAGCTGTTCGCTCAGCTATGCTAATCAAGCGAAGCACTGTATCTAGACCATAAGTATTAGACTAGTAAATGTTTGTAAATAGACCAAAAAAAAATGCCACTGAGTTTCTTGCCGGAGTCTTCAGGTATGAGCCGCGTTTCGAAACGGCGGTGCCGGTGCCGCGGTGGTCCATTTGCTAAACTAGTATTTAATATTTATTTTATATCAGTTGACGTTTTGTAAGTACCGATTTAATGGTCTATGCAGATTAAATGATTTCTAATTTTTGATTTTAGATACATAGATCTTTATAAATTCATACATAATATGGATACGAACACTCAGTCCTTGCACACAGGTTAATCATTGCCATTCAACGTAGCAATGCAGCCAGCCTTCTGGGAACGTTACCGGTCGGTGACAATGCGGAGGAATTCCACGACGCACTAAGTATGTAACTAGCAATTCTCCCGCGGCTCCACCCGCGTGGATGTCGCAACGATACATAGTCTATGTCCTTTCTCATGGTTTAATCTTCCCCTATACCAAATTTCATCAAAATCGGTTCGTTGGTTTAGGCGTGAAAGCGTAACATACAGACAGACAGACAGACAGAATTACTTTCTCATTTATAATATGACTATGGATTTATTTATAGGTACAATACATGCAACAAATATTTATATATTATAATACTCATAATGGCTAGTAAGCAGTGACCCCAGCCAGTATAAGTTAGGCAGCTAGCGAGCATTTGTATACCTATACCTACGTCATAAACCTATAAGTACTAGTCTGTACGATGTTAGTTCTTCAAAACACTAAACACTTGCACATCTCCGCTGAAAGCCTCAACACTCGCGAACATCGTAATTCCGCAGTAATTTTCTCACTCGCCACTCGCCGAGAGATGCCGCTAATGTGTTGCTCTCGCGATTGTCGCACCATCTAGTCTTCGAAACTGCAAACTTTGTGACTCAACTAGCCCATACTCTATCGTAAAGACATAAGGTTTAAATTTGCGTGTGTTGGTGCGGTTATTAGTTTGTGGAACCACTACTTTCTAGAGCACTTGTGGAGTTGCAGCCCGTGACATCCATTACAATAATGATGTCTTTCGTCTAGGGGTGGCACAAGCTTGGAAGTTGAACTTTTAATATCGGTTTTGATTTTTAATTTTTACCACAAAACTATTTAATTATGCCATATTGTTACTGGATTGTTTTTGGATTACTTTTTCTCTATTGAGTTTTTTCTCCTTCTATTTTCTTCATTAAAGTATAATTTCCAAGTTGCATCCAAACACTCTATCATTTGATTTACTACTACCATGTGAAACCTTCGGAGTCAAGGCAATCTCGCTTGCAAGCCGGTATTCCTGACCTGCTGATTGATGGACTTCCTTTCAGCATTGTGAGATCAGGTGGCAGTCTATCGCTTAATAGCCGTGAAAGACAAACCAAAAGGAAGGAAGGAGTAAGGGGCCTCTTACTCTGGGTTCTGAGATGCCAGGAACCGGGAACTAAGTTACAATGATGAGGACTCTCCTATTTAAAAACAATTTTTCTTGAAAGGTTTTCCGAACTGTATAAAATTATAAATAAATATTAAAACTCGCGAGTGACATCCTTAAGCTGTAACTGGGTTGCGTGTAGTGTCATCACGGTCTCGCCGGAAGTCACGGGAGCACTCGCGACATCTACCGGCGAGGCGCATGTACTACATAAGTGCACTTTTTATTTACACCCTACAGATTTATGCATTATCATTCGAATAGAAGATTGAATTAATTGTTTGGCTGCGTGAATGGTACCCTTTAGTGTTATAGATGATGGAATAGAATTAGTAAGTTTTGTTCAATTGTTTGGCATAGTGAATGGTATCTTTTAGATATAGATGATAGAATAGAATTATTGTCCGCGAACTTGTCGCCAGTGACAAATCCGGCGGATTGGTACGTCGATGAATGCCGGGCTTTATGTAGTAAGCTTTCTTCTTCCGATTGGAAATCCCATTGCATATAAAACTGGAACTTTGGAGCTCAGAGTTTGTTTTGCTACTTTGTATTTTGATGTGGCGGTTTCGGCCCTGTATAGCCGAAGCGACTGTCGATTTACCCTGGACCCGAAAAGAAAGCTTGCAAGTTGGTCGTCTTTCAATCAGGAGGTGTGCTTGTTTACAGATGAGGTTCTTGAAGATTATGGAGCCCCATCCGGGTTCTTGGTACACCCCAGACACCTAAGTAGGTATACCTTCTGATATACCTCAGGACACTATCCTGGACCTAAATCACGAGACAGAGGATGTCGGATTGTTTTGTAGAAAAGAATATGATTGCTTGGTGAATTTGAGCTCATCCACCGCAGTATCACCCCGTGCTATCCTCAAAGACACCCAAGAAACGTGTACTGCGCGTTTATAGCACATTTAGAGCACATTTTAGGTCCAAGATATACCTAATATAATATTACCTATATCCCGAGCAGTGCACTAGGTAGGCATACGATATCAAGTATGTGTCTGCCTAGCTAATTAAAAAGTTATAAATTCAAAATTCGAACACAGAACATTTTCAAACGAAAGTCAGTTCATAATTCGATCAAGACAATAAATGTTTCGTCGGTTTGTTTGTCGCCGCGCGTAATTAAGGCCGTTGCGTTCGTCGTGAAACATGGCCGTGGTTCCGTTTCCGCCGGGACTTTTTTAATTTTTCATTTACGACTGGCTGTTTCAATTTTTTTTCTCTAATTTCTCATTAAACTTAGCTGCACGTTTGGCCCGAGGAACCATTTTAAAAATGTAAATTAGCAGTACAGATAATTAATGTGGTGATTTGTTTTCTTTTTGTAATTAAGTAGTAAGAGAACAGAGATAGCCTGATGGGATGTCTACTTACTGGTTAATTACAAAGTGTAAAGTAATTTCCTAAATATGTTTGATTTTAGAGGTTTCCGGTCGGTAACTGTATTTATTCTTTGCTTACTTTAGCTTCACGAAATATTTGCACTTACTTTTAAACAGGAACAATGAAGAACAGCCCACATAAAAATTATCTACTGGAGATAATTATGTCTTTAGAGTATCTTAGACCAAAATAGAACCAAAAAGATCGAACAATTGACTCTAAATATCACATTTCATTGGTAAAAGTGATTTAAGAGCTGTGCTACGGCCTACGGTTGTGGCTTAAACACATTGTATTATCTAAATAGTTACATATTATACATCTAGACACTCAGAAGCAAATATAAATTTTTATGCATAAAATAATTGCACTGAGCGGAAATGGACCCTGCGACCTATGTCGTAGCAGTTCAACGCTCTACCGCTACGCCACAGAGGTCGTAAAATTCAAATCTTCCAGGTAGGTAAATAACGAAACACTATCAAAATATTTTACTACAAAAGAGATAATATTCTTTGAGATGCGAATTTACATTTTTTCGCACGTGTGAAGGTGGAGATCGTAAAATGTTGTTTTTTTTGGAAAATAAAACCCCTTTTGTAAATTTTATTTCGCACGAAAGTACGCTGTTTGAATATATTCACTAGTGCTCTGCTGCAGGGCCAGAAATCTGCGGGTGGGTTGTAGTAAAGTCTTTGAAAACAGGCCAAAACAGGGAATTTCAATAGCCAAAATATTTTTCTGTGTCTCGGTTACCTGAATTCTACTCAAATTGAGCTGATTTGAGAATAATTTAACTAGGGAAGAGTAATAATAATAATAATAATTTAACTACAAACAAAAGTCCAAAGTTATGATCGGAAGGTAGTCGATTATTTAGATAGGACAGACTGGATTAGTAGGAATCGACTAAATGTTGAATCGAACTAAAAGAAAATTTTTTTTAAAACTTATGTTCATCATTCCAAATTCAAAATTATTGTAACACGCGTATTTTTCGATACCATCATTTTTTCTAAATTCCCGCTACGTTTGTCAACTGTCGTTCCGTTCTATAAAACGGGTACGAACGGTACAATAGTTCACTGGCCGATTTCATCGACACATGCTCCGTTTCATTTCCGTTGCACTCTGTTCGCGTTGGGAGTGGTTTTTGAACAAATCCATTGTAAAAAAAGTTTTACTATTACCCGAACTTGATTTGACCAAGAACAGTGGAAACCATTGAATAGATAGACAGTAAAGAAAAATTTCACTTTGAAATATTTTCTACTAGTTAGTGAGCTTATTTTATAATACCTGTGGCTTTTGTTTGGTTAGCTGAGCTTTGACTTCTATTAGCCCTACAACACGAAATGGTACATAAATAAATCACTGCAATTCAACATCGAATGCGCGGACATAAAGTTCTACTAGTCCAAAAGCTAGTGAGCTCGGTGATTGGTAGGTACATGCAGTTATTTCAATTCTATCGAATCGAGACAATTAAAAAGTAAGCTCTTAAAAAAGCACTAGTGGGCAGCCCCTGCTTTGCAAGAGCGCCAATTTCCTGTTCTTCAAAAGTTTACCTATATAAGACGGATTAAATACATACAAGGAAGCGTAAAAAATATATTTGGATGACAATAAATACTATTAAAATCCGTTGTGTGATTTAGAACAAAGAAAGGCAAACAGGCTCTTTAAAAGTGACTTTCTGTAATCCATTCTATAATATTATAAATGCGAAAGTAACTCTGTCTGTATGTCTGTATCTCTATCTTTCACGCCTAAACCACTGAACCGATTTTGATGAAATTTGGTATAGGGGTAGATTAGACCTTGAGAAAGGACATAGGCTATGTTTTGTCGCGATAACCGATATCCACGCGGGCGGAGTCGCGGGCAAAAGCTAGTACTATATAATCTGATGAATATTTATAGCGGCTCGATGCCATTCTCTGTTCCGCTGTACTGAGGCAAATTGAAAAGCACACTCGAAAACCCCTTTAATGTCATGTGAAGGCCGCACAATAGCACACAACACATCCACCCTCGCGAACAGTATCAGAACGCACGTTATCCATTCCGAACATCGAGTATTTTTCCTCTGAATCAAAAAAATTGGGAAAACTAATCAACAGTTTTTTCAAAGGTAGATATATAACGTATCTTTTGTCAGTAAAACGGTATCGAAACTTACTAAAAGTAGGGGAAGGCAGGGTAATTACGAACACCTAAGGGAGTTTTGAAATAAATCAAAAGATAGTGTTTGTAAGTAAACTTTAATAGCTTCTTTTTAAAGGTAAATTAATATACTTTAAACTTCTGCAATCAACAATATGAATTTATTTATATTACATCAACTTTTGTAACAAAAACAAAACCTCTAGTATTCGTGTTTACCCGACACTGGTCGGGCAATCACGGACACTTATTGGGGCAATTACGATCGTTCGCAATTGACCCAGACTAGCCTAAAAATGAGGTCATAATACGACCGATTAATCAGGATTAAACTAAGATTTAAACCTTTGAAACAAAAATTAACGGCAACTTTTTGCTTTTGATATCGTCAATGGGTTTATTCAAATCTTCAACATTATATTTCATCTTAGTTTTCCTTTTATAATTGCGCGGCATCTAAAATAATAAAAAACAAAATAGAGAATTACTCTTAATTTCCATTAGACAGCTAAACATCTTTACTGTCACAAAACAACTAACTTAATAACCGATTTTTATTCTTTATGGGGAAATGCCGAACGTTCGTAATTGACCCACTAAATTCGTTCGCGAATACCCACCAAGACAATAAAACAAAAATAAAGTTTTAATTTTAGGCTACGTTTGTCCCTGGCCGCATGTAATTCTCTTAATAGAATCCGCAAATACTAATTAGTTATGCAAATAAATGTCGTCTTAGAACCATCATTATTTTATAAGTTACACTGAGTTTAATTTATAGGCAAATTGCAACGAATGTGAGTAAATATTTGAATTAAATTTACCTTGTATCTTGTGTGCACCCGTAACTCTCCGCCGGCTGCTTGGCACTAGTGATGGCGTAATTTTTAAGATGGCGACGAGTGAAATCGTGATATCTCTTTCTAAGGTAGTGAAACAGCTGTGTTCGCGATTACCCAGCGTTCGCAATTACCCGGCCTTCCCCTAACACTTTTTTTAATATTTACGTCTGGTATTAAGTAGGTGATTCAAATAAAAAAAAAGAATAAATCCAGATTACTTGAATTCGATATTTAAATAAGTAGCACAAAAGCTAACAATACTCTGTGGTTGCGGTGTGTGGTCTGCGTCTTGTTTTACGCATAGATCACTTCTTATTTGTCACCAATCGTGAGTATTATATACATACCTACATACATGTTATCTCAAAAGAGTTAGGCAGAAGTGAAAAAAAAACCATTGTACACCAATCTTAGCCCGGTCAATTTAGACATTCGAAGGTACATAAATTCCCAACAAGCTGAAAATGAGTAAATTTGTTCAAAACATAATTATAAACAATACCTGAAAGTTCCCCATCATTCTTGTGTAAGGAAATAAAAAATCATTTATGTACCTTCACTCTCATTTTTTGGTTTAAATTGACCGGATTATCTCTGTTATGTACGAGAATTAGGATAGGACGTTATCTTAATCACAGATTACCGAATAGTTGGAATGTCTTAACGCCATTTTACAGGGCACAGCTAAGTATATTTACTATACCTATATCTGTTTATACATACATACCTTACACTTAGTCACAATTCTTTCCCAATGGGGCAGACCGAGACACTTTCTGGCAAACACGTTTCTTCTACTTTCATAAATTTATTATTTTCATACACGCTACCAGGTTTTATTTCAAAACATCCGATGACACAGTGCATATCACTCATAATGACCTCTTGATAGAGAACAAGAGTGCGGGCGCGATCCATCATAACGTTTTATTGAATTACGACCCTCTGATGGAGGACGGAGGACCCTGCACCCAATTATTGCCACACTCATTATAATTATTGCACTTGGTATCCCATTGTAGCGGGACTTGGCTGCATATGGCTTTATTTTGTTGATTCCTTTGCTGTTGCCGCGTTCTAGAAAAAAAAAAGATTTATGGAAGGTACATAATATTTTTAATTTTTATTTTATTGTCAAACAGGATAATATTTGTTTAATATGCTGGGCAAAAACATATTTGCATCTGTCAAGCGTGTTGAAATACACATAATTACGCCTTTTTCACGTTGGACTACGCAGAAACTATATCTTTCGAATAACTATTCATTAACTCCCTGTCAGCTCACGTGTTTCCTTCTTCCTACAGTCCTGGGTCCTTTAAGCGGGGCGTGAAAAGGCATCCGATGAGGCCGTCAACCTGAGTGCCTCCACTGTTTACATGGTACATGTTTACAATGGTGACCCTCTTTCCGAGACTTTGCCTATAGCTTACCATCAGGCAAGGTGAAGTCAACGTGTCCTTTATAAAAAAAATCTTTTCACACATACATAGACATACATATCTGAAAACGTCATAAATTTAATTTTCAGACATGCCCAGTTTGCCAGGCAATGAACCCAGAATGAAGTTAGAAACAGTTCACAAACAAGAAATAAATTGCAACCAGTCATTTGACTTGATAACCAACTGCTCTATTTTTGAATAATATCTAATAGATGCCTCAAATAAATTGTAACCCATGTAGCATTCGCTCAGTAAATTGTTCGCCCAGCTTACCTGCTAGATTGGCCTTGTCTAAACAATCGAAACAAGAGATTAATGCTCTAAACCCCATGTGTTTTGTTTGCGTGACTTTCTCACCCACCTAACGTACACCACATTAATAATTGCGTAGCTCCTTGACAGTACAGATTCGTCATACAGCAACAAACTACCACATAAACAAATAATCGACTAATTTTTAACCCTGTAGAAATATAGTCGATTTTCCTATTTACTGAACGCATTTTTAAGTTGGCAATCTATTGTACAGTGATCACCCCCGTGGGTGCTATACGTCATCAAGGCGAGGGACGACATTGGACAGTTTAAATTTCGAATTATACGCAATCCATTTTCAAAATTGTGTGGTTCTCGATTTTTCGAGTAGGTACTTATTTGTTTGTTGACTTGATTGAATTACTAAAATAATTTAATTATTCCTATTATATTTTAATCAATAGGAGAAGTCATTATTAAGATTAACATATTATCTAACCCCAGAAACATTGATCTTTAGTATTGAAGTCTGAATATTGTTCAAAATAACCTGTAGTTTTTGCAGATATGTACTTAATTAAATTAAGTAAACGTGTTTGTAAATAGAACACAAAAATATTCACTGAGTTTTTTGTCGAAGTCTTCTCAAGATGGGGCCGTATTTTGAACTGGTGGTCAGTAAGTAAACATAAGTTATTATTTTTTCTCTAGTCATTGGTTTATAGGACTCTACGAACATCTCTGTGTTAAAATTTGACAAAAGTTGCCCCTGGAAATTATAACATGTCAATAAAAAAAATCGCATACCCAGATTTGGGTCTGGTTGAAAATCAGCGCTAGACAGCTGTCTAGCACATGCTGAACCTGAACCTTTTCGGCTGGCGTATGAGGGAGGTGCACAAATGACTCCAAGCATGCCATATAAGTACTTGTCTATTCTTTTGTACAGTGTACCATAAACGTCAGTGAATAAATCAATTTTTCTTTCATTTTGTTTTTCCCAGAGGAAATACTCGTAGCTATGAAAATAGTTATAAAATTGGTCTAATCTTTCTGTTTTTTAGACTTTCTGTAACTTTTTGCCGTTTATGCGATATCGTACTATAACAACGTCAGGCCGAAATTACCAACACCAAAGATGATTTTCTGCGACACGCACCAAGCGCAGTGTTGGTGTGGTATTCCTATGGGGCAGAGCGCAAAGGGCACGACATTTGGCTATGGGGTCGAGACCTTTACAGACGACACGGCAACTAGTCCGCAAAGGGCGAACACTACATAAAATGTATGCGGTTGGTTTTATAGTGGTGACATTTTTTGGATAACGGCTTCACGGAGAAATTGGCAGTTGTCTTGGGTTATGACGTAGTTAGTTGAAGTCAACGTGGTTATATTGCAATGGTTTTGGTTTTAAGACATTTGCTTTGACTATACTATGAATAGTAGGAATGTGAGCGCGTGTTTAGCGCTAGGTAATGGCTGGACGGGTCTGGTATAAATTTGGTACAGCGATCCGTACTAATATCATAAATGCGAAAGTAACTTTGTCTGTCTGTCTGTATGTTACGCTTTCACGTGAACTGACTGAACCACTGAATCAATTTTGATGAAATTTGGTATAGAGGTAGATTAGACCTAGATTAGATTAGAGGAAGGACGTAGGGTATGTTTCGTCGCGATAACCGACATCCACGCGGGCGGAGCCGCGGGCTAAAGCTAGTAGATTCTGAAAAATTTATCCCTGGAATTGGTTCCTAATGGGAACGAGATCAAAGTTTTAAACAGGTGGAGTTATGGGCATCCCGGTTGCGCTGAAATTCCGATTGCCTTGATCGTACAGCAAACCTAGACTCCCGGAGAACGCTTTACATTTTGGTTTTCTTGACTAGACTTTAACGGGAGCGGATGCCTAGGCCTTGTTGCAATGTACTAGAGCCTTGTTTGACCACATCGACAGACCTTTTACTGCACCACCAAATGACTGAGAAAATGAATTATTGTGAACAAAAAGTTCGATAATCCTCATCAACGGGGATTGTGGAAAAGTGGAATAAGCCGATTTTCTGGTAAAATTATTTGTAGATTACCTATTTGATTCTCTTTTAATCCAACACCGCAAATAAACTGAGATTACGACTTCATAAAGAGCTACCATTATTGCTTGCCATCAGTCTGAGACATTAACTAAAAATTGTTAAGATATCACAGTAAAATAAATACCAAAACTCAATGACCTCCCAAATCCCTTCCAAAATTAACACTTTCAAGTAATTTAACGTGGTATCAAAGGTCTTAATACATTGGGCAGATCAGGATATTTCTATTATTTTAATACTTCATACGAATATAGCTCTAATTTCTCAAGAAATAAGGATTTTAATTGATGAATGATGTTGTATAGATCATGAAGAACCCTTTCTTTTCAAGATAATTACAAGCACCTGTGTCTAAGTCAAGAAATGTAATGGCAAAGATGGCGTTTGTTTTATTGTTCTTATGCCTTTTATTATAACGAATTCATACTCCATGCGGCGCTTCTTGCAATAAAAAGTAAGTGCGCGTGTATATGGATACATTTACATAGATATAGTCTAGTTCTTGATACATTTAAGTTTATGTAGCCGACTTTGAAAATGAACATAATCATTTTATTCTATAGACTTGATTTTGCCCGCGACTTCGTCCGCGTTAAGTTCGAAATAGAATGGTTTAGGACACATTGCTCCTGTTCCCGCGACCCTGATAAAGTTCCTTAAAATTTATGTGAGCCTGGTACTTCGTGCAATCAAACAAAAGTAAGATTTTAAGTCTGATCAAGACCTTTCTTAGATTTTGCGTCCATCGCGAACACACATTTAAAATTTACAATTATTTAATGGTATAGATATACTGGGTATAAGGGGAACGCTACCGAAACTGAAGGCCACTAGTAGTCCTTCAGGTACGCTACATATTGGCATAAAAAAAGTTAAGCATTATTTACCAACTCTCCATCGTGTGCACCCACAAGCATCGCTCCAGGGGCGGATCCAGCTTTCCAGCCAGGGGGGGTCATACTCGAATTCATTTAAGTACAATATGTACCTACTTAAATAAAATAAAAAAATAATAAATAGGTAAAGTTCATTAATTAATATTCTGAAACGATTCTTATTAAAAAAAATACGTATTTATTAGTTATAGGTATGTACCTACAGTCTTCTGCTTACAGTCTACTACAGTCTTCGTCTTACTTTTTCATATAAAGTTGTATATCAAGGTGGAACCATATCTCCTTTGTTGACCTTTGTTGAAGCATGGCCTGGGACTCGACTTCGCCCGGAATACCTACATTCGTAAAGGGACTACAGGACTCTTTATAACAGCGCCATCTACCGACGCTGAACCTGAGCTAAGAACCACATCTCACCTCTCAACTAGTTTGTTTCAAGATTTGGGCACAATTAAACACCATCAAACATGCGGCAGATTTTAAGGTCTTTCGAAATAAAAAAAAACTACTATATTAGCCATTACCTCCCTTTTCTCGAAGATAATGGAGTCCATTATTACCTGCCAGCTCCTTCGGTATTTTGAGGGTTATCAGCTGCTCAGTGACCAGCTGTACGGTTTCCTTAGGGGTCGGTCAGCTGGTGATCTTCTAATATACCTGACGCATCGTTGGGCACAGGCGATCGACCAAGGGAGAAGCCATGGTGGTTAGTTTGGACATAGCGAAGGCCTTTGATCGGGTCTGGCACAAAGCACTTTTATCAAAGCTTACTTCCTATGGGCTTCCCCAGAAGTTGTGCGAATGGATTGCTAGCTTTTTAACAGACAGAAGCATAAAAGTCGTAGTCGACGGTGAATGCTCTGGCTCTATATCTGTTAGCGCGCCTCCCCATTCCGGGGGCGAGTCGGGGACACCGTTGTCCTCCCTCCTGAGGAGGGCCAGACCGTAAGGGATGGCCCTGGGTCAGCCAAGGTGCGAGGGATATGTTGATGAAAACCTCACCTCCGGCCTAGCACCACGACCCACAGTCGGCATGCGGTTTTAGTCGGTTCGAGTCCGAAATAACCTCCCCTTCCGGCTCCGGTAGGGGAGGTATCAGAGGGGATTTCCGCACGCAAAAAAAAAGGTCTATATCTGTTAATGCTGGTGTTCCTGCAAGGTTGTGTGCTATCGCCTACTCTGTTTCTCCTGCATGTCAATGACATGCTGCAAATTAGCAGCATTCATTGTTATGCGGATGACAGTACGAGCAATGTCGAGTCTGTATACGAGCTTGCTCTGCACGAGTTGGAGGGCCACGGTTTCCGTCCTTCGAACATCAGCAATAGCTCTCATGTACTCTGTGGCATTATCCTACGCGCCAGTGTGGTACCGAAGCGTGCACACCCACAAAATTGACACCCAATTACATGAAGCCATGCGCACCATAACAGGGATAATTAAATCTACTCCACTACCATGGCTTCCTGTTCTGGCGCACATCCCTCCTTCAGAACTACCAAAGGTATCAAGCTGCGGCTAACGGGCCAACGATTGGAAAAAATGCTGGCAGGTGACCAACGGAGAGACGATGCCAGCACAAATGACAATTGACAACCTGCTGCGTGACCGCCTGATCTCAGGGTCTCTAATCTAGTTCGATAGCGTCCTTATGGAGGAATTCGACCTTGGAGAGCAGTGGCGGGCGTCGTGGGAGGCGTTTCAGCACTATCCTTGGAAGGACCTGGTACCTGACTCCACCAAGGTGTGGTCAAGGGTCAACCGGTTCAGAACTGGACACGGGAGATGCATGGTCATTTAGAGGGTAAAGCTAAATTATTATATATATAGTATATAATATAGAGTATTAGCCTCTAAGAACCTTAGCGTGCTCAATAGATCGAGACAGTATTTCACTCCGGCTTACCGCCAACAACTGTTCTTATCTCTGGGGAGGAGCACCTCAATGCCACCTTCTCCCTCTAGACCGCATCCAACGGAAAGCGACTCGAATCGTCAGCTGCCAGGATTTTTCAAATCGGTTAGACTCTTTGGCACTGCGTAGAGATGTGGCTTCGCTCTGCATCTTCTATCGCCTATACCTACTATGGGAAGTGCTCCGAGAAATTGTTCCGATTGATCCCCGCCGCCTCTTTCCACCATCGGTCCACGCGACAGCAGTTCCACACTCACCATCTGGACGGCTGACAGTCCACATCTGTGCGTTTCTCGAGAAACTTTCTGACTCGCACAACTAAACTGTGGAGTGAACTGTCGCCAACGGTATTTCCAAACCAACACGACCCTCAAACCTTCAAGAAAAGAGCGCACTCTCTTTTGAAAGGAAGGCAACGCACTTGTGACTCCTCTGGAGTTGCGAGTGTCCATGGGCGGGGGTGATCACTTACCATCAGGCGATCCGTCTGCTCGTTTGTCTCCCTATTCCATAATGAGGAGCAATGCAATGATCGGCTCGAAGGCCGGCCGGGGCCGCCGGGGTTGGTCGTTCGGGTGCGTTTCGCGGGTAGGTATTTCGTTCATTTTTTGAACAGAGTGAGCGGCCAGTTCGCGCGAGTCGCGCGGGCTGGATATGTGGGGAGTGAGATTAATAAGTAGGTAGTTATATGCATGACTTACCTATATGGGATTAAGAAAATAATCAGAAGACGATCTGCCCGGGGGGGGGTCATGACCCCCATGACCCCCATGACCCCCCCCCCTGGATCCGCGCCTGCATCGCTCCCACTTCACGATTAGTGGATAATCTTAGCATATAAGACCGATATTTAGTTCAGAGGAACTTATATCATTGTTATTTATGTATATGCATTCTAATTTCTTGTAGTAATCACGTTCCAGTCTGCCTTTTTTTATTTTGCGGAAATCCCCTTGGATACCTCCCCCGCCGGAGCCTGAAGGGGGGGTTATGTCGGACTTGAATCGACTAAAACCGCACGCTGACTGAGGGTCGTGGTGCTAGGCCGGAGGTGAGGTTGTCATCGACATATCCCTCGCACCCGGCTGACCCAGGGCCATCCCTTACGGTCTGACCCTCCTCGGGAGGGTGGACACGTTCCAGTCTGCCATAGATGCCAGAGATGGTGATACTCCATAGTTTGAAGAAAGTGCTCGAATTATTACATTTTTGTTGTTAGTATTACACAGAATAAGTTAACAGCGTTATAAACTCTTGCTGTATCTATCATTCTCGGGTGTGTGTAGGTAATATTATGTGAATGACTGGATCCTAAACTGAAGCACTGAAGGTACAACGTCAACCATTTTCTTTATTAAAGAACTTATAGACGTTTTTTTATTTGCCCAACTTCAACACTTCATACTTAACTTAATTGGATGAACATCAAACCTTTGCAAAATGAAAACCTTTGAGAATGCCTTAAGGCGAAACCGGTCAGGTTCAATATAATAATTAAGTACTGTGGAAAAAGTTCTCAATAAAGTGTAACAATGAATTTCACCAAGTGCCATCAATCAGTATAAAATAGTATCAACACTTTACAATAGATGTTTGGGAAAGTCAATATTAACTGAACACCCACATTCCTAAACAATTTCAATATCTTCTTGCTCGATTAATCAACAATACAACCAAAGAAAAATTAACTCCCAGCCAGTCAAATCGAAATGTAGCACCATTTGTTCGATTGCGCACAAAGGGGTAGCAGGGTTGTGAACGAATCGTGTACTCGACTGTGAATATCTCGACTACGACTTATAAAAACACGAAATAACACTCACTTAGAGGGGGAGATATGAAAATGTCATTATTGTTACGTATTTTTTGTAATGCAACTAGCTATGGTTTGTGATTTCTGTTGTGTGGCGAGTAACTTGGGAGGTTTGCTCCGTTCCTCTATTATTTACTAGCTTTTGCCCGCGGCTCCGCCCGCGTGGATGTCGGTTATCGCGACAAAACATAGCCTATGTCCTTCCTCAAGGTCTAATCTACCCCTATACCAAATTTCATCAAAATTGGTTCAGTGGTTAAGGCGGGAAAGCGTAACATACAGACAGACAGACAGAGTTACTTTCGCATTTATAATATTAGTATGGATTCTGTAGCAGCATTATCGTATATACCTACTAAATATTGAAGCATAAGATAGACTTTGCAAGGCTCGGAAAATTCCATGATGATGACCCTCTTTCCGAGACTTTGCCTTTAGCTTAACATCAGGCGAGGTGAAGTCAAATTGACGTGTCGTGTGTAAAAAAAAAAAAAAATCATATTTTAATTTAATATCTAAAAATATTAAATCAAAATATGATAGGGTTTTCCGAGTCCTGAAAAATCCAATTTTTGCATGGTCTACATATTGGTTGTCCTGTATTCCCGCAGCGACTTTGGAAGTATAAATCAGGGTTACTAATTAATTTATTTATAAACACGACTATGGGACATAAGGAAACAGAAAACTAAATAACCCAAGAAAAAAAATGTACCTAAGCGCCTGCTGAAAATATTTGAGCAAAACACTCGCACGTAACAAAGAGTAGTCAATTGGCGCGGAGGTAAAATAAAATATGTACCTACTTACTCAGTTTATCACCCTCCGAATTGAATGACAAGAGACAAGAGGCTGTTTAAATATAAAACTGAATAAAAGAGTCAGTTCCGACTGGCTGTGACGTCGTTGACTTTGGTTGTGTCTTGGTTTTTTTGTTACGCTTTTACCGGGAAAAATCATGAAAATGCTACCTGTAGGTTTAGTACGCTGAAAGGTTTTGATACTTTTTTTTTTTTTTTATAAATATTCCACAACATTCTACACAACGCTATCTAGACCCATGGTAAGCTTTTATAGCTTGTGTTATGGAATCTAGAATGCGGATAAACATATATACTTTTTTTTTGTAAATACATACATATTATACATATTATATTTGTTCTTTATTTGCAACAGTTGTATGTGTCTTGTAGTTAATAACATACAAAGGTATTTGGTGTTCAACCATAGACTGGTTTGCTTGGATTCGACTGGTTCTAATATGTAGCTACTTGATATTGTAAGTAGGTACATGTCACGGTACGTGTCACCTTTGCGGTGTATGGGAACAATTTATAGTACATATTTCTTTCTTTGATGGATCTAGAAACGTTTCAATTTAATTGTAGCCAGGCTAAATTTGCTGACAGATGTGGGACATAAGTTAAGAATATCTTTGTAAATCATACTTAATTAGTATTTTAAATACGTTATATGCTAAAAACATTAAGATTACAACTATTTTTTACATACCGGTACTTACAAGTATCAAATCCGTTCACACCACGCTCACTCCCGCGTGTAATGCAAATGGCCGCCGAACAATAATCACGAAAGTAAGCGATACGAATAAAAATATCGTCTCAACCGCAGCCAGCCCCCCGAGGACTGGGATTTAACATATCTAATGCGATTTACGTGTCGTACTCCCCTTCACACCTTGAAGACTGTAATCGTTTTAAGACGTTGTTGATTCGAATACGCACCTCCTTCGGTGTTGGTTTTTTTAGGGTGCGCTTTTTTATCTGTGAATTAATCTATGGTAAGTAAAATGTAACCATTGACATGATTTTTCCTAAGAGGATTCAAGTATTTTTTTAAGTTGTTGGTTGTGTTACCGTAGACGAGTTTTTCTTAAGATTTCATGTTCAACTCATTTATTATAGAATATTTAATTTAACCAACGGGGCAATACCGCCAGTCTTTTGGGCACGTTACCAGTCGACATCGATGGGGAATTTTCGATGCCTGAACTCCCCCCGCCCTTTTTTTACGACTCCTGTTATCTACTGTATAAAAATAAGTCGGGTTTTCCTTCCTGACGATATAAATCCAGAACACCTTTACCGATTTGGCTAATTTTGGTCTTGAATTATTCGTGGAAGTCCAGGAAAGGTTTTTACGGCGAGAAAAAATCGAATAAATGCCGGGAATCTACATCCACGCGGGCGGAGCCGCGGGCAAAAGCTAGTATTCTTGTAAATATTTTAGGTTAGTATTAATTTAATATTTAAAAAAAACTTTTGCATTTAATCTCTGAATAAATAATCAATATAAATAAATAAATAATCAAGAAAGAAAAAAATACTTTCACAATCATATATTACAATTATTATACTCGCAGTTAACAAACAGTTATAGTTTTTATTTCTACCTATGCGGTATACGCTTAGAATCCCATATTGTAGTCGCTTGGTTTAACTGTTTAGTCGCGATTGATCAAATACGCATTTGGTCCAATTGTCAAAAAATGACTTGGATAGGTAAGGTTAGAAGGCTATTGCTCCGTTAAAATTTCAACTGTTTTCCCCAAACAAGGTAGCACCTCTCCACTTAACTAACCTTTTCATGTGGATTTGTCTCAATTTCCCGTTGTGTTGGTGTTGGCGAATCGCGGGCTAATTGTGCGAAGTGCTCACACAACTGATGTTGGCATGAGCCCGTATTAAGCGGTATAGGCACAATGGCAGGTGTTCCTGACTCGCGATGCATACTGACTTAAGTAATTGGCCTAATGTTAGGGCTGTCACGCGCTTGGAAAGATTTTTATTGTAATTTTTATGAAATTACAAGTAGTTAATTAAATTAAAAAATTTGAAAAAAAACCACGAGGTATAAAAAGTAACAAAAAAAAGTGTTTACTGCAGTGCCCCTTAGTTGGTTGTCACCGTAACACCTATCTAAGAACATGAACCATCAAACCCAAACCAATAACTGAAAACTGTATCAAAATTGGACTAGTATTTTTGGAGAAAATTGGCAACATTGATTTGCATTAAAAATGCTTGCTGTAGCGCCCCCTGTTGAGTTATCATTGTAGCACCTATCTTAGAACATGCTTCAATTAAAGCCAAACCCAAAACTGAAAACTGCATCATAATTGGATTGCTAGTTTCGGGGATAATGGCAACATGGATTTGCACAAACAAACACACAAACATCCTCTCAACCCAAACGCATACCGTCTCCGTTCCGTCGTGGGTAAAAAGGAGAAGACTTCTTAAGACTTGAGACCCATCTGAAGGTAAGTGGTCACCCTGGCCTATGGACGTATGCAACAACAGGGGCGTCACACTCGCGCTGCCGACCATCAAAAATGTATGATAAAAAATAAAATTAATTTTAAAAGTTTCGTGTCTAAATGACATTGATTGAAACGTAGACCATGTTTAGATTTACATAAAAAGTGAACACTCCACGAGTGTCCGGGGGAATACAGGGGAATACGCTGGGTTGATATCTGAGCAACTTGGTCGGAAGTCATTATTTTACATCACTTAGGTGGCAGACAAGCACACGGCCCACCTGATAGAAAGCGGTTACCGTGACCTATGAACGTGTGCAACACCAGAGGAGTCACACATGTGCTGCCTGCCCTGTAAGAACAGAGAATTTCTGTGCCATCAGTGCAGAAGACAGCAGGACAAGCCTTTGGTCTTCCCACTGACAGAACAAAAACTCTCCAGTGAGCTCTGGTTACCCTACTCACCGCCGGGAACACAACACGAGGTTATTATGGCCGCGGTATTATTTAGGGCGGAGGTATTATCGAAATATATTTTTTTTACAAATCAACTATAGAATCTAGGTGTATAATACCATTTTAGAGATTTTTAGCGTATTTTAGTTAATTTTGAGAACACAGAATTAGTATCATTGTAGGCTGGATAATAATGTTTTGATAGATTTTGTATCATCATCTATCTATCTATATATATATATAAAAGAAAGTCGTGTTAGTTACACTATTTATAACTCAAGAACGGCTGTACCGATTTGGCTGAAAATTGGTGGTGATGTAGCTTAGAACCAGGAGACGGACATAGGATACTTTTCATCCCGTTCGAAAGTTATTTTATCCCGGGTATAGTTCCTGCGTGTCGCGGTCAAGCAATCAGTATTTCTGTTACCCTGGTGCAATTTGCATGATTTACCAGGCGTACAGAAATTTTAAGGAACTTTAAATGGGTCGCGGGAATAGGAGCAGTGTATCCTATACCTTTCTATTCCGAACTTAACGCGGACGAAGTCGCGGGCAAAAGCTAGGAAGTATAATCTATACATATAATAAATCTGTAAACGATCGATGTCTGTACATGGAAAGGAAATGAGAAAAATTGTTATAGGGGGACTTTATAAACGTAATAGAAGCCAAATAAACGTTTTTTGAAATTTTTGTCTGTTTGTCTGTTTATCTGTTTATCTGTTTCTCTGTTTCTCTGTTTCTCTGTTTCTCTGTTTCTCTGTTTGTCTGTGAGTTTGTGCACGCTAATCTCAGAATCGGCTGAACGGATTTGGTTGCGGTTTTCACTAATATATTGTGGTAGGATTCACTTAACATTTAGTGTTTGTTTTATTGAAATCGGTTCATAAATAAAAAAGTTATGTCAATAATAGCATATCACGGCTAGCAATTTGTGAGTGTGTGAATAGATCGAACAAATAAAGAAGCAACAATGCTTACAAGAAGATATTATTTCGGTCATAGGAATCTGAAGAACTTCGAGAGGCCAGAGTTCTACATCTCCAGTCAGCCAGGTCAGGTCAGGTTACTGCAGAATCTTCGGCACAGCAAGTGTCTCGATAGAATTCACATTGTTCTCGAACGATTTTCTCTCGAATCCAACAAATTAGTAAGCAGCTGGTTCGGTAAAAAGACTCCTGGCTTTCATAATTAATATCATCACGCTATTATAATAAGGAATGGGACATAATGTTTTTATGACATAATATGTAAACGCCTATTTCTCACCAAGATTTCATGGTAACTGTGGCTCAATACGTCTGCGGCGGACTTATAACTTAGTTGAGTCGCGTTCGATTCCAACTAAAATGTGATTTTCCTTTTTTATGGTTTTTTATTTAATTTTGTTTAAATTTTTTATTTTATTGTGAATTTGTTGTATTTTATTGTATTTATAGTTTTATTTAAGCAAAATATAAATTCTATGCTTAGTATTCTATAGGTAGTACATAAAACTAGGCTGTGTGACAGTAATAGTAGAACTTATTATAAGATATTCTTAGATCTATAAAAAATTCTTCATTTCGGAGAATGAAAAAGTGGTCTCAGGCGGGTGGGACTCCCAACCGCCTGAGAAGTCATAAAACTAAAACTGGTATCCCCCATTGATACCGATTCCACCACATCGCACACCACACAAATTTGTTCAGTTCGTAAGTGGTGGCAGCATGTTTTAAGAATTTGGGAGGAAGGAAGAATATTTAAACCATTAAAACTGGTGAACATTACCAAGTCCACATTATAATAATGTTCATCACATACTTTTGATAATGATTTCGTCAGCAAAATGTTGAATTTTTCAAAATCCTTCCGCATTATTTGCCAAGCCCATAGAAGAAGTCTGTCAATTTTCGTAGTTTTCAGTAGTTTAGCCCTGTATTTATAAGTCAGTCACTCAAAAGACTGTCTTCATAATATTTAATTTAAAAATACAAGGTGAAAGATGTCAAGCGAGTTTTTGAAATGATTTGAATACAGTTTTGTTTCTTTTATAAAATAAAAATAAATGTTTCCTTTGCGTAAAATTCACTATTTCGAGTACTTCCGTTCCAGTTGGGATAAAAATCTTCCATCATGTTTAATAATGAGTTTGAGCTATTCCGAACTAAACGTGGACGAAGTCGCGGGTAACAGCTAGTATAAAATAAAGTCGTGTTAGTTACACTATTTATAACTCAAGAACGGATGTACCTATTTGGCTGAAAATTGGTGGTGATGTAGCTTAGAACCAGGAGACGGACATAGGATACTTTTCATCCCGTTCGACCTTTATTTTATACCGGGTACAGGTTCTTATGGAACACGGTCATGGGACGATTACGAAACGTTAAGGAACTTTATTTGGGTCGCGGGAACGGGAGCAATGTGTCCTTATACCTTCCATTAACAACTACACGCAGGCAAAAGCTAGTTTCTTTATAACCGGGAGGCAGCCCTACCATGTGGGGTGTGGTTAGGTCGTCATCAATGGGACTTCAATCATAATGAGTGGCGCCTTCATTATTTACAAATGAGCGTATAAATCTCCCGCGAACGATCCAGTTTCATTGTTGCGAACAAATTACAGTGTGTGCCGTCCCCCTCTAACCTGTAATAATTCCCTACGCTTAAAGAGGGATAGGAATGTTGGGAATTATGGGGAAGGTAGAGGCTTGGTTAGACTGTAGAGTTTAGAACTAATTTTTAATTGTGTTATGTGTGACTGAAGTATTGACTATTTGGTTCCTATGTCAGCTGCTATAAATTATGTTTTAGGTTCGTTTTTTAAGTAATTAGCTTTTGCCCGCGCTCTACCCGCGTGGATGTCGGTTATCGCGACCAAACATAGCCTGTGTCCTTTCTCATGGTCTAATCTACCCATATACCAAATTTCATCAAAATCGGTTCAGTGGTTTAGGCGTGAAAGCGTAACATACAGATAGACAGAGTTACTTTCGCATTTATAATAATACTAGCTTTTGCCCGCGGCTCCGCCCGCGTGGATGTCGGTTATCGCGACCAAACATAGCCTATGTCCTTTCTCATGGTCTAATCTGCCCATATACCAAATTTCAACAAAATCCGTTCAGTGGTTTAGGCGTGAAAGCGTAGCATACAGAAAGACAGACAGAGTTACTTTCGCATTTATAATATTAGTATGGATATGGATTAGTATGGAAGTATGGATAAAGAAAGGCATATTTAAGGCATTGTGTAGAAAAATCAGAAGATGTAAGGCATAATCAAAGTAAAATCATGTAGGCGCCTCATCGGTGTTATTATAGTTTTAAGTCTTTTCATCAGCTTCTGCCTTTTCCACGAAAATGTAGCTAAAATATATATATAAGTAATAAGTAAGTACCCCTGCCATCCAGCTAGGCTAAATTGCTTGTTCTTTCGGTCTCATTCCCCAGTCTGATTACATCTTTACACCAATCACAGTCTTCAAAATTTATGAGGTCACATACCGATCAGTGATGATGGCATAGGCAGACATGTTTAGTCCTATTCAGTATTCCCATCTCGGTGAAGCGACCATTATTCATATTTGATATACAGTGAGATGGCAATGAATACATTATAACGGAAGGCCACACGCAAACTGAATAGTGTTCGGTGTAATTGCGGATTGCTATTTGATTGCCGCAGGCGTTTAAATGTTAAATACATTTGGTGTTGAATAGTTCAATGGGAATTAGTTTCTAGGTGTGGAATATTCTTGATTTTAATAGCGATTAAAAAAGTTGTAGTTTTCGAAGCCGAAGTCCGCTATTTGATTTAGATTGGTAGGTATGTTGACTTTTCCGGGCGCGACAGCGGGCGAGGCCTCTGGCAGAACCTAGGTCGTTATTTGGTAGCATGTATTAATTTACTCACGAGAAGAATACATTATTGATTTTCAAAAACACTTCAATTCAATGAAAACTAGGAAACTATTACTCAGCCTCTGTGACGTAGTGAACGCGGCCGCTAAGCAGGAGGTTCGGGTTTGATCCTCGCTCAGTACAAATATTTATATGCATGAATATGGGTACTTGCATTGGTCTGGGTGTCTCTATATATATTATGTATATATGTTTATCCGTATTTTTATTCTGCCATAACACAAGCTACCATGGTCTAGATAGCATTGTGAAGAATATTGGGAAATATTTATTGATTTATTTAATAGACAGTAAGGGTTAAAACTAAAATAAACTATAATAACTTAATAAAGTATTAACATAGGTACCTACATACGTCGTAAAATTTCTCCGCAACACTCCGATTTTAAATTTTCTTTGACCAAAAACAAGAAATCTTACGGAAAATCACATTTTTAACAAGAAAACATTGATAAAATCTTCAAATTCCAATCACACAGGCAAGGGCTACCTTTGTACACACACACACACACACATACACACATAACACACCTTTGATCATACTAACATTTTCTTTATTATTAGCCTATAAGATGTATTGTATATTGTAGTGTACATTGTAATCTGGCTAATTGTTTTGATGACAGTGCCGGCCCGGGGCCGCAACCCGGGAATTTCATTAGGCTGCCGTGGCCTGCGCTGGATTAGAATGCCGGGCCATTGTCCATTGAGTTATAGCCGCGTTGGACGTACGGCTATTGCCGTAATAGAAGTCGTGGGTGGAGTTAGATGTTGGTGTTTTACTGAAATGTCCGGTTACTGGGTAGTTTTCTTTGACACCTTTAATTTCTAAGTGTCTTCTTACTAATAAAAATTACAAAGAGTATAAAAATATACATCTGATATATGATTTCCATAACTACAAAATTTTGAAAGGCTGTATGTAGGTAGTAGGTACCTATATACCCCGTGAATTTTTTTTTAACAAGGGTATGATAATAAATTGGATATGTTTTGTATCTTAACTGTTTAAAAAATATAATGTTTTTAATGTATAAAAATTTAGTCATCATCGTCATCGGTTCGTCCCAGTCGCATCTAAGGCTTTCACCCTGGAATCCAGGGTCCGCTTTTCCTTTAGATTATATGAATATTTTCAATATGAAAATCGCACTCCTTTGAAATAGCTCAACCAATTTTCATGATTTTCTTTGTAACGTATCTCCTTTCCTTCCCCTTCCCACTCTTCAGAGCACACCACTGCCACTGCAGGATCACTTCAATATCCTCGGTATGGATGTTCGCTGCAAACTGAATAACAAAAACTATATCGAGAGTATCATCAAATCAGCCTCGCGTAAACTCGGAGTCCTGAACAGAGTAAGACGTTTTTTCACGCCGGAGCAGCGGTGTCTTCTATACAAGACCCAAATTCGTTACTGCGTGGAATACTGCTCACATCTCTGGGACGGCTCCGCAAAGTACTTACTAGATGCTCTCGACAGGTTGCAGCGACGTGCGGTCCGCATTATTGTTCGAGGCTCGAGGGTGTTCGTGACCTCAGGATTCCTCCTGAGGTCACGAACACCCTCGAGCCTTTGCAGATGCGTAGAGATGTTTTCTACCGTCTCTACCATGGTGAATGTTCTGACGAGCTCTTCCAATTAGTCCCACCCTCTCCTTTCCTACACAGGACGACACGTGCAGGCCTAAGATGCCATCCATATAGAGTATACCAGCTAGAACCAAGCGTTTCAGTGACTCATTCCTATGCCGCACCATTAAGTCCTGGAACTCTTTGCCAGCTCACGTGTTTCCTTCTTCCTACAGTCCCGGGTCCTTTATGCGGGGCGTGAAAAGGCATCTAACGAGGCCGTCAAGCTGAGTGCCACCACTGTTAACATGGTACATGTTTCCTATGGTGACCCTCTTTCCGAGACTTTGCCTTTAGCTTAACATCAGGCGAGGTGAAGTCAAATTGGACACCTCAATTTAACTTCACCTCGAACTATATAAAAAAAAAGTGTCGTAAACTAAATTACCTGTAAAAATTTAAGTTCAACGGTTCTTATCATTCGATACTTTTTCATCAGCTACATGCTCATGATGTGTAACTGTGGTTTATTTCCATTAACAAGTATCCTATAAAGTCAAAGTCATTTATTCTCAATCTTGAACAATAAAATTGTTTCTTATTGACGTCAACTTTAATTCTATTTTATGTAAGTTTACCACCGCTTCCAAGGCGCTGGTGGAGAAGAAACGGCGCAACAAACTCCACTGCGGCTGTTTAAGATGTCTCGACTACACTGGAAGTTTCTTAAAAGTCCGAACATTTCTTTCTCCCCGCTACATAGGCGGGCGAGGCTCAAATTGGCTGCGATTGGTCCGTCTAATTGTTTGAAATATGCGCTCACTGCCATAATCCATAGTTAATAGTCTACCGTATGTTCCTTACAGTTCACACAGCAGTAAAATTTTCCATATTTTGCCGATTATTGCTCACAGACCGACAGCTCTAGTGCTAATTATGGGTAATAGTGCCAATTAGCACTTTGTAAATAGCTGTAGGCGTTATTACCAACCTATTTAATGTAGGTAACCAATTATAAATGAGTGCTCCTTTCTGCCATTAGTCATCTTCATCATAAAGACGTTATGTCACGATTGCATTTAAGACCTTTATCTTAGAGTTCAGGGGGGTATGATAAAGTGTTTACCTGATGGCAATATCTTCGCTTCTCGTTACGTGGAACCGAATATCATGGTTGGTAAAATATGGGTGTTGATACACCTCTGCCTACCCCTGCGGACTGCTTACATGCGTGAATATAATGTATCTAAATAATCAATTCTTTAGTTCTTTAGAGTCTGATTAAAATTAATGTAATTTTATCACAAAACGAGTGCTTTTTTTTCATGTGCAAATCCCCTCGTCCCCCGCCGAAGCCGGAAGGTGAGGTTATGTCGGACTCGAACCGACTAAAACCGCACGCCGACTGAGGGTCGTGGTGCTAGGCCGGAGGTGAGGTTGTCTTTGACATATGCCTCGCACCTCAGCTGACCCAGGGCCAACCCTTACGGTCCGGCCCTCCTAAGGCACAACAGGTGTACGAGATATATGAAACATATTCACAGTTGTCATTTTCACAACCGTGAGGCACTTCCACTTGCTTTTATCATCTATGATGGTAATAGTTTCTTCATAACTTTTTCGTTATCTGTAGTACCTCCACCGATACAACATACAGTTTCTTTTGAACAAGATATGTTATCGAACAAGTTACGAGTATTAAAGATTTTATTACAGGTACATAACTATTGTCACGGGTATTCGAGACCCACCAAGACCTTTGAGCTCAAACCAGGCACACCTTCAAGTAGGTACATCTGCCGATTAACGGGCGAAACTCAGACGCAGGCTTCCGGATTGATAGGTCAGACTGCTCCCATAAAAGTGTACCTAATACCGAGAAGGAGTGGGTGAACCAGGCGCTCTGGGGTAAAATCGAGAACAAAGCTACTTTACCGAACAGTGTGCTCTTCAAAAACTATCTGAAAAAAAAAACATTCAAAGAAAAAATTGTATAGTATATATAACGTTCTACAATATTTAACAGCCTCCGTGACGTAGCGGTAGTGAACGCGGCCGTTACGCAGGAGGCGCCGGTTCGATCTCCGCTCAGTGCGAATATTTGTATGCATGAATATGGGTATTTGCATTGTATGTATATGTATAATATGTATGTATTTACAAAAAAAGTGTTCAAGTATGTTTATCCGCATTCTAGATTCCATAACACAAGCTAGTTAAGCTATGCTTACCATGGGTCTAGATAGCGTTGGTGGAATGTTTTTTTTTTTTTTTTTTTACACAGGACACGTCAATTTGACTTCACCTCGCCTGATGTTAAGCTAAAGGCAAAGTCTCGGAAAGAGGGTCACCATCGTAAACATTTACCATGTTAACAGTGGTGGCACTCAGCTTGACGGCCTCATTAGATGCCTTTTCACGCCCCGCTTAAAGGACCCGGGACTGTAGGAAGACGGAAACACGTGAGCTGGCAGGGAATTCCAGGTCTTAGTGGTGCGGCATAGGAATGAATCACTGAAACGCTTGGTTCTAGCAGGTATACTCTGCACCGTAAATGGATGACATCTTAGCCCTGCACGTGTCGTCCTGTGAAGGAAAGGGGAGGGTGGGACTAATTGGAAGAGCTCGTCAGAACATTCACCATGGTAGAGACGGTAGAAAACTGCCAAAGACGCAACATCTCTACGCATCTGCAAAGGCTCGAGGGTGTTCGTGACCTCAGGATCCCCAATAATGCGGACCGCACGTCGCTGCAACCTGTCGAGAGCATCTAATAAGTACTTTGCGGAGCCGTCCCAGAGATGTGAGCAGTATTCCACGCAGGAACGAATTTGGGTCTTGTATAGAAGACACCGCTTCGTAATCTTTGATCGTAATAACATTTTCTTTAATATTAGCCTATAAGATGTATTATATATTGTAGTGTACATTGTAATCTGGCTAATTGTTTTGATGACAGTACTGGCCCGGGGCCGCAACCCGGGAATTTCATTACGCTGCCGTGGCCTGCGCTGGATTAGAATGCCGGGCCATTGTCCATTGAGTTATAGCCGCGTTGGACGTACGGCTATTGCCGTAATAGAAGTTGTGGGTGGAGTTAGATGTTGGTGTTTTGCTGAAATGTCCGGTTACTGGGTAGTTTTCTTTGACACCTTTAATTTCTAAGGGTCTTCTTACTAATAAAAATTACAAAGAGTATAAAAATATACATCTGATATATGATTTCCATAACTACAAAATTTTGAAAGGCTGTATGTAGGTAGTAGGTACCTATATACCCCGTGAATTTTTTTTTAACAAGGGTATGATAATAAATTGGATATGTTTTGTATCTTAACTGTTTAAAAATATAATGTTTTTAATGTATAAAAATTTAGTCATCATCGTCATCGGTTCGTCCCAGTCGCATGTGAGGCTTTCACCCTGGAATCCAGGGTCCGCTTTTCCTTTAGATTATATGAATATTTTCAATATGAAAATCGCACTCCTCTGAAATAGCTCAACCAATTTTCATGATTTTCTTTGTAACGTATCTCCTTTCCTTCCCCTTCCCACTCTTCAGAGCACACCACTACCACTGCAGGATCACCTCAATAACCTCGGTATGGATGTTCGCTGCAAACTGAATAACAAAAACTATATCGAGAGTATCATCAAATCAGCCTCGCGTAAACTCGGAGTCCTGAACAGAGTAAGACGTTTTTTCACGCCGGAGCAGCGGTGTCTTCTATACAAGACCCAAATTCGTTCCTGCGTGGAATACTGCTCACATCTCTGGGACGGCTCCGCAAAGTACTTACTAGATGCTCTCGACAGGTTGCAGCGACGTGCGGTCCGCATTATTGTTCGAGGCTCGAGGGTGTTCGTGACCTCAGGATTCCTCCTGAGGTCACGAACACCCTCGAGCCTTTGCAGATGCGTAGAGATGTTTTCTACCGTCTCTACCATGGTGAATGTTCTGACGAGCTCTTCCAATTAGTCCCACCCTCTCCTTTCCTACAAAGGACGACACGTGCAGGGCTAAGATGCCATCCATATGCGGTGCAGAGTATACCAGCTAGAACCAAGCGTTTCAGTGACTCATTCCTATGCCGCACCATTAAGTCCTGGAACTCTTTGCCAGCTCACGTGTTTCCTACTTCCTACAGTCCCGGGTCCTTTAAGCGGGGCGTGAAAAGGCATCTAACGAGGCCGTCAAGCTGAGTGCCACCACTGTTAACATGGTACATGTTTCCTATGGTGACCCTCTTTCCGAGACTTTGCCTTTAGCTTAACATCAGGCGAGGTGAAGTCAAATTGACGTGTCCTATATAAAAAAAATGTCGTAAACTAAATTACCTGTAAAAATTTAAGTTCAACGGTTCTTATCATTCGATACTTTTTCATCAGCTACATGCTCATGATGTGTAACTGTGGTTTATTTCCATTAACAAGTATCCTATAAAGTCAAAGTCATTTATTCTCAATACGGCTACCCGTGGGATGCGCCACTAGCTCTTGGCCCAGCCGTGCTATGCGCTGGGCATCCGCCCTGACGCATGCCCTCTTGCAGACCTTTGTGGCTCTGTTGTACGCCGCCTTGAAGTGACCCACGTTGGGATCGCGCGTGGCGCGCGCCCGCACCCAGGCGCGGTACGCAAACTGTTTATGCTCAACAGCCTCCGCGCACTTGCGCCCGAACCACGGACGCGCTCCGCGGACTCCGGTGACATCGGTGTATGGGATATAGTATTCCATACCTAGACCGATCTCACCGGCGACGGCAGTAGCGCTCTCAGATGGGTTCTTACCCTCAAAGCAGCGTTCAACCCACGGGATGGACGCATAATAATCGCGCAATCCATCCCAGTCCGCTGACGAGTAGTGCCATAGCCGCCTCTTCCCCTGCACGGGTCGTGGGGGCGCTACAATTGGCACGGTGGAGCGGACCAGACAGTGGTCGGAGTTACCTAAAGCAGCAATCACCGAGACACTGTACTGGTCCGGGTGACTCGTCAACAGAAGGTCTAGCAGAGAGGGCTCTAGGCCGGACTCTCTTGGTATCCTCGTGACCTTGTGCACCAATTGAGTCAAGTCATGCGCCAGGGCAAATGCGTGAGTGGCGCTTCCCGCATGGTTTGTTATGGCGGAGCCCAACCAGATCTTGTGGTGGGCGTTAAAGTCCCCCAAAAACACCAATTCGGCGTTCGGAAACCGCTCCTGCGCATCATCTGCCGCCTGACTCAGGTATTCGAATAGTCGAGTTATCTCCGCATCTCCTGTATGGGAACGGTAAAGGCACACATAGATCTGACTCGTGGAGCCATGGTCTACGTGTACCCAAAGGATGGAAAAGGATGGGTCCTCTAGACAGCGCAAACGGCGACAACAAATATCCGCCCTAACAAACACGCACACCCCGGCTTTTGCTCGGAAATTTTCCTCGATAACATAGCCGGGGTAGGTTAGGTAGGTCGTGTCGTCAGGACGGCGTATTTGTGTCTCCGTTAGAAACAGCATAGCTGGTTTCGCCGTCTCCAGGTGTTGGTGGACGGCGTTGAGGTTCTTATGGAGCCCACAGATGTTCGTGGACTCCACCTCAAATAGAGTTTTTGTGGGAGAGTCCCTAGCCGCTGTTTCAACAGTTTTGGTTGTGTGCGCTGCCATGAGGTGAAGGGTAAGGGAAGGCGTGAAAAAGAGGTGATTGTCGCCGCAGCACCGCGTGACAAAACATGGGAGATTGGTTTTATCTATGAATGTGAGGTGTGACGAGAGCCGACGCGCCGAACGGAAGGGCCCCCGTACCCTCCCGAATATGGTCGCCGGGCTCCCGTCCGGTCGCCAACCGGCACGACGAGTCATATCGGGATTATGCGCGACCTGGTGGGGCAGCCTCCCAGGGTGGTTAGTCCCAGTTGGGCCCCTGTACTATGCCGCGGGCGGCCAGCGGCACCACCGTTTCTACGGGTCTCCCTGCCCGGCGCGGCGCCCCGCGTCACACCCCACTAGACTACGCCAACACCCACCGGTCCCACTAGTGCTGCGACTACAATCACCTCGGCCCGGCTATGCACTTGCTGATCCCTGAACGCAATCCAACCGAGATTGGATTACTATGGAGGGTTTTTCGCACTTGTGCACGGTGGTACCAACCCGGTCGAAATAAGTGTCAAATTTGTGCCATCAAATTTCTACCACCTTCAAAATGTTGTAGAATATTTCTTATTATTTATTTATTAATATTGTTTTTTTTATACCACTTAGGTGGCAGACAAGCACACGGCCCACCTGATGGAAAGTGGTTACCGCGGCCTATGGACATATGCAACACCAGGGGCGTTACACTCGTGCTGCCTACCCTAAAATTTTGGTTGTTATATAAATAGCGAAAAAGTAATAGAAAATGAGATTTTGACAAAAGTTGCTTTGAGGCGCTATTTCTCGGGTTCCTCAAGAGGAAAAAACGGAACCGTTTGTTGTCCGTCTGTCTGTCTGTCGAGACCTTTTTTAGGAATGCGTGAAGGTATCAAGTTGAAATTTATTCCACATGCTCAGGTCTATAGAGTCTTGAAGCTGTGCAAAAATCAAACTTCTAAGTCAACGCAATCAATCAAAGAATCAATTTCATTTATTCAGTTTAGGCACTATGAACGTCAGAATTACATTAGTAATGTCAATCACAGAAAAAAAAAAAGAAAAAAAAAATGGAAAATGATTCTTTCCCTGGTTCAGTAGGTAGAAGAGACCAGCAAGAAACTCAGTGAACTCGATTATCCTTCTTTTTTTTAAATATGGTTTTATTTATAGCAAATTTTTACAGTGCGAGTAAGAGATGAGATTAGGATGACCATGCATCTTTATCATTCAAATATTCGTCTAATTTATAATAACCTTTTTTATTAGGCAATTTTTCACTTGAATTTTAAATTTATTAAGTGGCATGTCTATCAGATCCTGAGGCATTTTATTATACAATTTTATACAATTGCCTACAAACGAATTACCAACCTTATGAAGCCTGAGTTTTGGCACTGCAAGTTTAATGAAAATATATTGTGGTTTATGTAGTTTAAATTACGGAACACACGATGCGCGAGTCCGACTCGCACTTGGCTGGTTGTTCCAAATACTGTGAACGACAAAGTGGCCGAATTGGCAAAGTCAAAATTTCGAAGCACATCAAAATCTATAAAATGACCAATTTTCGAAACATCTGGATCCGCCTGGAAAACTTTCCAGGTACCTAACCTCGATTATTCAACCCAAATCCCGGGTAAAAGAAACAACGATCAATTAAAATAAAACTGCGTTATCATATCGTTGATCATTGTCAAATCACTGTCAAAACATGAGAACTTAATTAAGTTGAACAGATTTTCCTTGATGGAACCCAGCTTCAATAGTCTGTGGTGGTTCTATTGATATTCATACAGATTCTTCAAACGAGATATCGTTATCAAACAAGTTATTCCAACCGTTAGAGTACAGCACCATTTTTTATCTATGCATGAAATATGTTCTATTATACGTTATGGCCTTATAGGCCAAGAGCCGTAGACGATCGACCTTCACTCTAGACAAGTGGCAATCTCTTGACCGGCGTATTGTGGAATACAATAATAAAAAAACTTATGGGTAATTTTGATGTCTATGAGGTTTATGAGTCATCAACATATGTCAATCCCATACATTGATTAAGCTGTAGAATAGAATAGCTGAGCTAGAAGATGACACATATTTTGTTTATTAAATATTATTCATTTACAAAAGGTTTTTTCAGGGTTCATATCTATTTTTTTTGTAGCTTGGCAACAAATAAAAAGATTTTTTATAGGCAAGCCTATACGATTGTTTTTGTAATAGGGGATTTACTATTCTGGGGCCAGAGTGCAGCAATAGCGAAGGTAGAAAGTATACTATTTTTGGCAATGACAAATAATTAACAAGTGATAGGACAAGGTTTTTTCACTAAGTTTACTGTATGTTCTAGTGGCGCCCTCTGAGCTAACCTTTGAGTAATATCCCCTATAATGCTGAGACCAAACTACCTTACTGTCTACCGGGTTATCATATCAATATGTATATCAAAAAAAAATTAAGGCGTTGTAAAAGTATGGTCATAAATAGTTATTGCTCCTAGGCGTTGTTGAAGTAATGATAATATTTTTTGATATACCTATCATGGTACTGTGGCAGCTTTAAATTTATCTATACAATAATATCAATTTAGATTGGTTATCGATGGTTGAAGGTCGATCTTCCGCGTCTCCTCTACTATATACTATCTGTATTAATTTGTTTATCTGTGGACGTCGGAAATTTATTGCCACTCTCCGATTATCGTGCACTTTGATGTGTTATCTATGCAGTTTTGGAAGCTTCTCAATAGTTTTTATAACGTAAGTATCTTGAATGTAATAAACTATTCATAGAACAAAAGTGCTTGAAGTAAGTAGTTTGGGGCGAAATGAGAAAGTTGGTCACGATGGTAGAAGCTTTTATTATATTTTGTATCTACCAGAATTTTGTAAGTGTAATGTATGGTAATAACGGTTTCGTAAAACTAGTTTTTTATTAACAGTATAAAGTATGTATTTCCTCTAATCTGTTATTCAATTGACGTTCGACTGTTTTATCATACAGATTTGCTTATTATTTTTATTATAACGAAAGGTATGCTTCTTTTCCGGTGCCTCTGTGATAACTCAAGGGTGACTCTCGTTACTCGATGCCAGATTACTTTTTTTTTTATATAGGAAGGACACGTCAATTTGACTTCACCTGGGTTATATAGTAATCATCATTGAAAACAAAACTAATATTTTAAGTATTATGCTTATTAACAAACTAGCTGACACGGCGAACTTCGTACCGCCAATATTTTTCCGCCCGTGTGGCATCGGACCCCGTTCCTGCTGTACCCTCCACTATATTAAGCATGTATTATACATATAAACCTTTCTCTTGAATCACTGTTATTAAAAAAACATTTCAAAATTCGTTGCGTAGTTTTAAAAAAAATAAGCATACATAGGGACGGACAGACAGTGACAGCAACTTTGGTTTATGCTATGTAATAATGAGGCAGAGAATTTATCTTCATCAGTTTAATTTCAAACTGTATACACCGTGTGGTATGTAAGGAACTTTATACCATGCACACTCAAGATGTGGAATGAACTCCCTGTTATGGGATTTCTAAACGACTGCAATATAAGATTCTTCAAGAAGGGTATACAGGGTCGTCAGCACAAGTGTAAAGCCCCTGGGCCTCAATTCTGCTAAAGTCAAACCATTGTGGTATCAATGTCATTGCCAAAAACGGCATTAAATAATAGACTTTAAAGCGATGTGCTTAAAGTTCATTATTAAACGACTTTTTCCAGAGTAATAAACTACCCGTGCTACTACTGGTACTAAGACTGGTAGTAACACGGGTAACGAAGAAATTGAAAAGTGTGAAACTATTTCATTTTGGACTTTAGCCTCATAGAAATAAAGTCCAAAATTTAATGTAATTTTTTGCAGTGTCTGTGGCGCCACAGTGGTTTAGCTTTAGTAGAATTGAGGGCCTGATCACACACTCATAACCACTCATCCTGGATATATCCATAATAGGCCACGGTAACCTCTCATCCTGTTTGATCTGTCACCTAGCTGAACAAAAAACTGGTTTTTATTGAAGTGAGTCGTACAATATTACTCCTAACAAGTATAACAGAATCGTATCCTACAGTGTGAAGTGTGAACCTCTTAGTAATGAGAGCCTTCCTGTCACTGATCACTCTGTCATAAAACTAACTTGTTGGTGTGATGTCATTAATTTGTATTTCCTGCTGATACCTTTATATTGAAGACTGGACATCGTGAGTTAGCTTTAAAAGTGCATTTAATATAAGAGAAAAACCTTTTATGGGTGTTTTACTATGATTTTGCTATGTGTTCTCGCTATTGGTGAATTAACATAATTATGTACCTAAATACAGAATAAAAAATCAATTACAAGTATGATCAGTATGATCACAGATAACCTAATAGTTGATAGAATAGAATAGAATAGAATAGAATCTTTATTTGCATGAAACAGTGGTGCAGTAAGTATATTTACTTCTTGGTATGATGTGATACCATAGACATTAAAGCTATAGTTTTTGAAGTTATAGTTTTTTTGATGTACCTATATAATAGTTAGGTAAACCAAGTTACAAAAAAATACACATCGCAAAAAGAAAAATAAAATTGTATTGTTTGAGGCTGAATTTCACCAGTGCAAATCCAACTTACCCACTTGACTTATGGATATAATATGAATTGTGGACGATTTGCTCCCAGGACAATCTCTTCATGTGGTCCACATTGGTTACATAGACCTTTTGCTTGAGAAGACCAAAAGCACATATGAAAATTTTGCTTTTTAGCCGACCCGATCAAAATCCATTTTAATCCTATTCGGAAAAAATCACACTCAAAAAAGTATTAAGTAAACAAGAAAATATCAAAGATAGCCGTGGTCGTATGTCGCTTTTGCCTAGATTGTATAATGTTCTGTTTGCTAGAGTAAGTGGCATTCGACCACGGCTAAGTTTTATTTGCTAAGAATATTATCTTCACTTGAGATGTAGAAGCGTCCTAACCAAAGAAACAAATAGGTACATAATAATTACATCTCAGCAAACATCTAGTGAATTCCACTATTTATTAAGCGTCTAATGCCAACTAACCAAATAAGCGAGGAATTTTAGTACGCACCGTCAAATTTTACAAGACCCCTGACTTCCTACTCTCTTCCTGCCTTCTTATAGAAGTTTTTATAGTTACGAGGGGTGGGGAAGGTCAGGTTATAGTTGTTGATGACAAATTACACGGTAGGGGAGTTAAACAAATTAATCACGGAGTCCAATTTAGCGGAAAACAATGTGGGGTGACAACGATGTCGGAATGGTAGGATTTTGTCATCGTATCGTGTCGAGTGTGTCTCCTTATGCAGTTGAAGATGAATGGGGAGAGAGGGAGACAGTGTCTTATTGAAATGTCTCAAGTGGAAGTATTTAATGTGACTCTGGTTAGGTTAAGATGGTATTATACGCCCAGATTGTATTGTCGTCTCGTAAAAAAAAATGGACACAGTTTTGATAGCAAAATCGTTAGGTGGGTATGTTATGTGGAACTCGAACCGACTACAAGGACCACTAAGAACAGAAAAATCTATTTTCAGTCTTAATAACATTTTCTTATTTACATGTCATTTCGCATAAATAGATAGCGCTGATCACAAATATAGGAAAAAACTATGTGATGTCAATAAGGTCGAAAATTGCTTGCAATAGTCGGCCGTGCGGCTGCCTGCTAATTGTGTGTTCATTTGCCTCACGGCCATAGACTGTCCGGCCATAATATGTCGGCGCTGACCGGAATATTTTTCTACGAAACGACTATACAATCTGGGTGTATAATAAATACATTTGAGAGATTTTTGGTGTATTTTTGTTAGTTTTGCTAGAATTAGCATCATCATGTACCTACTTCTTTAGAAGTACACAGGTGCGAGTACGTAATTACGTATTCATAGAAAAAACTGAAGTCGGCTTTTGGTCTAATTAACTTCGAAACGCTCGAACTTCGGTGTTTTCCGTGGAGTGAATGTCACCGAACCTCTACAATACAATCTACCAGTCAGATCAACCAGGTTTTTGAATTTTAGGGCTCCAAGATGGTATGCCACACGGCTGACCAACGGCCTGAAGTGAATCCAAGTGAAAATACCCATGGCAAGCGGGATAAACCTACATTACCCTAGCTATTATTAAAAAATGTTGCTTTATCCCAGAACATGGGACGATGCAACCGTACACTGTCTGTCGAATTCAAGTTCAAATTCAAAGTATTTATTCAAAATTGTGTAGCACTACTACAGCTTTTTGACGTCAAATTCTGCTTAAAACTAAGTTTACCACCGCTTCCTAGGCACCAGTGGGGAAGAAACGGCGCAACAAACTCCACTGTAGCATTTATTAAGAATAAGCATTTTTACCTTAGTTGGCTAAGTTACATGTAAGAACGCCATTGATATTACTATGGTAACTCTGCTCTTTGTCTGAGACACTGAACGGTTCCTCATTCTATGTCTGACCTAGCTAGTATTGCTTGACCTTGTAATTAAATATGTATCTATTCAGTTACCACATAACCACAAGTCCCTAATCCGAAGTAAATTCATGGCTCGTACTTTCGTTCGTATTTAGAGTTACGTCCAATTGCGAGATAAATGTGTTCTATTGCCCGAAACTTCGGTCAGCAACTTCAGATGTTCTCTTTGCCTAATATTAATAGTTTAAGTACATACATACATAATACTGACGTCTGTAAATAGGTGATACCCACGTCTGTAAATCCGTGATACTTACGTCTATAAATCCGTGATACCCACGTCTGTAAATCCCCGATACTTTCGTCTGTAAATCCGTGATACTCACGTCTGTAAATCCGTGATACTTACGTGTATAAATCCGTGATACTCACGTCTGTAAATCTCCGATACATTCGTCTGTAAATCCGTGATACGTACGTGTATAAATCCGTGCTACTCACGTCTGTAAATCCGTGATACTTACGTGTATAAATCCGCGATACTCACGTCTGTAAATTCCCGATACTTTCGTCTATAAATAGGTGATACCCACATCTGTAAATCCGTAATACTTACGTCTATAAATCCGTGATACTCACGTCTGTAAATCTCCGATACTTTCGTCTGTAAATCCGTGATACTTACGTGTATAAATCCGTGATACTCACGTCTGTATATCCGTGATACTTACGTGTATAAATTCGTGATACTCACGTCTGTAAATCTCCGATACTTTCGTCTGTAAATCCGTGATACTTACGTATATAAATCCGTGATACTCACGTCTGTAAATCCGTGATACTTACGTGTATAAATCCGTGATTCTCACGTCTGTAAATCCGTGATACTTACGTGTATAAATCCGTGATACTCACGTCTGTAAATCCCCGATACTTTCGTCTATAAAGCCGTGATACTCACGTCTGTAAATCCGTGATACTTACGTGTATAAATCCGTGATACTCACATCTGTAAATCCCCGATACTTTCGTCTATAATTCCGTGATATGTATGTCTGTAAATCCGTGATACTTACGTGTATAAATCCGTGATACTCACGTCTGTAAATGCTACTAGAACCCACCTTTCGCCAATTTTGATTTTCGGTCCCAATACATAATAGGGCCATGTTAATTCCCAGTGATGTAGAATAGGACCATCCCAGCTCTTCCTATGGGTGTCGTAAAAGGCGACTAAGGGATAGGGTTGTTCTCCATCCGACAGTAAACATACAGCTCAAGACAAAGAGCCCATTAGACGGTAATAGTTTATGTCATTAACATAACATAACATAACATAAACTCACGCCTGTATTCCCCGAGGGGGTAGGCAGAGGTGCTAGCACCCACATTTCGCCAGTTTATGTTTAGGTCCCAATGTAATAGGTGGCGAGCCTATTGCCATAAACCGGGCACTTATAAACCTGCGATAAATACACACATAGCTTCGAATAGCATTGAAAAGTCATTGGTGTGTGCCATGGTAAACCTGGGATCGAACCCGAGACGTCGTCTCAGCAGTCCATTACTCATACCACTAGGCTACCGCAGATTCAGTTTATGTAGCATTATAGTATATTTAAAAAAACTGGCGAAATGTGGGTGCTAGCATCTCTGCCTACCCCTCCGGGGAATACAGGCGTGAGTTTATGTTAGTTTATGTTAAAAAAATAATATCATCCCTTTATAGAGGGTGACAGGTGACATCACGTCACTCCCACACTACTGGTCGAAAGGGTGTAGAACCCCCAGGTAGGGAGGGGTCAAAGGTGTCCAATCGCGAGCGGAAACGCCAACCGGAGCGGAACTTACTTCCGGTTAACTTTTTTTTAAACTGTTGCATTGGTCAAAACTGAGTTCCCGGTTTCCGCCAGGTGTGTGGGTGGTTTGTTAAATGATATAATTGATTTTTTTGTGCGAAAATATAATTATAAAAGAGTGGATTTTTTTTGGTTATGGTTAAGTGATTTTCTTTCATTGAATACCGTTATAGATGGGGTGATAAACTAAAATGTTGGTGACTAGTTGTGACTCGCGGGTTAGCCTGTAATTAAGTCAATATCATCAACATTCAGGCACAAAACCCGATGGCGTTGAAAGCTGCTGCTTTATTATTTCAGACTGTCTGCTCTAAGCAATGGTGGCCCAGTGGAGAAGAAAGGAATAACTACTTGTTATATAATATTAAAATGTATTTTTGAAAAATTTATAGACACGTCCTTACCATAACCCTACATCTATCGTACACCCTCTAAAACTGCTTTACTTCATAAAAGTGTCTTCTGCATGGGTCCTAAAATATATAATAAGCTTCCACTAGCCTTACGAAATGAAAGTCACCTAAATAAATTCAAAAAAGATTTACATGCTATCCTGGTAAAAAAGACATACTATTCAGTAAAAGAATACCTGGAAGAATCTGAAGGCAGGCGATATAATATTTTTGATTGAATATTGTAATGATTATTGTCACTTATAATTGTTATTTTCTATTTTATCTACGTTTGCTTTTGCTATGTTATCTGTAATATTGATTGCATGTAACACTAATCTTACTTGTGAAAGTTGTAAACCATAAATAATAATTTGCACGCCGTATGTGGCAGGATATGTAGTAACATAACAGTAATGTAACATCTTAACTTGTACCATATTCATGCAAATAAATTAATTTATTATAATAAAATCAATATTTATTTCGGAACATTCAATTCAATTCAATTCAATTCAATCATTTATTTGCTTCGAATATGGTTACAGAGATTGTCTTAGAACTAGTAGGTACAGCATATTCTGCTCCATGGAGCGTGCAAATATTAGGTCTTATTATACATATTAAGTCAATTAGTTATATCAAATTATCAGTCTATTAATTATATCAATTATATTCATTCCATGTAAGTTATTGTTATTATCATGTCAATAAAATATATTTGTAATGTCATAAATCCTAAATAAATTCATGAATATTCAATTTATTATTTTTGGTATTTTGTCATCCAGAAATTCTCTTACACTGTAGTACATTTTATTAATTAAGATTTCTAAATTAAAACTAAAATAATGATTAAATTAAAACTAACGTAATAACAAACATAATAATAATAAAGTACAATATTTACAAGAAAATAAAAAAGTCGAAGAAGGGGTAGGGAGGGCAGTTCAGGCGTCGAAGAATTCCTCCCCATCGATGTCGACTGGTAACGTGCCCAAAAGGCTGGCGGCATTGCCCCGTTGGATGGCAATGCCAATCCGTTGTGCAAAAAAGAAGCCAGCCCTTTGGTCACGCGAAGCATCGACCAGTCGCTTCGCTATTTCTTTGTAGAGCGACCGTGCGCTCGGACCCCACGAACCCAGCGTCTCGACCCCAAACGGCTCAAATATATAATTGCTGGACAAATTACCATATTTTCGCCGTTTGAGGGTCTCCGCAGATGCCGCACAAGCACAGTACGACGTACTTGGAAGATGGGAAGGCGCAAGGGTATCGACGCAAGTTGCAATAAATTAATTTAAATTTGAATTTGAATTTGAAAACCCTGTCCTTATCTAACAGGTTGGTTAACCTTACCTACCTCATACCTAACTCAGCTCTAAGATTGTTAAAACTTACGAAATATTCAATAATGATAAGTCTCAATCTCAAAAAATTATAAGTATACCATTTTCATTACAATTCTAGGCCGAGTTTACATGCAATCTCCTTTTCTCTATTTAAATTCCTATAAACGCGAAAGTTTGTGAGTACGGATGGACAGCCGAGGTGCGAGGGATATGTCGATGACAACCTCACCTTCGGCCTAGCACCACGACCCACAGTCGGCGTACGGTTTTAGTCGGTTCGAGTCCGACATAACCTCCCCTTCCGGCTCCGGCAGGGGGGTATCCGAGGGGATTACGGCACGAAAAAAAAAAAGTACGTATGGATGTTTGTAACTCTTTCACGTTTAAACGGCTGGAGCGATTTTAATAAAACTTGGTATGGAGTTAGCTGACACTCTGGATTAACGCATAGGCTTTTTTCTATTTTTTTTCTTTTGAAGAATATTAGCACCTAAGTCACTAATATTTTTTAACCCCTCCATCTAAGCTAATTTGCTTGTGATAGGAGTAGCTTCACGTCGGTAGTGTAATGGCCAGGATTTGAACCCCGGAACTCTCGATCGTAAGGCCGACTCCTAAACCACTTAGCTACCGACGCTTCAGAGGCTATGTTTGGTCGGAATAACCGACATGCACACGGGCGGAGCCGCGGGCAAAAGTTAGTAGGTACGTAATATACCATTATTTTCATTACAGGCCAAGTTTGTAGTATGGTAAGTACATGATCTCCTTTATGTACTCTATTCAAAACACATAGTTTTATTTATTCATAACAATTATCTTAAATTCCTCCAAAAATAAATCTACCGCAGAAACAAAACGTGATTTTCGTTCCGTTTATCTCAAGGTACGTTTTTCATCCGCCATCTGGCATAGAGGGGGATCATCTTGGCGATATCTTAGCGTCCCTCGGGAGCTTGTTACACCGTAGTAATTACTGGGACACCTTTCTGACTCAATTAGAAACGGCAAGTTGTTTGCGTACCTACGCTCGGGTGCTTCGGTGTGAGTTTGCGAACCGCTTGTTAGATTGTGATGCTGTGCGACTGCGGTTATTTAAAATTATTGGACTACTAGCTATTGCCCGTGGTCACGTCTGGAAAATTGTTTGTTTTTTTGACGTGACAACGTCTTATAATTCGTTGGAGCCCGCTGTACCTCGCTCTGAGGCGTTCCATTTAAGGCTTGAAGTGCAAGCGAGAGCGCGGAACGAGCGACAAATCAAACAAATAAAATTAAAATTTTCTTTTGGAAAATGAAACCATTCCATCAGTATTTTCTTATGACGTTGACACGTTCAACTATCGTCAGTGAACCGACTTTATAGAAAACCGATTTTTTTATAAAGGACACGTCAATTTGACTTCACCGCGCCTGATCGTAAGCTAAAGGCAAAGTCTCGGAAAGAGGGTCAAGTCGTGACCACGGGTGCAGCATCGCACCCGAAACGTCGGCAGAAAGTAAGTGGAAGTTTTTATCGCGTGAAGTCCCGAACTTGCATAAAATAACAAAGGGTCACTGCTATCTTAAACATGTACCAGCTTGACTCGAACAAGCTCGCTGTGAATGTTATATTGTATCCAGTGTCGCGCATCGGCACGTTCCTACGTTTCAGTCTTCTTAACCCAACCATTGCCGCATTGTTTAGACTTTGAGACATGAGTTTTGTTACCACAACCCAACCCAAATTATGTTATCGTCTTAAAACAAAGCAACCGTCTTATCCATCCTTAACCGTTCCTCGAAGCACTCCATCAGAGCGATAAAGGGTTACGAATGGGTATCAGTGTAAAATCTCGGGTTTCAGCGAGCAGGGGGTGAGATTGTCTAAATTATGGCTTTACAACGGTGGGGGAGCAATTGCGGCTTGTCAACGGGTTAATATAGATATTTTTCTTTTGTTTTCCAGATAAGGAGCTGTGGAGTTCATAAATTCATTATACTTTTTTGTTTTGGAGAAGTTTTTTAAATATTTTTAGAGCTTAAAGTGGTTATGGTAGAAGATGTAGATAGCAGTGGAGATGGAGATCTTTGGATGTTACGGACATGTTAGAGATGATGGTCGAAAGAAGATTGATAAAACAATATAAGGTGAGGATGACAGGGCAACCAGGTAAAGGTCATATGCGTTCGTTTGTCAATAGATCGCCGATGTTTTAAAGAAATGACAGCTCAAGAAAACGTGTCAAGAGTAAAGCCAACGCGTCTAGAGAAATATTTTCATACATGAAACAATCATCCAAGTAGAAAAACCGAAAGGCGTATGTCATGATCATCTACTAAGGTAAAGCCAACGAGACGAGCGAAAAAAGGTAAACAAAGCGACCATTACTGAGTTACGTTGCGATAACTAGCGATTATTTTCACTGTCCTTGTCGCACATATCACACGTACGCGACAATGGCCGGGCGACAGCTGTCGTTGCATGTCGTAGTAGAGGAAAGCTGTCAGCACAGCGGTTCTAAATTGTCAGATCCGCCATCTTATGAGCAATTTCATTCCTGTCTTGAACGCGCTTGAAGTGATACGTAATCATTTTCAAATAAAAATGTTTGGAACCGCTGAAACATTGTTTACCTTTTTTCTCTCGCTTCGTTGGCTTTACTTAACGTATTTTTTTAATAAATAAACTGGAACAAATATTCACACAAACATAAGAACAGTGCTTTATCATATGGATTTGCTTCCGACAGTATAATCCTGGGTACCGTCCAGCGCCTACAGATATAAATCAAAGCTGAATTTCAGCCATGTTTCCGAACGTTTGTTTATATTATTTGAGTAATAAATTATATGTGTAAAGTACAGTCGGTGACGAAAGTTACTGAACATATTCTGATTTTCAGATAGCTAGCTTTGAAGCCTTTAGTCAAATCATCATAACAGCGTAAATTGCGGTTTTTTTAAAGCTTGTATTATGGAACCCTGACTTAGTTCTCCTACGCTTTCTTCAATTTAGTTTATATAGGCTTTTACTGGAGTGACTTCCGTTTGAAACTAGTCAACCGACTGTGAGATGAAAGCCTGCATCAGTGTCTAGTCCGTTAATCAACAGGCTCCAAATATTTTGATGTAGCCATATTAAAAAAGAATAGAGGTACTGAAGACAAACACTAAACTGGGGTCAATTGAGTCATTGAGTGAAATGAGTCACAATCTATTCAGTTGAACAGATTTTCACTCGTGAAATACAGTTTAAGGGTGGTTTTAGACTTGAGTTTTATACGCGCGTATTAGCTCGTTTTTGGAAGGCCATATAGGCGAGTTTAAACGCGGTTTTTGACACGCACTCAACTCGTACAAGCGTTGATGCGCATTCTCGCGTCTCGCGCTTATACGAGCTTATGCTCGTATAAGCGCAAGGCACGAGAGACACTACTACCGGTTTGAGCGAACACATACCACTTAACTAGGTTACCGCAACTTACCTATTCTTATCTTATATTCGAATACATCGGAAAAATGAATCATCATCAGGTGTGGCTCAATAGCTCAGTTGCAAGAGCATTTCCCCTGCAAGGGAAAGGTCATGGGTTCAAGTCCCACTAGAGCGTTCTATTTTTCTCGATATATTCGAATTTTAAAGTTAGCATAATAAATGCTATAAAAATACATTCAAACGTAGAAAAAGCCAATTTACGCGAAACCGATTTCTTGAGGCGCGTAATGTAGCGCTTGTGTAAGCGCGTGTGCTGAAACGACCGTATACGCGAAGAAAAATACTCTAATGTGAAACCGCCCTGAGTGTACAGTCAGCAACAGATCTACCTTGACGAACAAAGTACTCGAAGTGATCTTAATGCCTTGATTTTCCCCCCTTCCTATAGATTGATTGTTCTGATATTTGGTACACACCTTTAGTTCGGACAATAATACAATTTAAATCAATAAAACAGTTTAATTTTCTTTAATACCTCCAGCATAATACTATGTACCTACAGCACATTTCCCCCTTGCCTGTATATCACCAAATCTTACTTAACAAGCACTGTATAATAAGTGATCAAAATTAACTCCATTTGGTCATTTTTATTTCCCGCCCAACTGTCCAATGTTACCATAAATTACCCAAGAACAAGTACAATTTGTCCGCTAATCCCTGTCGATCGGGGATTATCCCCACAATTGTTGGTAATCTCACAACATAGCACAAATTTGGAGCTTCCCTGTATTTATTGGGGGCTGGTCACCCGACTCCATTGGACCAGTGATTAGTTCTAACAGATTTAGGTGATTTGAGGGATTTAGTAAATTTAACAGAATGTTTCTGTTGATTTATTAGTTGGGAGTTTGATTAGAAATATGATAATAGAGGCAGGGAGTTTTTGAAGCACATACACACATCAAAAAAAGTTTGCGATCAGTGGCATAAGCTCCTAGAATTCTTTAAATTTAACTTTATCAAGAAAAAATCTATGTTGTATGCTTTCTTTAAATAGGAATACCCTGTTTGAAATTAAAATATAAAACTATTGTTTATTATTTATTTAAAAAAATTGAGCCATTAATTATAATGCAATTGTGATAGAAATTTCATAGAAAGAAAAATACTGTTTAATTAAACTTAAACTACAATTTATTATTAAAAGGTGTAAATTCAATATAAAATAACTCCTCCCCTGGCTCGAACACATGCGGAGATCCTCCTGGGCATGCTGAGGATCATGTTATCCAGCATTTCCTGGGGTAACCTATCCCATTCTTCAATAGCGGCTTCCCTGAGTTCTGGAACTGTCTGGGGATGTGGCTCACGGTTCCATACAGCTCGTTTAAGAGCATCCCACGCGTGCTCTATTGGGTTTAAGTCGGGCGAGCCGGCAGGCCAGTCTAATCGTGTGATATCGTATTCTTGAAGAGCAGCATTGACTCGTTGAGCTCGATGTGCGGGCGCATTATCATCGACCAGTACAAATTGGTGCCCATGGTTTACTCGGAATGGTTTGACGATATCATCAATAGCAACTGCTTTGTACATGTCTGCTGTCATGAAGCCCCGATACGGGATCAAAGGCGTTCTAGCTCCAATCATAATGCCACCCCAAAAAGACACCGATTTTCCGCCTTGCTGAACTGTTCCAGTGGCAGTTCTTTGTCTTTCACGGTCGCCTGGTCTTCTCCAGACACGGACACGTCGGTTATCTGGATGAGTGGAGATTCGAGATTCGTCAACGAAGAGACAGTTTTGCCAAATGTTTTCTTCCTCACCTTCTTCATTTTGCCGAAGTCTAGCCCACTGCGATCTTCGTTGCTGACGTTGCCGGGAATTGAGCGGAGCTCACCATGACCTCCGTGCTCGTAATCCAGCCTGGTGCAAGCAATTGCGAACGGTCTGCGTGCTAACTTCAAGCCCAGAGGCGGCCCTGACTTCTGTTTTTATTTTAGTGTCGTTGATTGTGGGATCACGGGCTGCCAGCAATCTAATATAGCGCTTTTGGGGAGCTGTCAAAACAGTTGGGCGACCGCTGCGGGGTCGGTCAGCTAAATTCTCCATTCCGTGGTACCTCTGCAACGTAGCCACGACACAGGATTGGGATATAGCAAGTCTGCGTGCTATTACTCTCGTGGTGTATCCTTCTCCCCTCAAAGTTACTATTTTAGCTCGTAAAACCTCTGATAATCCTCTTGGCATTTTTTCAATCACAACTTTCCGCGAAAAATATCTTGAGTCGGTTATAATTCACTAAATCAGATTTCTGAATGAGCGTAAGCTAGGATTGAAAGCCTTTTTGTAAGAAAAAACAATTGAATGGTGTCATTGTTTTGTGTTCTAATTCTTTATTTTTAAATAAAGAATCTAAAAAGAAGAAAAAATCATAATATAATCTACAGTAACAAAAAAGATTTCAGTTTTTCAAAGTGATCGCAAACCTTTTTTGATGTGTATATATATAGGCTGGTTCTACATACAGCTTTATAAAATAAGCTCCTGTAATTAAGGATTTCTATGAATGTATCCTAATAGAAAAACGGGTTAGAATAAAAATTGTACGCAGTTCCAGTGTTGAGGCAAGACAGTGGTACGCCAATGAATTTTGACGCTTCATAAAGGCTTGCCCCCTATTACGTGGGACCGAAAATTATAGTTGGCGAAACATAGGTGTTAATACACCTCTGCCTACCCCTTCGGAGATGTATAGGCGTGAGTATAATGTATGATATCATCACAGTCTAACGATTCATACTACAAGATCACTCGTTATACTGTGATATCACTAAGTTCTAGGTTTAACTCAAGAAATTACCAAGGTTTTCGATCCCGGCGTACTTGAGTACAATGAGTACTCATTAAACTACACTGTTACACATTTAAAAGAAGTAACCAGATTCTCGATTCTAAGCTTATATTAAATTATATATATTAAAATTATGAATTATGAAACAAAAAAAACGATTACCTATATTTCATTAATTCTTTTTTCAAAAATTCCCCCCTTAACCTCACCGCACAGTTCGTAAAGCCACACTCAATCGGTAGAGTGGCGCACCACTGGCCGGCGGTGTTCGTAATGACAGATTAGTGTTGTCCCCAGCCACCTGAGCTGGCCGAAATATGCAATAACTCAGGATCCCCCCTAATTCAGCCAGATCACAGCCAATAAATTCGTCACAGTGATTAGTGGAGTGCGAGGATGTATGGAGTAGGATTGTGTATTGCAGAATCTAATAGTCGTATGATGTTTAGGAAATGATGTAAAACCTATTTATTTTGGGCGTCTATTTTTTTAAATATGCTATTTTTTGAGCTCAGGTTTAACTAAAAAGTCAAAGTGTAAGTACTAAGTAGTAGGTTATTTTTTTCGTAAATTTAGATTACCTACAATAATATTTTTCATCATTGATGATTCAGAATAGTTTTAAAAATTGGATAAGGTGATTTTCAAAAAATCAAACAATAAAATATACTTAAGATATCGTATTAATAACAGTTATATCAAATATATTAACATTACGTAAAAACCTAGCATTATTCAATACCATTAAATAACATTTATATTTAAACGTGTTAAACTCTAACGCACTTTTTTATCATCTAACTCGGGTAAACAGAGACAGGGTAATAATTATCAAGCATATATTTAAGATGGCCTCCAGGAAAAGCGTTTGCTGAGACGCAGGCGATGCATCAGATAAAATCAGAAACCGAATATTGTTATCTAGGAGAGCGTATTTGAACTGATATTTAGACGAATTAATTCAAAATAAATTTGATAATTAGGCGATCTATTTCGGGCTGCAATTATTATTTAGGAGAGCTAATTCGGACAAAATTCGCGGTGAGTGTTGCTGATATATCATTATCTGCACCACAGCATACGCTCGGCGCTGACATCTGCACAGTCCAAGAATTTCCCTTAAAATTATATGTTTCGTGGAATACATCGCCTGCGTCTCCAAACTACTTTTATCTCTTATTAATTGAGATTATAAGAACCTGAAAATATCAAATAGTATCATTAAACCTGCTGTACGCATTTGATCTACAACAGTTATTGTCTAAAACCGTATCGTCTAGAGCTTTTTTAGTTAGCTGTGGTATTAAACTTTTCTTTTTACTCTCCTTGCTAGTGCTCAGAGCCCTTTGACTATGCCCAGACAGTTTCGGTATCAACAATTTCGAAGGGTTTGCCAGTTTAGGGATTTTACTTCGTTTATTTTGGGCAGTTATTTGCTTGGCACAGATATTTACATTAATTTCAGTTGTAGGGTTTCTCATAGCCATCTGATAAAATTGTTTTGTATCCCTTACCTCGATAACTTTTCTAGACTTTGTCGGTTTAATATAATCTTTGATTGGACGGACTGATTTGATTTCAATCACTTGTGTTTCGGCATAGTGTGGCGTAGTTGAAGGTAAAGTAGGAATCTCTATGTTTTCATTAGACGGTTTATCTGTTGCAACAATACTTCCTGATAATATTTCTTCATGAATATTATTTATATTATTAATGCAGCCAGTACAGGGGCATTTAGCTGTATCCGCAAAATAAAAAACACTGGATTGCTCTCGTTCAGCATTCACAATAGAATCAATTTGAGATGCAGGTAGGTTTTTAGGATCCGTTCCAGTTTGAGTTTCGGGTGGGGTATTTAATATTTCTGGATGTATTTTTGTCCTTGTTAGATCTTCAAAACTCTGTTCATCATTTTTGCTATTGGATTTGATTTGCAACATAGCTTTGCTATCCTTACCGCGGTCAGACCGTTTCCGTGAAACACCCTTCGGACCTTTGTCGTGATTACGATTCAATGCTGTTAGGCTTTTGTTTTCTATAACGTAAGAGACGTTGAACAAACTGTTCACTTCAGTTGGTTTCGATAGTTTTACTGACGGATTGTTTTTCAGTGGCGAGAGTGATCCCGAAGATTTTTTTAACACTGATCTTTTAGATTCACGTGGTGCTAATTGTACAGTTTCACAAGCCTGGTTTTTGGAGCTATAGTAAGTTCGCGAACCCGTTCCTGCAGTTTTTGTTAAATCTGAAGAAGGATATTGTCCCTGAAATTCCGAGTAATCTGTTTCTTTTGGTTTCTCTGGCGGTGCTGCTCTTGTCAAGCTACTTGTAGCGCAGATTGTATCAGATGGAAATTGTGTTTCCAAATTTTGTGAAGCTTCTGTTTTATTGCACTCAGTAATGTGTGCATCCTTTTTATTTGCTGATTTATTTTTCCTACAAAAGCTGTTATTTATTTTTTCCAGCAACGGCAACGTTACAGTTTTACACAGGTTATCTTGTTTATCGGATCTATCAGGTTTATTTTGGTCTATAAAAAGATATACATTGCTGGTGCAATCTTTTTTCTTCTTTGCGAATAATACGTATATCAATGCTGGAATGCACCATGCTAATTCAAGAAACAATATTATTAATATGATAGTCACTTTCCTTGACGGTACGTCAATTGGCATTGGTTCACACTTAAAACTATGCGGGGCAGCTCGGTCTTTTAACTCAATGTAATTATAGTGCGGTGGCGTTATATTCGCTAGAGTAAGCACATTGCCCAAAGCGAGATACAAAGGTTCATCTTTTAAATGCGGCATTATGTTATCAGATAGCCATGTTCGAAATTTCGTAACAAATTTTTTGACATCTTCAGTACTTGTTTCAGCCAGGCAACACTTTGCTGTATTGTAATACTTCACGAGCGTATCTGAAGTATCTCGAGCAATCATTGGAATTAGGGTCATATTCCTGAGAGGTACAAATAGAGTACTGGATTTATCATTCCAGTTAACTTTTGGTAGGGGTATGCCTAACCCACTCGAAGTCTTTTCAAAGTAGGCAAATTGTTCACAAGGGTCTGCAATATGTGTAGTAGCTTTCCGAGTTGGAGCAATATTAATAGGAATGGCTTTAAGGAATGTATCATCAGGGGTACACCACCCTTGCCCATCTGTGTCTAAATATGCTTTAAGTTCACCATAAAATTGAAATAATTTAATGACTTTGTCTTGACTGAGCGTACCTCCATAGTAGTTTAGTTTCGCTACAGGGAGTACCCAAGCTTTGAAGTAACCCCCCAATGTATCTGAAAACGCTGCTGTCATTATGCTATCTGTTTCAAGATCCACTGCTTCTCTTTTGATGTTTGAATAACCGTCTTTGATATACTTGAGGAGTTTAATGACGTAATCATCGTTGTAGTTATTTTTGAAGTCTTGTCGTGGTAGTATTGTTTGGAAATATCTTCTGGCTTGCAGCAGGCTTATTTGGGTATTAGTCCAATGTGATTTCTGGATATCTTCTTTGGAGAACAACACGGTACCAAGTCTGGGGGAAGTTCCAATTTCATATGCCATCGTTGTACAGAATAGTGTTGAGATCACAGCGCACAAGCAAACTAACATTTTGTTTGTAAAATGATTACAAAATAAATTGTTATAAAATTATAGATAGGTACATGTGCCATAAAATGTCAGTTATCATAAGTTTCAAAAGTTGTTGTAGCATAACTTTTTAATTTTAATAAATTGTAAGTTGTAACCTCTTTGTGCAAAAAGAATTCAACAAAGACAACTTCCATGCTCCGTCAACATAATAGTTTCATTACAGGATGGAAATTTTCGACCGGCCTGGAAGGGAAATTAAAAAGTCCGAAAAATATAACATTTAGAATTTTTACGACATCGACCGATAGGATCAATCATAAGGATCGAATCTCTCTAACAAACATGGTAAATTTATTAAAGAGAAATCCACAAAATCTAAATTAAACAAGAAGTGATATTTCGTGATAACACGACACACAGAATCATTGATCTCAAATAAGGCCCTGTCCACACTACCGTTACAGCCAAGTTCTCAGTTAGCAGTCAAATGTGTCATTTGTCGGATCTCGCTATACGTCACCGAACAGGTACAGGGTGAATAAATCACACCCGTGCTACGATCGCTACGTGTGCTACGCCGTGCTACAGAGTGGGACATTCCGGGTGGGTGCTATGCGGTCTACACGATCGGCACGTAAATTGTTTAGTTAAAACCTGTGTCAAATTAGAGTATTAGGTACATATGTGGAATATAGGGATTTAAAATGTATGGAATTTCTTCGCATTCATTCCCTTCCTAATTTAGTTGTGCTATGAAAATCTTTTGTTCTGTTAAAATAAAATAGTTAACTGAACTCTTAACTCTGAACTACACTAGACTTTGCTCTTGCTCTCTTTGTATAGATATCCTCTGTGCACACCCGGGTTTGATGTAAGAAAATTCAACTTTGAGTTAAGCTCGTCTTTGTACATCATGTATCACTATTTGAATAAATTTTACAGCATTATATACTAACTATTAAAATCGAATACATAGGGAAAAATGAAACTTCTCGGGCGGGACTCAAACCCTCGATCTTTCCCTTACAGGGGGAATGCCTTGACCAACTCGGCTACCGAGACAAGCCCGATGTCATTCAAATTTCCCTTCCATTCTTTAAGGCGACGGTGGAGTTTCATCATTCTATTCTAACGACCACATGTTTATGGGGGCTGACCATTTCTAATTACACATTGTACTTAATTAACATAGTTAATAAGTTAAGTAAAAGATGGCGTGACAACAATCTCGCGTGGCGTGTCGCGTTAATTGTCGCTACTTATTGTGACATATTACTTTTTATAATGGAGCTCTTGTTACAGGGTGTTGTGATAATGAGACTTAAGTTTTATTCATTAACTGTGTTACAATGTGCCATATTGCAGTTCTAATTGGGTATGTGGAGGAAAAAAATCTTCTAGGCCCAAGCCAATGTTATTTGCAAATCTGTTTACCTGGCCCTCGATTTTACTAAAGCTGAACCACTGCGATGCCATAGTCAACGCAAAAATGACATTAAATTTTAGACTTTATTTATATACATTTAAAGTCCAAAATAAAATGAAAAAGTTTCAATAAACTTTATCATTCACTCTGCAAAAAGTCATTTAAATTTGGACTTTAAACACATCTTCTTAAAGTCTATTATTTAATGCCATTATTTGCAGTAGCTACGGTACGACTATGGTTTGGCTTTAGTAGAATCGAGGCCCTGTTTATTGACAGACGATGTTGTGGCGCAGTGTTGTATCTCAGAATTGGGGGTAAGATGGCAGTTACTCCGATAAAATTCATGATAAACAATTCCTATTGATAGACGGAGCTAGGGAGCAGTGACCTGGCTTCAAAGTGTAAGTTTTAGATGCAACTGCAATTGATGCTTAGATGTTTTTGGGTTCAAAGTAAAATTCCTTGATGTGTAGTCGACAAAAGATATTTAATTATACATATTTTCATACAACTTTATATGAAAATTCTATGTTTCTATCTTTTGTGGACAGACATTAAAGGGGTATTACATCTTCCTAAATTCAGAAACCTGAATTTAGAAAATTCTGAATTTAGAACAGTGTAATTGCATTTAGGAAGCAAAGCTTCCTAATTAGGAAGCTATTTATTTATTTATTTATAAAACTTCATGCACAAGTACATAGGCGGACTTAATGCCATAGGCATTCTCTACCAGTCAACCAAAGGTGGTGCAGAGAAAGACTCAGTAGGTGCATTATTAAAGTGAGGGAGTGACACTATAGGTACCTACATACGTGCCATGAGGCATGAATACCAACATACCTCGCGACTGGCATGCACCTATAATGTCTGATTGTATAATTTAGATACATATAAGTAAACAGGTGTACTTACATAAAATATACATACTAATTAACAATACATAATATTACATAATATACACAACGACACACAACATAAATAGCACAAATATACTTATTATATACATAATACATATATATATACATAATATATATACATAATATAACACAAAAACAGTAGGTACATATTAAACGTATTACATAGTTATAACACTACTTTATGTTATACCGATGATTCTGATGATGATGCCAATTTATCCAACATTAGTTGGCGAACTTTCGCCTTGAATACCTGTCGGCTGGGAGCCCTTCTGATTTCGAGAGGTAGCGCATTCCATAAGAACACAGATTGGACAGCAAAGGAAGAGTGCACGAAGTTAGTCCTGTGAGTAGGGCAAGACAAAATTAGGTTGTTTTTTGACCGAAGATCTCTATTATGAACGGTGTGAAGGTACTGAAAGAAAGGAGACAAGTAGATAGGAGTAGTAGGAGATGTGAGTATAGAGAAGAGTGTGGTTAGTGCCCGCAGGTTTCGGCGTTGACGAATTGGCAGCCAGTTTAGTTGGGATCGACAAGCAGACACATGGTCATACTTGCGGAGATTAAAAATGAATCTAATGCAGTTATTTAAAAGTCTGTCATATTTGTTGAGATGTTCCGCATTGAGGTCGAAGTAACAAACATCACCATAGTCGAATATAGGGAATAGTAAAGCCTGTACGAGCATAGTCTTGGTTTCGGTTGGCAGAAGGGTCCGTAGGGGATAAAATGCACGAAGCGTCCCTGTTACTCTCTGGCTAACATTAGACACTTGTTTTCGCCAGCTCAAGGTCGAGTCTATGAAAATACCTAAGTCTTTTACTGCATTGCTCAGTTGTATGGTCGATCCGTCAAATACGACAGGTGGAAGAGACAGCGTATCCACTCGGTTGGTCAGCCAATGGCTTCCAATAATGATAGCCTGGCACTTAGTTGGGTTCACGGTCAATCCAAATCTGCTTGCCCAGCTGTTTATTAGCTCTAGATCTTGGTTAACGCTATTAATGGCATCATGTATATCTCCCACACCCGCCTGTGCGTAGACCTGTAGATCATCAGCATATAAATGATACGCACATCGAAGATTTTTAGTTAGGAGGTTAATGAATAACGAAAATAATAATGGAGACAGTATACCGCCTTGAGGGACACCAGTGTCCGTGTCACACCAGCAGGAACAATTTTCGTGCAGGCGAACTGCTTGCTGGCGCCCCTGAAGATAATTTGAGAACCAATCCAGAACATCCGGTGAGATCATATAGTAAGATAAAATGGTTGTAAGAAGGTCGTGGCTGACAGTGTTAAACGCGTTTGAAAAATCTACCAGTGCCAGTACCGTGAGCTTGGTGTCGTCCATACCAGCCCTGATGTCGCCGGTCACCTTCAGCAGCGCGGACACTGTGCTGTGCCCGGGCCTAAATCCTGATTGTAAGGGACTTAATAAATTATTCTTATAAATAAAAGGGGACAGCTGTCTGTGCACACAGGCCTCCAGTACTTTTGACAGAAAAGGTAGAATGCTAATTGGCCGGAAATGATTAGGAAGGGATGGGTTTGATATTTTAGGTAGAGGTATAACATAGGCCTTACGCCATAGAGCTGGGAACTGGCCTGAGTACATGGAGTAATTTATAATGTGGGTAATTACCTCCAGGAGATAGTCTATGATGGTAGTGATCATACGACGACTAACACCATCGCATCCCACGGCGTTAGATTTGATAGAAAGGATTATCTTTTTGATCTCACTCGGTTGAACCGGAGAAAAGTTAAAAGGGCCAATATCTGGACGGGGCAGGTTTGCCACGTAATCAATTGTGCAACTTCTGGTTTGGTGACACATAGGAGTAACTGTGGTGAAATAACGATTTATGTCATTCAAACCAATATTTGCCTGTATTTCTGAATACCGCTGCTTACCTATACCCAGTGTTCCAAGGAACTTCCAAATATTGGAGAAGTATAGTATATAGAAGAAGCAGTAATATTATCATGAATATAACGGCGTTTAGTATTACGTATCACCTGGTTACACCGATTTCTAGCAGACTTGAAAAGCGACCACGTCTCATCACGCCGATCCCTTCGAAACCTGCGAAAGGCCCGGTCCCTACGTCGCATTGCCATCCGAACCTCCTCCGTTATCCAAGGCGCTGGAGGACGTTTCAGCTTTACACTCCTGATAGGTGCGTGGGCATCGTAGAGACTAATGACCTCATCATTAAAGACACGGATTTTCTCATCAATTGATGTGGTCTCACCCACGCGATCCCAATTTATTGCCGAGGCATCCCTAAACAGTTGCTCCACGTCCATACGTCCGAAACTACGCATGAGCAGTACACGAGGTTTGGGTTTAGGGGGTTTAAGGACGTATGACATGAACAAAAAATCGTGTCGCGAAAAAGCCGACGCATCGCGTTGCCCGTGATGAGAGACAAGCGCTGGGTTGGAGGTAAGGATTAAGTCCAGCCATGTGTCCTCAACATCGGTGTTATGATGGGTAGCTTGAAGAGGCAGGATGTGCAAGTTAACAGACTCGACAATGTCAAGCAGCTTACGGCAGCGCGGCGTCTGGGGGGCCAGAAGATCAGTGTTCAGATCACCTATGACTATGTGGTGCTTGTACTCCGACCCCAACGCCTCCAAGACTGGTTCTATGCTGGAGAAGTAATTCACCGCAGGGGGACAGTATACAACCCCCAGCATGATTTTCTCTCCTCTGACACTAACCTCCAAGAAAAGAAATTCTGCCGTAGTAGATAGTGTAGAAGGGGACGAAGCGATAATTTTGTAGGGAAAATCCCTGCGGAGATAAATAGCAACACCACCCCCTCTCCTCTCGGTCTCATCCACTCGGTCATTACGGATAAGAACGAAGCCGTCGAGAGAGTAGGTGGTGGAAAGATGGTGAGGTTTGAACCAGCTCTCTGAAATCAGAATGGCATGCACGTCAGCGTTCGTAAAGGCTTCCATGAAGTGACTGTAATGGTACGGCAAGCTTTGCGTATTAAGGTAACAAATATTCATGAGGTGTTGAGATTGGTGGTTAAAGGTTTGTCGCACAAAGTCACCAAGTGTACCATCAACTGAGGAAAAACTTTCATCACCGGATGACGTTAAGGATTCGTTGGCAGAAACGTACAGATCATCATCAGCATACATGTTATGCTACAATACAAAATATATAGATAAAATAAAATATATATAAACATACAATAAATGCCTAAACTTAAATACTTAAGTATGAAGAATATAGATATTATAGTGGGATTTAAGTTTAAATTTAATAAATAATGCAATGTACGTACAGCAGCACTTTTGTCTCTGCACCACCCACCAGCAACTGTCACACAAACAACAAGTCACTAAAACATTAAAATAAATATAGGTACAATATAAAACAAAAATGAAAGAATCGAGAAAGAAAAATTATTCGTAATAGTACGAACTAAACGTTATGTGTCAGACATTTCCGAACGTATAAGTTGGTTCCAATCTTGCTTCCCATTGGTTCGCACTCGCGCCCCGACTCACGTCACATGTCAAAAAAATGTCATTATTGTCAATATTCACGGTTCATTCTGTCAAATCTACTTTGTAAACAATAATTTATTTGATTGTTGTTGGTAATTTAAATAGTAAAATGAAAATTATGTTACGGTAGTTGAGAAAAAATAAGTACAGGGTAGTTTAGAACCAAGCCATCACACGAACAAGTCAATACGCTGCGAGCTACGAAAACAATGATCCATGTACGATTGAATGAAAATGTATTTGTGTTTATCTATATCGAAGCTGTCCTTTAGTTTTTTCGCACCTTTGACCTCGCGTTATCGGCACTGCCTGCGACACTCCGGGAAGGAACTGCACCTCGCTCACTCGCTACCTTGGGATGCTTGTTTATCAACGGGTTCAGCTCCTCTATTGTTGTTACCTTATGTCGGCTCCCAGCAACGTAGACAATGATAACGCCGTCTTGTGTCCAGCACGCACGCATACCAAAATGCTGCCGAGCCTTGCCAAAAACTGTCTGCCTAGCTTTAGTCAAGAACTCTTTGACTGAGACAGAAGAACCCTTCAGTTTTGTCTTGGCACGCCATATGTCCGACCTGAAATTTAGCCCAGAAAACCTCACCAAGATGGGACGATGGCGGTCACTACTGGGGGCTCCAATCCTATGGCAGCATGTTATATTGTCAGCAGTGACATTATTTACCTCCATCGTTTTCTGGATCAGCTCAAGAATGGTGCCTCTGCAGTCCTCATCTGCCGTCTCTGCAACCCCCATGAAGACAAGTGCTTTTCGCCGGTGCCTTGTTTCTATAGCGTCCAATGCTCTGGAACATTCTGCAATTTGCTTCCTGAGTAAGCCAAGCATAGCAAACATGAGCTCTCTGAAGGTCCGAAACTCCTCTGCTACCTTTGCAACGGTGTCCTTAGCCGGTCCTCCAGTTTGTAGCTGCGCCTCCAGTTCTGCCATTCTCTTAGAGAAGCATTCCTCTAGGTTGCTCTGTGCACTCTCAATAGCAGCAAGCTGAGACATTGTGACCAATAAAATTAACTATTGTGACTGTGTGATATAGTGCTGGCAGGTGGTGTTAGTGCTGTTGATGTCTGGTCACATTAACACTTCCACAAACGTAAGTACTAAACAATTGTAGCGTACTTGGCTCCAAAGAGTTAAAAAAACGTAGGAAAATAGTGAAATAACAATTGATTTCAATATTTAAACTTGGAGATACTTGTTTACTTTTTGACACCTACCTATATATCTTTAGGAAAAGAATGGTTTCCGACGTCCTAAATGGCTAAATCAGATGAGTGTAATTACGTTTCCTAAATTCAGGACGCTCAGTCGCCGCGCGCCTGCCGTCGAGAGCGCACGTTTGTCTTTCCCTCCCATTATAATATTGCGTATGTACCGACGAAATAAATGAAATTTTACATCATCTAGTATGCTAATTATTCAAATCGATCAAGGAAAAATTATATGATCGGTCCAGGCGGGATTTGAACCCGCGATCCTTCTTTTACAGGGAGAATGCTTTGACCACCTAGCTACCAGACTCATGCCCAAACCAATCTGTATCCGTCTTTAAGGCGATGGTGGAGCAATCTACCGACGCTCTTACGAGCTATGCTATCGGAACCAATGAATGATCTGTCATTCATTTTATTCATTGATTTTTGATTACTCCGCCCAAATGATTGAATGAAATTTTACAGCATGTAGTAGGTATGCTAATTATTCAAATTGATTATGAAAGAAAAAATTCGTTCGTCGTTAAGCTAACCGCAAGGGTTATGGCAATATCAATATTTTGTTTTTTTTTTATAGTATTGAGGGCATTTTGTCGCAATTCACTCGACAGTCGACACGTTCGTCCCTTGCCGCTCGTCCTTCAAAAATATTTAGGATCCTAAATTAGTGAACGTGTAATCGCGAGCTTCGGTGACTGAATTTTTTTTCCTAAATAGCTTCCTGAATTTAGATTTCTGAATTCAGTAAGATGTAATACCCACTTTAAGGCTACCTGTCTATCAAAGCGGAGCGAGGCTGCGGAGCGGATTCACGGACAAATATTAACCAATGGGAATGCACTAAATCTCCGCTTTTCGAATTTGTGCAATCCTATTGGTCAATATTTATCCGTTTCTCCGCTCCGCACACTCGCTCCGCTTCGGTGGACCGGCAGCCTAAAGACTGACTGCTACTTCTTTCGAAGTCATTTCCAAGTTATCCCATCTTCCCATATTCTCCGCATGTTATCAATAATCCCGATAAACAAACACCTCATTTGATCGTTGATTACATATCAGTAATCAAAGGCTGAACAGATAACCCTTTCGATCCTCACTAGCACACGTTACGTCCCCTAATGACGTGTGTAATGGAATATCCTTATGGCGGTGAAGGGCTAAGCCGTGGCCACAGTTGAGTTGCTTGCGATTAAAAGTTGCATAGATATTGTTATGAGGGATGTATGAGGCTTTACCCAGATCTTCGGTGCCCCAGGCAACTTCAGTGTAAGCCGGTAGGCGCACCTGCTGATTAAGGGATATGGTTTTATTATTAGGGTTAGGGTGTCTGATGGCAGTCTCTCCCTTAAAACTAAAAAAGCCAGATCAAAAGATGAGTATAAGTACACTCAAAACACAATACAGTAAGGTAAATACCTACCAATCAATTGAAGGAATTTTTACGGCATTAAGTATGCCAACTATACAAATCAGTTGCTAGCAGTTACTTTTAGAGCGACTGGTACTTTTTTGGTTACCTTCCAAGTAAAAACATTCAGTAGTATTCCGTTAAACTCGATTCGTAAGAACTTTCCAGTAGAACTAAAAAAAATTCAACTTTAAAACAGAGTAAATAAACTAAAAAACCTACCAACACATTTAAAAAATAATAAAACAATTAAAACATTACGAAAACAACACATTAGCGCACATAACACACATTAATATTATCTCACCCTGTATCAGTAAAACACGGTAGATACCGCGATGTGACATAATTTGGTATAATGTGGAGACCCCTTTACGGCCGGTATCGACGGCATCTATCAGACATTATCGTATACATCGTGTTGTTATAACCACCAATTAATACACCCTACATGTCAGTTATTGTTGTTTGAGTGGTGGATGGTGGATATGTGTTTGTTGTTCTCCTAAGCTGGTTTATTGCTTGTAACGTATTAGTGTTAGGTGTGGAAGTGTCGTTACATTAATTTGTTGGAGGGATTTGTCAATGGTTGTTGAGTGGATTGACCTCTTTTGGTGGCAAAGTGTAATGAAGTATTAAACTTTTATAGTGATATTAATAATTATTTTTTGGGCACAAGTCAAATCTCACCTGCTAATTGAAATTCTAACAACACATATACCCATGGGAATCTGTTTCCGAGATAAATATATCTGCTAGGACCAAGCGTTTCAGTGACTCATTCCTATGCCGCACCACTAAGACCTGGAACTCCCTGCCAGCTCACGTGTTTCCTTCCCTCTCCAGTCCTGGGTCTTTTAAAACTGATTGATTAATAAACATATTCAAAAACTATAACATTAGGTGTCTAGAACATTAATAGATCTAACTACACAATTCCTTGCAACACACTGCTCACAGCAGCAGGCCCTCTCGAGAGCCACTTACGAAAAATGCATAATTATGGACTCCATTAGTACTAATGCTTGAGTAGTAATTATTTTTACCGCTAACCCCAATAATTGGGGTGTTCGAGCGGGTGAGTTACGCCGACGGCTCATGGATTTATAGCTGTTAGCCCAATACAAGTGTATTATGATTAGTAGTTAGTTAACAGACGTAGAGAGAATGGAAGCGCTTTTGCGATTAGACCTTTAATGAGTATCGAATCGTGTTTGCACTTGCTGTGGAATCATCACTATCACTGCGGAAATCTTCACGGATACCTCCCCTGCCGGAGCCAGAAGAGGAGGTTATATCGGACTCGAACCGACTAATACCGCTCGCCGACTGAGGTTCGTGGTGCTAGGCCGGAGGTGAGGTTGTCTTCGACATATCCCTCGCACCCCGGCTGACCCAAGTCACTACAGAGTATAAAGCAAGGTCACTTTCCGAGTCTATCAGTCCCTGTGTTTGCTTATATCTTTAAAACTACTCTACGGATTTTGATGTAGTTTCTTTTAATAGATAGAATAATTCAAGAGGAAGGTTTTTATGTATAATATATGCTTAATATAGTAGAGGGTGTAGTGGGAACGGGTTCTTACGCCACGTGGGCGGAAAAAAAATTGGCGGTACGAAGTTTGCCGGTTCAGCTAGTGTAGCATATAAATAGGTTTTTCGATGGAGTTACCACCTAGAAATAAGATAAAAATATAGTGATAGGATTATTGAAAAAAGCAGCGCAATCCGATTTGGATTGCAGCTTTCTCAATAAACCCATCACTAATTTAATGTGAATGAATGAAAAATAAAGGTGAAATGTGGGTATTAATTCAATTCCATTTAATTTATTTCTTATCAAACATAATTTGTGTCAAAATCTTTGTAATAATAAAATACATACATTAGAATGATTAGATGATTATGAAATGCGTACAAACGGTGAATGTTCTTGGTTATAAAACAGAGAATGTCATTGGTTATGTCACGTTACAATACATGAGTGAATCATTCATTCAATCAATTAAAATATCATTAATTAAATTATAAACCATGACTTTTGTCAACTTACGTATTAGGAAATGTTCAAAAAATCTTCAATGTCGTAATAACATTTATCCAACAAATATACCTCTACTAGCTGTCCCGGCGAACTTCGTACCGCCAATTTTTTCCTGCCCTCGTGGCGTCAGATCCCGTTCCCGCTGCACCATTTACGGGGATGAAAAATAGATGTTGGCCGATTCTCATAGATACCGGATAAGCACAAAAAATTTCATCAAAATCGGTCAAGCCGTTTCGGAGGAGTATGGCAACGAAAACTGTACCACGAGAATTTTATATATTAGATATAGTAGGTACAACACCTCTGCCTAACGCCTCGGCGATTCACAGGTGAGTATATATGCACGTATCTAATTTTCTGTCTTGGCGGGGCTGTTGAGAAAGCGTAGATAACATACACCTTAATAGCCACCCTAAATATTTTTATTAACAGACACATCCTGTAATGTGCTCGGGTATCTTCGTCGTCGGATTATCCACCGGTCGGCCTGTCTGTTCGCGTAAAAAGCTCTCACAGCTCAATATTCGTAAATATTGTACGAGCGCCGGGTCTGGAGATAACGGAGTCCTTATTTATAGACACACACTCGTGCGCTGGGTCTAAGCAGATGTATGGAATATCCTACTAATATTATAAACGCGAAAGTTTGTAAATATGGATGGATGTTAGTTACTCTTTCACGTAAAAACTGCTGAATGTATTTTAATGAAATTTGGTATGGAGTTAGCAGACACCCTGGATTAATACATCCATACTTAATATTATAAATGCGAAAGTAACTCTGTCTGTCTGTATGTTATGCTATCACGCCTAAACCACTGAACCGATTTTGATGAAATTTGGTATAGGGGTAGATTAGACCTTGAGAAAGGACATAGGCTATGTTTGGTCGCGATAACCGACATCCATGCGGGCGGAGCCGCGGGCGAAAGCTAGTAGGCTATATGTTTGGTCGCGATAACCGACAACCACGGGGGCGGAGCAGCGGGCAAAAGCTAGTAGGTGTAGGTATATATGATAGATTGGTAGATATCTCTGTGTTGTATAAAGTCTGGGTAAAGGGAACGCTCCTGAGCTTCTTTGCTAAGCAATTCACTTCAATTTCAAATTTATTAAATGGCATGTCAATCAGATCCTGAGTATTCCTAAGGATCGAGAAACATCGTAAAAAATGGAGACTTGAACTCACGACCTTTTCATAAAGGGGGAATGCTCTTCCAACTGAGCTATACTAATCCTGAGGAACCATTCAGAAACTAAAAATAAACCTCGGGCTCCGTATTGCAAATTTTGGTTGCGGGATGAGATATCGATATGGTAACACAATAATGATAACGGGAATTAACGCGATCATGGTATAGATTATTATCAATCTATGGTATTGGCAAATCAAAGGTACGTATGTACATATACCACAGATTACCTAATCGGCTAGCCTATATACCATGATCGCGTTATTACCGTTATTATTATTGTATACTAGCTTTTACCCGCGGCTCCGCCCGCGTGGATGTCGGTAATCGCGACCAAAAATAGCCTATGTCCTTTCTCAAGGTTTAACCTATCCCTATACCAAATTTCATCAAAATCGGTTCAGTGGTTTAGGCGTGAAAGCGTAACATACAGACAGACAGACAGACAGAGTTACTTTCGCATTTATAATATTAGTAAGGATCACAGAAAGCGAGAGTATAAAAGTTCGATATATAATACTAGCTTTTGCCCGCGGCTCCGCCCGCGTGGATGTCGGTTATCGCGACAAAACATAGCCTATGTCCTTTCTCAAGGTCTAATCTACCCCCATACCAAATTTCATCAAAATCGGTTCCGTGGTTGAGGCGTGAAAGCGTAACATACAGACAGACAGACAGAGTTACTTTCGCATTTATAATATTAGTATGGATTGGTTAAAATGTTGATGATGACGTGTACATAAAGAAAAGTGCCGAGCAACTTATACAGCGTGTTCTTTTAATATCAAAATATGAGATGTTTCTATGAATGCGGAAGACCCATGGGGCGCGGGCACAAATTGCGGGCCCCCATGGGAAATCTGCGGTTATTAGCTGTCAATCATGGCGTGCAGTAATCGCACCCCCTATGGTAGACACGTTCAAACGTCACGCTGAGATTTCTTCACGATATTGAGGATTTTTCTGCTCTTTTGGTGTTGTATTTGTTTAAGAAGGTATGAGTTATGGAATCTAGATATGTGTGTGTATGTGTGTATGTGATATGACTGTAATTTTTATACATATTGTAAGTAATCATATTTAACACACAATACACTCAGTTAAGTTCGTAATACATCGGGAAAAAGAAGCGCGCAAGTGGTACTTGAACCCACAAGCTTTCCCTTACAGGGGGAATGCTTTTTCAACTGAGCTATTGAGTCACACCTGAATCACTGCAAATTTCCCTTCTCTTTATATCCGTCTTTAAGGGCAACGGTCTTTTTCCCGATGTATTTCGAACTTAAAAAGTTAGCATAATAAATGCTATAAAATTTTCATTCAAACACTCAATTAATTTATTAAAAACTAAGTTTAGCGCACGGCTCCACCCAGTTTCCATGGGAATGTGTGGGGACGATTGCATCAGGAATTTTAAATGGGTATAAATTTCCCCACCAACAAGGAAAACTGGACACACATTTTTTTCGCATTCCACTTTGCTCTACCAGTGGGGACGCTTGGTGAGGCAAAGTGGAAGTACCCATTCTAGCGATAAAAGCAGGTCAAGTGCGAGACGGACTCGCGCACTGAGGTTCCGTAAGAATGTGATTCAGGGATGCTCTACAGACTGCAATATATTTTTATTGTGGTGACTTAGAAGTTTTTCACAGTTTGATGTCGCGTGCCGCTTCGTCATTACTCATATTCCATTTTTAAAGTTTTTTTTTTAAATATTACAACCGAAGTTCTTTTTTAGTGTAGTATTCTTTAAAAAAAATCTTTAAAAAAGTTTGTGAAGATTTTTGGATGTTGGTTTTCAATTACACCTATCAAACTCAACGGATCTGGCTGAAGTTTTGTACAGGGATAGATTATAGTGTAGAATGATACATCATTACTTTTCCGTTCCGGACCCTTAAATAGTATCATTTCATTGTCCGTCTGTTTGACAAGACCTTTCTCTTTCATACCACTTACTGTCTTGTTTGATAATGTAACAATAAATAATAATATAATAAATGGATGATTGTTTAATATTGTAAACAAACCAGCTACAGCTTCAGAACGGCTTGAAAAATATCAAGTAAAAAAAATTAATACCAAAAAGAAGTTTTGGAGATGCTGGGATTTGAACCCAGGACTTTCAGCATGCGAAGCAGACACTCTACCACTGAGTTACATCCCCAGATAACTACGAGTGCTATTCTATCGGTTTACATTGGAGCTTATAACAGACATTAATAAAAGATTAGAAAAAATATTAAAAAATAAGAATAAAAAAATATTTGTTTATATTTGACTGAGCTCCACACTATTCTGACATATTGTCAGATTAGTGTGGAATTGACTCCGATGCAAATTGTGCTTACACCTTTCTCATCACACTAATATTATAAAGGTGAAAGTTTGTGAGTGTGTATGTTTGTTACTTCCTCACGTTTAAACTGCTTAAGCGATTTTAATAAAATTTGGTATGGAATTAGCTAACACCCTGAATTAACACATAGGCTATGTTTGATCGCGATAACCGATATACAAACAGGCGGAGCCGCGGACAAAATCTAGTATTAAATAATGTTACCGGCAATGTGTTTTATGTACGCATTCTACAGAATGCCTAGGCAATGTATGCTAATATATAGAATAACTGCTATTCCACCGGCAATGTGTGAAATAAATAGGATATGGTCTATATTTCGTCAAAACCATCCGTTTTCCATTGTAAAAAAATACCTAGAAGACATAGGTAATTAGTCTTCTATCTAACCTAATCTATCCAAGTCAAATTGCGCGGTGTGGACACTGCGCCCCGACTTGGATATTATATAGGTTAGAAGACTAAGGCAGAAGTGGAGATCCCACATTACTGCCTTCGTGGTGCTTTTTTTATAAACATCATTAAATTTTTTTGATACCATTTCATACATTGCCTGCTGCGCACTCAGCATTCTATACAATGCCGTTATTTAGAATGCCGGTAACATATACAGCTGAACACATAATCAGGAAGACCACAGAATATGTGCTCATAATATGTACTCGTGATTTTTGTAGCCAAGAACAAAATTACATAACATATAACATAAACTCACGCCTGTATTCCCCGAAGGGGTAGGCAGAGGTGCTAGCACCCACATTTCGCCAGTTTATGTTTAGGTCCCAATGTAATAGGTGGCGAGCCTATTGCCATTAACCGGGCACTTATAAACCTGCGATAAATACACACATAACTTCGAAAAACATCGAAAAGTCATTGGTGTGTGCCATGGTAAACCTGGGATCGAACCCGAGACCTCGTCTCAGCAGTCCATTACCCATACCACTAGGCTTTTTTACGTTTAACTAATTACCTCTGTGACATCCTCTGTAGCGTGGCGGTAGTGAACGCGACTGCTAACTGCTACGTAGGAGGTGCTGGTTCGATCCCCGCTCAGTGCAAATATGTGTCTGCATGAATATGGGTATCTGCATTGGTCTGGATGTTACTATGTATAAGTATGTATTTACAACAAAAAAAAACATGGATCTAAGTATATTTATCCGCATTCTAGATTCCATAGCACAAGCTAGTTAAGCTTTTCATGGGTCTAGATAACGTTGTGTAGAATGTTGTGGAATATTGATTTATTTATTTTTGTAGCCACGAACAAATTACGTTTACCTACTAAAATTATGTAAACTTGTTCCAAGCTAAGTAAACACGCGTGTTCTTGTTAGTTGTTGTGATATTTCAGCTGTTTTAGTTTTACGCAATATCTTTCTTCTATTTTAACAACTGAAATCCACTGTATAAGTACTTACTGTGATTAAAACACATTACCAAACAGAATTTGATCGCAAACTAGCTTTTGCTCGCTGCTTCGCCCGCGTGGATGTCGGTTGTCGCGACAAAACATTTCTCAAAAGACGTAGGTGTACGAAGTTTCATGCTTCTAACTTTGAAAATGACGAACTTTCCATGCTAAAGTTTATCACCTACTAGCTTTTGCCCGCGGCTCCGCCCGCGTGGATGTCGGTTATCGTGACCAAACATACCCTATGTCCTTTCTCATGGTCTAATCTACCCCTATACCAGATTTCATCAAAATCGGTTCAGTGGTTAAGGCGTGAAAGCGTAACATACATACAGACAGACAGACAGACAGACAGAGTTACTTTCGCATTTATAATATTAGTATGGATTAGTATGGATTTTACCCTCTTAGTAGTAAAATTTTGAAAAACACTGATACACTTGTTCATTTATTTGTAAAAAGACAGGTTTATGAAATTTAGTGCATCTAGCTCTGAAAATGACGGACTTTCATACAAACTTCCATCCCTCCTTTCTAAGCGGATGCCTACGTCATAACATCTACCTGCATGCCAAATTTCAACCCGATCCGTCCAGTGGTTTGGGCTGTGCGTTAATAGATCACTATGTCAGTCACCTTTGAGTTATTATATACTAGGTTTTGCCCGCGGCTTCGCCCGCGTGGATGTCGGTTATCGCGACCAAACATAGCCTATATCCTTCCTCATAGTCTAATCTACCCGTATACTAAATTTCATCAAAATCGGTTCAGTGGTTTTGGCGTGAAAGCGTAACATACAGACAGACAGACAGACAGACAGACAGACAGACAGACAGAGTTACTTTCGCATTTATAATATTAAGTATGGATTTTAGATTTTGATTATATCATCGTATTTTAATCACTCACACTTGGTAGCATAAAAAACCCTGATAAAATTGAAAAAGTGATGCACAAAGGTATAAAGTAAATGAACATAGATATTATATAGATAAGTGACAAAAAGGCAAAAGGTGTGATATTGTCGTCAGATTTCCGCACGGATTACCGCACCGTGGAAATTGAGTCGCCACTTCATTTCCTGCGCGCGGCAAAGTTCCATCGAGCCGTTCCACGAGTAATACTTACTTACTTACTTAAGCTATTTTTATGAAGGATTTTTTATACATGTTACCGGAAATGTATGATATCAAGGAATTGTATACAAATCCTAGGAAATGTGTGTTAATACATATAATTCCTGCCGTTCCACCGGAAATGTGTGAAATAAATGGGTTATTGTCTATATTTGCGGATGATTTTGTGGAAAATTTATATTTTTGAATAAATAAAAAAAAATAACCACGGAGATTAATGCGGGAGCGGAGCGGAGCGAAGCTCCCGCATTAATCTTCTAACCTAATCTATCCAAGTTAAATTGCTTGGTGTGGGCACTGCGTCCCGACCTGGATATATTATAGGTTAGAAGACTGAAGCGAAAGCGAGGCTCCAGCATTAGCCTAAGTGGTTGCATTTTTTATAACCACCATCAATATTCTTTGATACCATTTCATACATTTCCTGCTGCGCACTCGGAATTGTATACAATGCCTAGGCATTGTATAGAATTCCGGATTATACACATTTCCGGTAACATACATGCCGTACATACGTTATCTATCATTGTGGATTGGATGGTTTTTAAATCACAACCTTATTACAATTGATGTACTTACAATCAATTTACAATGTTTGCTACTATCTGTAGGTACATTAATTAAGTACTTTGTCCTCATTGAATGATTCAGTAATCCAGAGCTGGAGTAACTTAAACTTTAAAGTTGTAATTTTGGCAATAACTTTTCGGCAATTTTGGGAATATTGGATTTTGGGAAATTTCACCTTTGTTTTACCCCTTATTTTATCCCAGTAACACATCAATGGCTGTGTGGAAATCTGTCATTTTCAAGTAAGAAACACAAAATTTCCATCCATTTGGCACGAGGTACGTATTACGTAGTAACACGACTGACGGTGGAGGTGAGCGCTGATGCATCACAAGGTGGCCACCTACACCTGGGTCGCAAGTCCCAGGCGCCGTCACAGTGTTCCTCTCTGTACCACACCATGGACCCGGCGACCGCACGGTGAATCCATGGAATGCTAAGGAACCGGATCTCTAGTCCTTACATAACAATAATTCACCTCACAATATACCTATAAGTAAATAGGATTAAAACGAACTACCTTTGTTGAAACATTAACCACGGGCGATTTCGGCAGCTGATGAAGCCGTACCTCATTCGATATTCCATTTGGCCTGACATTTTGGTGGCGATCAACTATTCATGGGGCTGACTGAACGTAATGGGCTTGCCCATGGAAATTATAAGCACGTGGACAAATGAGTGGTTGACCTTTTTGGTTGTAGGTAGTGTAATATTATGTAATGGGTTACAGGAAATCCCGAAATTAATGTAGGTACATACATATACATTTTTAAAATAGTAACTAAATGGTCCCATAGAGTCTTTTGATCCCCACATGAAATAGGATCGATTGGCATAAAAAAATATTTTTGTGTTTTTAGCATTTTTCTTTCCGACTTTAAGATTTTCCAAAATCTGTGAATGCAGTTCAAAATATCTCAAAAAGTTAGGGAAGGTCTCCTAAGAACATTTTGCTATAGCTACGACGGTTATGGTACCTGCCTTTACTGTCCCGTTTCACCCTGTAGGTATACATACATATCGAGTGAAAGGTGAACGTTCCCGAAGCCGAAAGCTCCTACTAGTAATTCAGGTACATAAAACATTGGCATAAAAAAAAACGATTTGATCAAAATATTTTTTTCTTTTTTTTTTCTTTTGGCATTATTTACTCTCCACTGTGTAAGTAAAACTAAATGAAGCGGTAATTTCATAAAAACAACACTACAAAAAAGCTAGTTGTTTAGGCTGTATGTTTACTGTCGGATGGAGACCAGCCCTATCCCTTAGTCGCCTTTTACGACGCCCACAGGAAGAGCTGGGTGGTCCTATTCTACTGCACCGGGAAGGAACACGACTTTAATGAAATTAATGTAATAAACAGAATGGTTTGAAAGTTAATGGCATGTGGGCACTGGTCTCTGCTTACCTCAGAATCTCAGAAGGTTCCTTTACGTAGGTGAGTTATTAAAAGTCCGTTCATAACTGGCTTTGATACCGCGTAACAAACATACATTTAAAAAAAAGTTATAGCCGTCGAATTTCTGCCGGGGTGCGAGAGATATGCTTTTGGCAATCTCACCTCCGGCAACCAAGGACCCAAGACGGCGTGCGTTTTAGTCGGTTCGAGTCCGACATAACCGCCTCCACCGGCTCTGTGGGGTGGTATCCGTGGGGATTTATCGCACGATAAAAAAAAGCCGTCGAATTGAGAACCTCCTCCTTTTTTGAAGTCGTTTTTATAAGCAAACCGTCTTGCTAAGGGCCACCAATTGTAGCATTGTTGGTTTTTGTAATTGTAACCCCCTTCAGCTTACCAATAGGCGAGGTGAACTCATATTAACGTATCCTAACATATAAAAAATGTATGTAGATAGAACGTATATGTATTTTATAAGGCGCCATAAACATAATAATAATTTTACTTTGTGCTCAATACATATTCCGCATTGAACTGAAACCGGTTAAATGTAATAAAAAACATATTAATAAAATAATACAAAAGTTGTACACAATTAAATCACGCCAGGTGTATGTCAATTACATCGTAAAATAATAAAATTGTATTGTCTGTCAGTCGGTTTGTCCTTCGACACGTGTGCGGTTGTTCGCTCTATTGAATCAAGTAATCAAAGGACAGATGTCCTATCTAGAATAAAAAAAAACGTAATAAGAACTAAATTATTACATTTTATTAACAAAATATTATTTTTAAAATCCAAAAATTTCAAAAATGTTGATAATAAATGTCAAAAAGAAGTATTGGAGATGCTGGGATTTGAACCCAGGACTTTCAGCATGCGAAGCAGACACTCTACCACTGAGTTACATCCCCGGATGAGATATTGGTCAAAATAGGAGATTACATACTATAGCGAAATACGTCACATGGAACTTTGAATTAAAAGGTTTTTACCCGACTGCCGACGGAAGGAGGGTAATGCTTTTTGACCTTTTTCGTCTATATTAAAGAACTAGGGACTCGCCCTGGCTTTGTACGACATTAATGAAAAAAAAAAAGCTTTGTTACTTAGGTAGGATTTTTATATATGTAATATGATGTCAAAGTCAACATGATATTTACGTGAGGTCATTGAACCTTGAGAATCACAGTCTGATTCGTTATCAAATCCATTTTCAAGGCCATTTTCATTGTAACTACGTCACAGATTATTTAATAGGGTGAGGCCCCACTTTAGCGTTGCGTTGCGTTGCGTCGTTCTTAGAAATTTGTAATTAAGTAAATAAAATTATAACAATGAGAGAAATTCCTTTAATTTCTAAGACAACTTGGATTACCTACGTACCTATACGATATCACAAGTTTTGAAATCACACTTTTCAAAAACGTAGTTCAAGTAAAACGTGCAAACCGTTAAAGTGAGCTGAGTTAGAAGCTGTAACGGTAATGAACATTAAACTAACTTAATTTAATTCATTGGTGATTCCAGGCAACATACACTACAATTAGTAACATCTATAAATAGTTTGTTTAATGATTTATGGGTACATAAACAAACATATGAGATGATAATGATGACGCATTTTTATGATAATTCTAACATGACTCATAAAAGTTGAGCACATTTATTACTAGATGGCGCTGTTCTAAGTTTATAAAGTAGTATTTAAATGTTCCGCATATATCGCCTCGAATTTTAACCATTTTAATAAACCAATTAAAATGTTAACGATGATGTTCAAATTATTTGTTATCAGTGTTCTCACTGTACACTCTCCCCTTATTACGGTGGGAATAAAAATGTACAAAACTAATACAATAATTAATAATTATACGTGTAGGCACTGTATTAATAATTGTACGTAGGCACTGTTATAGGCGTAGGTACGATTGGCGAAGGATCCTATAACCCGATTACTACCAGCTTTCCTTTGTATAGACGGTAATATTTGATAAATTAGAACGAGGTGAGAACTTTTTTTCACCAGTACCCATTTTGAAAATTTTCACCCTCACTACTCATACGTACAGTCAACTACAAAAGTAGCTTAACAAATTCTAATTTATTGAACACTGTGGCCCCTAAACCTTACATAAAATTGTGAAAAAAAAACATTGAATATGTAAATTAAGTTTGTCTTCTAGGAATCATAACACTACATTTACTATAGACAGATACATTCCATTATAAAAAGATTTGTAAAATATTTTAGTGTTAATCAACTTATGGCGTTGACTGTACCTATAGAATGCTAGACAAGTTTTGTGTTTATACCAGAGGCAATCTCACACTCGGCAATTGATAACCCAAAACGTGCGGTTTTAGGCGGTTTAATCCGACATTTTTTTATTTATTTTTTACATATAAACATAACATACATAACATAAACTCACGCCTGTATTCCCCGAAGGGGTAGGCAGAGGTGCTAGCACCCACATTTCGCCAGTTTATGTTTAGGTCCCAATGTAATAGGTGGCGAGCCTATTGCCATTAACCGGGCATTTATAAATCCCCACGGAGCCGGTGGAGGTGGTTATGTCGGAATCGAAGTGACTAAAACGCACGTCATCTTGGGTCCTTGGTTGCCGGAGGTGAGATTGCCAAAAGCATAAAAAAAAACCGTCGCACCCCGGCAGACCCAGGACCATCTCTTTCGAGATGGCCCGCTTCGGGTTGTGGGGACCACAGTGTCCCCATCTAAGCCATTGAAACCAACATAACCAGTCCCGCTCCGATTTGGTTATCCGACAGGATTTATGCACTATAAAAAAGGCTACCTGCCTAGGTAGGTAGCCATATTTGGGAATTAGGCAAATAATTTAATAAGTTATAACTTAGGCGTAACATAATCTACTTTTATTTTAGAAAAATAATTGGTTTCGCTTGTTTTTAACGTTTGAACTGAATTTGGCTAATATGAATCCGTTCAACTAAACTCGATTCTTACGTTTCAATGATGATGTTATTTAGGAACCATTTAGTGCCAACAGTGATTCATTGACATGAGAAGAAGTCATAACATTATATTCCTACGTTTCAGTGATGATTTTATTTAGGAACCATTTGGTCCCAACAGTGAATCATTGACATGAGAAGAAGTCATAAAATGTTGGTCTATAGAAAAACAAACAGCCTTAAGTACCGATAGCAAAATAAAGAAACAATAATAAACAGAAAATTCTAATTTACAATGTTTCAATTTGTTCAAAAATATCATCACAAAGAAAAAAACCACAAGCAAACAAAAGCTTTGTACCCTTTTCCTGTGGCTGCGTGGCGGTGCGTGAAAATCACATAAAAATCATTACGGCCTCTTTTGTTGTCATCCCCTACAACCCTTGACGTCAATCGGCGCTATAATTATGCACCACTGTCTGCATTGTTACAGAAATTATGAGCTTATTATTTTATATTTTTGTTACTATTTTTTAATTCTGTTTGGTAATTTTGTTTCGTCGGCGGTCTCACTACCTTGGACGCCCAAGATCGTGCGAAGTGGAGGAGGAAGAGCCGGAAGGCGGACCCTGAGCTCCGAGGACACCGTGGCCTCGGATGTAATCAGGACTAACGTCTTTATGTGGATGATGATGGTAATATTGTTTCGTGTTGGTAAATTAGCAGACTGTTTTCCGCTCGCGTGGATGTAGGTTATCGCGACTAAACATGTCGTTTGCCCTTTCCCATGGTCTAATCTATTTCTGTACTAAATTTAGTCAAAATTGGTTTAGTGGTTTAGATGTGAAAGCGTGACAGACACAACAGACGGACAGAATTATTTTTGCATACTCCGTGCAGGGCAGGAGCTGCGTGTTACATACTTTACATCGGAGAAACTCATGAGGGCCTCCGAGAACGCTATCAAGGTGGCAAAACAATCTCTGAAAAATGATTTATATCGTCGGCACGGTAGAAGAAGGATGCTGCAGTGGAAGTAAGGATCGCATGAGTAGCTTCCGCTACCATAGTAGCATTTATACCCATTATATTACGGATAATCTGCAGAAAAGCCGTCTTCGCTGGTACGACCAGGTTTTGCTGCACCTAGGCTACATAGGTAAAAACTTTGGTACCGCGTCCGGCGAGACCGAAGGGTTATACCCAAGTTGTACTCCATGCTATTGTCGGTATAACACCTAAGTACTAGTTTCTTTAGTTTTGGGGCGTGAAGCCGTATGTATAGGTTAGTAATTTACATAAATTACATTTGTACTAAAACATGTGGACGCAGAATTATTGTCATACGATCTCGGATTATAATGTGTATTTATAATTTATTACTATTTTGTATGCCAACCCTACGTATTGCATACTCATCTACGGCTAGGGTTGGCAGATATAATATTCAAAAAACATCGGAAAAATGAAATGCTCAAGTGAGACTTGAACTCACGACCTTTCCCTTACACGGGAATGCTCTTCCAACTGAGCCATTGAGTCACACCTGAATCTGTTCAAATTTTCCTTCTCTTTATATCCGTCTTTAAGGGCGACGGTGGAGCCATTTACCAACATTCTTACGAACTGTTGGAGACAATGAATGATTTTTCAACCATTCTTAAACATTGAATTTTAAAGTCTTTAAACTTTAAAGTTAACATAATAAATGCTATAAAAATTCGTTCAAAGATATAATATTGATAATTTTAAATTAGGACCTTCTTCTGTGTTGTCGATGGCATATCAATCTCAAAATTATTTTGCCCAGTGCGTAACTACCTCGATTGCGTTGTCAGCGGCGCTCATGAGTCATGAGGTTGGTGTATATTGTGTCAACACATATTAGTAGGTGTCAGTTGGTCTGTGGAGTAGCTGCATCCAGCTCCATATTCAGACCACCACATCTGAGGAACCCTATTTAGACTAGTTGGTATTGCTTCAACCGACCTGTGTCTGATTTTAAATATGACTGCTTTTTGACCTCTCAACCTCTAAAGGAAAAATGTACACCAAAGCTTCGTCCGTTAATCAGCTGAAGCGGTGGTGCCTCTAAGGTTCTTGTATGCACTGTGCTACAGTAAAAACGTCATTTGACAGTTCTAAACGGTGTGTGATAAGTAGTAATTGATAAGTTAGTTTTTAAAAGTAAAAATTAGAAAAGTTTACCAAAGCATTGTCACCATCTAGTAACAACGCTTGGAAATAAAAGTTGCCTGCCTGCTTTTGGAAGTTGCGAGTGTAACCGTTTTTGTTCTTGATTGTGCACCTGTATAGAACTATATTTAATTGAATGATTTTTACAGCAATAAGTATGCTAACTATACAAATCGAATACATAAGGAAAGACTGCGGGTTCGAGTCCCGCCCGAGAAGATTTATTTTTCTCTATTTATTTGATTAATATTATAATTATCTGTGATGTTAGTAAGAGTCTGTTCCTGTGTCTATTTATCAGTTCTTGGATCGATCCTTTACACCAAATGCAGGTAATTAATGTTTTATAAGTCTTTAAATTCAGTGTTATCATTCACCTTTCAAAGTCTTTTCTGTCTATCATAAGCCCGTATTCCAAAACGATACTCAGTCTCGAATCTCGATTTACAATTTGATCTGAGGACATATTGTATTCTAGATGACGGTTGTATTATCATTGTGGGACTCGATTCACGACCGAATGTTGTTTTGGAACACGGACCTAAGTCTTTTTGACTTTTACCCGACTGCCGAAGAAAGGAGGGTAATGTTTTTCGAGATTATGTATGTATGTATGTCCATTTATTTGGCACGCCCTGCAGCCTGAATCGCTTGATGGATTTTGACATGCGAGGTGTCATTTTGTCGTCCTTTCAATGGCAGTCCGGCTTTTTTAAGCATTTGTTTTATTCTTAAAATTTTAAAGAGCGGATAAGTTAGTGGCAGCCCTGACAATAAGTACCCATATAATATGCGGCTAGTATATTAGTACAGGTATGAAATGTACCGGCTGTACAGTTAGGCGCATATGCCTTAGCGCTGGCTATAGACCAGGTAATGCGGGAGCGTCTTCAGTTTTGATTGTGATACGGTTCAAGAGTGGGTGAGACTGACAATATTGTTGATTAAATTTCATAGAAGTTTTATTTAATAGACTTTTTGCTTGAATAGATTGTGAGGCATTATAACTCTAGTTATAAAAAAATAGTTTTTTTTTTTTTTTATACAGGACACGTCAATTTGACTTCACCTCGCCTGATGTTAAGCTAAAGGCAAAGTCTCGGAAAGAGGGTCACCATCGTAAACATTTACCATGTTAACAGTGGTGGCACTCAGCTTGACGGCCTCATTAGATGCCTTTTCACGCCCCGCTTAAAGGACCCAGGACTGTAGGAAGAAGGAAACACGTGAACTGGCAGGGAATTCCAGGCCTTAGTGGTGCGGCATAGGAATGAATCACTGAAACGCTTGGTTCTAGCAGGTATACTGTGCACCGTAAATGGATGACATCTTAGCCCTGCACGTGTCGTCCTGTGAAGGAAAGGGGAGGGTGGGACTAATTGGAAGAGCTCGTCAGAACATTCACCATGGTAGAGACGGTAGAAAACTGCCAAAGACGCAACATCTCTACGCATCTGCAAAGGCTCGAGGGTGTTCGTGACCTCAGGATCCCCAATAATGCGGACCGCACGTCGCTGCAACCTGTCGAGAGCATCTAATAAGTACTTTGCGGAGCCGTCCCAGAGATGTGAGCAGTATTCCACGCAGGAACGAATTTGGGTCTTATATAGAAGACACCGCTGCTCCGGCGTGAAAAAACGTCTCACTCTGTTCAGGACTCCGAGTTTACGCGAGGCTGATTTGATGATACTCTCGATATAGTTTTTGTTATTCAGTTTGCAGCGAACATCCATACCGAGGATAGTGAGGTGATCCTGCAGTGGCAGTGGTGTGCTGTGAAGAGTGGGAAGGGGAAGGAAAGGAGATACCTTTGCTGTAAACGCACATGCCTGGGTCTTCTTGGCATTGAACTCGACCAGGTTCCTAGCGCCCCATTGAGAAATGTGGTCCAGGATCCGGTCCAGGTCAGTGACAAGAAGCTGCCTTTTTTCCGCGATATCAGACTGCTTGGCCGCAGGATGTGCGTAATAACTCCCGTGTAAGGTGCTGTCGTCTGCATAGCAGTGAATGTTTCCGTTACAGAGCATGTCATTGATATGCAGAAGAAAGAGAGTGGGAGATAAGACGGAACCCTGCGGCACGCCAGCATTTACCTGCAAGAACTCCGAAGCTCGTCCATCACAAAGGACGCGAATACGGCGCCCCTGCAGGAAGCTTGCAACCCAGTTACACAGTCTAGGAGGCAGGCCGAAGGCTGGTAGCCTGGAAAGAAGCGATTTGTGCCATACCCTATCGAAAGCTTTGGCGATGTCAAGACTAATTGCCAGTGACTCACCGTGCTTCTCCATAGCCTCACCCCAAAGGTGGGTCATGTACGCCAGAAGATCACCCGTTGACCGTTTCGGTCTGAAACCGTATTGCCGGTCACTAAGCAAGGAGTGATCCTCTAGGTGGCGCATGAGCTGTGTGTTAATTATGTGCTCGAACACCTTGCACAGCACTGAGGTGACGGCTATGGGTCGATAGTTGGCTGGGTCCGAGCGATCCCCCTTCTTGGGGATCGGCTGGACATTCGCCTCCTTCCAAGCCGAAGGCACTGTACCCGAACTGTAGGACAGTCGGTACAGTCGCGTTAGCATAGGAGATAACTCCGCTGCACATTTTTTAAGTACGACCGCTGGAATACCTCAGGACCACTGGCTTTCCGGACATCGAGTGATTGCAGTACTGCACGGACATCGCGTTGCCTGATACGTATATCAGGCATTGCGTGGTCACCAGTGGGCATTGTCCGTGGTTGCATACCACAATCATCGACTCGGGAGTTGGCCGCGAAGAGATTGACCAGCAAATTTGCTTTCTCTTGCGGCTCATGGGCCAGAGATCCATCGGGATTGCTCAGCGGGGGCAGCGAGGGCTGGCAGAAGTTGGCTTGCACGGCTTTGGCCAGTTGCCAGTAGCCACGGCTACCCGTGGGATGCGCCACTAGCTCTTGGCCCAGCCGTGCTATGCGCTGGGCATCCTCCAATCCAATTATAACGCATAACTTTAGTTGTAGATTATAGATAAAGCAAATGAAAAATATTCACAAGGTATTAAGTAGGAACGTAGGACTACAGGAAAGGTATATGGGACTTTGGCCTAACTTTGATAGAATCTATTTCGAAATAAAAAATACTTATACGTTTTTGTTTGCAATTTTGATCGAGAAGATGATATTGATAAGATAACATACTCCTCTGGACAAGTAGCAACTAGCTGGCCGGCGGCGTATCGATAAAATGACAGACGTATGGAATTATACGTATGTGACAGTTGTCTACAAATGTCATATACGCCAAATTCCATACATTCGTTTTTCTATTCTACGATACGCCAGCCAGCGAGTTGCCATTTGTCTAGAGGGGTAGACATTTTTATACTACTCAGGTGGCAGACAAGCACACGGCCCGCCTGATGGGAAGAGACGTGTGCAACACCAGAGGAGTCACATTCTTGCTGCCGACCCTGTGAGAACCTTCTGCTACCCTTCTTCAAGAATTCGATCTTGTTGTCTCTTTGGAAAATCACAGCAGAGAAGATCATTTGATATAATATAAATAACTAGTTTTTGTCCGCGGCTCCGCCCGTGTGGATGTCGGTTATCGCGACCAAACATAGCCTATGTCCTTGCTCATGGTCTAATCTACCTCTACACCTAATTTCACCAAAATCGGTTCAGTGGTTTAGGCGTGAAAGCGTAACATACAGACAGACAGAGTTACTTTCGCATTTATAATATTAGTATGGATTCTAGACTAAAATATAATATGACTTAGTTTTTAATAATAATTTAGTTTGAAATTAAAACTTAGAATTGATTTACATGTCATCGATATGAAATCTGTCATAACAACAGCAAAATACACATTTAAGAAATACAGCAAAAATTTCCAATTCATTTCCAAATCAAAAATTCCAAAGTATCCACAATATCTGTACCGAGTAACCAACTGCAATTCTGAGGATACCCGGATCCACGGCGGATCGGATCGTGCACACCGCGAGCGAGAGAGACATAGCGCGGCGCCGTGAGAGCGAGGGAGACGGCGCTCGTCTCGAGATGACCAGCGGCACTTGGAGGTCAGGGGTGAACGCTCTCGGGTGAGATGTTACGAGTTCATAGCCGCGACTTTGCCCATAGCGGTGGGCTATGGGCACGGAACTATTTAGGATGGGTGAGCCTGTATTTGTTAAGAATTTTGTTTGCTGTATAAATGCTGTAAAAATTCATTCAATTGTTTGGGCAGAGTTATCAAAAATCAATGTTTAAAAATGATTGTAACATCATTCATTGATTCCGATAGTTCGTAAGAAAATCGGTAGTTGACTCCACCGACGCCTTAAAGACGTGCAAGATGGGAAATTTGAATCACATCGGGCGTGTCTCGCTAGCCGAATTGGTCAAGGCATTCCCCCTGTAAGGAAGACTGCGGATTCGAGTCCCGCCCGAGAAGATTCTTTTTCCCTATGTATTCAATTTTGTTTTATTTAAATGTTTTAATTACCTATTTGGTATCTATCCGTGTGGAGACCGAGAAAGAATACAAGCATTAATACAATATCTCATCCAAAGGGTGTCGTAAGAGGAGACTAACAGAAAAATACGATATGACTTTGAAGCGTCGGTAGCTTAGTGGTTAAGGAGTCGGCCTTACGATCGAGAGGTCCCAGGTTCGATTCTGGGCAAAAAAAAAAAAAAAAACTACCGGCGTGAACCCACTCCTAGCACAAGCATTTAGCTTAGTTGGAGGGGTTAGAGGGAATATTAGTAACTTCGGAGACTATGAGAGGAGGAAATCTCGAAATAAAACCCTGTACCAATCCGTCTGGCCAACGTGGAAACAGTCAACATTGGGAGAGGCTTATGTCTAGCAGTTGTCTACGATAGTATAATTAATTGAGTTACATACATACATATGCTCACGTCTGTAAATCGCCGATTTTCTACCGCCTATATAATGGTTTGTGCTCAGATGTATTATTTGACATGATGCCCACAGCTACATTCTATCATCGCACCGCTCGCCATAGACAGGGAATTCATCCCCACACATTGCATCCGAATACGGTGCGTACCGTGCGGTATGAAAGGAACTTCATCCCACGTACGCTCAAGCTGTGGAATGAACTCCCTGCCATGGTTTTCCCAAGCGACTACAATATGGGGTTCTTCAAGAGGGGTATTAGAAGGTTTCTTCAGGGTAGGCAGCGCGTGTGTAACGCCCCTGGTGTTGCATACGTCCATAGGCCGCGGTAACCACTTTCCATCAGGTGGGCCGTGTGCTTGTCTGCCACCTAAGTGGTATAAAAAAAAACTTCTGTAAATCCCCGAAGGGGTAGGCAGAGGTGTATTAGCACCCACGTTTCGCCAATTATTATTTTCGGTCCTACGACGTAATAGGGGGCGAGACTATTGCCGTCTAGCGGGCCCTTAGTCCTTGGCTGTATGTTTACTGTCGGTTGGAGAACAGCCCCATCCCTCAGTCGCCTTTTAAGACAAGAGTTGGAATTTTTCTACTCCACTGGGAACAAAGAAAGGGAACTTGAATTATCGATTAGGAAATGATAGGAATAAGAAGGGCAGACAAGCACACGACCCAATTTGGTTTACTGAGGCTTATAGACATGATTAACACCAGGGGCCGACCCTTCCAATGCCGTTCTTGAAGAACTCCATTTTGTATCATCATGTAGCAGTATACTATAAGTGGCATTTATGTGAGTTTTCGTATTAGTATTAGGTATAAAATCATTCATATGGTACAAACATACATACATATGGGTCAAATACAGAACCTTGCCTTTTTAAACCCATACTAACGTTATAAATGCGAAAGTAACTCTGTCTGTCTGTCTGTATGTAACACTTTCACGCCTAAACCACTGAACCGATTTTTGATGAAATTTGGCACAAGGGTAGATTAGACCTCGAGAAAGGTCGCTACCTATGTTTTGTCGCGATAACCGACATTCACGCGGGCGGAGCCGCGGGCAAAAGCTAGTTGGCTTAGAATACGTTTACAGTTTAATTACTTTCTAGATTGAAAACTCTGTAAACAGAGTTGGCAGTAATATAATTCCCTCACAAAACTAATTTATAATTCAAATTTTTTTTACATAACTTTCCATTCATATTCATACTACTCTTATTATAAAATATAATGCTTGAACGCAAAAGCAATCTTAAACACCCATTAATTTTTGTATTGAAAAAATCAAATAACATTTGGATTGAATACAAAATGCCCACGCGCAGCAATCGAGACCAAAACATCATTTTGGCCACATTACCAATGGTGATCGAGCGTGAAATTCAGTGTTAGTTCCAAGACATTAGTGCTTATACCGATAGTGATTTACGAGCGGTGTCGCGGGTTCGGTTCTCGGCTGGTAAAAATAGCTTGATGACTCGACTGCAGTTGTTGTTAGGAGCATATATTAAGTTTTATAGGCTACAATAGTATGTGGAATTGGTTGCGTTTTTTGTTGTTTTGTTGTGAAATTCTTTGATTTCGTAATTTAATGTTTCTTGGAAGCAAGTAATCAAAATACCTACATAGGGAAAAATATACCTTCTCGGACGGGACTCGAACCCGTGATCTTTCTCTTATAGGGCGTGTCTCGGTAGCCGAATTGGTCAAGGCATTCCCCCTGTAAGGGAAAGACTGTGTGTTCGAGTCCCACCCGAGAAGATTCTTGTTCCCTATATTCCCTTTTTACCTATTTGGCATCTATACCTTGATGCCTTGACCAACTCGGCTAACAAGACACGGCCGATTTTCATTCAAATTTCCCTTCTATTTATCCGTCCTTAACGGCTACGGTGGAGTCATCTACCGATCTTCTTACGAACTATCGGAACCAACGAATGATGTTACAATCATTTTTAAACATTGCCCGAGAAGATGGGACATGACATATTTTTCCCTATGTATTCGATTTGTATAGTTAGCATACTTAATGCTGTAAAATTCATTCAAGCACGTAGGTAATCAGATCTAAATATAATATGTGTGGGATTACTTTAATTAGATTACGTAAAGCTTTAGGGTTGCAGCCGGTTGGGAGTATGACTACTGTGTACTTATTAAGTCCTGGGTTTGATTCTCCGAAATATTAGGTAGTGAATATTTCTGTTAATTTTTTTCAGTAGCAGTTAGAATCCTGAAGAGGTTGCCTATTTTGTATTACGTGTATCGATTGGTGAATATCTGCCTACGCTCTCAGATATAATATATAGGTAGATGTGAATACTTATAAGTATGAAAAAGAAACTAAATAATAATTTAGATAACTTGGTTGCGCAAAAGACTGCATCAGAGTCTCGTGCTTAAATCAACAAACCATGAAAAAGTTGGTGGGTTCGGTTAACACCTCAGGTGTTTACCTAGGCTCAGTATATTTATAAATTTACCGTTATAAACAAAGCTTTCAAAACAAAACGTCCTTATTTCGTATTTCAGCACAATATAATGCCTCCATTCAAAACAATGTTTGTCTATCGCTCACATTCTACCAGATTAGAACGCCTCAAAAGATACTTTCACCCATTTGTACAAAGAAAATGATATACTACCCATCCGTGCGTGTCACACACACGTCGACATACGAAGAAAAAGACTATAGAAAGTGTTTAAAAGACTCTATTCCGAAAGCCATAAACACAATTTTTTACCGAAAACTGGATTTCGGATAAAGAATGTATAAAATAGTACGTTCAGAAATTCGGTATGGTGGATAAAATATGACATGTGGGTCTTCAGATGCAATAAAATAACAATATTTCTGTCCTCCCCCAACGAATAGTTTTAGTTAGGAGGATTCTTTTGGCTAAAGTATGCGTGTGTAAGTAATTTTAGATGAGGTGAGGGTGTCTTGGCAAACGTTTCTGTTCTGTTTGAGAGGTTTTAAAGACTGTTCGAGTCGTTTGTAGTACCTACTTGAAAGTTGGACTTGGTAGATTGTTTTAAGACGACAGCTGTAGTTACCCTGTAAATATAATTATTTATTTAAGTTATTCATAGTTTTCAAAAAGTATTCTTTTGAATAATGACTTATTGTATGTCAACACAAATATTAGGTTGATGCTTTTTTTATTTTCTTCGTGCAGAAATCCCCTCGGAAACCCCCTGCCGGAGCCGGAAGGGGAGGTTATGTCGGACTCGAACCGACTAAAACCGCACGCCGACTGTGGGTCTTGGTGCTAGGCCGGAAGTGAGGTTGTCATCGACATATCCCTCGCGCCCCGGCTGACATGCGACGTCGTTGTCAAAGTTTAAACATTGAAATGTGATTGAAATAACATCACTTTTAATTCATTCCATCGCGATGTATTTGCTGTTTTTTTCTTATTTACACTGATCCTGTCGTCTCGTTATCTTTTCAGCAGCCTGAAGCCTTTTGGCACGAGGCAACTCGTGAATAATTGTGGCTATGACTGATGTGGAAGATACCGATGAATTGAGAACCTACCTCCTTTTGCAAATCGTTTAAAAGTGCCTTTAGAATCATAATTTTATTTCAGTTTTTTAAAGGTTCTGGACAACGCAACATATCAGGCCCTCGATTCTATTAAACCTAAACCATTGTGTTGCCATACATAGTCAGCATAAAAAATGACAATAAATTTTAGACTTTATTTCCATACTTTTAAAGTCGAAAATGAAATGAAAAAAGTTTCAATACACTTTTTCATTCACTCTGCAAAAAGTCATTTAATTTTTAACTTTAAGATCATCGCCTTAAAGTCTATTATTTCATGACGTTTTTTGCAGTCACTGCGGCATGCATGACTATGGTTTCGCTTTCGTAGACTCGAGGCCCTGAACTCTAACCAGTTCAACATATAATAAAACTAGCTTTTGCCCGCGGCTCCGCCCGCGTGGATGTCGGTTATCGCGAAAAAACATAGCCTATGTCCTTTCTCAATGTCTAATCTACCCTCATACCAAATTTCATCAAAATTGGTTCAGTGGTTTAGGTGTGAAAGCGTAACATACAGACAGACAGACAGAGTTACTTTCGCATTTATGATATTAGTAATGATGACAGCACGAGTACTCCATATGCAACGCATATCCACTTCATATGTACATTGCATTCGAATGAACGAGTGAATGAATAATTCAGGAGCGGAATCTCACGCAACAATTAGAGAGGGGCAAACAGGAATCAATTAATGATAGCCGCCGGCTATTGATGGATTATAGCCATTTACATATAGGGAAGGCTGGGGAGTCTTCGGCTATGTGCCCGTAAGAGCGCAGTTTGGACCTTATTATAAAAGGGTCTTAAAATTAGGTCGAATGGGTGTTTTTGTGAAATTTTAGGGTCGTATGGGTATAAAGCCGAATGTTTGAATGTTATTACTGTGGGCAGCTAGCTACACCAGCGAAAGTAAAGCCAACGAGACGAGAGAAAAAGGCAAACAAAGCGACCATTACTGAGTTACGTTGCGATAACTAGCAATTATTTTCTCTGCCCTTGTCGCACATATCACACGTCGCATACGTGGCCGAGCGACAGCTGTAGTTGCGTGTTTCGTAGTACAGGAAAGCTGTCAGCATAGCGGTTTTAAACTGTCAGATCCGCCATCTTATGAGCAATTTCGTTCCTGTCTGGAATGCGCTTGAAATTATACGTAATAATTTTCAAATAAAAATGTTTGGAACAGCTGACACTTTGTTTACCTTTTTTCTCTCGCTTCGTTGGCTTTACTTTAGATGGTATACCTGTGGAACAACAGATGAAACTCACGCAGGTTTTTTAGGGGTTAGGAGGTTAGATGGCAGCAATCCGTGACAGGGAGAAGTAGAAAAGAAGATCACGGGTTCTAAAATGCTAGCTATCGATGCTTTTTGGACAACACTCCATTGGATGCTAAAAGCTAGGGTGAAGTGCAGATGATATAGGCAACCAGGATTGAACGCTCGATTGAAGAGGAGATTAACATTCTATGGCTGCACGAATTGCTGAATTTAATACCGTGACCCACAGGACCCCATTCCCAAAATCAAAGGAGACTTTCTTATCAGAATTTATTCCAAAGACACGTCCGTCAATTAATCCTAAATTAATTAATATTAATTTGACAGCCTCTGTGGTGTGGCGGTGTGGCGCTTGACTGCTACACCGTAGGCGCGGGTTCGATCCCCGCGCAGTGCAAATATTTGTATGCATTGCATGGGTCTGGGTGTTTCTATTTTTAATATGTAACGTATTTACAAAACAAGTATCAAAGTATGTTTATGCGTGTTCTAGATTCCATGACACTATTTAGTTGTATTGTTTATTGGTATCGGGTGGTGCTCACAAAACGCTGATGTTGGCAGTTGAACGTGGGCAACGAATGGTCTTGAAGGTGCTTGCTGGAAGGCCTATACGATTCCCAACGTCGTCACTTTACAGCCTATGCCAAGTGTTAACAGTCAGACAGTTATTTGTCTCGCAGACCATTCTCCGCAAACATTCACAAGTTCTATACAATCCAGCCATACCTATACATTTCCAAGCGTCGCTCGGATAGAATATGCGAAATAAAATACAGAAGGACGGTTGCAGCAAGTCGTCATTTCCGACATATATGTTCTAAAATCTATAATAAAATAAATAAAATAATGAATATTTATCAGATGACAAGAAATGAGCTAAAAAAGAATCTCGACACTTTTTTAAAATCCCTTACGTACGACGCAACCGAAGAACTTGTTGAGGTTTGATAACTTGATTTGGTCCTTGAGATATTATTTTGCGAATGTTGAATCCTGTCTTGGTTGAACTATGCACCCACACACAAACATACACACACACACATACACACACAACATACACTCACAATCAATTGCATCTAAGTACCCGGTTAATGGCAATAGGCTCGCCACCTATTACATTGGGACCTAAACATTAACTGGCGAAATGTGGGTGCTAGCACCTCTGCCTACCCCTTCGAGGAATACAGGCGTGAGTTTATGTTATGTTATGTTATGTTATTTTTTATTATTGAATTTTTGTATTGCATTTTTTTATTATTGAATTTTTATATTATTCCATTATTGGATTTTGTAATTGCTTATTGTTTAGTAACTCGGACGACGGAACAATGCATCATCTTATAAGGGTGGTGGCGTTGATGACTGCGCCTCAGTGTATACTTTTGCAGTCATCATCGAACCAATTTAGTCTATGTTTCCACTATTACTTTAGTTCCTAATAAAGATTTTTAATTTTTTTTTTTTTTTTAAAGTTAAGCTTACAATGGGTATGGATAGCGTTGTGTAGAATGTTTTGGAATATTTATTCAATAGCTGTATGAACGTGCAGGAGTGCTAGTTCATGGCTTGAATATCTTAATAGGTCTAATACACCCATCGGTCATGTTAATCGCACACATGGTAAAAATGCGCCCCGTTGTCCTTATGACGGGCGATTCAGCAGAATAATTGCTAGTCTATTAACAGAGGGTGCAATATTAATAAGTCGTTTGGTTCTGTGGTAATTAAATTGGAATAATATATGGACTGGCGCAACTTGAGCAAGTATTATGGATCGTTTTGTAGTTTCGAAGTTTCAATGATTTCATTTACTTTAGCTTCACTGCGTTATACTCACCGAGTTAGGCGTGATTTCAAGAAAACCCTGTTAGTTTAGGTGTACTTATGGGCTTTTTATAAAGCATTATTACTTACAGGGATTTCGTAACAAAACATCTGTATTAGGTAAATACATTGAATAATAGACCACGAAAGAAAATTGACTATACATTCGCTCTTAAAGACGGATATAAAGAGAAGGGAAATTTGAAGTGATTCAGATGGTTACTCAATAGCTGAGTTGGAAGAGCCTTCTCTGTAAGGGAAAGGTCCTGAGTTCAAGTCCCACTTGAGCGTTTTCATTTTTCCCGATGTATTCGAATTAAAGTCAGCATAATAAATGCTACAAAAATTCATTCATACACATTGCTATTCATAGACTAAGAATACACTGTTTTCTCTGTCTACGTTGCTATTGCAGTTTCTATGATGCGGTAGCTTTGATTCTAAAGGGAATACATCGAACGGTTATTCTTTCAAATGTCACTCTTTAAATCCAAATTTAAACATATCTACAACACCATAACAAAGAGGTCATTCCGACCCATTTAGCGTAACTCAAAGACCTTTGCGAATTTCCTATTCTCACGGTACTTAAAGAATATTTAGTAGCATAATCCCTTCGCCTACACCATAGAACACACCATGTCACACCGTGACCCTTACAACCAAAATAATACCAAACTAACCATATGTTTAGACTTTTACACATTTTTGACAAAAGCCTTTTGTAAACAACCAAGTAAATTCTACAATTAAATAAGTAATTGCCAAGCAAATTTAGCTTTTATGTCTCCGTAATAAGTTATAAGGGATGTTTTTATAACTGTAAAGTTGTTGTGTTATCAGGGTCAATATTTTTGAGACGGTTTGATTGTTTTGTGGGACAATGACGTCGTGGGAAGTGGGAAGATGTAGGAGGGTGTGTTTGCAATGTTTAGTTCTGATGCTCTGAATGGTTTGAATGCGCAATATTGACCGCAAGACACAGTCGGTTACTTTATAACGTGGTATTTAGCTTGTAGTTGGATGAGACAATTTTGATACTTCAATTTAGCAAAAGTTTGACGATTTTGCTCAATTGAAAATTAGGTAAAAATTAGAGCACTTGGTAAAGTTTTTGAAGCTCCATTTTTGCAAAAAAAAAATTCAATCACTTTAATAATTTGTCGTTTGGGGTAATATTAATTTACTTAAAGTTTATCCACATATAGGTAAAATCTTATAAGTTTTGGAAAGATTTATCCTAGAAAAAAGGTTGGAGAACCAAATCAACTTAAATGATTATTAAAAATGCCAATTGAAAAATACTTGGAGGACGGTATGGACTGAGGTCTGCAATAAAATATTTGATTTTGAATAAACTAGTCTTCTGAGGTCTTTGATTACATGGAACTCTGAAATTTTTAGATACCTACACCTACATAGTCTACCTACCTTGTACAGACGTAAGTATAAGGATGGATGCATATATAATCTTATAAATATAGGTCTAACTACAATTTCCCAATATATTTCGAATATCGAAGATAAGTCAAACCCGCCGTTATTCTGGAAAAAGCGGACCCCAGACTCTAAAGGTGAAGGCTTCGGATGCGACTGGAATTAACGCTAGGATAAAGAAGAGTATTATGCATATTTTTTCAAAAACCTTTTCATTTCATTTATTCATAATTTGCGATATATGGGAATTGTACATTGATGTTGATTGTTCCAATAAATCTAAGTATCAAAACGTTGTATAGTACACCACGATGCGCAAGCGCCGGCTGCTCGGCCATTGTTCGCGGCGGGCCGATGATATACGGCCCCAAACAGTCATTGTGAGAGTATTACAAGCATTATTGTACTGACCACTCGAGTATTGACTGATATCGCGTGCATACCGATATATCTACCTATACCATAAACATTTTTGTATTTTGGCTCTAGAAAATTCTTACAACTATTTACCTATGTTTCTTCACCATCTATAAAATTATCTAATTACCTGCTTTTGATGTGGTTTCCACTGTTAGTCAGATATTTTATTACTTATAAAAGGTTTGGCCGCGTGGTTTCCGGTAGAGAAGAATTTGAGCCCCCCCCATCTCTTCGCATGCGGTGTCGTACAAGGAAACTAAGGGATAGAGCTGTTTAACATCAGACAGATATATAGGTACAGCCCAGACTAAGCCTCAAATATAGGCTCGAGTCAACAATAGTGCCCGGACGGAATATTATGGCAATAGGCTCACCCCCTATTACGTGTGATTGAATCCAATGATTGGTGAAATGAGGGTGTTAATTCACCTCTGCCTAACCCTCCGGGAATAAAGGCGTGATTGTATGTATGGCATAATATATCACATGACACACTCAGAGTAAATTATGAAATCACCGAATTACCTACAGATGGTGTATGTTCTGATGAGCTCCTCCAATTAGTCCCACCCTCTCCTTTCCTTCACAGGACGACCCGTGCAGGGCTAAGATGCCATCCGTATACTAGAACCAAGCGTTTCAGTGACTCATTCCTATGCCGCACCACTAAGACCTGGAACACCCTGCCCCCTGCCGGCTCACGTGTTTCCTTCTTCCTACAGTCCCAGGCATCTGATGAGGCCGTCAACCTGAGTGCCACCACTGTTAACATGGACGTAAAATATTACTTACAAGAAAATAATAACGTAAATTCGTATTTACAATCTCTAAATTGTAATTAGAATTAAACAGAACACAAATAACGACATACAACTCACAAATCGATGGTGTTCAATCAAGGGTGCGGGATCATTGCGCGCATGTTTTTCATTACGGCCCCTCCAGGGGACAAACAAAACCGAACCACCATTGTCTTTTAACCACCGTGATGGTTATATGTCCCACTCTTGTTAATGTCGGCGTATTTGATCCGCATAAGAATGGCAAATGAAATTAAATAACAGTTTCAGTCCGTAAACGTTATACAGAAAACTATGAATGATAATGATTCACTTTACTAAGTCATTAGATTTTCGTATCATGGTGTGAAACGACGAAGTATAAAATAGACATTCGTCGGTTCACACCACTGGTCCGAATCGACGAATTCAAAAAAGGGCGTTGTGCGATTCACACCGTGGTGCGAACAGCTTGTGGTGTGAATCGACGAAGTACCCATATAATCTCGGAGTCCAGGGTCAGTTGCTGGTGCTACTTTTTTATATTGAACATATCAATATGATTTCACCAGACCTCATGGTAAACTGAAGACAAAATGTCAAGTAAAAGGGTAACCATTACAGACACCAAAAATTACCGATGGTCGATTCATTCGAAAAACAATCGCTTCGGGGCGCACTAGCATGGACGCATTCATTCGTCTATCAATAATATGTAATTCCTTCGATTGTTCGATAGTTAATCGGATAATTTGTCGTATCAACGAATAAATCGATATTCGAGTATGCACATCTTCAATTGTCAATTCATTCGAACGAGTTATTCAGGAACAATCGCTCATTGCTACCAACAATATAACAATGGTGGTCCCTTCTCCTTTAGACTTATTTGAATACCGCGTTTATGGGATCAGACTACCGTCTGACCTCCAAACCCTAAAAGAAAGTCTGCGTCAGAGCCCGTCCGTCTGTCTTGCAAGTTAAGTTACTTTGAATCTCTAATTATTTCAAATCATTCATCATCACATCATTCATCCAAAAAGTTAAAAAAAAAATGCTTTCACTCTTAATAAACTCAAACAATCTATCGTAGCTTCCAACATTACCTTGGTTACAAACTACCTAACTATGGTAGAATTATAATATGGTAGAATATGGTAGAATTTCCATCGCCCACTCCTAATAAATTAATTAGTACAATAAATCGCTGCCATTTACATGCTAAAACTTACCTACATGTTCTGTTTGGCCATGAAGTAAGAGCACTAATTAACTCATTAAATATAAGACAAATAATCACAACAAATTAGTAAAACAATAGCATAAAATAATCTCTAGTTTCTAAGAAGTTCTAATCAAGAATCTCAACATTCCACAGAAACAGTACTTAACCTATAAAAAAGTATACAAAGTGCTAATCAACCAGAGATCAACCAATGGTAATTAAGCCCTCATCATTATTAATTAGCAACACACGCGAGATTATCATCATCATTGACAGTTACAAACAATAAAACTACCTTAATATGCGACCTATGCTTTTTGATCTTTCACCTGAGTTCTACCTATTTTGTTACAGCCTAAGTCTAACAGTTATTTTATCTAAAGAGTAGAAACGAGATTTTTAAATAAACATGGATTCGTTGTTGAGATAGGAAATGTATGATTTGAGATTGACATGGTCATTCACATTATTATTGCGAATGACCGTGTCAATCTCAAATAATAGTATAAGTAACCGGGATATTTACCGTGTTTTTTATTTATGTTCAGTAACCGATATTTTATCATGTTCATGGTGTTTGAAACCGAGATATCGGTTACTCAACTTAAAAATCAAATGATCTAAAAATAAAAAAACCTGATCGCTTCTGAAAAGATCGAAGTAAGTTTGATAGCAGGCGGTATCCATTTGCCAATCATAAACCGAAAGAAAATTAATGGGTACCGCCTGCTACCAAACTTATTTCGGTCTTTTCAGAAGCAGTCGGGTTTTTTTTATTTTTAATCATTTGTTTTTTAAGTCTAAATCTGCAGTAGCCTAGTGGTATGGGTAATGGACTGCTCAGACGAGGTCTCGGGTTCGATTCCAGGTTTACCATGGCGCACACCAATGACTTTTCGATGCTTTTCGAAGTTATGTGTGTATTTATCGCAGGTTTATAAGTGCCCGGTTAATGGCAATAGGATCGCCACCTATTACATTGGGACCTAAACATAAACTGGCGAAATGTGGGTGCTAGCACCTCTGCCTACCCCTTCGGGGAATACAGGCGTGAGTTTATGTATGTTTTTTAAGTTGAGTAAGTGGCCATCATCATCATGGAGACTATTTTCCTGATTACATCTGAAGTTAAGGGGAAGTTCCGAAGCTCGTGATCCGCCTTCTGGCTTTTCCTTCTCCGCATCGCACGGGTTCACCCCTAAGCGGTGGCGAGACTTTTGTATTTTATTTGTAATGTCAAGGACATGTAGGCTGTCTTAGTAAATTGGTCGTCTCAATCAACGAGTAGCCTATTGCAGTTCACTGCTAGGCCTAAATCTCACACAATGTGTGTCATAGCACCTATTATAATTCAGTATCTAACGCAGTTTATATCTGTGACTGATATAATATTAGAAAAATTACAAACAAGTCTGAGAAACTTTGAAGGTCTTGTACCCCTAGTGGTGACAGCGGATGATCTATTGTCGTAAATAGTATGATAATGAAAAAAACACAGAAAAACAGGTCTTAAGTAAAGTTAAATAACGACATTATAAAGTACCTAAATGAAATTAGAAAACTTAAGGAGATTAAGCGTAAGAGGTAAGAGCGTCGGTAAGGATATAAAGAGAGAAAAGATTTGGATAAGTTCGGGTGTGGTCTGGTAACTCAGTGGTCAAAGTAAGTCCATGTAAGAGAAGGATCGCGGGTTCAAATCTCGCTTGGACCAATCATTTTTTTTCCTTTCCAAATCGATTTGAATAGTCTGATAAATTTGGTCACTTTCACCTTTCCTGTCCCTCTTGTACCCCCGGGTGGGTACCTATCGTAGAAGGTGCCTAAGGAATAGGGCTGTTCTCCATCCGACAGTAAACATACAACTCATTTTTTCCAATGTTTTTCGAACTTAACAGTTAGCATAATAAATGCTATAAAAAATTCATTCAAATATTTGGGCGCAGTCATCAAAATAGCAGGCGGTATCCATTTGTCAATCATAAACCGAAAGAAAATTAATGGGTACCGCCTGCTATCAAACTTATTTCGGTCTTTTCAGAAGCAGTCGGTTTTTTTTTATTTTTAATCATTTGTTTTTTAAGTCTAAATCTGCGGTAGCCTAGTGGTATAGGTAATGGACTGCTCAGACGAGGTCTCGGGTTCGATTCCAGGTTTACCATGGCGCACACCAATGACTTTTCGATGCTTTTCGAAGTTATGTGTGTATTTATCGCAGGTTTATAAGTGCCCGGTTAATGGCAATAGGATCGCCACCTATTACATTGGGACCTAAACATAAACTGGCGAAATGTGGGTGCTAGCACCTCTGCCTACCCCTTCGGGGAATACAGGCGTGAGTTTATGTATGTTTTTTAAGTTGAGTAAGTGGCCATCATCATCATGGAGACTATTTTCCTGATTACATCTGAAGTTAAGGGGAAGTTCCGAAGCTCGTGATCCGCCTTCTGGCTTTTCCTTCTCCGCATCGCACGGGTTCACCCCTAAGCGGTGGCGAGACTTTTGTATTTTATTTGTAATGTCAAGGACATGTAGGCTGTCTTAGTAAATTGGTCGTCTCAATCAACGAGTAGCCTATTGCAGTTCACTGCTAGGCCTAAATCTCACACAATGTGTGTCATAGCACCTATTATAATTCAGTATCTAACGCAGTTTATATCTGTGACTGATATAATATTAGAAAAATTACAAACAAGTCTGAGAAACTTTGAAGGTCTTGTACCCCTAGTGGTGACAGCGGATGATCTATTGTCGTAAATAGTATGATAATGAAAAAAACACAGAAAAACAGGTCTTAAGTAAAGTTAAATAACGACATTATAAAGTACCTAAATGAAATTAGAAAACTTAAGGAGATTAAGCGTAAGAGGTAAGAGCGTCGGTAAGGATATAAAGAGAGAAAAGATTTGGATAAGTTCGGGTGTGGTCTGGTAACTCAGTGGTCAAAGTAAGTCCATGTAAGAGAAGGATCGCGGGTTCAAATCTCGCTTGGACCAATCATTTTTTTTCCTTTCCAAATCGATTTGAATAGTCTGATAAATTTGGTCACTTTCACCTTTCCTGTCCCTCTTGTACCCCCGGGTGGGTACCTATCGTAGAAGGTGCCTAAGGAATAGGGCTGTTCTCCATCCGACAGTAAACATACAACTCATTTTTTCCAATGTTTTTCGAACTTAACAGTTAGCATAATAAATGCTATAAAAAATTCATTCAAATATTTGGGCGCAGTCATCAAAATTCAATGTTTAAAAATGGTTGAAAAATCATTCATTGTTTCCAACAGTTCGTAAGAATGTTGGTAGATGGCTGCACCGTCGCCCTTATAGACGGATATAAAGAGAAGGAAAATTTGGAATGATTCAAGTGGTGCTCAATAGCTCAGTTGGCAGAGCAGTCGCCCTGTAAGCGAAAGGTCGTGAGTTCGAGTCTCACTTGAGCATATCATTTTTTCCAATGTTTTTCGAACTTAACAGTTAGCATAATAAATGCTATAAAAAAATCATTCAAATACAACTCATAACTAACTTTTGCCACCAAGCGTTACAGTGACTGAATCCTATGTCGCACCACTAAGACCTGGAACTCCCTGCCAGCTCACGTGTTCCCTTCTTCTCACAGTCCCGGGTCCTTTAAGCGGGGCGTGAAAAGGCATCTAATGAGGCCGTCAAGCTGAGTGCCACCACTGTTAACATGGTACATTTTTACAATGGTGACCCTCTTTCCGAGACTTTGCCTTCAGCTTAACATCAGGCAAGGTGAAGTCAAATTGACGTGTCCAGTATAAAAAAAACCGCCTGCTTGACAGCGTCAAACCTTTATTATGTGGGACAGAAAATCATTCCGAAATGTGGGTATTAATACTTCTCTGCCTACCCTTTCAGGTATTTGCAAGCGTGATAATGTATGCACTTATGTAATAAAAACATTGTTGCTATTATTTTATTATAGGTGAGACAAGTTAGAGTCTATAATATGAGTGAGAACATCAAAGTGTCTCCAAGAACACTTCACGCTGACGACCGTCTCTTTATGGCGCTTTTTGCGTCCTATAAACTTTGATTGATTTACAACCTATATGAGTATGGTTTTCTTATCGTGGAACGGTTTTTGTAATGACCTTTCTGAATAGAGTTATTAAAATTTAATATTTTGGTGAAATAACTAAAGTTATGATAAAGTTCTTGGGAAGTTTTTGAATTCGGTGAAAGAGTTTGTATACTTACCACATTTTTTTTGTATTAAAGTATTCTATATTTTCTCTAACATGTATCTATATGTCCAAAGGGTCTCTCGTGTAATACAGGGCTAATGTGTTACTGTAAACCAAGCAATTTTCTTGAGTTCAATCTGTTACTGAGAAATTCCTCACAGAAGCGCGAAGCCTTTGAATTCATCTATGAATTGATATTTCGCAAAAAAGTAATGGAATAAAATAAATAAATAAATGAAAAAAAAAGTCTTTATTGTTCACCAGGGCATAGAAAATAAATCAAAGGTACAAATTTATATGGTACACAATTTGGTGGCCTTATCGCACTGAGGTAATTTCTTACAGGCAACCATAGGATGGAGTACGATATAGATAAAGGGATTTGGGGCGGTTTGGTGTACTTAGAGATTATTATATTGAGAGAATGATTAGAGAAATATTTCATAATCTTCTACCTCAGATATCCGCGGATATTTATACGAAAACTGACATCTGCTACATCACTAAAAACAAAAAGGCAGCAAATAACCCGTCCTTAACGGTAATACCACCTTGAAAATAAAGTTTTCCCTACGATTGGCACGGAGTTCAAAGTAAGAGTTTTGTCATAGCGCATTGTGCTCAGATGGGTCCCTAATAACTGGTGTTTTGTCACCAGCGTCATTCAAACGGTAATAATGTGGTACGTTGAGCAGAACCGTCTGACGAGCGGCGTATTAAAGGTGGTGATTTGGAATCTTTTGAGTTTTGTCATTTATAGAAATCAGTAAACAAACAATGATTGTTGTTTAGGTGGGGGATATGTTAGGTGGGTGGTTTTCTTCTCGGGGACCGGTCAGATGATAATCAATAGGAAGGTAGGACAGCGGACTCCCATACAGCCGTATATCTTCTAAATATAACTCAAACGTGACTGACTGACTGACATAGTGATCTATCAACGCACAGCACAGACATAGCCTATGTCCTTTCTCATGGTCTAATCTACCCTTATACCAAATTTCATCATCGGTTCAGTGGTTTAGGCGAGACAGACAGACAGAGTTACTTTCGCATTTATATAATATTAGTATAGATTTAGGGGAGGCCTACAACTATTGCAGATGACGATGACGTGTAATACTAATAATACTACAGAGTTAAACAGTGTTTTCCTACTGTAAGCAAACTTTCATTTGTATGCAATAGGAATAAAGGCTATTTACGCCATGCCATTAGTACTACTAAGATGTACAACTAGTGGTACAAATAACACACTTTTGTACCTCCAGTACTACCAGTAGTACAAATGACACACCTTTATATGTCTAGTACTACCAGTATTACTAGAAACCTCACACGGCATGCATTAGTAGTACAACTACCCTGAGGAGGGCCAGACCCCTGAGGAGGGCCAGACCGTAAGGGATGGCCCTGGGTCAGCCGGGGTGCGAGGGATATGTCTTTGACAACCTCACCTCCGGCCTAGCACTAAGACCCACAGTCGGCGTGCGGTTTTAGTCGGTTCGAGTCCGACATAACCTCCCCTTCCGGCTCCGGCAGGGGGGGTATCCGTGGGGATTTCCGCACGAAAAAAAAAAAAAAAAAAAAAAAAAAAGTAGTACAACTACACATTTTTTTTTAATTTTTTTTACATCCATTTGTAAGTATTTAGTAGAAATCTGCGGTAGTCTAGTGGTATGGGTAATGGACTGCTGAGACGAGGTCTCGGATTCGATCCCAGGTTTACCATGGCACACACCAATGACTTTTCGATGCTTTTCGAAGTTATGTGTGTATTTATCGGAGGTTTATAAGTGCCCGGTTAATGGCAATAGGCTCGCATTGGGACCTAAACATAAACTGGCGAAATGTGGGTGCTAGCACCTCTGCCTACCCTTTCAGGGAATACAGGCGTGAGTTTATGTTATGTTTTTAAGTATTCCATTTAGAAGCATACCAAAAAGACGCATCGTTAATGGCTACCTTTACATATCGATGCAAAAACAAGCTACTAAAAGTTTATTGAAATAAAACCACTTTTTACGGATTCTATCGCGATATATTTGTTATTATTACTTTTAAACCCGACGTTTCGGCTGCTTTGCAGCAGCCATTTTCGCGGTGTGACTCACGATGGTAGTTGTCACATAGTTTGAAGTTTAAGTTATCTCAAAATACCCGAATCATGGTGAATTATTGGTGTTCATATTTACGCAGAATGAGCTCACTGTGTTGTTAAGTCTTGCTGGATTTTGCTGCTTACTGGGTTTGATTAAGTGGATGACTGGGTCCCAAGCTGGTGGTACGGTCCATCCATCCTCTCTATTAAAATTTGGGTGTTTTTTAATTTCAATAGCCTCGCGGATCTTTCTAGGAATATAGCGGTGTTCTTTGGCGAGTATCTGTGGTTTATCAAACCTTAGGTAATGGTTGGTGCCTTTTTGCGCGTGTTCACATACAGCTGACTTTGTTGAGCGTTGGTGTTTTATGTCAGCTATGTGTTCTTTGACCCGAGTGCCAATGCTTCGCTTGGTTTGACCAATATATGAGAGCCCACAGTCACAGTCTATTTTGTAGACCCCTGCATCTTGTAGAGGTAGTTGGCACTTGACAGATGGTAAAAATTGACTTATCTTCGTTGGCGGCTTGTAGTATGTGTTGATTGAAGCTCGCTTCAAGATGTAGCCAATCTTGTCAGTGACCCCTCGTACATACGGTAGTACAGCAGGCTGGCGTTCCACCGTGGCTGGTTTTTCTCGGGATCTGTGACTCAGGCGCGGTGGTTTGAGCTTGTTGTCTTGCAGTACTTGCTTGACATGTTGAAGCTCAGCGTTCAGGTGTTTCTTGTCACAGATCCCACGGGCTCTCTGAAACAAAGACATTCCTACGGTAGCTAACTGTTTAGGGTGGTGGTGAGATTCACCGTTTAAGTACCTACCTTATTTACACGTATACCTGTACATGACTGCATAGACATCGTTAGGAACAAACTAATAGAAAATACTATGCCTGAGGAATATGCTGACATACTAAAACAATGCCTAACAACTGGCTATCTGTTGTGGGACAACAAGTACTACCTACAAATCGATGGTGTGGCGATGGGCTCTCCAGTCTCGCCTGTCGTAGCCGATATATATATGGAAGCCTTCGAGGCCCGAGCCTTGCAGACGGCCGCCTTCACACCACGGATTTACAAACGGTACGTAGATGACACTTTCACAATACTACCAACAGATAGTGTAAATACATTCCTGAACCATCTTAATTCCATTAATAACAACATTCAATTCACTATGGAATCAGAGGCAAATAATTCATTAGCTTTCCTAGATGTTCTTGTTATCAGAAATCCTAATAATACCTTGAGCCACACTGTGTATAGGAAAAAGACTCATACTGATAGGTACTTAAACGGTGAATCTCACCACCACCCTAAACAGTTAGCTACCGTAGGAATGTCTTTGTTTCAGAGAGCCCGTGGGATCTGTGACAAGAAACACCTGAACGCTGAGCTTCAACATGTCAAGCAAGTACTGCAAGACAACAAGCTCAAACCACCGCGCCTGAGTCACAGATCCCGAGAAAAACCAGCCACGGTCGAACGCCAGCCTGCTGTACTACCGTATGTACGAGGGGTCACTGACAAGATTGGCTACATCTTGAAGCGAGCTCCAATCAACACATACTACAAGCCGCCAACGAAGATAAGTCAATTTTTACCATCTGTCAAGTGCCAACTACCTCTACAAGATGCAGGGGTCTACAAAATAGACTGTGACTGTGGGCTCTCATATATTGGTCAAACCAAGCGAAGCATTGGCACTCGGGTCAAAGAACACATAGCTGACATAAAACACCAACGCTCAACAAAGTCAGCTGTATGTGAACACGCGCAAAAAGGCACCAACCATTACCTAAGGTTTGATAAACCACAGATACTCGCCAAAGAACACCGATATATTCCTAGAATGATCCGCGAGTCTATTGAAATTAAAAAACACCCAAATTTTAATAGAGAGGATGGATGGACCGTACCACCAGCTTGGGACCCAGTCATCCACTTAATCAAACCCAGTAAGCAGCAAAATCCAGCAAGACTTAACAACACAGTGAGCTCATTCTGCGTAAATATGAACACCAATAATTCACCATGATTCGGGTATTTTGAGATAACTTAAACTTCAAACTATGTGACAACTACCATCGTGAGTCACACCGCGAAAATGGCTGCTGCAAAGCAGCCGAAACGTCGGGTTTAAAAGTAATAATAACAAATATATCGCGATAGAATCCGTAAAAAGTGGTTTTATTTCAATGAGTGACATTCGCGTAAACTTCAGAAAATATTATACTAAAAGTTTATACAATTAAACAGGCGGGATTCGAACTGGCAACATACAAAGCCCATCAATTAGCGAGTGTCCGAGTGTCCAGTGATCCATCACAGGGGTGGTTAATGTTTTAATTAAGGAAACCACCCTCGACACCTATTTGTGGCAAAAACCACCCTTTTATGAGTAATTTGTGTACTTTCTGTCTGGACTGGGTTGTAGGTATACGGGTTCGAGCCCTGCACACATAGATACACACACATATATAGACTTAAAAACTTTTTTAATTTATTAAGATGATATTTGAAGGCATTATTAATCAAACTCTCCCAATGTTGGGAGGCTTTAGCTTACTGTTTTCACGCTGGCCAGACGGGTTGGTAGAGGGACCGTCGCCCTTAAAGACGGATTTAAAGAGAAGGGAAATTTGAAGTGAGTCAGGTGTGGCTCAATAGCCCAGTTGGAACAGCATTCCTCCTGTAATGGGAGTACGTGGGTTCAAGTCCCACTTGAGCGCTTCTTTTTCCCGATGGATTTCGAACTTTAAAAGTTAGCATAATAAATGCAATATCTATCACTCATCAAAAATCAATGTTCAAAAATAGTTGAAAACACATTCATTGGTTTCAATAGTTCGTAAGAAAGTTGGTTGATGGCTCCACCGTCGCCCTTAAAGACGGATATATAGAGAAGGTAAATTTGAAGTGAATCAGGTGTGGCTCAATAGCTCAGTTGGAAGAGCATTCCCTCTGTAAGGGAAGTACGTGGGTTCAAGTCCCACTTGAACGCTTCTTTTTCCCGATGTATTTCAAACCAGAATAACTGAAAACATTAAATAAGACCAAAGTAATAAAAAACTTTAATTAAGATGGATGATATATGTATTTATTTATTATCATGTTATGTATACGCTTCCCCCACCACTAAAATTGGAAACTTTGAATACAACTAGCTTTTGCCCACGTCTCCACCCGCGTGGATGTCGGTTATCGCGACCAAACATAGCCTATGTCCTTTCTCAAGGTCTAATCTACCCCTATACCAAATTTCATCAAAATTGGTTCAGCGGTTTAGGCGTGAAAGCGTAACATATAGACAGACAGGCAGAGTTACTTTCGCATTATGTAAGTATGGATTATTTTTTCTATCATCTAATCTACCAATTCTAATAGGTTTCCACGAAGCGCGAGTGACTACAAATTTAGCTGGGTGGGCCTCCCTACCTATTACAAATCCGATAGGTATACCTCCATTACGCTAAGTCTGCCGCTTAATATATCAAAAGTTATCCCAGAATGAAACCGTCTTGTTCCATTATTGCCAGAATACGTAAAATGCTAATCCAGAAGATTCCAATGTAAATAATGCGACCTAATTAAGCTTTATTCTGCCAAAGACAAGCGTTATCTTTGAACTTACCTGCCTTGCTACCTTATGTTGCGAAATCATTTCTTCTTTACGTTTGGAATTCAACTCTAGTTGTCTAATGATAAAGTTGGTTTTTGAATAATAAGAATTGTGTTAGTAAGAAGTTTACGTGAGGAATAGGGTTGTCATGTTTTGTTTTTTAAATGTTTGAATTTTTTTTTGCTTTTTGCTTTCAGCAACCATGGTCTCATAGAGGTTAAGATGGTGGGGTTTTTGATGTATAAAGTCTTTTTTTTAAAGAATTATACTAGAAGCCGAAACAATACACTGGTATTCCCAATAATCCAATAACCCAATGAGAAATTGCTGGTTAGAAGTGGATCCACATTTACCTGTGGGTCGGGATTTCAACCTTGGTCCTTTCCATCGTAATTCCATTTTTATAACCACTAAGCTTATGCTCCATTATCATATTTTTATTATATTTTCGTTGTTGGTGTTATTAAATACAAAATCTGACCGTGTTGTGCTATTTAATGTAGCTTTTACCCGTGGCTCCGCCCGCGTGGACGTCGGTTATCGTGACCGAACATAGCCTATGTCCTTTCTCATGGTCTAATCAACCCCTATACCAAATTTCATCAAAATCGGTTCAGTGGTTTAGGCGTGAAAGAGTAACATACAGACAGACAGACAGAGTTACTTTCGCATTTATAATATTAAGTATGGATATTTACTATAAAAGTGACCACCATGTTTATTTTCATCTGTCACTGCAAGTAGCACCTTTAATATATACAAATTCTTACACGAGCAAACACTGACACACACAAATCTTTCTCTCCTGAATGATGGGATACTCAGTGATAAATCCTTTCAATGGCTGTTGAATGAACAGACAGACTAGCATTCGTTTACTTACAATACAAGGAATTAGTAGGTTTCTAGGTTTACCTTATAAGATACGCAAGTATACGTCAGTTACTGGGTTTTCTAGAACTGTGATACCCATATTTGGTGAACAAATTGTAAGTGGTTACATTGAAACCCCAGCTTACTTACTTCGTAGATTTCATGGCATAATTTAATGCTCGCTAGCTTTTTCCTGCTGCTCTATGCCTGCTACTACAGGAATGTATTACCTACTGAGATAAATTAGTCCGAGTCAGATTATTATAGAAGCTATCTCTGTGCCACACCCAAATTCGCTTTGGTATGTATGACTGAGTAAAATACAGCTAATGCTGCAACCACGAGACACGTGACTTCCATATATTATTAGATACAAAGCGTATAAGAAAATGTTTTTTGGCCAATGATCTTTCTATTATTATTTTGAATTTCTGTCTAAAATTCACTTAAATTCGATTTAGATAGGAATAATTGAACCCTGAACCGATTATTTTTTTCTTATGCTAATCGATTTGAATAGTACAAAGAAAGAAAGAAAATATTTTTATTCGGCACATTACATGAAGTGACAACAACATAAAAATGTACAAGAAAAATAAAATATCACGTCACAGCTGTGCAGAATAAAGGTCGCCTCTCAGCGTAAATGCTGTCCGCGTGGTAGTGCAGGCTATACCTACTAAATGCTTTAAAAATTTCATTCATTTCACTGAAATTTTTTTTGTATCTCTGTCTATATTTTCTTTGATTATGTCTTACTGAATTTAGTATAATTGTACAGTAAAAAACACACTTGATCATAAAAAGGATATCTGGAAGAAGTCTAGCGACTAGCGATAAGACCCATTATACACCACTCTTTAATTAACTGTTATTGTTTATTGTACAATGAAGAGTGTATGTATACCTATGTATTGTATTGTACATTGACTTTTTTTTGCTTTAATTTCCAATTTTCGTATATTATTATCGATGTATTTTTTTTCTTTGTAGTGCCAGCCCTACGCAGAGCCCTCCTTGGCCAACATTAATAAGGAGAATTAAGATTAAAATGATATTAAATTTTGATATTGTGTTGTGTACGGATTATTCTGAAGGAAATTTTAATATGGGGCTCGCTCTTTGAGTTCTTTGTGGTCGGGGAGGGCCCTCCACTCTGTTCTAGCTTTTGTACCTTTCAATTATGTACCTGGGACTTAACAGTAGATAGTAGATACTGAATTATGGTTTGGGCAGGATTTTTTTCTAAAGTATCCGTTCACAATGGTACCTAATATTTCTGTCTAATATTAAGTTTTTTCACTCAGGGGGCAGACAAGCCTACTTGTCCGTCTGGTGAAAAGTGGCTACCGGGACCTAAATTAGGTTGCAACACCAGGGCGTTACAGTAGTGCGACTGATCCTTACATTTTACTTTTGTGAGTATTATAATAGTTAAGGCTTGCGGTAAAAATTGCGGTTTATGTAGGTTAAGTTTATTCCTGAATTCAATTTTGTACGGAACCCTCAGTCCGCGAGTGTCCCTCGCAATCGACTGGCTTCTTCTCTGTAAGTACGAACTTGTAAGTTGTATTCGGATTCTTCTTCTTGTTATCTCTAAGTATATTGCGCAGTGTAAAACTTAAACTTCTTTTTTTTGTAAAGTGCACGTCAATTTTACTTCACCTCGCCTGATGGTAAGCTAAAGGCAAAGTCTCGGCAAGAGGGTCACCATCGTAAACATGTACCATGTTAACAGTGGTGGCTTGACGGCCGGCCTTATCATGCCTTTTCACGCCCCGCTTAAAGGACCCGGGACTGAAGGAAGAAGGAAACACGTGCGATATTATTACATTGCGACAGTAATTATCAGAATCACAGTGGCTATTTTAAATTTCTAATAGAAAAACTTCATTCCTAATTACTCAACTCAGGTACAGAACCGTACTGGGTTTTGTTCAAAAGATAAAAAACACGCACCAATGAGTAAAGATTCCTTATAATTTGAAACCACCGACAGTTTTCAAAGTTACCAAAAGATTTGTACAAACAATAACTCATAACAAGAAACACTTCTTCTCCGAGACATACTTTGAATAATTAATTTGATAGTAGGGTCAGTCCACCTCTCCCCCCCCCCCAGCCGGGACTCAATCATCGCTAATCAAACCCTATTGTGAGATGCTCGTGGCTTTTTATAAATACTTCGACTCAACTGGATTGATGGGAACGGTGTGGTGGTAGACTTATAGTATATTGTAGGTAAAACAGTATAAGGTTGGTTTTGGTGAGCGAGTGCAGTCGCTTATGAAAGGTGTCTTTCTGAAAATTTGAAGGTGTCTTTTATATGCTTGACGGGCTCGAGGCTAATTTTTTTTTTTTTTTATATAGGACACGTCAATTTGACTTCACCTCGCCTGATGTTAAGCTAAAGGCAAAGTCTCGGAAAGAGGGTCATCATCGGAAACATGTACCATGTTAACAGTGGTGGCACTCAGCTTGACGGCCTCGTTAGATGCCTTTTCACGCCCCGCTTAAAGGACCCGGGACTGTAGGAAGAAGGAAACACGTGAGCTGGCAGGGAGTTCCAGGTCTTAATGATGCGGCATAGGAATGAGTCGCTGAAACGCTTGGTTATAGTATATGGATGGCATCTTAGCCCTGCACGTGTCGTCCTGTGTATGGTATGTTGTGTATGGTAAACGAGTAGTTTAGTTAAGATAAATGAAGTTCGAAAAACATCGTAAAAATGAAACGCTCCAGTGAGACTTGAACTCACGACCTGGGGGCCAACCACAACCTCTTAAAGCAGTATTATTTCAATCTTACTTCGTGTTTTGGTACCACGACCTCTTAAAGCAATATTACAATAATGTTGTTTAAATTAGCAGTTTTGGGACGTCACCCATAGTTTTCGTTCTTTTTGTTCGTTCAGCGTCAAATATGACATCCTTAATAAAGTCAATAGTTACAAACAACGATTGAAAAAACAATATTCGAGGAGTTTATCAGCTTCTAAAAGCTATGCTAATATTGCTTATTCACGAAATCGTCATCGAATGCAGTCGCGATTAAAATGAGACCCTTTCCATTACCTATATGAAATTGGTTCAATAAGCGAAAGAGACTCCCACAGAGTGATGAATAGAGTCCACACTGTTGAAAATCCCTATCTACAGAGTTCTCTGTAAAGACTAAGGTAAGCCTATATTTATATTGAATTAAGTACACGCTAATGTATTGTAATGTGTGATTGACCACTATTAGTTTCGTAAATATGTCATGTTCTTAACGTAGTTGTTTTTTTCTAGGTGTTCATTGCATTACCATTTTATAGGCAACTGATGCGAGAGCCATAGCATAAGCTGAGTGAACAACCACGCACAAATAATAACATGCATGATGGCTATTTCAAGAGTTCAACGGTTGCTCGAAAGGCCGCATTAAGATCCAGTTATAATAATAACTATTTTACAAATATAATTGCTTTTATAAATTATTCCATGTAATACCTACTAAATAAATAATATGGTGTCTATATTAATCGAATAACCATCTTTGTACGCTTGCTTCCACCATCACACTTGCCGCGTTTCCAAGCTGGATTGCGATGGCCAGCCTCAGCACCAAAAACGATCCGGAACGAGAGTCGATTGTAATGATGTCGATGAGGTGATGACCGTTAAGTGTAAATATCTATCAAGCTGCGAGTATCAAGCATTATTTAATTAGAATTTGAGCTATTAGAGCGGGTGGCGCGGAGATCTAGATAATAGAAGCCAACTAAAAGACAAAAGGATGTGCAGTGTGCATTTTACAAAAATGTACTCTTTGTTGTGACAAAGCCTTTTTTTATAGTGTGGAAAATCCCCACGGATTCCACTCCCACGGAGCCGGTGGAGCCGGTTATGTCGGACTCGAACCGACCAAAACGCACGCCGTCTTGGGTCCTTGATTGCCGGAGGTGAGATTGCCAAAAGCATATCTCTCGCACCCCGGCAGACCCAGGACCATTTATCCTTCTTTCGAGATGGCCCCCTTCGAGTTGTGGGGACCCTAGTGTCCCCACCTAGCCCCGGACACGGGGAGGGCACTTTGCGCCTTTGGGCACTTTGTTGTGACAGAGCATCAGTGCGCATGTCCATTTTAATGTCATCAAGTGACATCGGTTCGGTTCTCACAGCAACGATCTTAATATAATAACAACATAGCTGCACTCCTTGGCTTCGCCCCGGTGCTATGAATTACCTATATACTTTTAGATACAAATCTTTCACACAAACCTTGTCCTAACCAAAATAAATGGGTAGATAATGAAAATCTATCCAATTGTGGAATGCACTAAAAAGCTCTATCTAACCTTGGGACTCGAGAGCCTTGAATGTCGTCAAGTTCAAGCAGTATTCTTAATTCGGGTGCCACTCCGTCATACGTATCGCACTCGAAACGGTGCTATCGATGTGCTGAAATAAAACTTGACCCTAGGACCCGTTGCCTCGCACCCCTTGCACCTGTTATAATTGTATGATGTGATCATGAATGCCCAGACAATTAAAAACATATAAAATTATTACGGCTTTATATTTGCGGTAGAAAATAAAATTTTACATAAGTAGGTTCCTAGAATACAAAATTCACGATTGTTATGAAGACATTGAATATTAATGAATTGTATTTTATTCTTAAGTTTGCATGCTTGTCACAAAGAGGGTTCAAAACAACACTCCTACTGCGTTTACTTAGGTTTAGATGTTGAGGCATTTGAAGATTCTTTGTATCGCACACTAATTATTCCACGTTGTATAACAAAGAAATGCTTTCTTAGGTCGATGTGTTTTAATTTGCTACTTAGGATAGAGCATTTTCACATAGCTTCAATGCCACTTGGTTATCACTGAAAATCATTCACATTCATCGAACACTGGCGTCTTTCAGCAGTAGCCTTAGACGGAGAGCTCTTTCTCAGCTTCGGATAGCGACATAATAATAATTATATTCTTCATTCAGCATAAGCAATTAACATAGTAGATGCTCGTTGCTTCGGACTCCCAGCTTACAAGTTACAACCCCGCTCTACTACCACTTTAAATAGTACATATAAAATATAAATAGATAATATTTGCATGATTTGATCAAAATGCCCAGGCAATTTAAACTATAAAATTATTAATGGCTTTACAAGGCTTTACATATTATTTGCGGTGTAGGTGTAAAATAAAATGTCATAATAAAATTATTTTAATGTCAGATGACAGATAGTTTTCTTTTTTTTCTTTCAATATCCTGCCAGTTACATAAAAGAGTATTTATATCAAAAACGTTTTACAAATTACGTGAATGTTGTTCCGTTTTGTGTGAGAAACAATGATATTTTATATGTAATATAAAATATATATATTATATTATTATTTTTTTTTTTTTTTTATTTTATTTTATATTTTCTTCTTTTTTATATGTAATATCATTGGTGAGAAAGAGATGGCGCTACACAGTATGACAGAACGTACAGCGATCTCTCTTTTCCTTGTTTGCAGGCTTGTTGCAGGCACAAAAATAACCTTACTCAAATTCGTACCATGAGCGTACAATAATGTTTTATTTTATTCCTGCTTATTGACGGAAATGAATGAACTATTTAGAAAGAGTTATGTATTCCTTGCAATAATTCATTCGCATTAGGGCTGTACTCCGGAGACAAAAAGACCGGAGCACCTCTGGAGATTTTTGCGAACAACCGGTTATCTTTCTCAAAAACTCCGGAGATTTTATATATAGTTAAATATTCGCCTTTTTTCATGAACACTATTTTACTATATATTTTTGATTATATGATTAGATTCCATAGCGATACGATTTTATCGAAGTATATGATGTATAGATGTTCGTGCATTTATTAAAAAGTAGGTAATATATACATATAATCACGCCTATATCCCCGGAGTGTTTTGGCAGAGGTGAATTAACATCAACACCCACATTTCATCAATCATTGCATTCGGTCGGTCCACCTATTGCCGTATTCCGGTCACAAATTCAGTAATAAGTTGATTTCATTAGTCTACAAATTGGACGTTTTCATAATGTTTTAATAAGAGGATTATGATAATAATAGTAATACAATGTCTCAAATGGGTAGGTACTTAAAAAAATTACGAAACTGACTAAATATACTTCCGCGTAATCGAAGAATGTCCGGAGGCTTTTCGAAGATTTATTAAACCTAGAGAAAAATCACCGGATACTGAAATCTTCCCTGGAGTCAAGCCCTACGCCTAATGTATGTCAGTGATTTCTTTTTTAGAGACCATAGAGTTCTTTTATTCAAAAAGGATTTTTAAAAAGAAGTTTTTACTTTGAAGTAAAATACTTGTAATTTTTAGAATTGTATTTGTTTGCTTAATATCTAAGCAATTTCTATGCATTCTTCTATACAATTTATACTTGTAATTATAGGCGTTTCCCGGGATGCGAGTCTTCTCACTGGGCACCATGCTAGCTAAAAACCGGAGAAGACTGAGCGTGGGTGACGAAAATGCCTTATTGATCCACCTAATTGAAACTGCATGCGGTTTTAGTTGGTTTGAGTTAGATATAATGGCCGTGTTGGCCAAACAGGGAGGTATCCGTGGAACACAATAAAAAGTACTTTTAAACCGTTATAATAGTCAGCTTGACCATTTCTTGTTTAAGTTAATGTATATAAATACGGTTTACTTGCTTTTTGGGTTACGAAAATGATTTTTTGAGCAGTATTTTGCAAAACAATAATAAAAAAGTTGCTACCTAGCAACTTTTTTAAAACGGCTAAATTTGACATAAAAACAATAATGTTAAATACAATACTGCTCTAAAATCTCGTCATGGTACGAATTGAATGAACTAAAATTAATTTGACGTCACAAAAGCACTAAGCAGGAATACATGACATGCACAATGTACGGTTGTGGTACGAATATAAGCAAGATTACTTTAAGCTTGACACAAAACTCTCCTGCAATAAGACTGTTTTGTAAACGGTTGTGGTAGGCCCCCTGTCCCTTACAGGGGGAATGCTCTTCCAACTGAGCTATTTAGCCACACCTGATTCATTTCAAATTTTCCTTCGCTTTATATCCGTATTTAAGGGTGACGGTGGAACCATCTACCAACATTCTTACGAACTGTTGATAGATGGCTCCACAAACTTCGGCTTCTTACGAACTTTTCGAACTTATAAAAGTTAGCATAATAAATGCTAGAAAAAAAAATCATTCAAATATTAGTCAGGTTGATCTCGCGGAAGCCCGCGAGTTTGATGCCCGCGAGTTGAGGATTGATGAATGACCCATCTTAGAATGTGACTGATCCATCTTAGAGAACCCTCCATGCTACAAAGACTACGAGAGTTGGGCCGGATGCCTTTCAAAAATCTATGGCATTCGTTGCGAGCAGTCGGAGCACAAAAGTCCGACAACCAACCAACAACAAACGGTTGTGGAGGTCAGGTCACAGTTGCTTCGCAGAAAATATCGAGGTTCAGCCGTTTCGTAGGTAATTAGACTAAAAGCAGACCCGGAGTTGGTTGAATAGGCTCAGATAAAGAAAGGAAAGATATCTTTAATACCTTTTTTTTCGTGCGGAAATCCCCTAGGATATTTCCCCCACCGGAACCGGAGGGAGAGGTTATGTCGGACTCGAACCGACTAAAACTGCACGCCGTCTTTGGGTCTTCGTGCTAAGTCGAAGGTAAAGTTGTTTTCGATATATCCCTCGCAGCCCGGTTGACCCAGGCCCATCCCTGACGGTCTGGCCCTCCTCGGGAGATATACTTACTTAGTTGCACTATTTATTTGCAATTAATGGTTATTATCGTTATTAAACTTACAGAAATGAACTCTTTTTTGCGTAACGCGGTGAAAGGTGATAATTATTATAATCCGTTTTTAACACCGATGTTGACTTTTAAATATATGACATAAGTGTTATTTACACGTTCTGATAAGGTCTACCAACTTGTCACAAAAGGCATAAATATAATGTTAATTGAGAAATCCAATCCTATCCCATAAATTCTATGTGAGAGTACTTATAAGTGTATCTAAATCTTATAATATCGTAAAACTATCAACATTTTTGAAACATGAAGTGTTATGTGTCAGGGAACATTATAAGCTGCCTGTTCACTATGGAGAATTGACAAATTTATATTTATGGGATCCAAACGTGTGGAATGCAGTGTCCATTCACGAGACTCGTACGAACCTATTACTGGGGTAAAAAGCGTATGTTCCAGACTTTAGCTCTGTGCCAAATTTCAGGCTGAAGTCAGTATGAAATTTCTCGTACGTTACATGAATGTTACAAAAATACTGAACTAGAAAATAATAAAAAACCGACAGCCTCTGTGGCGTAGCGGTAATGAACGCGGTCGCTATGCAGGAGGCGTGGGTTCGATCCCCGCACAATGCAAATATTTGTATGCATGAATATGGGTATTTGCATTGGTCTGGTCGTGTCTCAAAAAGCACGTTAGGCCGTCGGTCCCGTTTGCCATACAAACATCTATGGCAGTCGTTACGGGTAGTAGGAGTCCTCAAAAGTCCAACAACTGGTCTAGATGTAATGCTTCGATATCGCCTTAGGATTGTGGAGGTCAGATGGCAATCACTTCACAGAAAATATCGAAGTTTAACCAAATCTGCAGTTAGACTGGTAAAGCGGACCCCACACTCCAAGCTGAAAGCTTCAGATGCAAAAAAATGGGATTAACCCTAAGATGATGACGAAGAAAATAATAAATAATAAAAATTAACCATTTCAAAGTAACTCACCTTAACATTTAACTGTGACGTGGACGATAGACCAGCCGTGATTCCTCGTCTCTAGGCAAAGTTTTAATAACACTGTACTTTGATTCCGAGGTAATCCGTCAGTCTAGATCTATATAAGTACATATACATACTCACGACTGTCAAACCTCGAACTGGTAGGCAGAGGTGTAATAAACCCCATTTCGCGAACTATGATTTTCGGTATCACGTTATAAGAGGCGAGCCTTTACATCTGTCAAAACCAAATTAAATGTCAAAAACGGTACCTACTTTATTAAATTTTCAAGAAAGAAAATTACAAATAAAAAATGTCGCTACGATGATTAGCTCTATTTTCATTATTATCGTAATCGTTTTTGTCCTTTGGAAGATTGCGAGTAGGTTGGATTTAAAAAATATTTTTATCAAGAGAATGGACCCTTAGAGATCCGTTCAGCAGATTATATAACAAAATATCCAAAAATCTTCACATACTTTCACATTTACTATTTTAGTAGGATACAGTAAATTCCTTAGTGAGCCAGTGACTTGCTAGCCTTAAAAAAGTGAGAAGATAAACGATCTCAATTTGTAGGCTTTTTTGTGATTTCTGTTTATGTAAATTAAAAAAAAACTGTTGTCTCTAAAACTGTTTTAAATTGATGAGTATTTAAAATGATAACAATATTATACGACAAATTAGAAATGTGTTATTTTATAATTCTTCACGTTTATAACTCAATTTCGGAGTCGGATCAAAATATAGAATAGTAAACACGCTATGAAAATTAACAAATATTTTGACTTGACCAACGAGTTAACCAAAAATGGCTATGTGGTTAAACTCTACGCCGTAGAAGTAGGAGCATTGGACGATTTACTCCCGAAATGATTTAAACTTATATCTAAAACGGCGTTGATAGGATCTTACCAAATTTGGATAGGTAGAGGGGGGAACCCGACTGACGGTGGAGGTTGTCATGTTTAGGGACGCGTCAATCAAACGACATGTATCGAGATGTACTCTTTTAATGATCTTTCACAGATACCGACATTAGGTCGATAGGTAGGTACCGACATCTCCCTCGAAAAACAAATTTTACTCACTCATTCTTAACTTAAATTTCTTATCTTATTCATTATTATGTGCTAAATAATGAAAAGCATGCAATAAAATTTTTATTTCAGTAATTTGATAAAAATTAATAACAAAATTAACAAAATTATTAATAACAAAATTATACAAACATACTCAGAACAGAACAACATGCCTTTTGTGTTATGTAGATACACTTTTTCGCTATAGGTGCTTATTGATTTATTATTAGGTAATCATAATTCAATCTGATTCAATCCAATAAATTAGAGAAAAAAAAACGATACAGTTATTCGCTTATGGTATATAGGTATCTACTTACATCTAATTTCATATTTAATTATCACATCACATATTCATATATTGATTAAGTAGTTATATTATCTCATTAACATTATATTACATTATTTTATTATATTATCAGCTCACAATATTTATATTATAGTATAGGCAAGTAGGTATGAATGAATTCTTATCAGTTTACAATTCTCTTTTAACAATTTTAACATGTCATAACATAACAATAGTTTTCTTGTTTATTCACTTTTGAACTGCTGCTTTTTCTTTTTCAAATTAATTATTTTTTCTATTTTATTTTATTTTTTTGATCCTACCGACTGCGCCATGTCATGTTTAGGGACGCGTCAATCAAACGACATGTATCGAGATGTACTCTTTTAATGATCTTTCACAGATACCGACATTAGGTCGATAGGTAGGTACCGACAGAGGTGAGCACTGATGCATCACAAGGTGGCCACCATAAACATCTGGGTCGCAAGTCCCAGGTGCCGTCACAATGTTCCTCTCTGTACCACACCGTGGACCCGGCGACCGCACGGTAAATCCATGGAATGCTGAGAACCGGATCTCTAGGCTCAGACTCAAAGAATACCATAGACGGAACGTATTGAACTAGCAAGTGAAGGTGCAAAAAGGAATACTAAAGTAGTGCCATCTTGCTCGCACTCGTGCTTGCTCACAAGGAGTGCGAACCAGGTTTTATATAGGTTTCAGCGTTCCGCTCAAGTAACTACTTTGACAGCCTCTGTGACTGCCACGCAGCAGGTGCGGGTTCGATTCCCGCTCAGTGCAAATATTTGTATGCATGAATATGGCTATTTGCATTGGTCTGGGTGTTTCTATGTACAATATGTATATATTTACAAAGAAAAAGTAAATAAGTATGTTTATCCGCATTCTAGATTCCATAACACAAGCTAATTAAGCTTACCATGGGTCTAGACAGCGTTGTGTAGAATGTTGTAGAATATTTTTTATTCTTTTTTTAACTACAAATTTAGCTGCGTTTCCTCCCTACCTACTATGGACGATAACGGTGTGCGAGAGATATGCTTTCGGCAATCTCACCTCTGGCAACCAAGGACCCAAGACGGCGTGCCTTTTAGTCGGTTCGAGTCCGACATAACCACCTCCACCGGCTCCGTGAGGGTGGTATCCGTGGGGATTTCTCGCACGATAAAAAAAAGTACGATAACGGTAGACTGTACACCTTGTTCTAGAAGTCTTTATCCAAATCTATAGTAGGTAACGAGAGGCCATCTCATCCCAAAAGTAAACTATACAGTAATCAATAATTTTAGCCTCACATATCAAATTAACATTTCAATTTATTTTTTTGCGGTCACACGAAACCCTCCCATTAATTGGGTTACGGAGGGTTGTTCCTCTTGGGAGGGAAGGGTTACTCCTCAGGGAGCGCGCAATTGATTGAGATGGATGTTGTCAACGGACAAATTCAGAGACAACTTTTTATTTTTTCGGTGTCCATTGTTTTTTAATCTTTTTTGTTAAAAAAGGGTGGTTCGTAATCAGCCAGTTACCGGTTTTAATTGTTTTTAACTTCTTGAGTGGTTTTACGATTGGTTCGTCTTTGATTGTTTTGTTTTTAAAAGTTTTATGAGTTGCGGGTAGGGGAGCTTATTTATTTACAGACTTCTCGTTACACTGGATTGTCGATTCTCTTAATAGACCGTCATCCATACTTATAATATTATAAATGCAAAAGTAGCTCTGTCTCTGTCTGTCTGTCTGTTTGTATGTTACGCTTTCACGCCTCAACTACTGAACCGATTTTGATGAAATTTGGTATAGGGGTAGATTAGACCATGAGAAAGGACATAGGCTATGTTTGGTCGCGATAACCGACTTTCACGCGGGCGGAGCCGCGGGCAAAAGCTAGTGAGTCTATAAAATAAGTATACAGCTTCTTATTATTATACTGAAAAAATCTTAGGGACTCTAAAGAAAGATAGATAGTATAGTGATGTATAATGGAGTTCCACCAAGATCACAGACTAAGACTCTCGTCTCTTGAGGTTGGGTGACCAGAAAGTTCAGTGACTCATTCCTATGCCGCACCACTAAGACCTGGAACTGCCTGCCAGCTCACGTGTTTCCTTCTTCCTACAGTCCCGGGTCCTTAAAGCGGGGCGTGAAAAGGCATCTAATGAGGCCGTCAAGCTGAGTGCCACCACTGTTAACGTGGTAAATGTTTACGATGGTGACCCTCTTTCCGAGACTTTGCCTTTAGCTTAACATTAGGCGAGGTGAAGTCAAATTGACGTGTCCTGTATAAAAAAAAAAGAACCAAATTACGGAAAGGAGGTATGGCCGAGTAGACCCTGACTGGTGCAAGTTTTGACGGCCTCTGTGGCCTCATTCCCAACGGCCACCGCCAAAACAGTCTGGGCATAATATGTACATATTTACAAAAACCGCGTGGTTCCTGGCAGAGTACAATTTGGGACACCCCATCTCTTTCCATGTGGTATCGTACAAGGCGACTAAAGGATAGGGCTGTTTAACATCAGACAGATATAAACAGCTCAGCCCCAGCCTCAGATGCGAGACTGGAGTCAATAAAATTGCCCAGAACACGGCAATAGGCTCACCCCCTATTACGTGGGACCAAATACAATTATTGGTGAAATGTGGGTATTAAATTCACCTCTGTCTAATTCTCCAGTGATAAAGACGTGATTATTATATGTATGTATTTACAAAAAAAGTATTAACTATGTTTACCAGCATTCTAGACCCATAAGGTAGCTTGGTGGTTAAGGAGTCGGCCTTACGATCGAGAGGTCCCGGGTTCAAATCCTGGCCATTACACTACCGACGTGAACCCACTCCTAGCACAAGCAATTTAGCTTAGTTGGAGGGGTTAGTAACTTCGGTTCCACTATATTTTATAAAAAAATGAACGCAAGTTAGTTAAATTATGCCTACTTGGGCACAAGAAAAAAAAAATAAAGCGTTATGAGGTATGATATAGAATATTTTACAAATGGTATTGGCGTTTGAAAAGAACGACGGAGTAAATATTTCTCCTCACTTTATCTACCTATCGTCTGTAAAGACGCAAAAAGTTCATTTCACGTCACTGAACTGCGTATATCTTTGACTAAATATCGATTTCATTTCCTTACCGATACCCATCTCGCAAACTTTGACGTCATCGTCCTGCATCTGTTACCAATGAACAATGCCAATAGTTGGAACATAGACAATGCTACTATCTCTCCAGTTCGATCGCACGAGACGATACGAACTTAACATAAATACCCTATGTAACCAAGATCACGGATACTGGCGTCCTAATCTTTTGCGAGCTACCTAAACAAACTGTCAAGCGATTCTGTCAGTAATTTACTAATCGATTGCTGCTTTTATTCTATAGCTTGTACTAAAACTTGCTTGTGAAGAAGCAATGTATATTGTGGCAACAGGAATTCGTTAATCGAAAGTGTATGTGTAGGTTTTTTTGGTAAAAGGTAGATGTAAGATAACCCAAGATAATCCTGAAGATACGATCTTATGCGATTTGCCTGGCGCACGGTAGTAAAGTTTTACTAAAGTCGTTTTGGAACGATTGATATTTGATAGATTTGGGCACATCTGCTTTGGGAATTGTTTGAGCGAATGTTTGGAAATAAGTTTTCGAATCGGGATCCCGATTGATTAAATTGCTTTTTTGAGTCGTATGATTTCAAAACTTCCTTAGGTACTTTTTTATTTCAAAAGTAATACAAAATGTAATCAAACTATGAGTTACTCTGAAGGATAATAGCTTCACGAAAACGTTGGTAAGGTTTTTTTTGATAAATCATATGGAATACCAATGTTTGCATGTTCTCAGTATTTTTTCCTAATCAAATGGAAATTACGTTTTAAAAACTTAGTGTTCCTGAAGCGGGCCTCTAGACTGTCTCTAACCAGAGAGTTGTGGAGATCAGATGCCAGTAATTTACGGAAAATTTCGAAATACAGTCGTTTCAAATCTAGACTGAAAAGCCAACCCCACCAGAGTTTAGAAATGGTTCTGTGGATAATAATAAAGCGACATATGCCTTGGTATTCTCCTTCACCAGAAAAGTAGATTATTAAAAAAGAAAAGCATTAAATCTACAAGCCCGTTTACCAAGTTTTTTTTATCAAAAATGTTTATCAACAATATTAATAATGCATTTATACAAATGTCATCGTAAATAAACATGCGTCTGCGGCCACGTGCGGGCTTTCAAAATAACCAGAATCGAACCCGTATCAAAGGTCCAATCAAGCCGAGAGCCGTGTCAAGTGCAACTATCAACCGGTGACAAATGACTTGTGCTAATGAAAGTATTATACGACATTATACATCGATGCATATCTTATATACAGGTGGTATAAATTTTTTACAGATGTTGTATAAAAAGAATATTGAAAAAAATATACATCTAAAGTCTAAAAATCTGCGTGGATGGAATTCAAATATTGATATAATATACAACCCGCTTCAAAGACGGTTTTTTCTAGTTTCTTTTCACATCTGTAGATGGCGCTGCTTATGGATTAAAGGACTTTTTTCAAACTTATTCCCAAACCTCTAGTAGGTACATAATAGAATTTTGTTTTAAGAACAAAAAATAGTTTTGACTGATAGGTGCTTTGCTGGTGGGTCCCGGTCTCCGGGTCTATAGGACCCGGAGACCGGGACTCACACGAGAATCTACTAGGTCTATTATGAATAAAGGTAAAAAAAAACTAAGGCTGAATTTCAACAATAAAGAATTAGGTTCATACGTAAATCCAATGAAATTCTTTGAGCAAGATTGTATGTATTTTAGTTCGCCTTGATCACGCTAACTTGGTTTCATATAATCTATAGTATATGTATATAGTTAAAAGAAACATCCTATATACACAAGTAGTTATACATCTTTTGTGATGGAAATTTTCCCAAGAATGTGGGTAAAATTAGAATGAAAGCTCTGCAGTGTGGTCTTGCGTGTTAAGATTATAATCTAGCGAATCAGGTTAGTAAACTCTATAGATTATTACCTGCTTATTTATTTCTAATTATATCTAATTGGGACTCTGAACGTATTGGCCAATAAATGTCCACTTATATCCGTCTGGGGGTGGTCCTTGTTGTATAAACGTTTTTATTGTAAGATATAAAGTTTATATTACTAGTTTTATACAGTCGTTTAGCTATGTAGCATATAATTTAGCTCGTTGGGTTCCAGCGATATCTTCGCGACCCCTGGAGAAATCCTCATGGATACCTCCCCTGGCGGAGCTGGAAGAGGAGGTTATGTCGGACTCGAACCGACTAAAACAGCTCGCTGACTGTGGATCCTGGTGCTAGGCTGGAGGTGAGGTTGTCATCGGCATATCCCTCACCTCGCACCGCGGCTGACCGCAAGACAATCTGCAAACACCAGCTGATTGATTGACAAGGTTCTGGTACTTCTGGTGGCAGGTATTCCTCTCAGGTTTGGGGAGTAGCTCCTGTAAGACTCATTGATAAGCCATATCAAACGAAGAAGGTATGTCATTTGGGTATTATCCTATAGTTAAAATAAATTATCTAACCGAGCTTATTAAATTAAGAATGGTAAAAAGAGCGGTAAAAATTGCGTCTGTTCTTATTTTTTTATTGTTTTTATTTAGTTTTGTAACTGATTTGACTATTAAATGTTATGACGTCACTGACAAATCTTTTTTCAAACAAGTTACCTTATAACTTATCGTTTTGACGTTTAGTTAAAAGTAATTAATTTGACTACTCAGTAGAATACCCAATTGACTCACTGACTCACTGAAATACCATAGGAATGCTTTCTACTCTGTAAAGAAGATTCGGACTATAAAGACTTTTCTCTCTTTTTTTATTCCACTTGGTTGGCAGACAGTGGATAGCTTTAGGGTATATAATGCCTACCCCATATCAACTTCATGGAAAGTCATGCTATTTGTTGTATAGAGCGGTAATAATATATAATATTCCACAACATTCTACACAACGCTACCTATGGTAAGCTTCACTAGCTTGTGTTATGGAATCTAGAATGCGGATAAACATACTTAGATACTTTTTTGTAAATACATACATATTATACATAGAAACACCCAGACCAATGCAAATAGCCATATTCATGCATACAAACTTTTGCAGTGAGCGGGAATCGAACCCGCGCCTGCTGCGTAGCAGTCGCGTTCACTACCGTCACGCCACAGACGCTGTCCCGACCCCCGAACCCGCGACCGAATGTTCTACTCTACTACTGCTGATAATTGTAACCAAACCTTTGGGTTTGATTGAACTCTTTTTAAATACTTAAAAGTTATATGGAAAATACAATTATATAAATGGAGCCAGAAAACATTAGTACAATAAATTTTTAGGCAGTAAAACATTCTCAGAAACGGCTCTGAGCTATAAAGCAGACTACAATAAGTTCAATTCGATCAAATTTCTATAAATCAAAGGTATTTTATACATCTCATCGTCTGAAGACCATTGACGCCCGTTACCTGTAATTTTATTAGTACCTCATTCATAATAAACGCATAAAATACACAACCACTGATTAATAACTATCAAATTCATATATCAAACTTTAAAAAACTGTGCACGTACTCCAATAAAATAGTCATCGAAGTTCCACTTCATTCATTTTCGAATAAATTTAACGCCGACCATATAATCTTGACACTTTTATAATACTCGCATTTTTATCCACTGTTGTGTTTACTTTCTATATTTAAAATTTTACTATCTGTCATTATGCTCTAACGGTCACCGGGAAGTGTTTACGTATAATAAATTAACAGCCGGACAAACGGACCGGTCTGATGTGAATAATCATTTATTTTCAAGCGACGCTGCATTCTTTAGGGAATCTCTATATGCTAAATTTGTTTTCTCATTACCGTCGCTAGTAAATTCATTAATTTTCTTTTATGTGCCATTGCGTTCAGCTGCACATGTACTTATATTAATGTTATTTATGCAGTATTTTATTGCTGTTCATAAAACTTGCATTACTTTACGCTTTTGAATTTACTTCTAGTTTAACATTAAATTCTGTTCCGAGAGTGTACATACCTAAATGTTGTGTATCGATAAATTCTCAAAGGGGTCAACTCACGTCAGTTTTGTAAACGGCGTGCGCCATTCGGGTTATGCAAATTTGAATCTGTTAAAATTCAAATATTACTTAAATTTAACTTTCAAATATCTATAATATGATCGTCTCCCCATTTTTTGTGAATCGCGTGTGGACTGTCACTACTGGATTTTAAAAAACAACTTAATATCTTGTCATCCCCAATTTTATTCGGAATTTGTAAAGAAGCGTGTTGGGCTCGTGTACGATCTTTGACCCAGGGATGCTGTGGTCATCTTGCTTTTTTAAGTGACCCTTTATTGATATGTTAATTTTGATCTTTTGGATTACATGCTTTCAGTGTGACAGGTGGATTACTGTACTTATTAATATTTATATTTGAAAAATATCAATTCGGTGACCCTTTGTTCGCTTTACAGATTTTTAAAAAGCTCACTGGTAATGTTATTGCAATAAAATATAATAACTACAAGTTTATAAACTGAATCATATTTTTTTCAAATATCATAATAAAATATATTTTATCTTCCATAAATTAAGTACAATTTAAACCATATATTTTTGAAGTCAAAATGAAAAAAAGTTTGATTATTTTACAAAATCCGTTAAGCCAGTTTTGACCTCCAAAAAAATTAAACAATAAAACTTCTAGACTGACCCTTGTCCAGCTAAACACCATAGATTTTATGGGAACCCAAATAGCTAATAATTCATAAATATCGGACACCGGACTCCTGCGTCCGGTGTTCAAGATCGCTAATACCAGAACCCGTTGGGGCCAAATACGTCATTAATTTGAACATGTCCGGACAAAGGCCGAAGTCTTCGCCCTTTCGAGACTAGAAAGACTACACGACGAAGGATAATAGTCGATGGGTCTCCTCACTCGTTTAAGAATGATAAATTACCTAAATGGAGTCGGTATGTCCATTCCCACAGATATTAAAGTGCAGGACAAAAGAAGGACCCCCGAGTAGTTGGACCCATGCTGGGGTATTGAAAATATTGCAAAATACATCGCGCTTTGTTCGGACCTCATGCAAATCTCTTTGAGTGCTTTTTTCGTAGGAAATTGGAAAAGTTTTTGATATCGTGACTTTGATGTTCTTTGTTTTATGAGTGAACGCTTGTTGATGTAAATATAAATAACGGAACTTGAGGTAGATTAAGCACTGATCAAAGTAGACGAGGAATAGATTGTTTTCTTCTTAACCGCTATGGAAAAGTAGAATATTCACAATTCGGAGTTAAATTTACTAAATGTTTATTACCACGAAGTTTAGTAGAACAGGATTTAGAAACCGATTTTTCGAATATACCAAAATGTATGCGTCAAAAACTCCAGAGACGAAGCACAAATGCTATTTTAAATTACAGTCTGTCTGTGCCGAATTTCATCCAGATCCGTTGAGCCATTCAACCAAGCCAAGCCATCCATTATTTCCACAGGATAAAATATAAATATGTAATTGCGTTTACAATAGTGTTGTGTGTGTAGTGTTGGTAGTTAAAATAAGTAATCAAGGTTAATTAATTATGCAATATAAACTTCATAATTTTGGCGAGATTTCATAACATTAACATCCAAACATATATAGGTTTCATCCAGATCCACCCAGCCCTTGTGACCAGATTAAGTAACAAACTATCATACAGACAGGTAAAATAAGTATCAAGACTAATCTATATATGTAAAAATCAATGCCACTTTTCGTTGTAATGTTATAACTCAACAACGCCTTTACCGTTTTGGCTAATTTTGGTCTTGAATTATTCGTGGAAGTCCAGGAAAGATTTGTACGTAGAGAAAAAATCGAATAATTGGCGGAAACCGACGTCTACGCGGGCAGAGCCGCGGGCAAAAGCTAGTTAATTATACATTATCATTTTCATTAAACCAATACTAACATTACAAACAGTAATAAAAAGAACAATATTGCAATTTTGCAAAGAATTGCAACTTAAAAAATACCTACTATACCTTTAAACAGGCCACGTAACTCCATCCCTTCATTTGCGGTCTATTATCTATAAACCCATTATTACTATAATATAACACCTGACCGGCTCCGATTACCCATAATGAGGACAAAACCTTTTGTTGCCATTCAGCCACCTATATTAATAAAAAGGGATAGTGGGATAGCCCTTTGTGTGAACTTGTTTATCCTGCGGAATGACATGAATGTTTACGAGTAAAAAAGGGAGATGTAGCAGTGTTAGTCGACAAAGTTACCTCAACATTTGGTAAGGTTAAATTTTCCCTTGATGCTACGGCTTAAGGTAGAGTTTCTATAGGTTCAAAATTTTATTTCTGACTATACAATGGTGTGTTTATAGGAGATGGTGATCAGTGACCTCTGCCTCCCGTAGAGGTTGATTGACACTTGTATGACGTACGCAGCGAGAGAAATTTGGAGAATTTTAAACTTGATTTTTAATTGTTTTCGGGATGTTAACGATACTACTGTATTTTTTTTGGAATAACTTATGTTTGTTACAACAATAGTTTGGACGACAATGGGTGGGATTCTGGAAATAGTTTTTAGTTGAAGTTGTTGGTATTTATGAGATGGATAAGTACTCTATGCCGTAAATAGATTTTTTTTAATACTATATGATGATCTGTGTGACGGTAGTGTTCTACGTCATCACGAGTTCGATTCCCGCTCATTGCAAATATTTTTAAATATTGCAAATAATTCGTCATGTTTTTAAGCGTTTGTTTTTAAGTATAGTTCGCATGTACCTTTAAAAATATTCTAATAATGTTTTTTCGCATTTTCAATTCAATTCAATTCAATCATTTATTTGCTTCGAATATGGTTTTGAATGTCATACCTAATTATAGTAAGTACATAATTATTAAAATTGTTATTTACGCATTACAATAATAATTAAGTTATATGGTGATGTAACAAATAGCATTTTTTTCAAAAACAATTTTATTTCTTTCATTTTTGCGCTATTCATTCGAAATTCCATAAATATTTTAATAAATACTTACCTAATAGTTCCATTCCTTTAATAAATTTTGTAATACAACATTCCACAATTTCGATATATCAACATTTGGAAAGTGTGACAGTAAGTAAGTGATTTGAATATGTTCGTTGCTCGAAAAATAGATACAATTATTTATATTCTATTTTTAAATTGTCGAAAACACGCATATTTTATTTTTATTTTATATCAGTTGAACAAAATATATGAAATTTTAAATTTGGAATCTAATATTTTTTTACTAAAGTAAAAAAAATGCGAGAATGTCAATGGATGCAAGGATGATTGTTAGTTGTTATAAGTCGAACCATAGGGTAAACTGGTTAAATACGCCCCACTTTTTTGCTTTATTGATTAAAACACATTTATAATCAAATTATATTTATTTATTAGGAACCATCTGTTACATATACTAGTCAGCCTTATAAAATTTAGTCAATCAACTAGAAAATCTAATTATTTTTTAACTTACACATTTTTTTTTAAACTATAGAAAAGGGCGTTTTCCCCCAGGTATCAGGGTAAAATGCCCCATACTAAGAATATTAATAAAAGTAATAATAATTCAAGAAAATTAACATAAACTTGCAAAAATAGCTACTTGTTTTGCTGTCGCACATTGTAACGGCCACACTTGTTACACATATTGTTGTACATTGTACAATCTTCGTGTAACCATTTTAAACATCTTGTACACTGTATCCAGTCTACTTGTTTCTGTGTTGTATTATAATCTTCTAAACATTCAATACAAAAGTTCTCTTCAATATCAGTCTGTTCACTTGACGAAGCTATTTCAATGCGTAAGTCTAAGGATGCCATACTCCCTGCTGGCTTGATTAATACCCAATTCTTTGCTTAACACCTTGGACATCGCTTCATCCAGAGCTTCTGCTGTCCACGATGCTCTGCATGTCTTCCTTATATATGGCTTACCCATAATTAATTTATAAAAAACAATGCAAGGGTCATTAAAAATTGGGGCATATTTCACCTGTAAAATTTGGGCGTATTTCCCAAAGTAATGGCAAATACGCCCCAGGCCCCTGGAAACAACGTCTAGTTCAAAAGTACTTAAATTCTAGGAATTTTATGAAGTTTATATTCCCAATAAAAACTTTAATCGTTAACACTCATTAAAAAATATTACTTAAATAAGTTACAAAGACATAATAATACTCACCCACGTAACTCGTGTCACAGTTCTAACAGTTTTTATAAAGATTTTGTTTTTTTTTTGTAACAACAAACGAAGCGCAGCCGCTCGCTTCAGCGAATTTGAGAACTACTGCCATCTATCTATTGGCATTCTAACTACTTCAATAGACAGGTTCAGTGTGCTTTAAACTACAAGTGGGGCATATTTGCCGAAAGGGCGTTTTTCACCATTTTACCCTAATTATAATCTTGGACCTAAATGTGTTCTATATGCGCAGTACACGATTCTTGGACGTATTTTGTAGATAGCAGAGGGTGCTACTGCGGGGGACGATCGACCTTGTTACTTTTTCGTTCAGAAACATTCAATGCAATTAGCAAATATGCTATCAGAAGGAGGTCTTGAATCACAGGAACGAGATCAGTATTTCATACTAACAAAACAGTCACAGGCTAAATCTAACTTACACTCATTCAAAATAGGTATTAATTTTAAAAAATGCTAAATATTTTTTCAAATACTTAAGTAAGTATTATATTTTCAAAGGTAAGTTACCTTTTTATTTGGTTAACGTCATCCATACTTCCATACTAATATTATAAATGCGAAATAACTGTCTGTCTGTCTGTCTGTCTGTCTGTCTGTATGTTACGCTTTCATGCCTAAGCCACTGAACCGATTTTGATGAAATTTGGTTTAGGGGTAGATTAGGCCATGAGAAAGGACATGGGCTATGTTTGATCGCGATAACCGACATCCACGCGGGCAGAGCCGTGGGCAAAAGCTAGTATAAAATATATTCGTCCTCTTTTTATTACATCATTACATTACATCCATTATCAAAGATATTCATAAATTATCTTTTTTTTTGTCACTGACTTAATGTTTGATTTATTGATTGAAGTTTATGCCATACAACGTGGCAATGCTGCCAGCCTTCTGCGAACGCTACCGCAAGAGGTATGCGATGCGGAGGCATTTCATGACGCATTTTAATATTGCGCTATAATTTTTAAATAGGTATTTTCGTGGGTATTTTAGTTTCATTTTAATTCTGCTATACTATTGCTAATTAATTATTTACCAATAATAATGTCGATAAACTTCAATCAATACAATATCTTAAAATCAAAATTCCATATTATTATAAAGAAATATATTATCTACAGGAGTTTAACAACCGGACTTTCAGTAGTCGCCACATCACTGTATTATATTATAAGCCAACAAAAAACCATCACAAAGGTAACAATACAACAATAGGACCTATGGGAAAGTACAAAAGTGTCCTTATTTATGCCTTGTTTGTTTTACTAAGACGTGACGGATGAAAACAAATACCCCTTTCACTAGAATCAACCCTTTACTTGAGGTAGCCAATATAATATTACCTCTGATTACCAGCACTTTCATTCAAATTATAGGTCTTGTTAAACTGGTATCTATAAAGACCAAAATTATCAAACCTCTAATTGCGGTGACTTTCTATGAATTGATAGATCTTTTTATACTGGTGGGTTTAACCAGTGTATCTGGACCTTTTATTGTTAGAGTGTAAGTTAGTTTGAGAGGTATTCTTTTGTTGGTTTTTATATTTCTTTATAGATCTAATTGGCTATTATAATGATACTTGATATTCAAAGTTCTGCCGTTTAGGATTAGGCACTATTGTATTCAGTACGTAGGTATTGGTTACATTGGGTAATTTTTTTTTATTAGGTATAATTAGGATGTCTTACTGTGAATGAGATGAGTAGGTATCAAGTTTAACATGGGAAAAATATTTATATCTATCAATTAGCCTAATATAGTTATAGGAACGATTGTTTTGCTGCACATAGGCACACTACACAAGTGTATTTTCATAGGATTAGGTCAATGGGTATATGGTGAACAGATGAAGTTAGACTCGTACTTTCGTATAAACGAATATGCTAAGGTACCTGCTACTGCAAGGGTGACAGGCGGCTGCACCGGTCACACCCAGGCCAGCGCTCATGGAGGTCGTTCTGCGACCTCCGACGTCCGGTTCGCCTTCTCTCTTCGCGGAGCTAGTCCGGACCCGACCGGCCGCCTCCTTCTCGAGCATTACTTGCTCGCAGAAGGAGGTGGCCGTACCCCAAGTGTTCGCGCATCGTACCATCGCTTGAAAAAAGCATAGATATTTAAATAAAATAAAATTCTTGTATATTTGTCATAAAAGTTACAGAATAGTAACTTAAGAAGGAAAGAAATTCGAAAGATTTGCTAAAAAAGTAACTCCTTGAACAATAAGTTAAATTTTAAGTGCAATAAATAACTATCTTCAAAACAATACTAATTACTGTGACGTCATATATCACACTAAAACCAACCATATACAAACACACACGAAATAATGAACACAACCGTGCAATGTCCGCGACCGGTCTAACGGACCCGCGTGATTAAATACCGCATTAATATTATCTTTTTATACCTTTACCTTTTGTTTAACCCTTTGTTACAAAGATAATTATTCAAAGAATATCCCATTGACTTCTACGATGGTGTATTGTTATTTTTGCGTATGCTAATCGCCTTTCCGGGATGACTGTGACTGATTTGCTTGACGTTTCTCAGGAAGGGACGGTCAGTAATGATGGGAATAGCTGAGAGAATGATTTGGCAGATTTTTTAGATGATTTCTATCCACTAAGTGTAAGGCCTGTATTCCAAAATGATACTCGGTCCTCAATCTCGAATTATAACTACATCTGAGCACAGATTGTATTGTAGATGACAGTTGATGTTAGATTCACAACCTGAGTGTTGTTCTGGGGTTTAAACTTTTACATTTCGTGGTATAATATTTTTTTGTGAATTAATACGATAATGGTGAAATGAAAATGTTTATTGGACTCAAGTTTACATTGAGTACATAAGGTTTAATTCAATAATCAATCAGAAAGGATCGCAATACATACTGATTCTACATTCCATACTAGGCTAATACCTGTGTTATGGAATGCAGCAGTCAGACTTGAAGATAAGTCGCAGACTAACATGAGTGCTACTGTTGTACAATTATCTTAATTTAATATAATTTAATTAACAGAATTTAACCTAAATTATATATAATTCAATTCAATTCATATTATAAAATGTTTAAAATGTTTATTTCATAATTTCTTAGGTCATGGTACGAGTATGGCAAGTGGTTCGGCGACTCTTTTCTTTACCGCCACATAAAGTCTTAAAATTCCCTATCAGTATAGGTACATGTTATTTTCTTCCTACAGTTACGGGTCCTATATGCGTGGCGCGAAAAAGCATCCGATAAAGTCGTCAGCTATAGTAGCAAGCGCATAATGGTGGCCTTTACCACGTAATATTGCTGGCGTATACATACGCCGGCGAGGTGAAGTCAAATTGACGAGCCCTGTATAAAAAAAAAATGGTGATCCTATTTAAAGAAACTTATCAGAGAGCTTACCATCAGTTGAGGTAAAGTCATATTAAAAAATCCCATACAGTGGTTGAGTTACTTGCTTGCAAGATTTCTTTGAATTTAACAACTTATTGAATAAATTATGAGCAAGCTCCATTTTATATAGATGCGCTGTTTCTTCCCTGGTTAAGCCGAAGCATTCCTAATACCAAAACCACTATCTCCAAAGTTTTCACTCCAAATCTAACATCAGATATCTAACAATCTAACAATCGCAAACCACTTACACATTCACGAACCCATAATCCAACCATAAATATTCCGAGTATCACATCTCACCAACGCATCAGCATATTAAACAGAAACGTAAATCTATAATAACATAATCTGTCCCCAACCCTTGCGCTGCCGTCCTTTAATAATGCATTCGCCATTAGTTAACCCGCAGATGCCGGGCCCGTCTTGCCTTTAATTCTAATTGCGAGTAAGGGTGAAAGGATTACGCTTGGCCAGTTTTACCCGAAGCTGTTATAACTTGGTGCCTTACTTTTTGTGAATTAATTTGCTGATATACTTAAAGGTGTGAATTGAAGTACTGATGGAAGGTAAACAGATTTACGGGTAGCGAAAATGTTGGTGGTGCTTTTAAAGAATTTATGAGTACACGAAGGATTTGGATTATGTTTTTATGAAGAAGGAATACAAAAAGAAATATCTAAATACCTATGAGTAATTGAGGGTTAACTGACTCTTCACAGTTTCGTACAGGGGTACTATCTAATTACAGGCAAGTGTAAACAATAACTTGAATTTTTTTGTTACTAAATAGGATAAAAGTGGTTATGAACGTGAGACACAAAAATCAAAATCTTTCCTATTACATAATTGTAAATTGGTAATTTTTGTTCGCGATGGACGCAAAAACTACTGAACGAATTTTGATGCGGGTTTTTTTATTAAAAAGGTCTTGATCAGACTTATCAAACAAACGTAAGAAATAGGTTGCTGTGGGTTGCGGTCACGGGATCAGTATTTCTGTGACCCTGGTACATTGGCATGATGTACCAGGCACACAGAATTTCTTAGGAACTTTATCTGGGTCGCGGGAACAAGAACAGTTTGTCCTAAACATTTCTATTTCGAACTTAAAACGGACGAAGTCGCGGGCAAAAGCTATTAATGAAATACAAAATGATTTTTAGTACGTACTGCTAACAATTTACTGCTAAATAATAGACGAGGAGTAGCCTTTCTTCTCAATGTTGAGTGGTGATACGACAGTTGCCCCCAGAATAGCCCAAATAATACCCGAATACTTACTTACCAATCAAAAACAATGTGATCTAGAGTTCCAAAGAACAAGTTTTGGACCCTACTTGGAAACCGCTATAAGGAAAGAATTGCTCATGGTAGGTATACTGTGCACCAGCTGACTCGCTAATTAGTTATGTATTGAATGTATATGGTAGAACTTTTAAACCTTTAAGCTATTTAACGTTTAAAAAAAACCTTGTTTTAAATGTTGTAAAACAGAGCACATCTCGCCATGAAACGCAATAGTTTGGCGGAAAGGTAAATTGAACACAGTCATAGTCATTAATTTTTAATGTTGAACAATAAAATTGTTTCTTATTGACGTCAATTTTAATTCTACTTAATCTAAGTTTACCACCGCTTCCAAGGAGCTGGTGGAGAAGAAATGGCGCAACAAACTCCACAGCGGCATTTTTTAGACTTCAATTCACAATAGTTATTTTCCTAAAGCTAAATGTGGACGAATGTACATTTCGCATCTGGATAAAACTATGTAATTATTAATGAGGAAATAAATGATTAAAAACATAAAGATGGTGAGGATTCACTGTGTTTTCTGTTTATTAAAAAAAAATTATAACACCCTGCTCATTGTCTCTGAGTATCACAAACGCATTAGCCGAAAAGTGCCCGAAAGGACACAACGTAATTAATTTTTGACGATCCCGTTGACAGAGTGACTTTTTTAAAAGGCGGGCAAGTCACAGGAGGTGGACGCAGCTGGCACGGCATTACGCTAATCTGTGTGGCGTCGCACTTGTTAAATATTAACGCAGTCTAATTACAACCTCCCGTTCCCCTCGTCCTCTAATAGCTTTTAAAACTGATTCCCGCCCCCGAAGGATGCGTATTTGATGACATCTCTCCACGTTTTGGTGGTTTTAAACAAGGGCCGTGGATTTTGCGAACACGTGTTGGTCTTGAGACGAAAATATTGCGTTCACTTCTGTTTATGTCAAAGAAGTTTTGGAGGAATTTGTGGTATGGATGTGTGTTGCAATAAATGAGCGATTAAATTTTAAGGCCAATTCTAGTAATATTGTTCAAAATTCAATTTCTTAAATATCAAAAAAGGTGTCATTGTAAGTGTAACACATTTTTCAATTTTTTCATTGACTTCGCGTACCTTTTTGACATTTGAGAGATAGAAGTTAAATCAAGATTGAATTTTGAAAATCTTTTTATTAAGAGGCTTCTTGATTCATTCTCGCCCTAACCAAGAACTGAGACGCAATTTTTTTCATTTTAAATAGCTTATTTAATATACATACTAGCCAATGACGGCAGCGCATAAAATACAAAAACAAACATCCATTGATTTTATATATTAGATTCACTGTTCGGGCGGACAAATTAAAGCTTCTTCTAGAACGAATTTATTACCTAATTCTAATTATATACAAATGTTTAATATGAGAGAAATCGTTGGTGGGATCACTGCGGTGGTTTATAAGAATTATGGTATTACAAGCTCCAATAGATGTTTAACAAATTTCTTTTAGACATGCAACTCGCATTTAAATGTGTATTTAAGTTCGATTAAAATGGTGTAAATCGGTATTTGATTAGGTATGTATGTTAATGAGAATGTATGGCATGTTTTTTATAATATATTTTACTGTTAAGTGGTTGTATGAGGCCGAAACAAGACCTTCGAAGCCATTGGCCAAGCCAGCATCACCTATAAGCCGATACCCGTGCTTGACGGACGAGTTAAACTGCACCTTTATTGTTTCCCAATTACTGGACTTTCGCACTGACGTGGATAGCGCTGGAATATATTCGATAATGTGTGAATCGATGTGGAATAGTTTCGCACTACCGTGCTTCGCGGTGGAAAACATTCGAAATTATGGGTATCGATGTGGCACACTTTCGCACTACCGTGAGTTGCGTTTCGGTACTTTATGGCTGCAGTTCAGCGCTATTTGGAACTTCAAATTTCAGTAAGACAGTCGTCTTTAGGGTAGGTTGTTCTTCTTTTTTAGTCGTTGCTATAAAATTCGAATAAGCCAAACCAAAATGACGAGAAAGGGTAAGTGGACCTTGGGTTTTGCGGTGAAATTCTCCGATCCGACCGAGAACCTAAAGCTTATATAGACGGTTCACTCATTTGCTGTTCATAGTCGGTGCAAATATATTGGTTCGTGTCGAACGCATGCGAGAGTCCCTGACTTCCGATTGCTCCATTTAAGATGACAACGTGATTTTGCATTTAACCATGTGTCATGTCTAAGGTCACGGTAGAGCTAAAGATGCCAAAAGTCGAAGATCGGTTCGATCAAACACTGTTGGATCTTTTCATTAGTGAGATCAATCGGCATCAATGGAGACATTTTTATGTCCAAACTAGCTTTTGCCCGCGGCTCCGCCCGCGTGGAAGTCGGTTATCGCGACCAAACATAGCCTATGTCCTTTCTCATGGTCTAATCTACCCCTATACTAAATTTCATCAAAATCGGTTCAGTGGTTAGGGTGTGAAAGCGTAACATACAGACAGACAGACAGACATAGTTACTTTCGCATTTATAATATTAGTATGGATTAATTAATCATTAATGGAGAAACGCCAATCTTTTTTAACTTGAGATTGGCAAATTATAACGAAGCCATTATAAGAAGAAGAAGAAATACCTAGAGACCTCTATAAACGATTAAATCTACTCTCCACCTGGCAGAATCATAGGTACCCATGTAACCGATGCAAGGTGCCATTTTAATAAAAGAAGAAGAAGAACTGTGTGATGCCAGCTATACCGAATATGATGATGATAGGACAGTGTAGGTATTTATTAATTTATTTACTTAATAGCTCACACATTATTCCCTCAGGGCCTTAGATAACTCTTACACATTAAAAGACTGTATACGCCACGTTATGTATTAGACATTAAAATACTTCTAGACAAGATTCCAACAACCCTCACATGTGGTGTAGTCCAGGAATCCCATTGTAACTCAAGCTTAGGTTACTAGACCAGCCAATTTATTGAATTAAAATTTTACTTATCTTCTAACATGAATGCCAGACAAATTTCTTCAAAACGAAGGGTGCTAACTGCCACGCTATAATAGCCTATAATCCTTGCGAATATTGGCTAACAAAGCAAATAATTAATGATGTAGCGACTGCCAGCATCCATATTTGTCCAACTGGTCATCCCAGCTTCGCAAACAGGTCGCAAGGAACATTCTTACAACCGTTTACTTCCTAATGGATTTTACAACAATTATTTTGCACCATTAAACGAATCATTAGTGTAACACTGTACCCGTTTTGTTTTCTTAGAGCCGGGGATGTTTGTACCCCGCAGCCGGTGGCGGGTTGAAATCATTAATCACAAGATTTCAGACGGTATCTTGACAAAAGTTTTTTTTTTTTACTAAGCAAATATGGGAATGTTTGGGAAGTTGTATTGAATAATTTTGATATGATTTCTTTTGGTTGTTGTGGTTTGAACTTTATTGTGAAGTGTTAAGGGTGTTTTTTCTTTAATTGGGAGATAGTACCGTTGAAATGTGGTGTCCTAGTGTGTGCTATTGTGTTCAAGAATGCATGTTCGGTTTGATAGACGTTAAATTTCGTTTTGTTTAAAGATTTTGATTTTGTGTGGGAAGTCACGCAGCGATGTGGTTCAGTGGTCTAAATAGGCGGTTTAAGTTCGATATCTGGCCTAGTAAAAGACATATTGAGACTGTACTAGAAGTCTATAATGGTGTCTAAAATTGTTAACCATTCTAATATTAAAAAGTAATACTGTCTTTCGCTCCCAAACCATTGAACCGATTTTAATAAAATTTGGTACCTACAGAGACAGATTATCGAGTTTGGTCGCGAGAACCGAAATCCACACGGGTGAAACCGACAGGGCTAACTAGTCTATTTATATATTGTTTCAGTTCTATGTAATTCGGCACTTATTTTTTACTCGGCCAGAAATCGAATCAAGAAAATATAATCGCACTCACTCCCACTAAGCCATGAAGTAAACTAACTTTTCACCATTTAAAAAACGCAACAATAAAACACCTCGCCATAGACAATCTCTTGTTTTACTCCAAAAATTCGTCATGACATCTGTCAACTTTTGACATTTCTTATCTTAAGGGTAAAAAACCGCAGGGGTGGGTCTCACCCCACGGAAAGTCGAAGACAATGTCGGGAATCAAATATATTTATGACTATGTAAATTGGTACGATTCGGTGCAGAATTTGTAAATTTCGCTAAAAGGTTCGGTAAGTTTTTTTTTTTGCTAAATTTTTATATCTCGCCACCAGATGTCTTTGAGTAGGGTATCAATGATTTTCCTTGTTGTGTTATTGTGTTTGTGTGTATTTTCGTCTTTATTAAGGTGTGAAATGTTTCGAGATGAAGCGATAAAAGCGAAATTGTGTGCGGGACTTGTCGTGATTGAGATGAAGAGTGTTTTTTTTATACCACTAAGGTGGGAGACAAGCCCGCGACCCACCTGATTACCGCGTAACTTTTGTTAAAGTGGTTACCGCGGCCTATGGGCGTATGCAACACCAGGGGCGTTACACTCGTGCTGCCTACCCTGAAGCAACCTTCTAATGCCCTTCTTGAAGAACCCTATATTGTAGTCGCTTGGGTAAACCACGGCAGGGAGTTCATTCCACAGCTTGAGCGTACGTGGGTCTTTATGACTGGTTTTTTATACCACATAAGTGGCAGACACACGGCCTACCTGATGGGAAGTGGGAACTCGTGCTGCCGAACCTGTAGGAACCTTTTGAAGAACCCCCATATTGTAGTCACTTGGGAAAACCACCACAGGAAGATCATTCCACAGCCTGAGCGTCCGTGCATTGAATAATAAATAAATATTCCAAAACATTCTACACAACGCTAGTCTAACTACTAGCTAGTCTAACACATTCTATTTAAGCTTACCATGGGTCTAGACCCATGGTAAGCTTAATTAGCTTGTGTTATGGAATCTAGAATGCGGATAAACATACTTAGATACTTTTTTATGTTAATACATAAATATTAAACAGAAACACCCAGACCAATGTAAATAGTTATCATGCATAAAAATATTTGCACTGAGCGAGGATCGAACCCGCGCCTCCTGCATAGTTGTCGCGTTCATTGCTGCCAGGCCACAGAAGAGATTACGAGACCCCTTTCATATCTCACTGTCAGTTGTTATGAGGTTCATAACAAGGAAACTGCCTAGCCAGATGGACTGACGACCTGAAAAAGGTGACTGGGACAGACTAGATGCGTAAGGCGGAGGATCGGATGAAATGGCGCACATTGGGACAGCTATGTCCAGCGGTGGACTGCGGTAACATGGGGCTTCAAAACCGTTACATAGGAGCCCCGAGAGCCTCATCCATTATCAGGCTAGTCAACCCTGGGCTCCAAGGTGCAAATTAACATCTGGAATTGACGCTGTGTAGGTTATACCTAATAGTTATAATGAGACTTGCTAAATATTATTATCATTTGCTCTCGAACAGAGTGGACAGAGTTCTTGCATTAGGACTACATCCATATCCATACTAATATTATAAATGCGAAAGTAACTGACTGTAATTCTGTATGTTACGCTTTCAAGCCTAAAGCACTGAACGGATTTTTATAAAACTTGGTATAGGGGTAGACCATGAGAAAGGACATAGGCTAAGTTTGGTCGCGATAATCGACATCCACGCGGGCGGAGTCGCGGGTGAAAGCTAGTTTAGAATAATATTAGTCTAAGATCCCAGGTCCACCGCTCGTTAGACTTATTTTCTGATGTACATAATGAGTTTTATTATCTTTTTCTACTATAGACATTTCTTTTTTAACCGACTTCGAAAAGGAAGTGGTGTAAAATACTAATAAGCACAAAGAAAATACTGTATATTATGTCCTCCACAACCCCCAATCCTAACTAAATAGTCCCTCAAATAGCCCCTAACATCCGTAGTTCCGTTAAAAACCACATAGTAGAAGAGCCGACAGGTTTTCTTTATGAGGTAAAGAAGTGCGCGTATATTTTAGCGGTAAGTGGTGACGTCACGGACGCGCAAAAAGTGCGGGAAAGCGGACAAGGGACGAGACGTTTGTTTTTACACGTCCGCGCCAATTTCATGATATGTGTCCTGCTGCACGTGAGATACGAGGCCGGAGATATATCGTATAGTTGTATTAGTTAGAAATTTATTCTGCACTTTTTTGTCTAAATGCAGGGAAGCTATAAATGTGGGTTTGTGTTTGACCAGTAGATGTGTTAATTGCGTGTGGGAATTTTTGTGATTGAGAACTTATTTTAAATTTAAGGTTTTGAAGTAACTATATATGAGTGGTTTATCTAAAATCACTCTAAGGTCAAATCTGCTAGCTAGTATACCTACGACGTTGAATAACGAACGAAGTCTTGGTACAGGTTCTCCCCTCAGGGTCGGAAGGTCGGAAGGCAGTTCCTCCCGTAAAGTCAAGATTCGGGTTATTCTGAACTCCAATTTCCTAATTTACCTTAATTAAGAAACCGGAGATCATAATAATCCGAATTATGCTGGGATGATTACAAAAGTCAAACCTCAATGCGGTTTCGCACTTGAGCCAACATATAAGGAGACTAGCTTTTGCCCGCGTCTCCGCCCGCGTGGATGTCGGTTATCGCGACCAAACATAGCCTATGTCCTTTCTCAAGGTCTACTCTACCCTTATACTAAATTTCATCAAAATCGGTTCAGTGGTTTAGCCGTGAAAGCGTAAAATACAGACAGACAGACAGAAAGACAGACAGACAGACAGAGTTACTTTCGCATTTATAATATTAGTATGGATATGGATTATTTGATTACGAAACATCGCTTTAAATCTTTTAAATACACTGAAATTACTATCATTCTTAACTAAAATCACTTAATGATTGACATCATGATCTTACAACCCAACACTTACAATAATTTTTGGTACAAATAAGGAACAAGTAAATATCTTAAGATAACACCTTCCAATACTAACCACATGTGTGTCGCACCTCGTCAATTTCATTAGGGTCGTGTGCGAGTAGTGATGCCTCACGGAGGCGTAAGGCGGCCCAGGGCGGCTGAGGGGGGCTCTCTGCAAATTGTCACTCTCTATGGTGGGATTAAAGGTTTTATTATTTTTATTGGCAGGTTACTGTTACTTTCGGGCGGTAAAATGCTTGGATTGTTAGTGGTGATGGGTGACCGTGAATTTTGGGGATATATCAGCTGATTTTGAATGAAAAAATCCATACTAATATTATAAATTCCAAAGTAGCTCTGTCTGTCTGTCTGTTGGTCTGTCTGTCAGTCTGTCTGTCTGTATGTTACACTTTCACACCTAAACCACTGAACAGATTTTGATAAAATTTGGTATAGGGGTAGCTTAGACCTTGTGAAAGGACATAGGCTATGTTTGGTCGCGATAACCGTCATCCATGCGAACGGAGCCGCGGGAAAAACCTAGTATACACATATTCACACCTGTTATTCTCCGAAGGGATAGGTAGAAATGTAGGTATTAACATTTACTCGTAGCTATAGCCAACTATGAATCCGGTCCCGTGTAATAGAAGCCTACTGCCACGGCGACGACGGCGCGCTGAAAGAAGCGCGCCTCCCCATTCCGGGGGCGAGTCGGGGACACCGTTGTCCCCCCTCCTGAGGAGGGCCAGACCGTAAGGGATAGCCCTGGGTCAGCCGGGGTGCGAGGGATATGTCGATGACAACCTCACCTCCGGCCTAGCAACGTGACCCTCAGTAGGCGTGCGATTTTATTCGGTTCGAGTCCGACATAACCTTCCCTTCCGGCTCCGGCCGGGGTGGGGGGGGGGGGGGGTATCCGAGGTGATTTCCGCACGGAAAAAAAGTATTAGAAGCCTACTGCCCTCAATGACTGTATACTTCAATCAACTCAATACTTCGTCATGGACTGTAGTAGATATTTAAATTGCTATAGTTTTGAGATAACAATGTAGCAAAATAACATCTAGGATGGAAGTTCCCTAAAACTACCGAAGCACCGGACTCTACTTAAGTACCTTTTCCCGAATATAATTTACATCGTGAATTTACATGATGGTCTATCAACATTTGCAGTACGGATAAATTACAGCACAATCTTTGCTTTCAGGGTTGGAGAGGAAGGCGACAGTCACTCCTATAAAAAACAAGAAATCCAAATAATGGCAAAGGGAACTAAAAGAACGAACCTCGAGCCCCGGACGCAAGCTTAGGATACAACAATTTTGGTGCAATATATTTATAATATAAAAATGAATCGCTAAATGTGTTGGTAAGCGCATAACTCGACAACACGCGGACCAATTTGGCCAATTCTTTTTTTTAATGTTCATTGAAGTTCAAAGATGGTTTTTTCGGTGAGAAAAATTCGAATAATTGCCGGGAACGGACAGACACGCGGGCGGAGCCGCGGGCAAAAGCTAGTTTAGAATAGAATGCGATTCATTTACGTATTCAAGGAAGGAAATACGTAGTTGAATCGCACCTTATTCTCTTCAGAAGTGCGAAATTCTAACGGTAGACACCAATCTGGACGCTGATAAGGCACATCTCACGTCTGATATAAGACCGGTGGAAATAGGACGTAACGGTATCTGAAACTAACGAAACAGAATGTGGTAATCAAAAATATTGTTTTGTGTGTCCATTGTGAGGTGTGAGATTGGAGATAAGACGGACAGACGGACAGATATCTGGTAAACGTGCTGCTTGTACACTTAGACGATTGGGCGACAGAGAAAGGAATGGAGATGGATGGTGTATTTTATTTTTCAGTTTCAAGTAAGATTGACAGCCTCTGTGGCGTGGCGGTAGTGAACGCGACTGCCACGCAGCAGGCGCGGTTCGATCCAGCAGTGCAAATATTAGTAGGTATGCATGAATATGGCTATTTGCATTGGTCTGGGTGTTTCTATGTATAATATGTATTAAAAAAAAAGTATTTAAGTGTGCTTATCCGCATTCTAGATTCCATAACATAAGCTAGTAAGTTTACGATGGGTCTAAATAGCGTTGTGTGGAATGTTGTGGAATATTATTATTATATTATCTTTTTTTCTGTTTTAATTTGTACGAAGTGTGAAGGTGTAAGGTTTAAATAGTACTTTACCGTGCAACAGCGTAATAAGTGCTTCATAATACGCTTTATGTAATTTAAAAAGAGATAACTCAAAATTACTTTAAAAAATAATGTATCTAACGTCAGGTATAGGGAATTATGTTGAAGATTCCTGTGGGCTGTAAAAACGTATAGTCATTTACGCAGGTAGACCTGAGGATAACAGCTAGTAAAAAAAAAACTGAAAATATTTTTAACAACAAAGACTTCATGTCGTATCATATTTTAAGTTACAAAGATAATTAGTAATTTTAAAATTTAGACTTTCAGGGTCAGAGTTCGCTTACCGGCTCTTCCTCCTCCACTTCACACTATCTTGAACGTCCACAATCCAATTTTTAATTCACCTATAAAAACCAATCCAATCTCTCAAAAATTAATTGCCCAATAACTACTCTACAGATTGTTAGTCCACTATCCCGCGTCTAATCGTGCGGGTGGTCGTGCTTGATTGTGATTGACAGCTCCAAGTCACAGCACCGCATTCAATCCAACATAACACCAAAAACACATTATAAACACTATACATTACTCCTCAAACATAGAGCACCAAACTTCATCAGTGAACAAAACACACAATGTATGCTGTAGAGATAATTTTGTAGGTAATGTAGTGGGTGTTCGTGGTAGCAGTTCGAATGTTACCTTTTGAATGCTGGTATCTAGAAGTGTCTATGGTAACATATGCGGCAGTGGGAGCGACGACTTGAGCAACGACGCGCAGGGCATGCCGTCATAGAGGCGGTAAGGCCCATCATGGGGGAATGGCTCGAGAGGCCACATGGCAGCCTCTCGTATCGACTGACGCAGATTATCACCGGGCACGGGTGCTTCGGGAGATATCTGTGTCGGATCGAAAAGGAGCCAACGTCCGAGTGCCATCACTGCGACGCGAGCGAGGACACGGGGCTGCACACGCTCACCGAGTGCCCGGCATGGGCCGAACCGAGGCGGGAGCTAGTGGCGGCCCTGGGAGTGAGAGTTCTCACCCTCGCCACCCTGCTCACAGCAATGGTCCGCTGCGCGGACGCGTGGGCGGCCGGCGTCTCCTTCAGCGAACAGGTAATGGTCGTGAAGGAGACGGCGGAGCGGGAGAGGCGGCGCGAGCGAGAAAGACTCGCGGATCGCGCCGCCCGCGCGCGCAGGCAACTCGGGCGTCGGAGGGCACTGACTGACCTCCGTCCCCCATGAGCGCGGGCCTGGGGGTGACGGGTGGAGCCGCCTGTCACCCCAGCAGAAGCAGGCCACGGTGGCGGCGCGCTGAATAGCGCGCCTCCCCATTCCGGGGGCGAGTTGGGGACACCGTTGTCCCCCCTCCTGAGGAGGGCCAGACCGTAAGGGATGGCCCTGGGTCAGCCGGGGTGCGAGGGATATGTCTTTGACAACCTCACCTCCGGCCTAGCACCAAGACCCACAGTCGGCGTGTGGTTTTAGTCGGTTCGAGTCCGACATAACCTCCCCTTCCGGCTCCGGCAGGGGGGGTATCCGTGGGGATTTCCGCCCTAAAAAAAAAAAAAAAAAAAAAAAAAGGTAACATATGCGGCTGACAGGTCAGAGGGTTTGTTCCGAGGTAAATACCAAACATGTATCTAGTTTTAAAACGAAAAAAAAATATTTTGTGATCTTTATGGTGCTGTTGGAGGTAGCAGGTTGAATTCCCTCAGTGCAAATTTTATTAGTCTCATAGCAATTTCTCAGTTATCTGGTAAAGAAATATTGCTACAGACTCTGGAAGGAATATTTTGATAAGAGATCGGTGGAGAAGGATATCTGGTACAAAACTATACTACCTAAACCATTGACTATACCTTGGATTGATAACTGTTCCTTTAGTAGATATAAATTAGTGTTGGCTTATGAGATTGCGGTTCGGGCACATCCCATCTAGAAAGTTCACTTTCCTTATGGGTTTGTCACTCTCACCAAACTGTGAAATATGTGGTGTGGTTGAAGATGTGCAACATACTCTGATGGAATGTGTTCGGGACCAGCAGCGGAGAGCAGACCTACTACGAACTAATGTAATGGATATCGGAAGGTGCAATAGCGTCCTCGCAACACCTATGTCGGATATAGCTCAAGACATGTATTTGTTGTATCATGAATTTCAGACATCTGTATAATCTATACATATAAAATGACTTATATCTAATATATAAAATTCTCGTGTCACAGTTTTTGTTGCCATACTCCTCCGAAACGGCTTGACCGATTTTGATGAAATTTTGTGAGCATATTGAGTAGGTCTGAGAATCGGCCAACATCTATTTTTCATCCCCCTAAATGAGTCCACCCCTAAATTTTTTATTTTTTAGACAAAATTTTTAATTTCTATTTTTTTATGATACAGCATACAAAAATACATACAATCCTCAATTATCACCCTTCTACGATCAACCCTTATTTTTTAATAGCCATTTTAGTAATGCAATCATTTTTTCTTTCCGGTAGAAAAATGATCAATCGTCATTTATTTATTATCTATTTTTCATCCCCCTAAATGGTGCAGCGGGAACGGGATCTGACGCCACGAGGGTAGGAAAAAATTGGCGGTACGAAGTTCGCCGGGACAGCTAGTACTATATATAAATTGGCTATGATGGGGCGACATAGTCATATTGTGGCTAAGCTCCGTAAATAAATATTTAAAAAAAAATCTCAGTTGTGTCCAAAGTATGAATTTTGTCGTTCGATATCTGTTTTTAGTTTTTAGTTCGTACCTACGTCAACTTTTCCGAGACCATCTGACCTCCCAATGCAAGGCCAATTAAAAAGCGTTGGTAGTTTAGTGGTTAAGGAGTCAGCCTTACGATCGAGAGGTCCCGAATTTGAATCCTGGCCATTACACTTCCGACGTGAACCCACTTCTAGCACGAGCAATATAACTTAATTGGTTAAAGGGAATATTAGTAGGTAATGTCGGTTGCTAATATTCTTAAAAAAAAGAAAAAAACCAGGTACACCAAATAGCAGGTGAGGTAGGCGTGGACCTCAAGAAGGCCTGTAGTTATATCTCGGGATACAGGTCTTGGACCTAAGTCGCGAGTCAAACGAGTGGAGAGTGGAGAGAAACCCTGCCGCGCGCGGATTGTTTTGTAATAATAATCTATGCTTGGTGAATTTAAGCTCGTCCACTGCAGTAGCAGCCCATGCTATCCTCAAAAGACACCGAAGAAGTGTGTAATGCGCATATAGAGCACCTTTAGGTTCAATAAATTGTCCCGTCCCGGTCCCGAAAGCCTCCCATCCGACTTACCGCCGTTCCCAATAACGTACTTACAGTTAAAGATATATCGCATCTACGGATAAAGTGCTCGGCTGTTTATATTCAAAACATAGTAACTCCTATTTCACACAAATTTCGGAAAATAAAATTATACAGCGATACGCTTTCCCGCAAAAAACTCAGTTACCATGTTTTGAATTTAAACAGCCGATACGTCAAATTTGACTGTTGCAATCTATCTTTAACTTAAGTATGTTATTGAGAACGGCCGTTATTTAGTAGTGTATGCGTTCCAATTCGAAATTTATAGCCCAACGCACTTAGGAACCGTGACTTTTTCCTTCTAAACAGCATGGAGTCATTGTCTTTTAGCTATACTTCGCTAGTGATGCACAAGCTCTATTCTAACATCTTCCCTTTCGAGCTGTATTAATCACCAGTTTCATAGTTAATTTTGTGTTTCTAAGCGCGCTACCTAACCGTATACGCGGTTCAAACATAAATTTAACGTGAGCATTTACTACTTTCTACGAGTCTGGCTATTTCGCAATTACTTTTAATGTTGTACCTAAGCTTTGTGGGACTAAGCCGACTGGCTGATAACCTTCTGCACAGTAAAAGTTACCAATTGGACATTAAAAAAGTATCTACGTCATGAACATACCTTCCCCGGTCATATCTAAATACATACATGTGATTAGGTTATAAAATTTTGGAAAAGAGGCCTTAACATGCGCAGTTTGTTCAAGTAATAATCTATGCTTGGTGAATTTGAGCTCGTCCACCCCGTACTATCCGCAAAATACATCCAAGAAACTTGTATTGCATGTACCTATAGAACAGATTTTAGGTCCAAATTATACGTGTCCATTATCACAGTGTTATTTAAAAAGATTGGTTTTGTCGATGGCCTCATTTAAATTTAGAATTTGTTAGATTTGCTGATGCAGATGTTTGAAATTAGAACAGTCGTCTAAATTGAATCCTTTGTAACCACGAAACATTTTTTTTAAACAGCTAACCTAGTTTTTATTACATTAAACTCATTGAGACGAACAGATATGCCTTGACTGTACATCTCTCAGTATTCTACAGCGTACTACCTACAGCTATAGGTGCAGGGGCGTCAAACTTGTGCCGAATCAATCGTTTTCAGCGGAGTATGCGCTCGCGGGTCGCCCGGGGTCGTGGGTCGCGACCTCCGACCTCATTGGGCGACCTCTGCCCCGCCCTCCGCCCTATACCTAACTGAAACCACTGAAATGTTGCTCACCACTGAAGAGGCTTCAGGATAATTGGTGTGGAAAATATTTTATGTGCTATTGAAGGAGGTACGGTTATATAATTGTAAAAAGTGTATTAAAATAATAGAATTTTTTGCAGAATTCTGTCGTGATTTATTATGTGTACTATATTATACAATGTCACTGATAAATATTGGTTGCTTTTCATCATTTTGTGTCTATTGTAACTTCAGATGTAATACATAAATCGCAATTTCTCTACATTTTGCTATAAGTAACGTGTGAACGACTAGATACCTATTCTTATTTTAAAAAAGCATACTATAGGTTAGCTACTATAGGTGAGCATGGTGCAGGCCCCTCGTAAAATGCTATAATTACAGCATGGTAAGTACTGTATTAGCTACGTGACTTATTTGTTACAATAAGTAACTATAATTCTTCATTATAAAGTGTTTTATTTACATTATTGTTTATCCAGACGCGAAATGTACATTCGTCCACATTTAGCCTTAAGAAAATAACTAGATATTGTAAATTGACGTCTAAAAATGCCGCAGCGGAGTTTGTTGCGCCGTTTCTTCTCCACCAGCGCCTTGGAAGCGGTGGTAAACTTAGATTAAGTAGAATTAAAATTGACGTCAATAAGAAACAATTTTATTGTTCAAGATTGAGAATAAATGATTTTGACTTTTGATATTTTATTTATCTTTTCTTAAGTTTTCTTATTACCTACAAAGAAAAATTTTAAAAATTATCCATGTAGAAAACTAGAAAAAAACTTAAGAAACATTTATTGTTCCACACGGGCTCAGATGCGGGTAATAAATAGTTAGTCCTATATAAATTATGCTATAATTTATACTATGGTTTTCCTGTCCCAATCGCTTTAGTGGTTTAGTAGGTATAAGCGAACAGACTCAGTTATAGGCTTATAAATATTGATAAACAAAATGGTCTCCATTTGTTACGGGGTTTTATATATACAGGAAAACTTATTGTTTTGTCTAAGTCCGTAGCCATTACAATTGGGACAAACCTATATTCAACAGAGGACAATATCCCTCTTCAGCAAATTAAAAATAAATAAATATTCCACAACATTTTACACAACGCTATCTAGACCCATGGTAAGCTTAAAGCTTGTGTTGTGGAATTACAATGCGGATAAACATAGTTAGATACCTTTTTTTTATAAATACATACATATTATACATAGAAACACCCAGACCAATGTAAATTGCCATATTCATGCATATAAATATTTGTACTGAGCAGGGATCGAACCCACGCCTCCCCTGCGTGGCAGTCACGTGCACTACCGTCACGCCACAGAGGCTTTTTTTTCGTGCGGAGGTCCCCTCGGATACCACCCCCGCCGGAGCCGGAAGGGGAGGTTATGTAGGACTCGAACCGATTAAAACCGCACGCCGACAGAGGGTCGTGGTGCTAGGCTGGAGGTGAGGTTGTCTTCTTCATATCCCTCGCACCCCGGCTGACGCAGGGCCATCCCTTAAGGTCTGGCCCTCCTCGGGACGCCACAGAGGCTGTCATTGTCATTAAATTAAATACTTTGATTTTTCTTGTTGTTTGTTTATCCGCAATCAGTAGACTTGTACTATAATCGGATGTGTGAATAGTAGATGACGTGGGAGCATGGCCTCCCACCGAGACCATAACTCTCGCGAGAGAGGAGTCAGAACAGTAACTCCATTTTGAACAATTTAGCTGGAGTATTTCTTGTCCAGCTCCAATATATGTGCGCGTTAAATGTGTAGGTATGTCACTCTGTAGTAGCTTCTGGGTTCACCCAGCTCCCAGATTTTTGAGGCGTAATTTGTACCTTCTGCAGTGTTTTGCTATCTCCTCCGAGGAGGGGCAGACCGTAAGGGATGGCCCTGGGTCAGCCCGGGCGCGAGGGATATGTCGAAGACTACCTCACCTCCGGCCTAGCACTACGGCCCTCAGTCGGCGTGCGGTTTTACTCGGTTCCGCACCGCATCCTTGGGCATTTCTGCACGAAAAAAAGCTATCTCCTCCCTCTTACAATGGGCAGATTTGGGAATTCATGAAATCCTATGATTGATGGTAATTTAAGACAAATCGGGTCCACACCTGATAAAAAATTTTGGCTTACTTTTGCCGCCGTTTCGGGTGTCAAGAGTCAAGTCGTGAACACGGGTAGCGCACCCGAAACGTCGACAAAAGTAAGTCAGAATTTTTTATCGCTACACGCGCCCGATTTGTCATAAATAACCACGAGTTTACCCCGCGATAGCTTAAAAATAACATTCTATGATTTAATTTTTTAATTAGTAGTATTAATAAATAAATAAATAATAAATATCGCCTACCCAAAAAAACATTCTATACAACGCTATCTAAACCCATGGTAAGCATAGCTTAACTAGTTTGTGTTATGGAATCTACAATGCGGATAAACATACTTAAATACATTTTTTTTGTAAATACATACATATTGTACATAGAAACACCCAAACCAGTGCAAATAGCCATATTCATGCATACAAATATTTGCACTGAGCGGGAATCGAACCCGCGCCTCCTGCGTGGCAGTCGCGTTCACTACCACTACGCCACGGAGGACTATTCTTTTTTAAAAGCTTACACTTACTTTTTTTCTTAAATACATACACTGGCACCTTTCTAACGCCGTGTTAAGCGGAGATTAAACCCACCATCTTGCTTGTTCTTATCTAATCAACTGGTTTATTACAATTTAATACAAATTTAAACAGTGTCGTTCTAGTAAATCATTGATATCCCGTCATGTGTTGACGTAGGGTCAGCCAGCAAGTTATCAGTAGCAGGTGTGTCATTAACTGTAACACCTGACTTCCGCAGAGGGACACTGATTTTTAATAAATTACAATTCCCGCGAGTCGCGGATGTGATAATACTTTTAATGTATGGGAATGTTTGGTCGTTTCATTTTTGTAGTTTAATTTGTGTGGTGATTGCTGACCGGAATAAATTTTGATTGAACTTACGCTGTTTAAGAAAAAGATAACTATGGAATTTTAAGAATGTTGTTTTTTTATCAGGTACCTACATACAGATAGAATAAATTTAATTAATTATAGTAACCGAGAATTTTATTGTGTGAGAAGGGAGAAGCCAGTTTTATAGAGGTATTGAACCGATCAGTGAGAATTCTAAAACTCTGATGCAAGCTTTGCTCTCGGGGCTGAGAAGTTAGATGGCAGTTGCGCTCATAATAGTAAACCAAACCAAATAGTGGAATTGCCACAAGTGATGTCTCATCAACATCACTTAGCTCTTTTTTCACATTTCATGTTTCACACTTGGGCGATGAATACCTTTAATTTCAGATATAAATCATTGAAAGCCGTGAAGTGGTTCAGAAGATGTGAGGTAATAAAGAATATTACAAACATATATACAAGATACGCGCGAAAAACAAAACCCTTCTTATGTCAAGAAGGGTTAAAATATTAGTAGGTAAGTAGGTAGCCGAATTACTAATAGCCTGACTAGCTTCTCTAGCTAAATTGCTAGTGCCAGGAGTGGATTCAATTGGTAGTGTCATGGCTAGCATTCAAACCCTAACTCGTAAGGCCGACTCCTCCACTTAGAACAGTCTTGATGATTTGATGACGAGAAATTTTGATGATTAAAGGGGACTTAAAGAAGCGCCGGACTGTGAATGTGGAGCTCCAAAGCAGACAACGATGCGTACAGCAGAGGAGTGTCCACTCTGTCGTTTCCCTGGAGTAATGGGTGAGCTACATGACCTCACACCGGCAGCAATAGACTGGCTTCGCCAACTGGACGTCGATATATGAGGACTCGAGCAGAGGCCACACGAAATGATGATGATGATGAGAAGTCTAAAAGAAAGGAGAAAGGGTAAAGTAAAGGAGATTAGGTATCTAAAGTGACGTCTGATACCAATTAGTAGAATAACATCGTGATATGTTAGAATAAAGCAATAATTAACTTTGTCATCAGTGATCGGTGGTAGGTATCATCATGGCTAAATCTAAACGAAACTTCAAGAAGACAGCCGATGCGTACCTAAGCATTCTTATCGAAAAATTTACCTTAAAATAGGATTTTCGAAGGGATTTTTTTCATATGCACTGTAGATACACAGACTCCTACCAACATCTTAGTTTTTAAAGATGTATGATACTCAAACAACCTTCTTCTTCTTCTATCGTAGAGATGGCGCCTCGGTCCTCAAATTAAACGCGCTTAAACGGCTGAACGGATGAAATAACTTTATTGGCTACATTTTATTCCTATGAAAGTTCTCATGAGTTATGGGACCAGAATTCTGCAATTTCCAAGGGAATATACGCACGAGAATTGGCGAAAAAATATTTTTCGAGTACTTTAGACGGTGTCACACGTTAACTCAATACGTTCTGTTTATATTAGGTACTCTTTTAGTCTCAGACCCTAATCAACTTCTAACAATTAAACAATTATTTATTACCCATATCTTAACAGAATATTAAACTACCTACCAAATCATAAACCAACAAACGTCCATACAAGGTATAGACCCGCACATTACCGCACACTTCCCACGCGTAACGCGCCTTCCCGCGAGTTACAAATCACGTTACACATAGATCGCGTGTTGGCCACCTGCGCCTGCGCGCCGTCTCACGCGCACCTCCAGTTTCACACACACACCGGACAAAGTCGTTAGTGTTCGACAATTAAATATAATTGCCTGGTTAATGTTGGTTGGTGGTTGTCACTTCCGTGGACTGAGGTTGTTTTGTTGATAAATGTTGTTGATTTCATTGGTGTGAATGGTGAAATAAATAGATAAGATATATAAAGATAAATAAAGGGATTTATATTTTTGGTTTTATATTTAATGTTAGCGTGCACAAACTCATAGACAAACAGATAAAAATTCCAACAAAAATGGTTTTGGCTTCTATTACGTTTGTAAAGTCACCCAGTAACATTTTTTTTTCATATCCTTTCCATGTACAGACATCGATCGGTTACAAATTTATTATAGGTATGTATAGTTTCTGAGGAAGAAATAATTGAACTAATTTTAATGCAAATTCGAAATGGTGACTCCCTTTACTGCGAGTTTACTTTCAGCTTACTATCGGGCGAGGTTAAGTCAAAGTGAAGTCTAATATAAAAAACTAGCGGACCCGGCGAACTTCGTACCGCCCGCGTGGCGTCCGATTCCGTTCCCGCTGCACCCTCTACTATATTAAGCATGTATTATATATATAAACCTTCTTCTTGAATTACTCTATCTATTAAAAGAAACTGCATCAAAATCTGTAGCGTAGTTTTGAAGATATAAGCATACATAGGGACTTAGGGACTTGGAAAGTGACTTTGCTTTATACTTACTACATATGTATGTGATGAAGTCTCATAGACTACTATAGTCTCATACACTAGTAAAAGTCGTAGTGATGAAGACAACGCCTGGGCCTGGCCCCTACTACTCCGAAGGACATCTTTTATTTTGAGAAATCCTTTTCAAAGATTTACTAGTAAACAAAATTGGGTATTATCCTATACTTAAAATAAATTATCTAACCGAGCTTAATTAAGCTAAGCTGCGGTAGCCTAGTGTTATGGGTAATGGACTGCTGAGACGAGGTCTCGGGTTCGATCCCAGGTTTACCATTTTTACACCCCCACGGAGCCGGTGGAGGTGGTTATGTCGGACTCGAACCGACTAAAACGCATGCCGTCTTGGGTCCTTGGTTGCCGGAGGTGAGATTGCCAAAAGCATATCTCTCGCACCCCGGTAGACCCAGGACCATCTCTTTCGAGATGGCCCCTTCTGGTTGTGGGGACCACAGTGTCCCCATCTAGCCCCGGTTACGGGGAGGCGCACTTTGCGCCGCCACCGCGGCCTGCTTCTGCTAGGGTAACAGGCGGCTCCACCGGTCACCCCCAGGCCAGCGGTCATGGAGGAGTTCACCTTCGCTGTCCCAGCTTTACCATGGCACACACCAATAACTTGTCGATGCTTTTCGAAGTTATGTGTGTATTTATCGCAAGTTTATAAGTGCCCGGTTAAAAACATAAACTGGCGAAATGTGGGTGCTAGCACCTCTGCCTACCCCATCGGGGAATATAGGTGTGAGTTTATGTTATGTTATGTTTAATTAAGAATGGTTAAGACCGGTAAAAGTTACATCGGTTCTTATTTTATACTTTTTATTTATTTTTAATCATCCGCCCGACCTATAATAGTAACTGATATAATGATATAAAATAGAAGCCTCCGTGGCGTGATGGTAGTGAACGCGACTGCTACGCAGGAGGCGCGGGTTCGATTCCCGCTCAGTGCAAATATTTGTATGCATGAATATGGCTATTTGTATTGGTCTGGGTGTTTCTATGTATAATATGTATTATATATATTTACAAAAAAAAAAAGTATCTATGTATGTTTATCCGCATTCTAGATTCCATAACACAAGCTAGTTAAGCTATGCTTACCATGGGTCTAGATAGCGTTGTGTAGAATGTTGTGGAATATTTATTATTATATTATTATTCACTATTTAGTTATATTACGTCACTATTTTATCGTTTTGACGTTTAGTAATAATATATAATATATTCCCGTTGACCACTCCAGCTAAGCTAAATTTTATTAAGTACTTGAGTTCGAAGTGTATTCACTTCGATCGTGGTCAGGATTCGAACCTGGGACCTTGTAGTTAACATGATTATCGACTCCAATCGAGTTGGGAAAGGACAGGCATTTCACTATTTCATCATCATAGCAGTCATCCTGGCCTTCGATTCTACAAAGCTAAACCATGGTGGGGCCGCAGTTACTGCAAAAAATAAACATAACATAACATAACATAAACTCACGCCCGTATTCCCCGAAGCGGTAGGCAGAGGTGCTAGCACCCACGTTTCGCCAGTTTATGTTTATTTAATTGTTTGTTTATGTTTAGGCCTATTGCCATTAACCGGGCACTTATAAACCTGCGATAAATACACACATAACTTCGAAACGCATCGAAAAGTCATTGGTGTGTGCCATGGTAAACCTGGGATCGAACCCGAGACCTCGTCTCAGCAGTCCATTACCCATACCACTAGTCTATGACATGAAATTTTAGACTTTATTTCTATATGACTAAAGTCCAAAATTAAATGATAACTGTTTCATTACACTTTTTCAATTACTCTGCATAAAGTCATTTAATTTTGAACTTTAAACGCATCGCTTTAAAGTCTATTATTTAATGCCGTTTTATGCAGAGTTGGTGGCACCACAATGATTTGCCTTTAGCAGAATCGAGGCCCTGCTTGCATCCAAAGGTTTACCAGCTTGCAGTAGAGGTTAGCTTGGGCTCCTAAGACCTCATTATCATCATGTAGACGTATTTACCTGATTGCATCCGAGGTCAAGATAAGCTCGGAGCTCAGGGTCTATCTTTTGGCTCTTTCTCCTCCACTTCGCACGATCTTGGGCGCCCAAGGTAGTGAGACCAATTGGTGACAAGTGGGTGTATATGATACAAATAAAACCGAACAAATTAGAATCCAGAGAGACATCTTTTATTTTTCATTAATATTTATTTTTTATACAACTCCATACATTCTCATACACACACTGACATTATTTTTATACATTCACTGTACAATTTATTGCGAATAAATACATTGCTTCTCTTTTACAAAACTTTTAGAGCATTCTATTATTTTGGTGAAGAAAATAGTATATTATTATATGAACTTATATCGTGATCAAGCAACGGAATTCATTGCCTTTAATGTAATACATGAAATAATTGCTTGTAATCTTTGATTATATAATGTCTAGATAGAGCCTCGTCCTACTGTCAACGGAAATAAAACGAGTCAACCTGTGCAAACATGTGTGCGTGCGGCCCGTGTTTTACACGTTGCATTCGTGCTTCTGTGTGCGTAAATATGATACCAGCTACAAGGAAAATTTCCCAAAAAAATCACCTAGGTATAATTAAATTGTTTTTTTTGACAGCCTCTGTAGCGTGACAGTAGTAAATGAGAATGGTATGCAAGGGGCACGGGTTCAATTCTCGCTTAGTGCATATATTTGTTTGTGTACATATTATTTTATTTATTATTTTATTTATTATTTCGGATTTCGGATTTCGGATTTCGGATTTCGGATTTCGGATTTCGGATTTCGGATTTCGGATTTCGGATTTCGGATTTCGGATTTCGGATTTCGGATTTCGGATTTCGGATTTCGGATTTCGGATTTCGGATTTCGGATTTCGGATTTCGGATTTCGGATTTCGGATTTCGGATTTCGGATTTCGGATTTCGGATTTCGGATTTCGGATTTCGGATTTCGGATTTCGGATTTCGGATTTCGGATTTCGGATTTCGGATTTCGGATTTCGGATTTCGGATTTCGGATTTCGGATTTCGGATTTCGGATTTCGGATTTCGGATTTCGGATTTCGGATTTCGGATTTCGGATTTCGGATTTCGGATTTAATGTTCTACTTAATCCAAATCAATAAAAAGGAGGGACATAGGCTCCCCCAATCGGTACAAGGCTCCTCCAATCGAACCAAACCATGAATTTAAAAAACTGGCAACACTTACAAATATGGCGCGTGATAAATGACATATTGTTGTGATGAAAAAAATAATTAATTTAACTTGTATTTTGGTTACTTTATTCATAAAAGGTAATGTGTGTAGTAGTATTTAGGCGTCCTTTTTAATTCCGGCAAACTTTGATAGTGCTAGTCGCCATATTTCGACAGTTTTTATTTAATGTTTTTCGCGGGTTTTACGTTGTGACACCGAGCCGACGCGAACGTCACTGAGCTGCGCGTAAGTATTATGAGATTGAACAAGCTGATATTTTTTGAGACGTTTGTACGCATTTGACACTCCATCTAGACATATAAATAATCAAAGCTTGTAATGTAACGTTCAAATAAAAAATATATAATTTCAAAATAAGAAGATGTTTCTTCTATACACAGATCGGGAATCAAAATAAATAAGTTTATTTTATCTTATATATTTTTGCTATTTTTGTAACTTATGTTACATTACAAGTAAATATGTATTCAATATATTACCGTTAAAAGTTCAAAATATTAAATTCACCGTTTATATTGATCACCGTTATAACAAATTGTTTTAGGTCATTATTTACATTTCAAGACGAAAATTCTCGTTGCCTTATTAGATTAAATAAAACCATTTTGTCACGTATACTCTTACATAATTTATATTTGTCACTATTGTTTATACATAAAAACGGTTACTTTCAAGTAAAATCATAAAATCATTTTTACCCAAATATTTTCACTCCACATTCGAAAATAAGAAGAATATATTTTTAAGGAACAATACATACCTATAAATGCTTTACGGAATTTTTATATTACAAAACAAATAAAATATAATCAATATTTTTGAGTTTATAAAAGCACCAGTACGAAATAAGAAAAAGATATTTGAAAATCTTAAGTTGTGTTAATATTTTGTGGGTAGGAAGCAACTGTCATTTTTGACGTTTCAAAAACTGAGAAACGTCAAATGTTTTCAGGGAAGTATTAAAGATTATTTCGTCAGTTGAGCAATACTTAAATAAAACTTATTTAAAAAAATAATTACATTAGCGTCTTTATATTTTTAAACTGACGCAATTGTGACAATTAGTCCCAAAATTGAACGTAATAAGCAGTAAAGTACTTTGCAACTTTATTTTTTTTTTAATACGGTCAATCATTTTTTTAAGTGTTATACCGACAGTAGACTCATACCCACAAAATTGTGTAAAAAGTTTCAAAATAATAGAAAACTTCATTTACATTCTATACACATTACTACACACCAACATTGCACAACTGGATTTATAGTATTTATACTGCATATCAATCCAACTTTCATACAATTTCTACAAATAGAAGAGAAAAAAATACCTCAAAGTATATAAAATTCATCCATCATCGTAGAAAACTCTTAACTATTAATTTACAATAATAAAAACATTTCTATTTACATTATTAAATAGTAAATTATTTTACAGAGGAACAAAAACTTTAACTAACAGATACGCTACGGAGCCCACTGAACAAGGTTATTTCATATCTGGTATACTACACTCCTGCCTTATATTTAACAGATTGTCTATCATCAGAGACTTTTGCCCATTTTTCTGCTGCGTCTCCGAACTAGCTTCGAATTCCTCGCTCGCCTTAGGAGCGTAGAAAGCTGATATGGGATCAAAGGTGCAAGGATCAGGGCGCTCACTCTCCCTGCTGGTCCTCGAACCGAAGTATTCGTCACTAGTCTCCGTATTTTCGTGGAACTCGCTCGAAGATGTGACGACGTCCTCGGGCTGGGCTTCGCGCTGGTACCTCTGGAACGGGTCGAACCGCTGGCCGGGCAGGTACGGCGGGAAGCCGTAAGGCGTGGATCATGCCGCTGCCAGCTGCCTCCACATCGTATGTCACATGGTCGCCATGTACGGCCAGGAGAACGAACTGCCGGAGAGCAGCATGTCCCTTATGAGGGTTTCTATGGGGGTTTTGCCGACTAACCGTACGAAGAAGAGCTGTTCTATGACTTGGGAGCTGACTGTCCGTAACGAAGGTAGTCTGAGGAGGAGTTTGCCGAACCTCGTGGGCTGGTTGGGGTACTGACTCCGGCAGTACTCCTCAAGGGCGCACTGGGACTTCTCTTGAAGACTTTCTATGTGTGGCACGTCTGATAGACCGCACGCATCTGAAAGAGGAGAGACATGTGTTATTTTATGTATTTTCACTTATTTCTGGAACATTCTGAAAATCAAAATGTATAATGTAACGTTATTCCGTATTATATTCTATTCAACATCCGGGATGGCCAAAGTGTTTATTGATAAGAATATAAATAGCCCAAATGTTTAATTTGTGCCTTGTGCCTAATACAAATCGTATGATTAAAAAAAATAGTATCATAGTATCACGAAAATATGTATCCTGTAGATACCAAAGATAAAGAAGATGGTTCCTATTTTGTGGAGCCAAAAATTGCGTAGATGCCTCTGCCTATTAGTATAGCTTAAATATTTTATTTTCCTTTTTTGTATTTATTTCCATCTCATTATGTCAAACGATACCCTATTCTGCGATTATTATTTTAATGTGACATAAATCCATTTTATTCCCTCCCTCCCTGTACAAAATACCTGTGCTTAAACTAATGTCGTCGTTAAAAAAAGTTTAATGTAATAGAAAAACGTTTGGTACATTTAACTTGGTTGTTTTTGGTTATTGGGCTCGTCAATAGCAATAAAAAGTTAATGTACTGTTGCTATACAAGGTTACCAAGGGTAGCTGACTGCCAATGACCTCCACGCATACTACTGACTTCAACTTAAACTTTTATTGAAGTGGCGCATGACTACTAAAGAAAAATAAATTAAAAAAGTGACTGTCATGCAAATTACATTACAAAAAGGCGCGCTATGCTTATACTGAGAGACGTCAAAATTTATTTAATCACTAGCCTTTGCGTCTCGTTCCAAATTCGAAATTTAAAATTAATTCCCGCCTCAACTAGGAACCGCGGCACAATTTTTTTTAACAGCTTGCCCTTGCAGCCTTGCATAATAGCTTGCTATTTCATATATGAATACTTTTACTAATAGATAACTAGGGAAACTTATAAGTTTCCCTAGTTATCTATTAGTAAAAGTACGGGCTTGCAGATGAGGTTGCCTTGACCTAAGGTCTTAGTATTGCCTTAAATACCTGCGTTCAAACTGGTTAGTTTACAATTATGTTAAAATGACGTAATATGTTGTAAAACATTTAAAACAGTTATAATGAAGATGTAAGCAAGCAATAAGCGTCTAATAGTTTCGTCAGCTTACTGCAAGCTTATTGTGCGGTAGCTATTAGCACCTTCTTGATAATGAGTTACGATATGAAGTAATGCCATACAATATATATGCAATACAGAAGATAAATTCATAAAAAAGGGAAAACTCGTGGAGATACTCTATCACACGACAATACTTATTTATAAAATACTTAGATACTTCATTGAAATTAATTATGATAAAATTTCGGCTAGGTGTTGTCGCCATATTGAAATAAAAATCATTTTTACGGATTCTATATGACATTTTAATCGTCCATCCAAAACACTAATTAAGGGTGACGTCAAATCTCTTCATTTCTGACAAGTTTCCATAGAATTTATCTATCTACCACCTTCCACATTGTTTCACCAAATTTGACGTTTGATAAAAAAGAAATTGATTTGAAACAGTCAAGTACCCAACTGTCAGTGTTGCCATTTACCTACGCAAAATAAGCTGACAAAACTTCCGTTATTTTAACCTTTTTTTTTCTTCAACTGATTTATAACTATAATCGCCTCCCAACCCTTTAAGTGTACAATCTTAAGCAACAAAACAATAAGCATTAATCCCTAGAACCCTAAATAAGAACGCATCAACATAATAACCCGTGAATGGTCGCAGGAGCGTAATGCGATTAGGCCCACCGCACTTTTACGCGTAACATTAATATTTTTTATTGTTATATACGAAGATATGGCTCGGTACACAACATCGTTATGATCCCGACCAGATGTCTGCTTGGTTTGGCTAAGTGTTATGAATGTCATATTTTGTGTTGTCCCCTTAATTTTTGGGGAAGTTTGGTCCGGTGATTGGCAAAAATGAATGTATCTGTAGTTTCTTTTGTGAACTTTTTTCCTTAAATTCATGTTTAATACCAATATTGCAAGCAAATCAAGACAATATCGCTTTTATAGAGAAATCAACAATTCCGTGAACTTAAGGAGGCCGCCCTTTAAAGTGTCAAATCGTGCTAAATTGTCTTTGAATTGCAATAAAACAGTATGCATTTGTAAGTGACAACGGTAGTTCCTATTTTCGCGATTTCACGGAATAATTGGTTTTACTTCAACTTTCAACAAATTGATGAACAGAATATCGATGGTTAAGTTGTGGGCACACTAAAGAGCTTTGATTTTATGAAATATACGAGTCATTCATCAACTCGCGGGCAATAAACTTGCGGGAAACCGCGAGTTGGCAACTTTCAATTTTTGATTATTTTCCTGTCGTCAACTCGCGCGATTGTCAAAATTGACGTATTTGTGTACAGTCAGTTACGAAAATACCTACACAATCGTTTCTTCATTAATATGAGATTAAAAACATACTTAAGCATCTGACGAGTATTTTTTGTATTAACTACATTAAAAACTTTATCAAGAACTATTTGGAAACCGCTAATCTGAGGATTATCGAAAAAGGTAGATCCAATAAATATCTTAAACCCCTCGTATAGAATTATTTAAATTCATATTAAACGAATTAATTTAGCAGATTAGTCAGTTAAGCGCTAGGCATTCCTAGTGGCTTAAGTGTAGTCACTTTATTCAATAATCTAAATAATTAATAATAATAGGTATACTGTACATTTAAAACACGTTTACATAATTATTAAAGGAAGATACCATGGCACACACCAATGACTTTTCGATGCTTTTCGAAGTTATGTGTGTATTTATCGCAGGTTTATAAGTGCCCGAGCAATAGGCTCGCCACCCATTACATTGGGACCTAAACATAAACTGGCGAAATGTGGGTGCTAGCACCTCTGCCTACCCCTTCGGGGAATACAGGCGTGAGTTTATGTTATATGTTATGTAAAGGAAGATAGCTTTTGGTTATTATTAATACCAGTTATGTATGACATGACCTTCATGTTTAGGGGCGAAAGTAACTAAAAGTACATGAAATCGTAACAAGTGTCGTGTGAAGGGTTCTATGAATTTAGTTTTTGGTTCCCGGTGGAGTAGAATAGGACCAGCCCAGCTCTTCCTGTGGGTGTCATATAAGACGACTAAGAGATAGGGCTGTTCTACATCCAACAGTGAACATACTGTCCAAGAAAAAGTGCCTGCTTAGCATAGCATAGGCCCCCTATTACGTGGGACCAAAAATCATAGTTGGCAAAACATGGGTGTTAATACACCTCTGCCTACCTCTCTGTGGATTTACAGGTGTGAGCATATGTATGTACATAAAAACAAAGTATTTTTTCCACTATTTAATTACATTAGTACCTACCTAGGTGCTTTTGAAGTCTTCAATCTTCACCAACCTAGAAATAGCTATTACGATCTTCTAGTTATAAACAAAAAGATTCTCAAAGACGTCAACAGCCATACAACAAAAATATTAATCAACTAAATTAAAACATACGTTATTTTAATGAAACGTGTCTTCATTCAACATCCATTAGTTCTGACAGGATCGCTCACGTGTAATTATAAATTAACCTAGATATGTGATGGCGATGAGAATTACTCGCTACAACTAAGACAATTATCGTGGCTTAGCTTTGTACTTCGTTAATATTGTTTATGGGGCTGGGTGTAATGTTGAGTTAGTTTTTAACCGACTTCAAATAAGGTTTCTTCTCTCACCTCATTGTTTTTTGGGGGCTTTCGGCAGCAATTTCTTCTTTCATATCCACTGATTTTTATTCTTATTCTCTTTTATATTTTGGTGTTGAGATATCCCTATATTTGTTAGATGATTTCAAACGCGATCAATCTGTAAAGTAATGGGTACCATTGGGCACCACAAACATTTTCGGGCCTCGAGACTTTTCTAAAGCTCTTAACTTAACTCTTAAATCCTTAGAAATGTACATAGTAGTAAAATAAAATACGTTGCCTTGTAAAACTGAAACTAGAAAAGACTGTTCCGGAAGGGCAGAATTTCCAATGCTTGTTTGGAAGTCACATTAGCACTTATATAATGAAAGTTGCTACTGAAATTATTTGTATACAAAGGGGGTGACTCTGGGTCAGCCTGGGTGCGAGGGATATATCGAAAACAACCTCACCTCCGGCCTAGCACCACGACCCACAGTCGACGTGCGGTTTTAGTCGGTTCGAGTCCAACATAACCTCCCCTTCCGGCTCCGGCAGGAAATATATCCGAGGGGATTTCCGCACGAAAAAAAAAGTGGCATGAAATAAGCATTTTTAATTTATTCTAATGCAACCAGGATTGACTAATAATGAAGAAGTGTTGTGTGACTATTGTTAGTTCATAGAATATCGATCACAGACGCGTGGCCTCGCCAGTATAAAATTCAACTGACGATTGATATCTATATCTTATAATACACCTTTGTGTCGTTGAAAGCAGAGATTTCGATGTACTGAACGTTTTTAAGTTGTCACATACTAGAGGGTTGCTATCTAATTTTAATCTGATTGTGGCTAAGAAAATGTAAGAAGGGAGATATGTTAGAAAACATTATGTGTTTCTAGGTGTTTCTCCTATTTGAAGATATGTATTCATGCTCGTCCCTATGTTCCCTCCTAACTGAACTCCTATTTAAAAATGGAACAAATTTAAGAAAAAGACGCGCCAAACTGTCACAATAAGCGTGTGACGTCACTGGAGGCCCGAACAACCTACATTTTCATTCAATAAACGCTAACTATTAATTTTAATTCATATGGCCACGCGTCGCATCGTCTTGGGACGCGGTGACGCAATCCTGGGACAATAATTATGGTCACTTGTCCTAATTGTTCCAGCGATGCCACTAAACGATGACAGCTGCTTCACAATTGAAGCGGTGAGCGCGTAAAACAAAATTCGGCTTTATTTTTTAACGGTCAAAGTTCAATTTGTGTTATATTTTGTTTAAGAAGTGTTGATAAAAATGAATTTTAATGATTTTGAGCATTGTTCTTTAAGCTTAAAGTTTAATTTTGTATGAACGATGTTAAAGGAATATTGAAGGATGTTGTGTGTCGTTTGTTTTGTAAGCTGGGTAATGTGTAAGGTAATTTGTATTTCCGTGCAAAGTGAGGCGGATAATGGTTTTAGTTGAGGGATGTAAGTAAGACTATGACAATATTGTAAGCGACACAAACTAACCATGTAAAAATTATGATACCAAACTCAGTATGCATTATTTTTAGGTACAAAAAAGAAAAAGAAAAAACATTTTGCGCAAAAAACTTTACAATATGCTATGAATTAGATGATTAGTCAGGCTTAGTTTCCGGATACATCCGAAGCTTTCTTTCACTTCGGAATCCGGGATCCGCTTACTCATTCACGTTTTGATTTAACTTATAGTACGACTTTATGGTAGTAACTACCATCTGACCTCCCAATCCTACCCTGAGAGAAAAACCTGTGCCAAAGGCTTGTTTGCTAATGAACAATTGTACCGTCTTGCGTGTAAGCTTGACCTGTTCCAAAGGCCTTTAAGGGGACACACAAATATTGGTAGATCACGGTTGGAAATTGGACATTATTATTTTTATTATTTTTTATAAAGGACACGTCAATTTGACTACACCTCGCCTGATGGTAAGCTAAAGGTAAAGTATCGGAAAGACGGTCAGCATCGTGAATATGTACCATGTTTGCACTCAGTTTGACGGCCTCGGACGAGGCCGCAGCCAAAAACTAGTATCTATGACGTAATGATAACTGCTCTACATCTCATGATTGGCATAATACCGCGGAGATGACTCTATTAAGGTTATTTAAGCTTCAGTTAGCGTCGACGGCCACCTGCCATGTACCCAGTATTCGCCATTTAAGAGACCACTTAATGATCATAGCTATAGACTTACTAGATATCGTAGTTCGCTTTTTTCATTATTTAAGGGGTAGGTGTACTCTGAGCGTGGCATCTGGAAATCTGAGACGCACGCCCTTTATTCAGTTCGAGTAAGACATATTGATTTCCGCAAAATAATGTGTTATTATTAGCAATTAAGTCACATTTCATTATTAGCACAGAATCTGACAGCATTGCCTACACTGTCAAGAATATTATTAAAAAAATATAATACCCAGATTTGTATATAGAATGCATAGTCACACTTTTTTTTCCTTTTATTCCTTTCGGAACAGGCTAAGGTGTTATCACCATGCTGCCTTCTCATTAGTGCATAGTCACACGACTTCATTCCACGAGACCAAGGAAGTAGTTTTTTTTCATAAAAAAATTACTTAGACCTAACCTCAAAAGTCCAAGGGCAAACAATCTCAACCCTGCACTACCAAATCGAACGGTGTACGACACTGATCCGAAAGACCAAAGATCAGGCAAAGACGGCGCTATAGCAATTAACCCTGTGCTCACCGGACATTGTAACAATGTAATATATTTTAATTGAAACGACCCCGTCGTAGATCCAGTAAATATTGGACGGAGAATGAACTAGTAATCGGTGAATTAAAGAACGACCGAGAATTTTAATTGATTGTATGAAGTGAACACTTAAGCAGGTGAACGGTGTAAAAGATAGTGTTGTGACGAATGTAGTGTATTAACGAGTTAAATCAAGCTTCAATTAAGATAATTAATTGATAATATCGAACGACCATTCGATTTTCGGTTCAGGTGTGAAGATACTAATTTAGTCGATGTTACTAATTTTATTTATCGAGTCGTAAAATTTTGTAAGTGTGTGAAGCTGATTTAATTATTTTGAAGATTTATTTATTTTTGATGTTCATTATCATTTTAGTATCTACATACCTACATAGCAATTATAACGATTGAAATTATAATGCCGGGAAAATAATAGAGATAGTCATTATGTGGTGATTTATCAATTAAATGAATTGTCATGTTAAAAACAATGTCCTAACTAAAGGTAAAATGGTTGCCAAACTAATAAGGTAAAGAAAAAAGTTTTCGCGAAAAAATATTTCCTACAAACATAAGAATGTGTTAATTGGCCCTTTTACTTTACTTTTAACTTTTATATTAAGTATCCATACTAGTGCATACTAATATTATAAATGCGAAAGTAACTCTGTCTGTCTGTCGGTCTGTCTGTCTCTCTGTCTGTCTGTATGTCACGCTTTAACCACTGAACCGATTTTGATGAAATTTGGTGTAGGGATAGGTTAGACCTTGAGAAAGGACATAGGCTATGTTTGGCCGCGATAACCGACATCCATGCGGGCGGCGCCGCGGGAAAAACTAGTCCAGAAATAAATATTTTGATTCAAACCTCGTCCCATAACCGTAAAAGCACTCAGACTTGAATGTCATCGAAACAATCCAAGGCTCACTTTCTTTACCTTCAATGCAAACGTAGCTATCTATTTTTAAGGCTTTCTAGAAATGACCAGGGTTATCCCTGAACTTGCAACTGCGCACATATCGACCCAACTCAATGACAGTACACTAGAAAATCGCTCTCCAATAAAGTGTTTATAACGTCATTTAGGTTCTGTTTCCTTTAAAAATTCGATGTCGCTTATACCCTTTTACTTTTCTACTGTTGATACGTACGGTACCCTTTTACCAGAAGTAAAATAGTTAAACATTTAATTGATTTAGAATTCTTTGCTCATTATTACAAAGTCCTTTTTAAGTATGTTCGGATCTGTGACAAATACCGATACAGACGCATAGTGATAAGACTTCCATGGGCACGATTCAGAGTGATTCTTAAACAGTATTGATGGCAATGTCAACAGATTTGACCTGGGGAATCAATGCTCTATCAGTAGCAATGAATGTTTATATGGTCGACGCAGGCGCCGGTAAGGCGGGCGTCTGTACTCTGTACCTCTGTACAAAGTAAGTACTGGTAGTAAACCGGCAGACGAGGAATAGATGGATGGGTATTACAAGAATGCTTCAGAATTAAAATAGTTGTACTACATTGAATTTCTTATTTATCTTTATTAAAATAAAATGAAACCTACTGAGCTTTTTTTAGCATGGTTGTAGAGACTAACTCGTTAACTTGCACTGTCCCCATGTTTCGTAATGAACCAAAAGTATTCTGGTTTCGGTACCTAAACCATTTATCATTATAAGTATAATGAAGTAGTTTTTTGTTAAAGTAGATGATTTCTAGATTAGATCTGCAAGAATCTGCGGTAGCCTAGTGGTATGGGTAATGGACTCCTGAGACGAGGTCTCGGGTTCGATCCCAGGTTTACCATGGCACACACCAATGACTTTTCGATGTTTTTCGAAGTTAAGAGTGTATTTATCGCAGGTTTATAAGCGCCCGGTTAATGGCAATAGGCTCGCCACCTATTACATTGGGACCTAAACATAAACTGGCGAAATGTGGGTGCTAGCACCTCTGCCTACCCCTTCGGGGAATACAGGCGTGAGTTTATGTTATGTTATCTGCAAGAATTATTGTAGATATCTTAGTAATAAATAGATTAAATAATTAAACCAAGAATTATATACATTTTTCTAATATTTTATTATATGGTTGTTTATCCAGTTTCAATTTATTTGGTTCAGAAAACGTATAGTTTCTGACGTACCGATGCAAGTTTTAATAATTATCTGCAATTACCTACCAAATTAAAGAAAAATTAACATTTACTGTATTCATTGCTCCTACAACTTTCCACACAAATTTAAATTTACGTCACGCATAAATAAATCGTTCGGAAACACTCCAGATTTAATCCAGAGTGACGAATCATATTGACTCTCATTAAATACTCGACTAAAGGGTGATAATCGAGAATTAAATCGATGGCCCGCATCGACTACTTATAGTCTATGGTTACTATAGTTTATAAAAATAAAGTAATAGGCGCTCATTAGACGATTTACGGGTTATGCGGGTGTTTATTGTGACACGCTTTTTATATCAATGGGGTTTAACTTGCCTAGACTTTATTGTGTTTAATTTGTTTAATAAATTTTATTATATTATGATTTTACTATTAACTATGTCTAATTTGTTTGAAGGAGTAATATTAGTAATATAAAAATTCGGTATCTTGGCTTTTAGCTTCTGTCTGTCCCTTCAACCATGAGAGAAAACTTATAAACGTTTCATTCCATTCTCTTGTCTGTAAGCAATATAAGTCTCATCAAGAGAACCAAAATAAAAATAATACGCGTTAATCCTTTTAAAAATTACAAAAAAAAATCCATAACATCATAACAAAAGTCTATAGTCAACTAAACGCATTGTAAGCTTACTAAAAACCCACAAAACTAAACGTCTTCTGCAAACTTTTGTGCAAGGAGGCGGTATACCTACGTGTAGGAGGCAAGCAGATGTTTGCTTAGCAAGGAAAACTTACTACAAAATAAACGAAAATGGCCGAAGAATAGACGATGTTAGTCGAACAATATTGTTGTACGACACAATAGTGCTTTGTTGAACAATCTTATTTCTTTTCTTTATCATCGATCGGATTAAAATTATGAATTTAAAATGTGTTAAGCACGTTTTTTTTAATTTATGCTATCTCTACGCGTTGTGGAAAGGAGAGGAGAGGTTGGGATTAATTGAAGATTAATTGAGAACACTCGTCTTGGTAGAGGTGCTAAAATCTATGCTAATTGTTAGATATAAATTTGAAAGTAACTCGGTCGATCTGTCTGTTATGCTTTCACGCCTAAACTACTGTACTGATTTTGATGAAATTGTGTACGGATATAGATTGGAGCTCGGGAAAGGATATAGGCTATATTTGGCTATGACAACCGAAACAGTGATAGGTAGTTACATAAAATATACGTACTACAATCTGTAAATGAAATACAAAAATTCGCGAAGACGTAATTCAAATTCAATACAAATGTTGCTCTACTTTACATACGTAATACCCAGTTAAAATACTCAAGACGCTTTTTGGCGTTACACCCGATTTAATCTCGAACGGCTTTACAATCATAATCTTGTAAGGAGATCGGAAATAGCAGAGCAAATTTAGCCACCACAATGGGACCGCGGTGTTTGTCACCAAGATTTCAATCTTGTGTATAACACCCCAAGCCGTTATCTTGATGAGAGATGTTTATTTACGTTCATAACGTTCGAAGTAACCCTACGCGCGAAGTGTCTACGCAACTTTATTTTTCGAAGATGGCATCACTAAGTTATGGTTTTGATATTTCGTTTAGAAATATATAACTAGTTTACTTTAAACTTTAGATAAGAAAGCAGATCCCTAACACAAAAAGAGAGTAGTCATAAGTATAAACGCGTAAATATCTGTCTGTCTGTAGCAGTCCGTCGTCGGTAAAATCATTCAAAGGTACCCAGCCTTTATGATAGATAATAATATCGAAGAGTATTAAATTCAAAAGAGTCGCCAACAATACATCAATAGACACAAATTGGACGTCCATAGACACGTGTCCGAATTAAAAAAAAAAGAAACGGCTAGCTACACTGAACAAAATGAAGTTTGCTGTTTTGAAAATGGAAAATGGAACTCTCTAGCTCTTTATTCGAGGTCATAAGGTTGATTATTGCATGGCAAGTTTAATCAAAAGTGTTCGAATAACTTGGTAATAATTACAAATAGCATCAAATGGCGCGAAAATTGAAAAAAATTGACATTTTAGTATTGTGAAATAAAATTTTAAATAAACACCTTTTGAGTGGGCGTTAGCGCGAGTATTTGTAAATAGGTTTTGTTGTTATTACAATGGAATTTTATAACAACGGTGTCCCTGCGGGGGTGTTGTCTGACAATCTCGTAATATTGTCACCCGCTTTTAATATTGGCATTTGGTAAATGTTGCCAGAAAAAAATATAGCTCCGATTTTCTGCGACATTGAATTTAGTACGTTATTTACTAAACTAATTGTAATAATTTCCAACGAACTAGGATGGTAATAAAAGGTGTTTTATTTACGTAATTATATCATGACGCTGCTGCGATAATTCTATGTAAGTAAGTACTTATAGAGCCTTGGTCTAAGGCATCTTTTCAATAAAAATTATGTTGCCGTTCGGTCAGAATTGAAGATCAAAGACAATGTTACATGAACGTAGGAGAGCACAGTACAAACTTTTGATGCAACCGGGAATGACGTTTTGATGACGTTTATTTTATTTAAATTTTGCATGAAATTAGATTGCTAAACTGACAGATGACAGAAAATGACAGGACTTGAACCACCTTGCTCCAAAACGAATGAATGTTCATATAGCTCAGTTGGTCAGAGCATTGCCCGTAACGGACTGCTCGCTGGTTCTTCTTGGATTTTAACTTGCCGATAAAAGTTATGCTAATTGAAATAATTTCATGTCTGTAAATTAATATAATAACTAGATACGAATCTTGTTTCAGGTAATTATTGTAATTACTATATTTAATTACAAGTATTTAAGTGTGAGACCTTCGTATGTGGGTGGTACAGTCAGCAGCAGTTCGATCTTTGATTTAAAATACAAAATGATCTTATTACCTTGGTATTCCCCCCCCCCCCCTTCCTGTTGTCGGATTGTTCTGATATTTGGACAATAATACAATTTAAATCAATAAAACAGTTTGATTTGCTCTTAATTCCTTAGTTTAAGATCATTTTGAGACTTTGTTGGTCAAGATTGTTCTGATGCTGACTGTACCAGCGTAAGTACGTAACTGAAACACCATTTTTAGTATCGCTCTTGATCGTTAGGAAGTTTTGCAATTAGTTTAATAAAATGGCGTTCCTACCTGATTACTATTTATGAACTTTAATGTTGTAGAAAATTGGAGAGCTACCAATTACTTCTAAGTATGTCTAGATACTACTAAAATAGGTGCAATAAAAAAAAACAACTAATATAGTACTAGTACGGGGCCAGGCAGGGTATTGTAGGTACTAGATGAAGTGACATAACACAACATAAACTCACGCCTATATTCCCCGAAGGGGTAGGCAGAGGTGCTAGCACCCACATTTCGCCAGTTTATGTTTAGGTCCCAATGTAATAGGTGGCGAGCCTATTGCCATTAACCGGGCAGTTATAAACCTGCGATAAATACACACATAACTTCGAAAAGCATCGAAAAGTCATTAGTGTGTGTCATGGTAAACCTGGGATCGAACCCGAGACCTCGTCTGATGAAGTGACGTCGTCGACTGACGAAGTGAAGAGACGTCAGATCAAGTGAGTACAAACTAAATTTACACTCTGTTTTGTGGGTGCCAGACAACCACACGGCCCACCTGACGGAAAGTGGTTACCGAGGCCTATGGACGTATAAACCTTCTAATGCCCTTCTCTTATCTTTATTTGCCTTTCATACGTAATATTATTCACACAATAACAAGCTTTGTTACGAAAGCAAACCTAACACAATAATTTTAATCCGCACAAATTAGATTTACCTAATATGGTGCCGAAATGTGTTGCTTCGAAACGCACATAACTTCCGTTCAACTCGGTAACATAATACTATAAAGGTGCGTGTACATTGGCACGGTATCGCACGATCGCGCGACATAAACATCGCGGCGGGTGGCGCTACCGACGGCAACTCCAACGCGAGACTTTACGACGTCACCATCACAGTATTTTGTTAGCTACTGAACCAGCTTACGGTTAATCCCAATCTATATCTCAAAAAATATTCAATGATAAAATTATAATTTGTTGACGAATACTTTTCTAGTTTAACGTGAATTTTTAACATAATGATATAGAAACGACGTTTGAATGACATGCTTACATAATTTTGGAATGTATATGCAGGGAATGCGTCGCGATAATGTTTGAAGTGATTTTTGATAGAGTCATATCTTAACGGGATCTGACAATTTTAGGGAAATTTCATGCTGTTGTCACTCTGAATACTCTGAGAGGTACTCATAAATTGTTGATAGATGAAGTCAAAGTTCTATGATGTCAGAGTTGAATTTTTTGGAGTAATAAAGATTATTATTATGTTTCTCTCTTGTAGCGGGTCATCCTCCTTTTTATTACGAAGATACCCGGTTTTGGTTGACTTACATGAATAAAGTGGTCCAACACGCAATGTTCAAGAAAATTTTTAATCTAATAGATTTGGATTGAGACATCTTATGGATTATGCCCACACTGGGTGCCGTCTATTTGGTAGAAACTTGATACTCCGAAACCTATTTGGGATAACTCACTTCGCAGAAACTTCTTTAATCGATCATTTATTAGGCATTAAAAATATTTGACATAAATATTTTTAGGCATAATGTGCTTATGACCGAATTTAGAATGGCATACATTTAACATAGTAGAATTTTATTTGGCATAATTACCTTTGGCATAGTTAAAATTTTGTATAACTTCATTTTGCATAATGTTCATTTAGAGTACAGATTATTTGGCATAATTTGACTAGGCATACTATAAAGAGCATAGAATTTCAATTAGAATAATATAGATTGGGTTAGTTTCTTCTTTAAAAATGGGTAGGTTAGGTTAGGTTAGAACTGTGACCTCTAGAATAGATAGTTGTTTACACCCCGACACAGAGTACCCCGACTCGGATAGGTTAGGTTATGCGAAATGATGGTTCTACTTTTAAATAGTTATGGATAAGAAATATTGTATACCAAAAGATGAATATGGTTTTGAACTTTCTGCGATGTGATGGTTATACATTGTGATTATTATGGATACAAAAATTATGCGTACAGATGATTCTGACTTACAAAATTATGGGTTTCAATGTATGCAAAATGAGTTAATGCCAAACGATATTCTGCGAAAAGAGGTTTATGCTATTAGTTGTTATGCAATATAAAATTATTACTTAAAAAGTTCTACTATATGAGGTGTACCCTGCCCACACTATCATTTATAGAATACAGTAATGAACCGTCTATAGTAGGAAATTGATTGGAGAGTAGATAATTGTAGGTAAACATGTACCTATGCTAATAACACTGTATTAGAAAGTGGGGTAATCCCCACTTAATAGTTTACTGATAAAAATGTATTGTGTACCTACTGTACGCCCGAGGCTTATACTTAGTCTCTCTATATCTTTTACGATAAAAACACTCTTCATCAGGTGGGCCCAGTACCTGTCATTTAAGTGGCATAAAAATTAAACTGCTTTTTATTTATAGCGGTCAAAAATTTCAATACTCAATATTTACAGATCAATTTCCGCGCGCCTAACATTTTCGTTTCAAATCTACTACAAATTATCACCTTAACAGCAATTTACTGTCCCGACACAGGTCACATACAATGTCACAAACAAACCGCATCCTAGTCCTGAATACAATCATTTTACAGACAAAAGAACAATACGATGTTCGCAACTGGGTCAGAGTGTCACGACGCACAACACTAGTCCGATGTCACAATGTCACTGATAGAACGTCACTTCTAGGAACGAGTGCTGAAACTTCTTAGTTCGTAACAGCGATGACAGCTCGTGTCAGACATTAAACGGAAGTTCGGTCACGCGCTAGTGTGGAACTACCTCGCTTTTATTGTGCGTTCTTAAAAAGTTATTTCAAATTATCTGATTGGTTATTGATTAGTCGATTATTATTTGTTAAAATAATGAGTAAATTGTTTTTTTTTAAGATGCGTTGATTGGAACTGATTGATTTTAGTTACTTGATTGCAAATTATGGAATTATTGTTATTTTCTGTTGCGATAGAATTAATTAATTATACACCTTTGTAGTTCTAACTAGACACCCTTTCTCTTCATGTGAACCTCAATCCCGGATGCATCCAAATCTTGCACTTTTCTACCATCTTCTTCATCCTCATCCGAAGCTTCCTACTTGGAGTCTGGGGTCTGCTTTACTACTTAGTCCAACTACGGATTTAGCTGAACTTGGAAATTTTCTGTGAAGCAACTGCCATATTCTGACCTCCATATCCCAAAGGCGATATCGAAGCATTGCAGTTAGACCAGTTGTTGGACTTTTATCACAGAATATAATATACAGTTTTACCATAGTCACAGAACTCTTTATACACTATGGTTTAACTATTAAAAAATATCCAAGAATTTTTATGATACCTATCACACTTGATAAGAAAAGTTTTCTTTCATTAGAGATTATTTCGCGCCAACCTTTTAGAATGGAAAGTTTATTACTACCATAGTGATAATCGCGGTATTTGGGATAACCCACTTCGACTTTTATGATATTTAACTGTGTATCTTTTTATTCTACACTTAAAAGGCAATAATACTTGATAACATGGATCTACGCGGAGTGAAAATGATGATCAATTTTAATCAACATATTAGTATAGTTTAGATTAGCTGGGTTTAGACAGACACGATTCTATCAATATTTATAATATACCAAACTTAACGAATAAAGGGTTTTGTTCCACGAACGGGCTATGGAGCGAGCTATGTTTGGGGTTTCTCTGAAGGATAAAATCCGTAATGAGGTCGTTCGACATGGAACTGAAGTTACCGACATAGCTCGCAAAATAAGCAAGCTGAAGTGACAGTGGACTGATCACATCTGTCGAAAGACTGATGGACGGTGAAGCAAACGAGTCCCAGAGTGGAGACAGCTAATCGGCAAGATGGTAAAGATGGATTTGCGACCTAAAATAAGTGGCTGGAATGAACTGGATCGAGCGCTATGTCACACATTAGGAGAGGCACATGTCCAGCAATGGATAGCAATATGCTAATTGATTGAATAATACGTGAGGACTGAGGACTCTACAATTATAAACAAGTACTTAGCTATACTTAATATATCTTATCATATAGACACTATACGAATAATGGCTTTACTTGTAGCTAGCTAGTATAGCTAGTAGGTACTTGAAATGCGAAATAAGGATCATAACATTATTTTATAGTTGGACACCAACTAGCGCGGGTTCCGTACGATGTGAGCTCGCAGCGGCGTCGCATCGCATCGTCGTGATAACATTAATGACGTCGTAAACCTGCCGCACATCGCCAGAGCGAGATAGAAACAACACAGATACGCGAGAACGCGGAAGAATTAGCCTTCACTAACGACGGAGTAAATCACCTGTTAGGCTGCATCCTACCTCTACCTGTGAGATTAAATTTAAAGTAAACCTAAATCACACGATGTATCAGAAACTCGTTTTATATTGTACTTGTAACATGTGGATAAAGAAAATGCTATGATAAGGTTACCGGACAAACCATGACTAATATCGATATTAGCATGCCAATTCCACGATATTTAAATAAGCTCTTTTTTGATTCTAAAATGTTTCCATTTAAATATATTTTCGGGTGTTTTTCGAAATACGTCGGTTAATTATTCCCCCGTGCGCGTCTGTCCATCTGGGCGTGTTTAATTTGAATAACAAAGCCTCTGACCGCACGTTTGTGGCGGAAAAACGAAAGATTGACACTCGTGTTCGGGGCGAGCCACCGATTATGATATGGCGCATATGGAAATGCGTCAGTTAAGGAGTATTATGTCATGATTTGATGTTTTTGAACCGTTTATGCTATGAGTCATTGGTGTTATACAATATGCAGCTTAAGATTATTTACGTTATTGAAATATTATAACGAGATCTATGTTGCTTTACAGCATGAGGTGTTATGGTAATGTCCAACTATGGATTATGGATGCTTGCATCGGAAGGCTTATCTACTTATATTTTACGGAGGCTACAATAAGTACCGAATGAGACTACACAGGTAATTACTGGTAACTTAACAAACTTCTAATTATATAGCTTTGGAGAATCACTAGCTATAGTATAAAGCAAAGTCGCTTTCCGAGTCCCTATGTCCCTATGTATGCTTATATCTTCAAAATGACTCTACAGATTTTGATGCGGTTTCTTTTAATAGATAGAGTAATTCAATAGGAAGGTTTATATGTATAATACATGCTTAATATACTAGAGGGTGCAGCAGGAACGGGATTGAACGCCACGCGGCTGGAAAAAATTGGCGGTACGAAGTTGCCCGGTTCAGCTAGTCTATTAATATTTTGTACCTGTTGTTTGATGCCTGTAATACTTCATCCAAAACTTCTCATTTTAAAACAAACCACAAATCTGTAGCTACAGCGGTAGCCATAAATTCCTCACAAAACACACATCACATAGCCGCGAGCAATTTTTTGATGAATGAACACATCAGTGCGGGAAGCATTGAGTGATGGAACACAACAAAGGGCCGATCTTTGCACTTTGACATTCGCGGTTTAATCACGTACTACAGCCGCTGTAGTGGCGATCGACCGAGATCAGTGCTCACTTGACACCGTCGATACCTCTTAACAAAGTCACTTCGCTCGGATCTCGAAGTGCAGCTTACCGCATTGTTTAAAACGGTACTTCTGTCTTTGTTGAACATCGATAGCTGTCTATTAAATTTTTAATTTACTAACAAAAATGATAAGGGCAGTGTTTAGATAATATCTGATCGGTTGGAACGACATAATTGTTGTTCAATTTAGATATTAGTCGGTTATTGTTCGTGGGGTTTTATCTATTTTTAATATATGGTAACATTCAATTACTGTTATGTCAGACAAGCTGGTCAGAACAATTTTTTATTTATACCTAAAGGACACGTCAATTTGACTTCACTTCGCCTGATGGTAATGTGAAGGCTCGGAAAGAGGGTCACCATTGTAAACATGTACCATGTTAACAGTGGTGGCACTCAGCTTAATGGCCCCGCTTAAAGGACCCAGGACTGTAGGAAGAAGGGAACACTTGAGCTGGCAGAATTATGTCGCATTTTTTACGGGTTTAGCTGTTCGCAGAGACTATGTATTAGGTAGTAAATTAATGAATTTTGGTGCTTATCTGCATAAATATACATATTATAACATAACATGACTGTGTCGATAACGATACCAGTTTTTCACTCCATACAGTTACTCTAATCATAGAAGACATGGCAACAGCGAGTGAATTGTGCGTTTTGTGATATAATTTGAATTGATTGGTTTACGAGTGTGAATTGTGTACTTAAATTGATTTATCTCGGTCTAGTTACGAAGGATCTATAATAAATTCATTTACGCGAGGTTAGCAATCTTATACCTATGCTTTTTCTATGGGCTGTTATGTTGAACCACAATCTGAGGTCTGGACCTCTAGGTTTGATAGAACACAAAATTCAAATATTTTAAAACAAAATGTACCTATGTGTAAAAAATAAAAATGGTATTATTTGAATAGAGAACGTTGCTTTACGAACATATGTACATTCGCGCACAGTTTCATTTGTGACATTGCTCACATTGCAACACTTAGCGTTTAGGTGGACGCGACTGTACATGAAACGGGAGGACGGCTACTGTCCGAGTTGGAAACTAATGTTTACTTTAGGGTTGGCACTTACATTAAATAAATAGTTTATAATAAAATATCGGTTTTTATTTTCGTAAAATTACATTTATTATATTTTTATGTTATGTTATCCTAGTTGTAATATAAATAGTTATGTTAAAGTAATATTAAAATGATATTCATTTTGAAATTAAATAATTGTGCAACCAATATTCTATACAGAGATACAAAATCCTGTTCTAAGTTTAAATTAAATGCAATACGTAAATTCATTTGTAAGTTATCGAAATTCCTATCGATAAAATCACAAAAAGTAAACGTCTATCAACCCTAGCTGTTGACAGGGTGAAATAAAGCTCGACTACACGTCGGCCGAATGGAGTGAAAAAATTCCAGTTCAAAAAGCCACGGGCCGATGCGACCGACAAAAAGTCGCATTGTCGACGCTAGTAGGTACATGATGTACGTAGTGTGCAATTTTTTCGCCAGACCATTCACGGGTTTTTGTTTGTTTTTTCGGACGTCTGCCTACTGTTAGAAGGATATGTTTTACAAAATAGGAAGGTATCTCAGTTACGTTTGTATGAAAGGTTGTAGTAGAAAATTATTGTGAAGGTATAAACCCATAGATATTTAGATTCAAACTTAGTGTACGTAGTTCGAGAAAAGGTATGAATACACTTCTTTTTTGTAAATATCAATAAATAAATAAATAAACATACGCAATTTACAGATATAGGCATTTCCACTTCCAGTTTACATTGTCCTAAGTAAACTTCGGTAAAACTGACAAAAAGTAGAAATAATATACCTAGTTATTATTAAGTAGGTAGTGCGAAATGATATTTTCATGCATACAAATATTAATACTATGTGGGAATCGAACTTGTGTGAAAACGTAACATAGGTCGTCGAATAAAATTATCAAGGCTTAAATTAAAACGAATAAAAGCTAAGCATCACAAGATTATATCAATACTTTATCTCTATAACCGCACACGCGTATGGCAAGCGCCAATTTGAACAATAAAGTCCTATTCCGATTGTAAAACGATACAGCACCGATAACTAGTAATTTAAACCAAGGGCCACCAACAATAGGAGTTCGCCTCGAGGCTCCCTCAGAAACCGAACTCGAAAAAAAACCGTAACTCGACACCGTGCCAACCCTCATTAGACTCACTAAATTAAATAATAAAAAAATATTACTAACCGTTCGAAATTCGAATCAGAGTTCGAATTTTGAAAATTAATAAAAATGTCAAGCGTGACTAAATATAATGACGTCAGTGGCAATGCGGGTTCGTAGATTAAGAGGCGGTAATAGAATTGCAGTACCGTGAAAAAAGAGGAAAAAGACGAGCTACGTCACACCCTCGCCCCGTGGCGTGGGCGCGTGGGGTGTCAGTGCGATTCAGCACTTTTACAGAATAAGCTTAAACGTTGAAAACCCAATTTGACGGCTCGATTAGCACAGTCGGGTTTTTGTTCGTGTGCTATGATTGATTTTGGCGAAACGCGATCACTAAGTACTGACTGTTCCTTTTATTAAGGCATAAAAAGATTTCGTTGGAAGTGTTTTTCAAGTACTTATTTTATATAGGGTCTACTTTCTTTGGCGGTAATACCGAAGTTTCTTCCTACGCTACTCTAATCTACTCCTGCCGACTTGCTCTGCAATGGGAAGCCGAAATGGCTCCATTTATACTCAAAATTTCCACTAGCTTGCCCTTAGAAAATTTTCACCCTTCGCCACTCGTTCAGACCCAATAGTAATTTTCCATTTTTCAGTAAAAAGATAGTGGTTCCTAATATTATTAACTGAAGGAAGTTAAGTTAACAACTGACTGGTGAAAATCTCATAAATATTCGAAATTTAACAAAAAATTTCATTACAATTAAATATTATTTATAGAAAATATTTCCAAACAAACATTTATTCCGCTTTCACATAAACTTCTTGCGATTATTTTTCTGTTTCTTTTTTTGAATTTGATTAACAATTATTCGAAATTTAAAAAAATATTGTCTAATAAAATAGAATCCCACAGAAAACATTTTCGACAAGAGTCGCATTTCACGTGGCGACACTGCCCAAGCCGTGTCCACAACCCATACGGCCAACCGTTCTGTGTTAGTCGTGCATACGACGACCATTGTGCTCAATTCGGTTCCCACTTAATTGTTTTTAATTCGCCAGTACTGTATTGTAACTCTTTTAATTACGCCTACGAACAGCGCTAATGGCGGTATCGTGCGCCCGCGCCGATCACGAGACTCCCTTTGTTTAATTGTACAGTTCTCCCGAGATGTGCTTCAGATAAACCCGTGTGTGGGCAAACCCATTAGTTTTTAGTACTAATTATGGGTTTATATGGTGATTTAGTGTCATACGATATCGTATAACGTTCGTCAATAATACGAATTTCTTTTTTATGTCGTAAAGATTTTTTAATTTTATTTTTAACGAATGACCTTATGAATGTATTTTATGGTTGTCATATTTTTTTAATGTTTGAAGGAAGCGTGAAGCTGGCTACTATTTTAATTAAGAGTATGTGAGTGGGTGTGTTTTGATATGTAATAAAGTTGTAGAAATGTATAAAATGGCATAGGATTATTGTGAAATTGATAATAATCAAAGCAAACCATAAAGGTAAATCACGCCTAAACATATTTTATTAATAAATGTAAGCTTTTTAAGTTTTGATAGTATCTATCATAATGTGATAAATATGTTTAAGTTGTACCTATATATCAGTTAAGTAGCAATAAAAAACAAACTGAAAGCGGGAATTAGGAAGTTAAAATGAAGTGACTTGTTTTGTAGCGGTGATACTATTTTACTATTTGTTAATATATACTCTTATAGAAATAAAAAAAACATTTAAGTAAGTTACAAAAAAAAATAGTTTTCTTTTAAGGCGATTGATGGTGATTGTACCTACTAAGGTACTTTGTTGTAGTTTTGTCCTCGTTTGGTTCATTCAGCGTCATGTTCAGTCGTTCAATTAAAAAGTAAAAGAATGAACGACGGATATCACGACCAGCGATGATACTTTTTAATGAGCATAAACAAGATTTTTGGGCGCAATACCTTTTTTACGGACCTTGCTTTTTCTTCATTCATTAAAGGAAAATATTTTCTGTACATTTGACAAAAGTTTTAATTAAAAATTTAATCAGGAGAAATTTAAAAGGCGAGCTACTCTGTGATATATACAGCGGAACATTCAATTTTAACACCCACATGTAGCCAACTATGATAGGAACGCTTTTATAATGCATTTATTAAATGTAAATACAATCTAGACTTCGTATTTTTTTAGATATTTGTTAGCTTGAAGACGCTAATCTCGGGAACTTTCCGTATAAGAACAGCTGCCTAGGAATAATACAAATTAAATATAATTAGGTATCTACAATAATTACGTTTTGAAAGGCCATTTACTAATAAATTAAAGCCACCTGTTCACTATCTCGATATTTGACACTCGATCAAACAACTCAGTTACCCCACTGGGGACGCGTACCTAAAGGATAACCGAATGCCTAAAGTGTGACAAGCCGCAAACTTGTAACCCTAAAATGCGGGGTGCGACCCTCCGGACCGCAATCTCGTAACAACCGCGACTTTTGGCTCCGGATCCGATTGACACATGATTGTTAGACAGCGGATAAGTCTCGTGATTTTGTAAATTACTTATTGCTAAAAATGTGTAAAAATGTGAAATATTCTTGCAAAAAATATTATTTTAAATTAAAGTCCTGTACCTATTGTTACAAAGAAACCAAAAGGTGAAATCAGTGTAAACAATAAAATAACCGAGAAAATAGTTTTACAAGTCATAAAGAACTAAGTACGAGACGGAATATTTTAATGCTTTTCTAATGATTCATTCATCGAAAAGGGTTTGTGAAATTATTATAACAATAGGTTTTATAGGGCATACCTACACAGCATTGTTTAAACCAAAATTAAGCTACTATTTTTTCTAAAATCTACAATGGCATTTTGTAATGAAACCCTTCGTCACAGCACATCGATATAAATTTACTTAAGGCAAGTTCACATTTTGTGATTGAAGTAACAGATTTATCCACAACTTACGTACGCATGTATGCAGTTTTTTATCTGCCACCCTAGGGGTGCGGATAATCGTATCTGCACACACGTCACTTGAGCCGCGGCGACATATCGAGGTGACACCCCTAGCCGCTCTTTGACCACTAATCAATGAAAATTTCAAAAGCACGAGATTCCTGATAACTATTATTAAGTGTAAAATTCAATATAACGCAGGCCCGAATTTGTTCTGAAGGGGAAATGTAATTCATAACCACAACAAAAATGGCATAACCCGTGATTAAATAACCCTGCTGCTGCAGGCACGTGTCAAAACGGACGCAAAAAAAAATTACAGCTTCACATTTACTCTTGATTACGGGTGAGACAAAAAACGGTGTGATTATTTTCACAAGGTATTAATCTCACACGTCAAACGGGCGATTAACTTATAAATCCGCCATAATTGCGGGTACCGACAGATGTCGCTGGCGGCGCCGCCACTGGAATTGCGCACGCGCATGCTTTATTATGTTTTCGTTCGGACAAAGAGCACCGCCTACGTACACCACTGTTTATTATTGTGACATAAATTTTGAAATTAAAATACTTTGAAAAGAAAACTTTGATTCTTTAGTTAATAGTTAGATAATATAATAGTCCATATAAAACTCGTCAGTTTTTATGGCTATAGATTAAAAAAGAGGTTTTTATCTATTTGTAATGGCAATATTATCTCGATAAGACACCATCATTTGTGCACATTAGGAATTTTTAGAAACTTTAATATATATTTATGATGATTACATCGATACCGCGACAGAAATTATAGTTAACTTGGAGACTTTCTAAAACTAACAATATTAAGATTACTTTGAGATCGACACCTCCATAAGTTAAATTAAAGATATTCTGCATTGGAACATAAACAGATAACATAGTTATCTAATTATTGAGTAGTTTATTCAGATAAGAACAACGGTTAAATGATGAAAATAGGCGGACCTTATCGAATATCTAATAAATATACAAAATTTTAAGTTGGTTTGTGTTAGTTCTGTATTGATTGTACTAACATTTTGGACACGCAAAAAACGATAATTATAATATTACTAATGATTATATAAATTGCAATGAAACACGCATATTAAACAATAAAATCGTGCATATTACTTAAGCCAAAATTCTGTATAATACTAGATGCATATGTGCTGTAGACATTGCCAAAACAGATAAATATGAGATAAGAGCAGGCAAACGATGAGACATTTAAAAAACATATGTACATTTTATTTCGTAGGGATTCAAGGAATTACTACTATAAAGTAGTAGATAGTAAAAATCATAAATTGCAATAAAAATCGTAAAATTTAACAACGAAATAGTGCAAATTACTGATAACATTACATTAAATTCAGTTTTAATGATATAATTATGTAAAATAGATACTCGAAAACCATATCGATTGTTGATTTACTAAATGGTGTAAGCGACAATGCCAAGAAAATCAATGTGAATCAAATCTTTATTATGTCGTTTGAAATCTTTATACTTCGAATATTCGATATCGCTTGCACAATTTTGTTTAAAAAATATCAATTTAAAGCTTTATTTTGGCAACGTAAACTGTTCAAACTGTAAATAAAATATCCATTTTTTTGTCTGTGGCTAGGTGTAGACAAATTTAATTAATTCGTCCTTGTCGCCTGCATATTCATGCGGTCACAGCTCGTTAGGTCGTCGGCGGTCAGTATTAACAATCTGTCGCGAGGGTCCAACGATTTTGACCACCTATATTATACTCCTATATGTTGATAAAATTGCTGTAAATATTGACAGTAAAGCGTATTGATTACTTTTCGAATATATCTTTAAGTTTACTGTCTGTATCATGTCAGGTTTGGTGACTTTCGTAAAAATTATATTTAATAAAATTTGTGAATCATTAGTGATTTGGCTAACGCTTGCAGCAAAGTTGAATTGTGTGTTAGAAGTCGGTTCTGGTCGGTGTTTTAGCCAGTTTCCCAATGACTTAATTCATAATTGCGTCGTTGAATGATAGAAACCGACCAAGAGCACTAAACTGAATTATTAGATACATTGTACTCATTTTATCTCAATATAAACGTGTAATGCAATTTAAAGTTCAATACCATATTGTAGCAGTTACATCCTTATACGCCAAAATATATGTGAGATGTTTCTTCATACCATCAGTTAAAATTCAAATCATTCGAATCTTAACCCTTAACTCCTCAAATCACCACGTAATTTCACATATCAATCAACTATTCATACATGGCAGTGACATCTACCGGTGACAGTTGACAGGCGATGTTCCCTTCGTGTGCCACTAATGAGCAAACAGGCTGTAACAGGACCAGTTCGGTCTACCGCACTTTTAGTGTTTACTTTGTCGGGATCTCGCTTTGATATCATATATTTGCTTTTTCTTCATGTTTTTATGGTTGATATTTCGTTTACACGAACATGATTGAGCTTTTGAAGATTGTGACAGCAAAGTCAACACTAAACGAGTATAATATTATAACTGCATTGCCCAACTAGACATTTTTCTTCAGGCTAAACAAATTCATATTGTAAACATTAATTAATCTTCTTTCTGTACACGATCGATAAATCGATGTGTGAGTGTTTGGAAATATGTAAAAAACTGTACAGTTTTTGTCAAACACAAGCATCAATTTATCGGTGCAACTCAAACTGATATCTTATAGATTTTCTAAGAGAGCGCTACGCACCTTCTACATAATATATTATTATTACAGTATCGTAACTATATATTACCAACTTTGCCAAACGTTGTTTCGATATTATACGTCACAACATATACCATTATAGCATTACTCATCATCATATCTCATATTAATAATCATAATATCATAAATTAGAATTCAAATATAATAGTTCTATACTGTAGTAAATTAAACATTAATACAAATTTGACATTAAATTTATTAACCATAAAATTGGTGATTGAGCTGAGATCTCAATAATCTTAATAAGAGTAATAATGTACTTTACGGATATATTTTAGCAGTCAATGATGATTAAGACAATGATGATGAAAGTCATTATAATTGATTACACAATATAGATACATTAGGCACACTAACATTATATGTGTTTGCCAGAACAGAAGTCCAACATTTTTATGTTAAAACAGCAATTTATAATTCCCTTTCTTCTTGCGATGATGACGATAGATAAAGATTTTATTTCCCTAATTAAATACACACTACTAACAAGGTATCTGTTTTGCAACTCTGTAACAATAAACTATTAAGCGCTTTTTATTAAACATTCAAAGCTATCTAATCAGAATACTTCAGTACACAAATAAGATTACGAACAAGGAATGAAATAATATAATCTTGTTACACCGTCACCTTGGCGGTGCGAATAATTAGCTATTCCCTTACAAAGTAAGAGCGTGGAGCGAGATAACTGAATCTAGGCTTAACAAGTTTCACGAATTACACGATAACCTCATAGTCAAGATAGGGCTGTTGCTGATAAAAACCATTAAACGTGAAGTGCCGATACGTTGGGCCGATAGGAGAAGTAAGGGCAACACTTTTGTGGAGGTAATTTAGAGTTTAGTAAAAAGTATCTATTTTTTACAACTTTGAGATTAATTATTGTGTATTGGGTTGAGTATGTTCATGTTATTTGGTTGAAAAAGTTAATAATGTTTTAAGTGTGTGTATACAGTATTTGAAAAAGAGCATTGAATATACTGAAAATATTTTTATACTTACTAGGTATACAAATTGGCAATGAATGGCTAAAAAGCAAAATAACTAAAACATTTTACTTAAAGATTATATACCTAAAGCTCTATTACATAATGCTCTGAAAACATCAAAAATACACACTCAAAAATAAAAAAGGCCAAAAATAAATTTTACTAAACATTAAAATTCATCTACCCGTTATAAGCACGTCGTAGATATACGATCCAAAATAATTAGACGGCCGTCATCCCCCGACATTTGGACAAACAGTGCCCCGCGGGGCCCGGCGTCTTTTTATCGGCGGGGGACATAGCGGGGGACCGCAAATTTCTATTTGCATATCTGTGCACTCATAAATCTCTGTTTCACTTATTAGCGGTCGCCCTACCGGGGCCCTCTCGACCCGGTGCGATGAAACAGGGTTAGTTTGACATGTTAGTATTTAAAAAAATATTTGTGAGTGTTTGAAAATGGAATGTTATGTCCAGTTCGATTAAAATGTCAAAACTAGAAAAAAAATGTGCTTGTCTAAATGCAACTATGTACTTGAATATTATATTAATGCAATGCAAAGTAAATATATATTTTAATAAAATAAAAAGTTGTACTCAAGCCAAAAGTAACGCTACAGTTAATTTCATACAATCATACTATTATTTTACTCAGATACTAGACAAGATAAGGTATTAAACATGATATGCAAAGTAATAATAGGTATTGGCACAATTCTGAGTATTACGTACTCTATAATATTTTGTATTAATATTAAAAAAATAACTCGAATACATAGGGAAAAAAGAATCTTCTCGGGCGGGACTCGAACCCGCAGTCTTTCCCTTACAGGGGGAATGCCTGACCAATTCGGCTACCGAGACACGCCCGATATGATTCAAATTTCCCACCTTATACGTCTTTGAGGCGACGTGGCGTCATCTACCGATTTTCTTATGTATTCGATTTGTATAGTTAGCATACTTAATGCTATAAAAATTCCTTCAAAAAAAATAACTTTCAAAAAAGTATTTTAGCGCTAAAATTCTCAGTTTTTTTAAATTGTTTTCAATACCCTAATATTATTTTGAATATAAAATAAAAATAAATGAATACTTACCATGATTGTAGCGATCCGTAGCACCCAAGCTCCGAAATACTTCAGAATACTCCGAAATACTGCGTTATTAGTAGTGTAATACTAGTGGGCTGGTTACTTTAGGTGAAATGTGCTCAGAACAGAAAAGTGTGGTTAGTCACGTTAGAATTAATTAGACCCCCACCAGCAGTAACCTTCACCACCACATGCAAAGAAATGCAAACCACACACAAATAAACACATCTAGAAGGCAAGCTACATGCAACAAGCAAAAATATTTAACTCGTTGAACAAAATTCAACATCCAGAATGGTGTTTGATTCTGCGCCCCGTTTCTTTCTAAAGTATAGCCAACGAGACAAGAGAAAAAAGGTAAACAAAGGTACCATTACTGAGTTACGTTGCGATAACTAGCGTTCCCCGTCCCAATCACACGTACGCGACAGTGGCCGAGCTGTCGTTGCGTGTTTCGTAGTACAGGAAATCTGTCAGCACAGCGGTTCTAAACTGTCAGATCCGCCATCTTATGAGCAATTTTATTCCTGTCTAGAACGCGCTTGAAATGATACATAATTAAAAAAAAAAAGTTTGGAACTGCTGAAACATTGTTTACCTTTTTTCTCTCGCTTCGTTGGCTTTACTTTAGATGGAACACTCCAAATAACAGCGACCAGTCCTTTTCTACGGTTAATATCTTAAACAACTGAGCTTTGACAGCCTCTGTGGCGTGGCGGTAGTGAACGCGGCCGCTACGCAGGAGGCGCGGGTTCGATCCCCGCGCAGTGCAAATATTTGTATACATGAATATGGATATTTACATTGGTCTGGGTGTTTTCTATGTATAATCCATACTAATATTATAAATGCGAAAGTAGCTCTGTCTGTCTGTCTGTCTGTCTGTTTGTCTGTCTGTATGTTACGCTTTCACGCCTAAAGTACTGAACCGATTTTGATGAAATTTGGTATAGGGGTAGAGTAGACCTTGAGGAAGGACATAGGCTATATTTGGTCGCGATAACCGACATCCACGCGGGCGGAGCCGCGGACAAAAGCTAGTATGTATATAATTACAAAAAAAATATCTAAGTATGTTTATCCGCATTCTAGATTCCTTAACACAAGCTGTGCTTACCATGGGTCTAGATAGCGTTGTGTAGAATGTTGTGGAATATTTATTTATTTTTATAGCTACCAATATTCGAAATCAGCCTGCGTTGCTTAAGTACGTTCCTATGTTTATGAGAATTTCAAATTTCCAGGACGAGTCCAAATAGCTCAGTCGGTCCAGAAAGCCTCCGGAAAGATACTAGCAACGTTTGAACCCGTGTCCTATCTTAGATGTTATTACTACCGAAACAAATTTAAACATTCTTAAATATTTACAGTGTTTGAATACATGGCAAATATAATACAAGTGAAAAAACGTATTTACAATGTCTCAGTGTTATCAAATTTAACTTTTTTTTCTATGAGCAAAGATTCTAGTATAATACAGGCCTTCGACAAGATTATCGACTAAATATTTGTATGTTTTTTGAAAAACATAAGTTTTTTTTTGTTTTATAATTGACATAAAGAAACGAGGCGATTGCTCAGTTGGACTGTTTTTTGTTCAAATATACCTACTTAAATTTCGCTATCTCGTACGACTTGCACGATAAGGTGATCATCAAGAATACATACCAAATAACGAAGCATTTATCACGAAAGGAATTAGTAGAGGCATAAAAGTTGAATGCCTGCTTTCGGAAGTTAAGAGTGTAACCGTTTTTGTTCCTGATTGTGCATCTGTATAGAAGTATATTATATTATCTGTGGTAGAGGTGAGCATATAAAAACTCTATAAGCATAGAACAGATCATAGTAGATACCTATGCCTTAAGTGCAATATGGATATATGTATATGCATCTCTTATCTTTATTTATAGATATTAATAAATCATTTGAATAATTCCCAAAGTCACAATCTATTTTTTTTTAAATAAGTAAAATTATAAACGCAAATAAAAACGGTGTTAGCCAGATAATATTTACGGCTAATACTAGATATTGTCTTATAAATGTCTAATAATGTATGTATATTAATTAATAATTTGAATTATTAATATTAGTGTTAGAGATCGTATAATAAAACAAGGAATTTACAGAAATATCTATTAAAATATTTTGAATGTATTTAATATATCGCTAATCGTGAATTTAAGACGTGGTTTACAATAATTTAATAAAAAAATCATTAATATGGTTTATTTTTTATGTTATTTACCACGACTAAGTAGGTTTAATTTCATAATAAATGAGATTAAGCTTTTTTTATTCAAAACCTAAAGAAAGAAAAGAGAATAAAAATTAACGGCATTTTAATTAGAAACCGCAAAGATATATTTATGTTAAATCCTATAATATTGTTTTTTAAGCATCTAATAATAATCATTATGAATAAATAATTAAAATTATTGTTACAAAACTTAAAAAAAATGTTCTATAACATAAAGATAAATTTAAAAAACATTTTTCATGTAAATTATTCTAATCTCGTATTTAATGCGTTGCTTCTTTCAATTCAATCGCCATTTTGACAATAATTTCACTGCTTTTAAACTATTTTATTTGAAAGTTCGTTTCGTCGTTTAAAAAATACGCATAATTTGATAACAAATAATAATATTGGTGATATTATAAAACTGAAGTTGAATATAAATAACAGAAAGTTTTAAATATAAACGCTAATATTTGTAATTTGTAATACATATTATATATAGCATACTAAACGATCGCCCGGCTTCATATTAATTTTCCAATAATTTATAGGAATCTGCTGGATTTGTTGACATTTGTGGTTACTGCTCCACTCCCTTGAAAAGTATCGTGATGGTATCTACCCTGTAACCTTCGTAGATAAACGGACTAAGTATTAAACACAAAAATAATTTCCCCGATTCGAAGCGGTAGTTCCTGATATTAACGCTCCAACTAAACACACAGAGAAACTATTCAGCTTTGTAACATTATTATAGATTCGTAATTCAAATATGTAACATATTATATAGATATGTTAATTAATTGAACCGATACTGAGCGTAGGACCGTATATCACTTGGGGACGCCCCCCGGCGCCGCCTACGTCGTGTTGCTAATGTTTATCTTTTGGCGAAATCTGTTAATTTAACATTGACTTTTGTTCAGCCAACGAGTTATATCGCATTTTGTTTTATTTGCGAATAAAATTAAATTCGACTCTAAAAATGAGTAAGTAGATAAATAATTAAAAAATACCTAACAGAGTAAGTTATACGGAAAAGTAGAGTACATTTAAAAGCGTTACGTCTTATGTCAGATATCACACGTTCGATTCCCGCGTAGTGCAAATAATTATTTTTATGGGTGAATTGATACGATCTATTCACCCCCATAGGTATACTTTATTTGTGTTTGTCTGAATGTCTAGGTAGAGGTAGAGTAAGTTATACGGAAAAGTAGAGTAGATATAAAAGCGTTACGTCTTATGTCAGATATCACACATTCGATTCCCGCGTAGTGCAAATAATTATTTTATGGGTGAATTGATACGATCTATTCACCCCCATAGGTATACTTTATTTGTGTTTGTCTGAATGTCTAGGTAGATAAGAATTATATTAAATTCATATTTTCATCCGAAATTTCAGCGTGAAAATGTACATCAGTCACCATATAGCCCGTCAAGAAAGTCGTGAAAATTGAGGGTGGCGCTGCTGCGCTTAATCTGGTATCCCTGTCATACTACAACTGAACAGTCTTGATCTGTTGTTTTTTTATGGTATAAAGTTAAATATAGTACATACCTCTAAAGATAATAAATAAATGAAAGTGAAAAATGAATCACGGCAGTTATTTTTTTTTTTACTTTTATTTACATCATATATGCATATAACATAAACTCACGCCTGTATTCCCCGAAGGGGTAGGCAGAGGTGCTAGCACCCACATTTTGCCAGTTTATGTTTAGGTCCCAATGTAATTGGTGGCGAGCCTATTGCCATTAACCGGGCACTTATAAACATGCGATAAATACACACATTACTTCGAAAAGCATCTAAAAGTCATTGGTGTGTGCCATGGTAAACCTGGGATCGAACCCGAGACCTCATCTCACCAGTCTATTACCCATACCACTAGGCTACCGCAGACTTTTATTTAGGTATTTTTAATATATGGAACCGAACATAATGTTAACACAAATTAACACGATTATGGTACCGTTGAATTACCTACTTGAAGTTTCGACCAGATTAACCAGCCGTGATCACAGACTGACTAGATCACACACTGCACGTCCGTCGTCACGTCATCGTCTAATCCGTGCGGTAGACAGTTCTACATTCACAAACAACCCACACATTCTCCATTAAATTAAGGGCCGCAGTGGGAGTCCCTAGTCACAGGGACCCGTAGCGAGCCTATAGGGCTACCTATAGGCTCGCTACGGGTCCCTGTGACTAGCAGAGGACATATAGGTTAGATGAGGACCCCATGCTTCCCACACCAAAGAGGGCCAACTTAAAACAGTATATCGCCAAAGGTTACTGGGGTGCGAGGGAAATGCCTTATTTCTTTAACCTAACACCTCCCTCGGTAATTAGTTGAGGACCCCAAGTACGAGGACAAAACGTGTCGGACTTTTTTAGGTTATACCTCGGGACACGTGTCTTGCATCTAATAAATTGCGAGACAAACGACAATTGTTTTGTAATAAATAATCTATGCTTGGTGACTTTGAGCTCGTCCACCGCTGCTGGCCACATTTTAGGTCCAAGATACATATCTTGAGCAATACCTTACTCAAAGCACACCCAAAGAAAAAAAAACGGGACCCTATACACTAAAGTCTGTCATGAACCGTGATGGCTTGACAGTCGAAATTTTCACGATATAAATAGTATTAAAAAATTAAAACAATAATCTTTTATAAGAATAGTTTATTGGTATGAGTATTGAACACCTGAAATGCTGCTTGAAACTACATGAGTAATTATTTTATCTTCGATAGTTTCCGACTCACTGGCAATATCATCATACTGAAATGATATGTCTTGAAATGTACTTTTGAAAATCTGACACAAATACAAACGTCCTGGAGAAATACAGCTGTATTCATACCTCGAGTATTTTTTAATTAGTTTGGGCCTAAGTGGTTAATACAAATTACCTAGATCAAGAATGTTCAAAAACGTCAAAGTGATGCACTATGATTTGTTATAATCGTAGGATATTGACATAACCACAATAAATGAAAACAATGCTTTGAAACACAAAATATTCACTCAAATTATATAATTTTTAATAGATTACACTTTCCATACCTTGTTTAACATTAAAGTATATGTACGTACTGGTTAGTTTAGCATTTTCGCCATCAAAATCGTCAAAGTCGGAAAGCAGCTTGCCGGCTTGAACTTCTGCCGTGTTTCATACTATATCCCTGAAATACTTTGAATACGACACGTTTCGCACAACTATTATTCACATATCAATTCATTTTTACACTCAAAACTGTTATCCTATGAACAGTAATTAAATACACGTAAATAATATACGAAACATCTCCAACGAGCCTTGGTATTGACAACTAATTAGTCAGTTTGGCAGTTATTGAGTGTTGCAAGTACAAGGAAAAATTTTAGTTCCTCCAACATTAATTTCACGACTTTCTTGACGCACTATACATGTCATGTTAGTAACACTTCCTATACCTAAGTACATATATAGAATTCCACAAACAATAAGTGTTAAGTCTCTTTAGTCTTTACCCTATAATCGGGAGAATAACACCCAAAACAATATACACGACATTTTTACTTTTTTTATTATATCAACACTGACAGACACTCGGACCTTCATACTAATAATATTTCTCAAACAATTTGTGCCTACCAGGCGCTCATAGCTACGAAGAAAGTGTCCGGTCATACATATCACCACATTAATAAGACCTTTCTCAGCACTTCAACTACTGTTAGACGGTGAATTGAATACCGAACGCAAGAGGTCAGCCTAATTTGGTCATCGGAACGCAGTACAATTATTATGTATGCTCAATTCAAATAAAAATGAACCTTATGGTTATAGTGTTAAGGTTGATATAGTGTTTGATGTTTTTGAGTAGTGTATATCAATTTCAGCAATGGATACAGCGACAAGTGAGGGTGTACGTGACGCGAATGTCCATTTTGTGAACCTTTTTATTGACTGACCATATGACATTTGGAAGTCTGATAACAATAATGTAAGTGTTACTCGTAGGTTATTTTTAGGGGGAAGACGAAGGGTCTTATGCAAAATATTTCTACATTCGAAATTCAAATTCTAGTAAGTACATTTAAAGTATGTATTTCACGACTTTTGGTCATACCTCCGGTTCTAAGTACTCAACCATTCCCGATTAAACAAACGGACAAATCAACTTTATTATTATTTTTAATTGTAGGTATAGCTGATATAGACGCATTGCTCAAACAAAACAAAATACAGCGCAAAAAATAAGAGTTTAAAAAAAGAACACAAAATTATTCTAATTTCATACTCAAAGCTCGTAATGATTTGTTTAAACACCGTTTAGAAACCGAGAAATAAAAATTTAAATGCCCTTGTACACGAGTCAAAACGCACATCAAGACGAATTTATTGGATTAATTGAGCAATAAAAAATCTGTGGCCGAGGAAAAAGTTGGGAAAACCAAGGAGGGGAGGGCAACACTTCATTTCACGCGTTTTATACGAAGGGCCTATGCTGTGAGTAAGGTGGCCTATAAATCTTCTGCCGGAAACATTTTTTTGTTCGACGAAAATAGTTTCCTCTTGTTTTTCGGAATATAGTTTAGGGGATACCAGGGTAGTGAGGGGACATAATATTTTCACTTAGTTATTAATGTTTTTCGGTATTGCAGTTTTTAAAATGTTTTTTTGATGATATATATTGGTCGCTTGCCAACGCAATTTGTCATTTTTTATTTTCATGAAATGGATTTGGTTTTCTTGTATGACGTTTTAATGTGATTTCTATGTTTGAGTGCATTTTAGAAAGTTATTAGATTGTTAATACTTTAGTATAACTCTAGAATTCTGCAGAAAATTTGAACATCAATAGAAATAAACTTCGTTCGACAGATTGGTTTACTGGTAAAGTAAAGGTATTTTTAAAATAGTATTAAGTACCAAATGCCAAAATAAACAGCACAAATAAATTTAAAACTATAAAAATCCATAGACTATATTTTGTTCTAAATTCAAACATTATTTTTAAACTGCTTGCTTTTCTTTGCTTTCGAAATGTGCATCTATATTTTATCGAGGTTTTAAGAGTAAATAAAAGCTCCTAAATCTCGCATTTACCATAAAGGATAGAGACAAATGGCTGCTTGGGGCCGTTAGTTCTTTATTCATTCTGGGGGTTGGCGGGAATAAATCAATGACCGCCGTCAATAACATCGCACATCGCAATGTCCGAGGACTCTGAGGAGTACTGAACGACGGAATTTTAAGGTTATAAATAACAGTTTTTAATCTTAGTGGGTATCTTTGTGATAATTTGCTTCCACTAACTGAAGACATGAGTAGGTATGGTATATAAAAAAAATAAAGCATTGCACTTATTTGTTTTTGCTTTCAGGAAACACACCTGTAGATAGATTTAAAAAGCAAAACCTTACCTAAATATGTACTTATTTATTTTCATCTGAATCGTCAAAGTGGTAGGTAATGTATTTTATAAATATTATACGGTACATGAATAGCTAGTTTTATAGTATTCGGTTAATCAATAAGAAATAAAACAGATGCAACTGAGTCTTCTTGTTTTTATATTTTACCTGTGGGAATAGACGATTACAATCATAAAATACCTTATAAATATAAAGTACACAATTTAAAACTGATAAGATCTTATAATATGCAAGTTTAAAACGAGATACATTACGAAAACATGATTATTTTATTAAAAAAAGCTTACTTGCATTCGGTTTCTAATCTACACGAAGTGTTAATGTTATCTGTGGAATTCGATATTGATTTCAAATCATGTCTTCGGCTGTCAACAAGTTGTATCCATTAAAAAAAAAAACTCGATTCGATATGTCAAATTAATCTTAAATTTAATGATGATACAATAATCTAAATACTAGCTTTTTAATTTATGTTTTAATAAATTAATTAAAGAAATACGGTTTAATGGGAATGCATAATGTAATCTATACTTAAATAATTATAAATACTGTTATAATGTTTGACACTTCATTAATTTGTAACTTGAGATTATTTCATGGGATTTAAAATTTTGTCTCATTCTTGAGCTAGGTTAGAAATATTATTCTAATACCTACTACTAAGTAAATCTAATCTTGATTTATGTGTGAAGGAATTTTATTTATCTGAATCATTTTGGAGTGTTTCCCATCCTTTTGGTTCAGAGGGTTCAAATCTCAAAATGTCCAAAGGTGCAACCTTTCACAGAATGTCAAAATAACAGAATTTTCAATTTCTAAAATGTCCAAACGTGAAAATAGCGAATAATAGTCTGTGGCTGGGCAAGAGTTTCGAGGTACAATAACCTACCTACTTTAGGACGAAATCAAAAATCCTCCTGAGGGCAGGGGTTCTTTTTTCTTAGTCACGAAATAAATCAAGAAAATTCGATTTATAAAATCACACTACAGGTTTTCCCTGACAATCTCTTAGTTAAAAACCTCACTATAAATAACACGAGCATTTGGACTAAGTAAAATGGCGCCACACGTACTAAAAAGCCGTAAGGGTGCATAAAGTATTAGGCTCTTATTCTCATGTACTTTCACACTGCATGTCACAGCCCTAAAAGGCTCTTTGACAAATTGTATTAAAAAATTGAGAAATATTTATGGTCCGTGTTCTTTTTTTGAAATATGTAATAAAATTATTTGTAGGTTTTTTTTTTGACTGAGATTATTTAAATAAAGAATAGTAAAAAAGCGGTAAACTTAACATTCGTTTTTATTTTATCGGTTTTTATATATTTTTTATCTTCGCGTTTATTACTTTAGCAAATTACTTGTACATAAAACTAATTTTAACGGATTCTGTTGCGATTTATTTTATATTAAAGCGTAATAATTCGCATTCAATCTTTAGTTACTTAGACATTTGCTTTAACAACGGCGGCGCCCCCATTCCGGGGGCGAGTTGGGGACACCGTTGTCCCCCCTCCTGAGGAGGGGCAGACCGTAAGGGTTGGCCCCAGGGCCATCCCTTACGGTCTGCCCCAGCTAACCCAGCTCAGCCGGCTGACCCAGGTCAGCCGGGGTGCAAGGGATATGTCGATGACAACCTCACCTCCGGCCTAACACCAAGACCCACAGTCGGCGTGCGGTTTTAGTCGGTTCGAGTCCGACATAACGTCCCCTTCCGGCTCCGGCAGGGGGGGTATCCGAGGGGATTTCCGGACGAAAAAAAAAAGACATTTGCTTTAACAAATATTGAAGTAATCACAAGATAAAGCTGGTCTTAATTTTAATTCTTCTTTGAACCAAGTTAGTATAGATAGTCAAATGTGGCCACACTATGGTAAAGTAATGTTTGAACTGGGACTAGGAACTGCAGGAGGATGGAAAAACGAGTTCCTTATTTAAGTGGAGCAGTACACATATATGTGGTAACATTTAGCTGGGCTTGCTAAGACTGAGTTTAATGATGTGCCTTAATTGACTCGTTGGGAAATGTTTCAGGCTTTTAGTGATGGGATGAGCTTAAGCGAGAAGCGAATTTTATTCCGCTTTTGAATCCATACTTAATTGTACTAATATTGAAGAGTACAGGCTAGAATATGCCCTTTTTTTTACTTTTTTTATGGAATAGTGAGGCAAACGAGCAGATGGATCGCCTGATGGTAAGCGATCACCGCCGCCCATGGACGCCCGCAAAACTAGAGGAGTCACAAGTGCGTTACCTTCCTCTTAAAAGAGAGTACGCTCTTTTCTTGAAGGTAACATCTTTTTTTACTGTTCCATCTCGTTTTTTTTTTTAATTTTATAGAAGCCACTGTTGACCCCGAGAGAAAATCCTGAATTAGAGCCTCATTTGTAGGTACCTCATAAGGAGGTACGTGTACCGGGTTCCAGATTTGAAATTCTTGGCGGGGCCTCAAACACACTACCAGTTACCATTTAAAATACTAAATTCAAATTTATCGAAGTTTGGGAAATTTTCAGGTTAAGTTCTAGATATTTTTCATAATCTTTATGGTGAAACATTAACGTCCTAAATCTTGAAACGATAGCTGTGAGGTATACTTCTCTCCCAAAAATCCTGTATTCCAGATATTTCCCTCTGTGTTCCTATAACATAAGGCACCAGGCATTCGAGAGCTTCTAGACACGGAGTACGCCCGTCTCCGCATGCCGACTAGCCGACACAAATTTATAGGTAAAAGTTCGCGACCGAACCAACCGGTTCGCTACCACAAACCACACAAAACTAAATCTTATTACGATGAAATAGAGTACAATTTCAAACACCAAACAACGAACCTTATTGGATACTTTCTTAATTGTGTTTTAAACATCGATCGTGGGAATGTTGACCTTATTAACTGTGAAATAAGTTTCATTTTAAATTGATCGGTATTCTCGGCCTTGCCGCTGGTGGATCGCTCTCACCTTAGTTCACGTGTGAACTTAGATTAACCTGCTATGTTACGTTGGCGGGTCAGGTGTATTAGAATGTTTGTTTGCTGATGACTATTTCAATTGGTTGTGTAGTAGATGTAAGATAGAGTTATTGGGCGTACAACGTCTAATTCCATAATGTAGTTCTATGATTATTCATATTGAGTTACGCCTTTTGTTCTACGGTTTTTAAGACTTGTTATGGTGTTGGAGATTCTTGCGTTTAAAATACTGTTATTTTGTATTAATAAGGTATAATAAGCTCTAATATTAAACTACATACTGATGCCTTAATCACTTGCAGAGGACTGGAGCCTTCCACTGATAGGAATGCTCGAGTCCTCTCTCTTTTTGAGACTAAACTATCTCTACTTTAAATAAATAGTGTCGCTAGTTTAGTAGTTCCAGAAAAAAAATCAGTTTAACTAGAAAGGATGTTTGTTACTGAATCACTCGCAAACAGCTGAACGGATCTGATTGAAATTTCTTAGGCCCGTATTCTAGAATGACACTCAACCTGAATCTCGATTTATTTGAGGACAGATTGTTTAAGTAATATGTCAAATCTATCAATCTATCTATACAATCTGTCCTCCGATAAATCGCAATTCAGGCTGAGTGTCATTCTAATACATTCTAACCCCAAAAATAACACATTGGTTACTTTATTAGCTATTTATATCTAGAATATGTGGATAGTAATTGCACGCACGCAATAGCTAGTACGAATACAAAACTCATCAGATACATTCATCATTCCTATGCCGCACCATTAAGACCTGGAACTCCCTGCCAGCTTACATGTTTCCTTCTTCCTACAGTCCCGGGTCCTTTAAGCGGGGCGTGAAAAGGTATATGATGAGGCCGTCAAGCTGAGTGCCACCATTGTTAACATGGTACATGTTTACGATGGTGACCCTCTTTCCGAGACTTTGTCTTTAGCTTACCACCAGGCAAGGTGAAGTTAAATTGACGTGTCCTTTTTCAAAATAAATTAAAGTTCAAATTTTGTAGTTACTTTTAATTTTAAAAAATCGTGTCTCTTTCACTAGGAAAATAATATACGAAGAATTCAAGACAGGTAGGTAAGGAAATAGCTTTACTATCGAAAGCCCTAAGGATGCCTCGTTCAGAGCACGTTTGGTACCACAATGGAATTGATGGCAGATTGCATAGGTAATGTCGGTCTGAAGGCACAGTTAGCGATTAAAGTAAGTAAACACATACCGATTTGCACAATTACCTTAGCTCAATTTAACGGTACGGTAACATCGGGAAGAGCTTGAGCACTTCATTTTTCTTAATGTATTCGAAATTTAATGCATCATAAATGCTACAAAAAATTCATTCAATTTTTTGGCAAATTAATACTTCCAGATGATTTTGATATCGAAATTGTGCCCTAAATCTTTCGCTGCAAAACGACTGCAAAACAGAGGGTGTAAAATGTAATGGTATAATGAAATGTTTATTGTTGTCTTCTCAGGATATTAAAAATATTTAGGACATATTTATGTATTTCAATACTCTTCATTGAAATACATCAATATGCCTTAAATATCATTTTTACAGTTAGTGAGAGAGCATATGTATGTATTGAAAGACCTTGTGCTTGTACCCTTAATTTCCCAACAAACAAACCTAACAGCTCGATTACATAGGGAAAAAGAATCTTTTAGGGAATATTTAGGCGGATTTAACAAAAATCAATGTTTGTAGCTAAATGACAGAAACGTCAACGGATACGGATAGTTTCGTTTTTTGGAGTAAGCCCCCAGCAATCAAAGTTGATAGTATTCCGGTTAACCCCTCAAGCAAAGCTAAATTGGTATGGGTATGTGATAGGTATCCACCTAAAGATCCTCTACAATCTCTCACTAACTTAAGGCCATCAGACCAAGAAGCTATTCTCACTAGTCAGTCCCCACATCCATCCAAGTCAGTACAATGTTCGGAGGCCGTGTGTCTTCGACCGTTCACGACAGACAGACTTCTTACATATAGGGGGACATTGATTTAATACGCACACGTGAGAATAGATGGAGAGAGAGTGAACACGGTTATTTGATGTAGGTACATCTTGAGATGTAGTAGACACGTCATTTTCTTGGAGAATGTCGGTTTCATACTAACTCACTGAATTTTTAAATCTATGTATTTAAAAAATGGGAGGAATTCTACGATGTACGAGGTAAACTTAGTTTTAAGCAGAATTTGACGTCAAAAAGCTGTAGTAGTGCTACACAATTTTGAATAAATACCTTGAGTTTGAGTTTGAGTTTGATGCCTAAAGTTACAGTCTCTTCCACCCCTGTTTTTTTTTCTCATTTTTGTATAACTATATTATACATTTAGTATTTTAGTTGGCAAAATTGTGTATTTACATACATGAAAAAAGGTTTTACGTAAAAATTTCAAAAACCAAAAAGCACAAAAAACAGGCACTCAAAAACAAAAATAACTGATTTAATTAAGTACTTAGTTCGATAAGTATTTAGTAAAGGTATTATTTACATGTAACCTGTAAAATGGGTAATGAATTTTAAACTTTAAAACAATTTATTACTTTTTACTGAAAACCTCTACAAAAAATTCACCGCATAAATTCTTCGCTTAAAAAATCTACATCCTCAATCCACAAAATATATATATCGATAGATAAAATTCTATCAATGCATGAAAAAATATATATATCGGCAGATGAAATTCTATCGATAAATACATCACTAGCTATCGATGTGTTAATCCACTCTCTCCGAACCATAGAGCCCCGTCGCGCTACAGTTGGAACAAACAGGTATTACTTAATAGCCATGACTCGACCACTAATTACACTGTATGCGTACGCGCAGCTCCGCGCTCGTCTGCGTACGATTTAACACCTGTCAACATGCACTGACAGACGTAGGGACGCGCCGCTTTCCGTGAGTGGTACAAGTTTTGTTCTGATATTTTTTCTGTAAGTATTTTTTTTTGTTGACACAAATCCTACTCTACGAGAAATATTCTACACTTTACTACTTTTTTATGGATTAGGGAGGCAAACGAGCAGACGGATCGCCTGATGGTAAGCGATCACCTGCTTCTCCTTTTCTTCATATTTTGTTTTTACGAGTAGGTGTGGGAGCGACTGCCTTATGACCTCCTAACACCGAGTGGTGAGCTTGAACCAGAGCCTTGTTGACTTGTGCTCATATGCCTCTGGTGTAGTACGTGTCCATGGACCGCAATAACCAATTTCCATTAGGTGGGCTGTGTGCTTATCTGCTACCTGGGTGGTATACGATACACCCACCCAAAAACTAATCAAAAGAATAGCCTATGTTCTGGCGGATATTTTAGCTAACCTGAGTGGTTCGTAAAGCGATCGTCTATCCTAACAGGAAGAATATAAATATACCTAGGTACATATTGCATATTTAACGACTAAAACGTTACTAACTTAGGTAGATTTGGTTTACTATTACCATAATTACCATCCAATAAAATAAATTACTAGCTAGAAAAGAAATCGCTCTAATCTTTTAACATGTGCCACACGCGTCGGGCCAAAAAAATTAAACGTTGAACACTATGGTCCGATCTAGAGATAACGCTATTTTATTAAAATAACTTTTTTTATCAGTAAAGGTAATGTTCTTGATGGTAAATTAAGACAGACGGTCTGATGACAAATGGTTGGTGTGTATTTTTATTAACTTTTAAGACAGCGAATAGATCGCTCGTGTATAGATATGCCAAAAAGCCTCAAAATTTTGCAGTAATCAAAAAGCAAATTTTGCAGTCATCAAAAAGCAAATTTTGCAGTCATCAAAAAGCAAATTTTGCAGTCATCAAAAAGCAAATTTTGCAGTCATCAAAAAGCACATTTTGCAGTCATCAAAAAGTGATGGAATGTGCCTTATATCAGGGCCCTATTTTTTTCAATTCTGGCGACACGCAGCGGTCATTATGCTCTCTACTACCATTTTTTAGACAAAAAAATCACGTCAAATAAATACCATACCATCCAAAAGCAAAACTAAAGTTCTAGGTAGTGCTTGTTTTAAATTATATAATGTTTTTTTTCAATTAGGTATTAAAAGAATCAGTCTTATAGCTATAACAAATTTCAAAAAATATATATTTTAATTTTTTTTTAATAAATATTCCACAACATTCTACACAGCGCTATCTAGCCCCATGGTAAGCTTAATTAGCTTGTGTTATGCAATCTAGAATGCGGATAAACATACTTTTCGAACTTAAAAGTTAGCATAATAAATGCTATAAAAAAATTCATTCAAATACTTAGATACTTTTTTTTTTCTATTTTCTAAGATCATTCGGTGAAAAATTTTGTTCCACCTTTTAGATACAAAAATACCTCTATCCTAATCTTGTAAAAACTAAACGCTCGCACCGCTGCAGCTAAGGCAAGTCTTCGGCCCATTGTTTCAATTGATTCCAATACAGCTTACACCGAGAGGCGTAATATGTATTATTATATCTGTGGCTGCTCCACGGGCCGTGGGAAACATGCGCTTTCATTACTCCTAACTAGCTTACTAATATATGATTACTACGTGTGGTGTTAGTTTGGTAATCATATTTTACATACATGTAATATTAGTAAATTGCATGAGGTGTAATTTTTGCAATATTTGATTATGTTCATGTATGTCTTCGGGAGAGTACGTAAACTTACGACCTCCTAGTTTGGGGACAGTCACAAAATGCGTAAATATTATCCTATAGTTAAAATACCACAAATAATACTTGTATAATTGTACGAAGGATGACACGAGAAGTTTTGTTTTAATTATATAGCTTGTTTAGATTTTGCAGTACCTAGCTGAATATTGCCTCTTGAGATACAAGCTTGCCTAGTTCAAGAGGTAAAACATAATTTTATTATAGGGATTACTGTAACTATACGTAACTAATATTGTACCTTACTGTATCTGTATTTTTGCGGATAAATAAATTTAATTTAATTTAAAAATAAATTATCTAACCGAGCTTATTACATTTAAAATGATAAAAGAGCGCTAAAAATTGCGTCGGTTCCGATATTATAGTCTTTATTTATTTTTAATCATCCACCCAACCTATAATAGTAACTGATTTGACTATTAAATTTTGTGACGTCACTAAATCTTTTTTCATACAAGTTACCTTAGTACCGTTTTGACGTTTAGTAAAAAGTAACTAATTTTATTAGTCAATAGAATATCCAATTAAGCGAATTATATCCCTCAACACATTCCCAACCCGGGTCGTCGGACGTCGTGACAAATGCAGCATCGATAACTCAGTCGATACAACCGATTCTCGATACCGCGGGACGATGGATCAGATCGATATCTGTATCGAGTAAGTTATTGCTCAGTTGTTTGCTTGTTCGCGATTAACATACGAATGGGGGTTAATGATTTCTAGATTTGATGTTGTCTAGATTAAGTGATCTGTAACTGACTAATATCCATACTTCCATATCCATACTAATATTATAAATGCGAAAGTAACTCTGTCTGTCTGTCTGTATGTTACGCTTTCACGCCTAAACCACAGAACCGATTTTAATGAAATTTGGTATAAAGGTAGATTAGACCTTGAGAAAAGACATAGGCTATGTTTGGTCGCGATACGCTACATCCACGCGGGTGGAGCCGCGGGCAAAAGCTAGTAAGTAATATATTTCACTGACAAGGTTTTATTTAGAGTAATTATTCCTGGTACAGTCAGCATCAGAAAGAATATGTTGACGTACAAAGTACTCAAAATGATCTTAATTTAGTTTTTTTACCCCCTTCCAGTTGACAGATTGTTCTTATATTTGGTACACACCTTTAATTAGGATGATAATACAAAATAAATCAATAAAAAGTTTCATTTGAGCTTAATACGAGAGTTTTAAGATCATTTTTAGACTTCGTTGTCAAGATATTTATGAAGTTATTCCATGGATAAGAGATCGTAGTAGTTATTCTCACGGAGGACAGAATATGATTAAGTAACGGAGATGCCCCATTGATATTTCTCCTAATAAAAACGCGGCGCCGAATGCGGGTGGGAAGAGCGACGCGCGGGGTGTCAAAAGTCGAAGAACGTCCTAGGTATAACGTTCCTACCGAATGAGTCCATTTGACGTTTGGATGGCACGCGACTCGATTACCTTGCAACAACTCCACTATCATTTCCTTCTCCATGAGTTATTCTGGTGTAGGTCACTTAGAGCACCCCAGCTGTATAGCACGCACCGCAAATAGCACCTAACTTAGCACAAGAAGAAAATCTATCAAAAATTTTGATAGGTGCTCTATAATCTATTATTGTGCCAAATATCAGCCAGATCTGTTTAGCCGTTTTTAAGTGCTTGACGAACAAATTACAGTTCCTCTTTTCGAAGTTCAAAATCGCGATGAACGGTAGTGCGAAAATACGCCATATTTAAACATCACATCGCAACACATAATTTGATACTACCCATAATTTCTTCACGAGTTTCTGATATAATTAATTAATAAATAAATATTTCACAACATTCTACACAACGCTATCTAGACCCATGGTTAGTTTAACTACGAGTAGCTTGTTATGGAATCTAGAATGCGGATAAACATACTTAGATACTTTTTTTTTATAAAATACATACGTATTATACATAGAAACATCCAGCCTAATGCAAATGGCCATATTCATGCATACAAATATTTGCACTGAGCGGGGATCGAACCCGTGATCCTACGTAGCAGCCAAGTTCACTACTGCGACGCCACAGTAAAAAAAAATGGTAAGTAAGTAGCATTCCATTCTTGAAAATAGAAAAAGTAATTGTTTTTTTTTAGTTATCAATGTCAATATACTTTGATTTGATTGACAAACATTATACAGTGCTAAGTGAGTTTAAAAACATTGATCGCTTCCCAAACCAATGGCGCCCATAATAAACTCATGACACTAGCAAAACAAAGATTAATTAAAACAAAACTGTAAATTAAAATATCAAAGCGCCACTGATAAACGAGAAAATCGAGAAACAAAAAACCAACACACTGCCATTGGAAATTCAACTTTAAGCTCTGAGAATAAAACTCATAATAGTAAAACGATATTGGTGATATACAGGGGGGTGTCGGAAAACTGTTCTGACCTGATAAGGATTTAATTTGAATAATTGCCGCATACGAGACTTTGTGCTTCAGAAGATGAATGTACGTCTTAAAATTTGGAGACAACAAATTAATTTATAAAGGATGTTTGTTATTTATAGCTGATGGAGTCAGGAGCCAGTTGCTGTCACTAGAATTAGAATTAGTTATAAATCTCCACATATTCGAAAGACTACTTAATTAAAAATATTAGCAAAACTTGGGGACATTCTCAAAGTGAGAAAAAATATTTTACAAGTAGGTTTTAATTGGGATCTCATCTATAAATAAGTATTAAAAATAAGGTATTAAAGACTTATTTATGCACTAGCTTTTGCCTGCGGCTCCGCCCGCGTGGATGTCGGTTATCGCGACCAAACATAGCCTATGTCCTTTCTCAAGGTCTAATCTATCCTTATATTAAATTTCATCCAAATCGGTTCAGTGGTTTAGGCGTGAAAGCGTAACATACAGACAGACAGACAGACAGACAGACAGACAGAGTTACTTTCGCATTTATAATATTAGTATGGATATGGATATGCAAACTGTGAGTTCAGAAGACTCATTTATAAATGAGGTCCAAACTTTGAGTTCTTGAAGACTCATTCCTATAAATAAGGTCCAAACGTGCGGGTGCATTAGTACCTAGCGAAAACCAAATGTTATCAGTCAGATATCTACAGCCCAGACTCAGCCTCAGATGCATGGTTCGAGTCAACAATAGTGTTGTTGACTCGAACCATGCATCTGAGGAATACGACAATCTGGAATACGACAATAGGTTCACCCCCTATTAGGTACGTGGTACCGAATTTAACGATGGTGAAATTTGGGTGTTACTTCACCTCAGCCTAACCCCCCGGAATAAAGACGTGATTATATATGTATGTAAGTAATTTATTTGCAAGAATATGGTACAAAATTGGAAAGTGGTTATATAACCTGTAAACGCTAACAACAAAATTTAACCACCGAATTACAACAATAATCCACCAATCTCAACATTAAAGACAATTGCAAGAATGTTATAAAATTGGAAGGTGTTTACTTAACCTGTAAACGCTAACAACAAAATTTAACCACCGAATTACAACAATAATCCACCAATCTCAACATTAAAGACAATTGCAAGAATGTTTTAAAAACAAGATTTAACCACCAAATTTCAACAACAATCCACCAATCTCAACATTAAAGACAATTGCAAGAATATGTTACAAAATTGGAAGGTGTTTACTTAACCTGTAACTGGTAACAACAAAATTTAACCACCGAATTACAACAATAATCCACCAATCTCAACATTAAACATCAACCACCCATATTCTAATCTTATACACGTATAACCATCTTGTCGCATATCCACTATCGTACATTAAAATTCATTGTGTGTTGTAAGGGGCAGTTTAAACGTAGCCTAACGGAGATGCGCCGATAACCATTAGAGCCCTTAATTTGTTCCCTCACCTATCCCTTTACAGCCCTTTATGGATCGTTAGCGGGGAATTAAAGATTCTAGATGACTACTAGATCAAATATTTATTGTAAATTTTAGGATAACGGATCAAGAAATGTCTAAAAAGATCTAGGTAAGTTTTATTATTGAGCGCGAAACCTTATTCGTTTTCTGAATAAAAAGTAGTGCAAGTTAAGCACCTATGTCATATTATGTACTAAAACTACTAAACAGCTATCTACAGTAAAAGTCCCATCAATCTTGACCCAGCCACTTCAAGCGATAAACAGGCAAAGGTCTTGAAATTGTTCTAGTTTGTTAGATAGATAAAACTTTCGTATATGTGTCTCTATATTTTTTCCAGCCACCCCGTCTCTGCCTACTCCACTGGGAAAATGGCGTGACTGTATATATGTAATGTATCGTATCTATGGATTTTTTGTATTATTCTAATATACAACTTCAAAACGTATTCATTTTTATACAGATTTAATATATATACCTATCTAAGTAATGTAACTTAAAATATCTTGTTTACAACAACAATTGTTATTCGAAAAACATTGAAAAAAAATTAACGCTCACTTTCCCTTACAGGGGGAATTGCTCTTCCAACTGAGCTATTGAGCCACACCTGAATCATTTCAAATTTTCCTTCTCTTTATATCCGTCTTTAAGGGCGACGGTGCGTTTTATTTTTTCCTATGTTTTTCGAACTTTAAAGTTAGCATAAAAATGTTATAAAAAATTCAGTCAACTATTATTATTAAAAGCCACATCTAGTAGCAAACTAACCCTAAAACGTTCTTAACCCGACGATGTCGCCGAATTTCCCTTTAGTTTAGCAGATAGCTGATACTCTAATGTTATTGTGCCGAGATTGAATATCTCACTGATTTGTGGCTATTCTTGTTTGTCTGTAATGGCCGTTAACCCTCCGATGTTCGCATGCCGCGTGGTCAGCGTGGGCAGGTAGTTAGGCCAATTTGTATCGTAGTTTATTTATTTAATTTAGATATTAATAAATTAATAGTAAAGAAATTATTTTTTAAAATTAAAATGTGTACACAAAACATATTTGTGCAATATCGTAATAGCTGTGCAGAACTGTACCAATATATAAAACTCTTCGTAGTAATCAATTCAAATTAGACTTGTATTGAGATCTCAGTAATTAATGCGTGCAGAAAAATAAAAAAATATAATAGAGGAAAAGTTATTTTAGATAAGATAACTTTAAAGTATTAGTATCCAATGGTATCCAAATCATAAACTATTTATAGGTCATGCATTTACATGTAGGCCACAGAGACTGGATATTCTGATTATTATATTGTTAGTAAACGAAGCCATAATTATCTGTAATTGTGTAATTTGACTTGCGACTTTATTGTATTATCTTTTTTATTGACATGCATTCATTTAATTTTTGGATTATTTTATTTAATTACAAACATGCATGTTTCTCAAATGATTGATAATTATTATTAATGCGACTATATATTATAACAGTTATAATGTACAAGTCCTGTTAATTGACTAAATGAAATATAATTTAATTAATTTATGTTTTTGTCTATTTTACTATTTAGGTTTCTATTCGGTGGGTTACAGAAATTTTCACTCAGATACATTTAGTTCTTAATAAAGATAATCGTAAAGTTAAAAGTGCAAAACCATACTATCTCTAAACTATTCTCAACAAAACATTAACTCGTTGACCTAACATGTCATTTACGCACCTAACCCTCAAATCGTCCAGGCTACTAATAGCCGAAATAATCACAACACTATCATTTCATTATATAGTGTATAATGACGCTAAGCTGTGTTTAGAGGCACACAAATCAATTATGGGTCAGCTAAGCACCGAACCTCGACCTCTACAAACAATGCTTGTTGTGCAAGCTGTGAGTGTTCTTTTAGGGGCTGGTTTGTTTTATGCGGAGTAGTAACGGATTATTCTTGAATCAGTTTAAATTAAATGAACTGAATTGGCGAAATATATGCTTAAAAAATGTTTTTTTTATCTTTGCTACAGATTGAGTGCTAATTTCATAAACGTAACATAGCGAAGTAGGTTACATGAATAACAAATAAAAATATAGTTACCAATGTGTAACAATTAAACCTGCTCTTGATGAAAAATGTTATCCTGTTTATGATTTGAGATTGACATGATCATTTACATCAATAGTAAAACACACTTCGGAAGCGTCGGTAGCTTAGTGGTTAAGGAGTCGGCCTTACGATCGAGAGGTCCCGGGTTCGAATTCTGGCCATTACACTACCGACGTGAAACCACTCCTAGCACAAGCAATTTATCTTAGTTGGAGTTAGAGGGAATATTAGTATCTTCGGTTCTAATATTCTTTAACAAAAAAATAACCGAAATATCGGATATTCGAACAAAATAAAAAATATGGTAAATATCCCAGGGAGTGTTTTACTATAGAAATGTAAAACAGGAAGGACAAAAACACGTACCTCACTGTAAAAGGATATTTTACAGTGAGGTACGTGTTTACGTCCTTTTACAGTGAGGTACGTGTTGTACGTCCTTTTACAGTGAGGTACGTGAATTAAATCGTGTACATTATTTCCCGTTTCTAACCCACACCTGTCATTATTGCGAAACTTTAAACTACATAGCATAAAACAACCCCAAACTTTATTCCTCAAACACGGTGTTAACCCGTCAACGGCAGTTCAGTTAATGTAATCTTGTATTAACACTGATACCGCGATAAATATAATATTGGTGTTAATGCTCGCCCCGGGGCGCCGTCAGCAGCGATCGCATTCGTAAATAAAATACCCACTATTTAACAACTAACCCAACTTTTACGAGTAACCATATTATTATATATATATTGTACAGATATTTTATGAGTTTACATGATGCTTGTAGCTTTAATCTACGGACTTTTCAATGTCTACAACACCGAATCCAATTATATTTCTAATTTACTTTAAGTGACAAGTGTCAATTGTATATGGTTATTCGGTTTACTATGTGGGAAATGATTTTAGTGTTGTAATGAGGTTTTAAGTGAGAAAGGTCGGTTATTACCGAAAGGTTTATGTACCTATATTCAAATTAGGTATGTAACTGATATTACCAAATGGTCTTAGAATGAATAAAATGAATTATTTGTTCAAGATTTTTAATCGAGAGATATCTCGATCGCAATCGATAGGTATATAACTGTTTTCTTAAAAATTTTACATTGGTTTCTAGAAAATTGTACTCTTTACACAAGTTTCAATTTCAGAAAAATAACTTGAAATACACAGTATTATTCAAATTATAAGTAATTTCAAACTAGAAAAAGGTCAAAGTAGAAAAAGAAGAAACGGGTGATTTGAAAGAAGAAAGCAAACAGCATGAAATTACTAATAGAATTTATTTATCCACATTTATCATTGACGGGTTAAAACTAAAACTACAAGCTTCAATGAAATTCGAAATTAAAAACCTAAAGTTAAATGAATTAGATGATGCATAATATCTAAAACGGAACGATACAACATAACACGTATTTATCGCAACAGATAAAGCAAAGAAAGGCATTTCACCTGTCCGTTTTCTAACGTCTAAACGGTTTGAACGGCTTTTCAAATCCCCATGTTCACAAACTTGGGACCTATACATTGTGGGCCCATCTTATCAGGGCCGAACTTCGCTGGAGACAATAGCAAGATACAAGAAGTGACGCCTGTCCTTGCTTTAGGCGGAATCATTCCGTTTGGATTGTGTCACGGAAGTAGTGGGGGACCGTGCGAGCAAATACGATCATCGGGATGAATTAAAGTTTTGGGTCATTGACATGGAGTTTTGAATATTTAGTTTAATGGAATTAATTGAACATCATAAGACAATTAGATTCTAAACGATTTTGTACAGCTTTTTATCTATTTTTATAAATTGGTAGTTTTTAGACTTATGATCATTTTGAAATCCTTTTGTGTCCAATTTTCCCTGAAGCTAAAAATTGGTAGAAGGAAAAAATAGAAATAAAACTATATTCTATTGATAAATATATTACCACGCAGGGGGCGCGGGTTCGATCCCCGCTCAGTGCAAATATTTGTATGCATGAATATGGCTATTTGCATTGGTCTGGGTGTTTCTATGTATAGTATGTATGTATTTACAAAAAAAAAAGTATATAAGTATGTTTATCCATATTCTAGATTCCATAACACAAGCTATAAAAGCTTACCATGGGTCTAGATAGCGTTGTGTAGAATGTTGTGGAATATTTGGAATATTATTGTTTGAATATTTACTTGATGAAAAATTGAGCTATTATTATGTACTAGTCGGTACCCGCGACTTCGTCTGCACAGGATTAGTATTTCGAGTAGCTTATATTAGAGTGGCGTAGAAAAACACAACAATTTGCTGACATTAATGATCACTGCTCCGTTCCCTTGAGTAGTAGCGTGATGATATAATAACCTATGTGTTATTCTGATGTATAAGCTATATTATTGTGAAGTTTCATGAAAATCCATTCAGTAGTTTTTACGTAAAAGAGTAACAAACATCCATTCATACTCACAAACTTTCGCATTTATAATATTAGTAGGATATAAGTACGTTTTAATATTCAAGATTTGTTTTTGTGCAACAATGGCATGACTACGTATTTGTTTACGTTATAAAGTCATAAATCGAATATCAATAATATAAATTTATCACGCGAATAGCGTTAACTACCTACCTAAGCAATAAGTTAAATTAAGCACCTATAATTTCAACTATTATAAATAAACTAATGGAAATGAGCCATAAATCGTGGCGATAGTTAAACTAATTGACAAGAGTTAAACTCCTTTAACGTTTTAGTAGAAAGAGAGATAAAATACGAGCTATTCGTGATAGAAAAAGACAGTAGTGTCAATGTGTCATGCAGTCTAATTAATATTTTTTTCACTTCATTAACCCGTTTTTGCAATGTGCTTTTTTGTAAGTTTAAACCGCAATTATTTTTGACTAAAGTTACTTATTGTTATTTTATGCAAGTTCGGAACTTCACGCGATAAAAACTTCCACTTACTTTTCACCGACGTTTTGGGTGCACCAGTCAAGTCGTCGTGACCATCGCATTTACACCGCGATAACTTAAAAATAAAGTTACTTAACTATAAATTGAGCATTTGTAAATTTACTAAGTACCACCGTTATGGAAATAAATACTAAGTATCACATTTATAGTGGTGTTGAATTAAATTTACGCCACCACTATATTTGCCCATAGTAAAAACTAAAATGGTGGTCCGGGGTCCTCAGTTTCACGGCTTCAATCAATGCTTTTTCACGTCCCGTTTCAAAGTATTATAGGAAGAGTTTCCTAAAATAGTGATGACGTTTCAGTGACTCATTCCTATGCCGCACCATTAAGACCTGGAACTCCCTGCCAGCTCACGTGTTTCCCTCTTCCTACAGTCCCGGGTCCTTTAAGCGGGGCGTGAAAAGGCATTAATTAATGAGGCCGTCAAGCTGAGTGCCACCACTGTTAACATGGTACATGTTAACAGTGGTCCGATGGTGACCCTCTTTCCGAGACTTTGCCTTTAGCTTAACATCAGGCGAGGTGAAGTCAAATTGACGTGTTCTAAACAAAAAAAAACTATAAAATAACAATTTATTTAAGTAGTGACTAGTCATAAAATGAACTAAAATACGGGTGTAGTCATTCTTGACGGCGACACGTAATTCAATTAGTGGTCACCCCTTCAGAGTGATTTGAACAAATACCGTCTAAAAACTTACACCGCTATCATTGTACCGCGTTATTTGCATACGCTCCTACGCGGAGAATGGGGTAAGTGAGTATTTTGGATTTACAAATAATTGCTGTTCGTAAATATACCAATAGGAACATATCAACAAGAGCAGCGTAAAATCATTTTTGCTTTTTAGGATTCAATCCATCCCGGTTTTAAATTTCATTCACATCTGTCCAGGCTTTTTGCGTGATTGAGTAAAATATGTCCTTAAATGAAAATTTTAACATTTTTAATTATAGAAAATAATATTTTGTAGATATTTTTTATGGTTTTCGGTGAAGAAGAATATAGGGCATATATCCCATGTCCTCCAGTGGGTATCGTAAAAGAAGACTTAGAAATAGGACTATTTTTTATCCAACAGTAATACATACAGGCCTTGAAAATGTGCTTGATTGGCGGCAAGAGGCTCACCCGTTACATACATAAACACACGCCTGTGTATCCCCAAAAGGGTAGGCAGAGGTGTATTAACACCCACATTTCGCCAACACGTGGTGATCCTCTCGCCAACATATGACCACATTTTTATGGATTGTACCTAATTAAGTTTATTGTAGGATATAGAATAGCCCTATTGCTTAGTCACCTTGTACGATACCCATAGCTAGAAATAAAGTGCCCAATATATTCTCCTTCACGAAATGGCGAAATGTGGGTGTTAACACACCTCTGCCTATAACCTAATTATACTGACTCTACCTATTTTAGTGAAAATATAAAAATTTATGCAGTTACGTGAAGTTACCTAACCAAAAAATATATAGGTATGAAGAATACGATAAAGTAATCAAAATTTCCATTTACCATTTTCCGAAACAAGCGTGCGACGTTCGGAGGGTTAAAGATTAGGCGAGAGTCCGATAAACAACATCTGTGACCGCAACCCTACCCATTGTCTCGGTCCCACCGACCCCTTGACTCACTGTGTTTTTAGACTCATTTATCGATCGACACATGATGGGTTATGCACAATTATTGTGCACATACTTGTCTTTAGCTACTTTAAGTGCTTAGGTTATAAAGTGTTAGTGTTTTTACATACATGTTACACTTAACCGTGCGCTGCACTTGTGACTTGATGCCGTTTTTTTAACCGGCAACCTTACAAATAATAAAATAAATATATTATTATTTCATAACAATTTTATAGTTTGCAGCTTTCTGTTGATATTTATTATTATAAAAACAAATTGACCTTCATATTATTGACCTGAAACAATGGTCCATAAAATATTCAATATTATATTTTACTTTACGCGGTGAAGTCGAACCCAAACTGAATTACAGTTTGTTGTTTGTATGCAGCTTTTTATAACAATAAAAATTTGACTGTACCGATATTGGGTCAAAAATATTGTTTAATGTGGGTCTCGGTTTTTTGAGTAAGACGAGAGATAGAAGATTAGTCAAAGCACACTTTTGGTTTTCTTCAAAAGTTTTAAATTATAGTTTTTTATGGCTATTGATTTTACCGCCACTCGTTAACTCCTTCAGCTATGCTACACTTACAGCGAAATAATAAGTTTTCGAAAGAAAATACATTTAATTCTGACACGAAACAAGTTACAATAGGTATGGCATACCTCCATGTGAGGTAAATCGGTAACATGTTTACATTTAAATCTTACAATACAAACTCTAAATCGAATCGTAATCAACTCATACCAGATTATAAATCGAATCTAATCAATTAGTTGACTTCTATCAGCGTTCACGTAACTAAATAGAAGTAACACCTTATAACTAACATTAAGCCTATCAGGAGACACTAATATCCTACAAACTCTGCAAAGTACAGCTAATAGACCATTAAGGGGTCAACACCGGCATTAATTTTGCCCTAGACACTACATTAGCGACCAGTACCGCTATATAGTTACCATATTGCACACTACACATACGTGGAATTATACCGATTTTGAACAAGAACACCATACTCCACGTACCATAAAGACTAAGTGTGGGATTCATAAAACGATAAGAAAAATATCTTCAGAAATACTGTTTTTAATACTTTAATAGTGTTCATCAACTAATAAAGTTACAGTGCAAAAAATATACTTAGTCCTAATATTGGTCTTTTATCCGCGATAGTATACGCGCGCAAGTAGAGGGTTAGTTTTTATTTACATTTAAAATTAAGTATAATACTTTTTTTGATAAAAATAAAATAATGATGTTATTTGATATTACAAACTTGTATGTAATATCAAATAATATACGTTATAAAATGTTTTGGAAAAGAAAGTCTATTTCTATAAAAAGAAAATAATGATGTTATTTAATATTACAAACTGTAATATCAAATAATATACGTTATAAAAAGTTTTGGAAAAAAAAATAACTTTCTTTTTTCAAATTTTAATCTACTACCAGGTAACGTGTAAGGGAGTTTAATTTTTTATAACATTTTAGTCTGTAAGGACAATTGTAAATATAAGACTTTAAGTGTTTCCCTATCTCGTAGGAAGAAAGAATATTTATGTATAAATGTATTTATTGTACAAATACAGGTATAGCAAGGCTAGGGTCACTTGGACATGCCCACGGCAGGCTCTAAATAAGACCTGATAACCATCGGCTAATTAATATTGGTTGCACGATCTAATGTTCTGCTTTATTTGGTTTCATTCGAGCGGGCAGTTAGATAAATATTGTGGAAATGTGTTTGCGATATAAGTGAATTGCGATTAGGATTGGATTTGAGGATGTCTTGTTAGATAATGCATAATTATGAATTAAGGTTACACTTAAAAGAGTTAGTTTTATAAAAATATTAGTTCTTTTTATTTTAGTTTAGTTATCTATTTCTGGGAGGGTAAACAGATAACTGCTTACATTTCATCAAAAATATTTTATGGTCCTATGTAATTGGATTGAGCCTATTTTCGACTATTAGGCAAGTTTCCAGACTATGTATTGTTACTGAGAAACTTTGTCCGATAACTTTGACTCATAACCACAACTTTAAAGTTTCATTTATCAACAAAAAATTGTTAGGCAGCTAATAAATACTTAAAAATTATGTTGTACCAAGACAGTTATTATTTTTCAAAATGAGTTTAAACAGCAAAAGGCAAAAAAAAGATTCAAACAAAAGACAGTTCCAAATTTAAAATAACCCGCCTTTTAATTTAAGCTCTCAAGCGCATTATCTCTGGCCACCGATAAGCCAGTAGCACGTGTTATTGTAACACCCTCGAAGCGGTGTCATCGGATAAACAGACAAACGCAAAACCTCACAAGAATTATAACACCCTATACTTATCATTCTGATTAATATTTGAATGCGTCAATTTTTTAGGGTTAACCTCAACCAATAACGTTTTATTTACAACTTTATTAACTAATTAATATAAAACCTTTTTTCAATTGACACATATTTGTAGTTACGACGTTATTCTTATGAAGTAACAATTTGATTCCTTTTTCAAAATTTATATTCAATTAAATTGATGTCGTCGTGTGTAGTTTTAGAGTTCATTTTTCATTGTAGTGTAGTCGATGATTTTATATTTGCTTCTATGACACGCTGTGACGAGGGTCGAATTGGAAACGCGCGTATTTCAATTTTTCGTATATTTGTTGTGTTTTTTCTTATTAATATTATGCAACGTATGACCTCGTGCGGATTCGGTACGCATCTGCGTACGTTTTATTGCTGTTCGATCCCTTTTGTGTTGCTTAATATTGTTTATTGTTATATTCGTATGACCGTTTCTCTGCATAATCTATTTTTGGATTGTATCAGTGGTGAGTTCTGTAGTTTTTAATATTCATTATTTGTAACTTACAAGTTACAAGTAGATATTTTTATATTTTAGTCATTTCATTTTTTAATGTTCATAGTTATATTACTTGATATTTATGATATCTCTAGACTCAAGATTTTCAGACGTTTCAGAATTTTCATCAGATTCACGATGAATGACTTTTGATTTTAAATTTGGAACCATTCACATAGAATCACATAGAAATTAGACGAATGAGTTAATGAATTTTGACACCTATCAGTAGATACCAAAGTCCTAGTGTTATAGTAATTTATTTGTAGTTTTTTTTTTACATTCCAAGAAGGTTAGCTCCGAACCGAGAACTTCACAATCGCAACTAAAGGCAGACAGTCAGCCAGTGGTAATATTTATCAATCATCGCAAATTGAATACGATTGATATCGCCTTTGTTAGCTGTACAATTTTAAACCAACCAAGAACCATAGAATCAATTTCTCAAATTCAATTCCTTATCATATTCCATGGCTGAAACTGACGTTTCAATCAGAAACTCGATAGTCATACCACCACCATATATCTTGACCAACCCACATGTTGGCTACCGCTATCCAATTATACCCAACTACCGTATCCATTGCTCGTTCACTTTATTTATACATAACCATGACTAGTACTCAAAACACAATGGATGTTAAAATTTGTGTGTTCGACGTTCGCAGTTTGAATTTTAATAGAATTTGCAAGTAATCCGGCCACAATAGAATGGTGATTGGCGCGGTCAGGAATGTTCAAAAAGCGGAATGTACCATCTTGGTCGCACAATACCGCAAATTTGGTCGCCAACTTATTGTTGAGGCTTAAAACTTTTGATTCGTCATTCAAAATTTGCTTTGGTTCTGTAAACGCATTTCGTATAATTATGATATCGGTTTCTTGGGTGTTTAAATCAATTGTAGTAGAAAAGAAAGGAAAATTAAGAATATACGACCATATTCCACAATTCCACAATTCCACAACATTCTACACAACGCTATCTAGACCCATGGTAAGCTTTTATAGCTTGTGTTATGGAATCTAGAATGCGGATAAATATACTTATATACTTTTTTTTTGTAAATACATACATTTTATACATAGAAACACCCAGACCAATGCAAATAGCCATATTCATGCATACAAATATTTGCACTGAGCGGGAATCGAACCCGCGCCTCTTGCGTGGCAGTCGCGTGCACTACCGCCACGCCACACATACATTAGTCATCATATTATTATCATCATATTAGTCAACATAGATTAGTCTTAAAACGTACTAGTCAGCAATAAAAGCTCATGTATTCTAGAATAGGACTGTCTTCGGGTGGATCATAATGGTTGTTACTTATTAGAGTAAAAATGTCCCAGACAACTGCACCCGCGATTTTTGCTGTCGACATGAATATACCTATACATGCATAGAAGCATGCAGTTACTGGAATACAGTGTGAAATATCGTGGTCTAATTGACAGCTGTTAAGCGTTTTACACGTATTGAAGAAAATGAAGGAATCATTCATTAGACGAATTGAATTATTTATAGTTTTTCATTGTCTGTGTAAATAGAATGGTTAGCGGCCGATCTTGAAAGAATTTTCAAAGTTTTCATACTTCGACTAATTATTATTTATCATACTTAAGCGCTACAAGGATAATCATATTAAGTATCATACCTAAATAAATAAACAGTAAGGTATAAAAATGATTTTGTGAAAAAGTCTGACCCCCCAACTGCGAAAGAAAAGCGTACACCAGATTGCCTGGTAGTTTGCAGGTTGTGACATCGTTAGCAGGTGAGGTTGGCAGGCCATGTCCATTTGACTTAACTTCACCTCGCTTGGTGGCAAAGCTGAAGGCAAAGTCTCAGGAAAGAGGATTACCATTACAAACACGTACCATATTAACAATGGTGGCACTCAGCTTGACGGCCTCGTGAGATCATTTTCACGCAACGATTAACGGACCCGGGACTGTGGGAAGAAGGAAACACGTGAGCTGGCAGGGAGTTCCAGGTCTTAACGGTGCGGCAAGGGAAGGAGTCACTGAACCACTTGGTTCTTGATGGAATATTCTTGGCGAAGACTCCATAGACCTTGTGTTGAAGGACTTTTTTTTATCGTGCGCTAAATCCCCACGGATACCACCCCCAAGAAGCCGGTGGAGGCAGTTATATCGGAGTCGAACCGACTAAAACGCACGCCGTCTTGGGTCCTTGGTTGCCGGAGGTGAGATTGCCAAAAGCATATCTCTCGCACCCCGGCAGACCCAGGACCATATCTTTCGAGATCGCCCCCTTCGGGTTGTGGCTTATGTAGCCCCGGTTTTGGGGAGGCGCACTTTGCGCCGCCGCCGCGGCCTGCTTCTGCTAGGGTGACAGGCGGCTCCACCGGTCACCCCCAAGCCAGCGTGTGTTGTAGGACTAGAACATTGGGTTTGGAGTCAATACTACCACCAGCTCATGTCTTACACCACACAATAACATCTCGGAACGCCGGGAACCCGTCGGCTGGACCGACACTTTTTCAAAATCGTGACTCGTCCCGTGGCCCCGACGTCACGATTTCAGTACCGTTATTCAAACGACCACACTCTTCATACTAACCTACTATACGTAACGCCAGAGCGAGACAAACATCTGTTTCTCAGTACAACGCCTGAAGGATAACCTACAAGTCTACAAGTCCTACTCTTTGTTTTTGACATGTTAACGTATTAAAATGTTATGTATTGTTTCATAAAACTAGAAAAGAATTATACAAAGTCTTTTACAGAGATTAGAAATGTATTCCTTGTCTTGTAAAGACGGATAAAGATCTCGGACGCGGATAAAAGATACGGCATCAATACATTGTCTTCGCGGTCGTTTTTCCTTAAAAGGGAGTTGGTATTTTCGAAAACTATTCACTGTACGTAATAAATATAACTGCTTTGTAAGTTATCACTTTATTAAGTTAGATACATGAGTCGCCCTTATTATCTTGGTAAAAGAGAAATTAGTGTAGCTAAAATTATATAACTATGACTAATTGCGTCACTCAAAAGAGTGACAAGGTGTTTTTTTTTTTATAATGTTCGGGACTTCACGAGATATATTTTTTGGTGTTATGTTAAAGGCGTTTAGTGTAGTAAAGGAATGCTCAAAAGGGGGGTGTGGATGGAAAAGTCGAAAGCAGAAACTTTGACTTAGGAACTTTCTTTGGACTAGTTAGGAGATAAACATACTAAAAGTCCCCACCCCTCCGAGGTGAGCCCGAGGGGGGGGGGGGAGCACAAAGAAGGTCCCGTTTTTTGGTCTTTTGCTTAATTCTCGAAAACGGTGCGTCGCACGAAATTTTGTTCAACTAAATATTAAATGCTTATTAAATTCTCTACAAGTTTGTTCTTTGTATGTTGTATCTATCTCCAATAATTGCCTAGCTATGAGCTTCTAAAAGTGGATGATTGTGGCAAAATTTTTATTTTTACTTTCGACTTTTCCATCCACAATCATTCCTTTACTGGACTAGTTATATTGAAGTTCCTCACAGTCTTAATCGCATGTCATTTCGACACTAAGACACTAAAATTATTCAATAACTTTTCATTACTAAACAATATTAATGAAGCGTATACTATCAAATCGTAAATTCTGACACAAGAAATGCATATTACGCGAATAAAAATAAATATCTGCACGCACTATACGTGACCGCGCGTAATGCGTAACTGAAATTACGCACTTCCATAGATAGATGTCAATATCCGTATGTTTATGGTCGAAACTTAAATAGTTATTGCTCATTACACAATTCATTGGAATATGTTATAAACATAATATTTAGTGTATACATATATATGTCGGAGAAGGGAGTAGATCATCAGCCTTCTTCGAGATGATCCTACGTATCGTGGGCGATTAGGGTGAAATGCCAACACAAAACCATTGATTGTTGCTTCAAACATTTACTTTTTGTTTCACAATTTTAGCAAACACTCGAGTCTTCAACATAATAGAACAAAGATGATGAAACTAAACATAACGTATCTTGAGTAGTGAGTTCGCGCACTCCACAAAGATTACCATCACCTCATCATACTCCAACTTATTCGTTATCGTTTCTCCTTAGAAAAAGGACTTATCCTCACATTGATCGAACCTTCCTCGATCTCCCATTTTTCTCTGTCCTGCTTTTCCAGCGCGCAATTCTAATTCTAACATGGCGTCCACGAACTCACTCCGGAGTTATTCTCTCGGCTCAATATAATTAATATTTTTTTTTTGTTAGTCATAGTTCAGATAGTTTTTATATGAGCCAGCATTACTGAAACTGTTCCTGTATGACTATGTATTTGTGGAAGTACTTGTGCTTAAAATGAAATTAATGATTATGAGCTACCTATGCTTTTCCACTTTTTTTTTTGCAGGTGCTTATGTTCAACAAAAACAATCATTAAGTTTCCTTATTTACCTTCGAAGATCAATATTAATCTCAATACAAATCAATATTATTAATTCAATATAGGTAATCATGTCAAAGCTTTGTAAGACAATAGATTCCATGAATACACTCCTGAAAAAGTAGTGTGTATTTTTACTTCAACTTTGCATTAATTGTAAAACAGACACAGCTCAGACTGAATATGTTTAATATCTTCTAAACAGACACAGGCTATTATATGGAATTGCTCTTGCTAATGCATTACAGTTCTCAGCCACTGAGTAAGAACAATAACAGAATTTTAGGTAGTTGTGTGTATAGGCATTAGATTGAATTTGGATAACCAATAACAAGTAAAAAAAAAAAAAAATGGGATACTAATATACTTCCCTGTAGGTATGTTGGCAAACGTGCCACATGAATGTTTCGTTATACTGTTGAACCTGTTTTTTTTTTAAAGCAAAATAACATTGTTACTACTGATATATGACAATGGCTTCCAGTCTTCCCTGTATTGTATAATCTTTATCCAGCTATCTACATTCCACCAGCCGCTGGGCAAGTAAGAGCGGCCCAATTCTTGTTTGCGACGACAGGTATGATAGGTAGGTACTGTGCACTTTTCAGTATAAGGATGATGCCGAAGTTTTCCCGCTATTAATCAGGTATCTTGGTTTTGCGCCAGCACCGTTCCCAGCTTCTGATGTCGGAGAAGGGAGTAGATCATCAGCCTTCTTCGAGATGATCCTACGTATCGTGGGCGATTAGGGTGAAATGCCAACACAAAACCATTGATTGTTGCTTCAAACATTTACTTTTTGTTTCACAATTTTAGCAAACACTCGAGTCTTCAACATAATAGAACAAAGATGATGAAACTAAACATAACGTATCTTGAGTAGTGAGTTCGCGCACTCCACAAAGATTACCATCACCTCATCATACTCCAACTTATTCGTTATCGTTTCTCCTTAGAAAAAGGACTTATCCTCACATTGATCGAACCTTCCTCGATCTCCCATTTTTCTCTGTCCTGCTTTTCCAGCGCGCAATTCTAATTCTAACATGGCGTCCACGAACTCACTCCGGAGTTATTCTCTCGGCTCAATATAATTACGTTTTAATTATGATAAACAATTTTGATGTGATGTTCAAATGTGATAAATGAATTTAAAGTGAATAATGATTTTACAATACCTTTTTATTGTTAATTTAGCTTAGTTCTTAGATAATTTCATAAACAAAGTACTTTTATGACTGCGAGTGGATAGATTCGTTTAGTTATACAAACCAATTGCTATTTTATGATGATAATTAAGAACCTTGCATTTGGACTAGATACATTTTAAGAAATCATATTAGATTAAATTATGATTAAAGGTCTTCAAGTCCATAGTTTCGTCTCTTCTGTTATAAACTTGAGTGCGGCGCACTCCCTCCGACATATATATAGTTTTAATTGGAAAAGTGATGTGTGTATACTTGTGAAATTAAATTAAAAAATAAACTACTGTAGAGAGTGTATGTACTTCTTCTTTAGTCACAATTTTCCTTTGACTCTACGAGACTAAACACGCGCGAAAATTATTTAAATGAAGAACACATCGATGACTTATAGACAAGGGTGTAAGTAACCACGACAGTTGACACGAAAATCACTGTGCTATTAAATGTTTGTGAAGTTGTTTTGGGTCATTTTTCTTTGAATATCAACGTCGCTTGCATCCTTTCGATACTTCTCATTCCGAAATGATTAACATTTCTTTACTTGTCATACACCAGTATTTAATATTTATTATCTGTGGCATACTCTGTTGGTAATCGTGGACATACAGAGTATAATTACGTACCTACTTATTTAATCTGTTGTAATTCATGTTAAATATTGCTTTGTCATTATGATTCTACTTTTTGAATAGTATTGGAATGTCAGTTGTGTAGGTAATAAGTACCTATCGATTTCTCCAAGTGCTTTAATGCGAATACTTATTATACGTTTATTAGGAGTAATACCACCTGCATTCCTACTACTGTACCAGGGTTAACTGTAGTGACTCTTGTAAATCCATAGTAATGGGTGAATTTCAACAGGTCCGTTAAAATCTTCATTTCCGTGGATTTTTTTACCTTAAGTCTTATAATAAAAAAAAATAGCGTTTATTAAAGGTTTTGATATTATATGTATTCTCGCTTAATATCTAGCAGATAACTAAAAAGACTAACGAGATATACAAGATTAAAAATTACATGCCACGGCGATGAAACATGTGTGTACGGCAATGAAACAAGCGTCCATGGCAATGAAAGAATTATGCCAAGGGAATGAAAGAATCAATCACAGAAATGAAAATCCATATAAAACATAATACTTTATATACCTACTTACATACAATAAATACTAGGTTAAAAATCTGCAAAAGGAGTAGGTACAATTAAACAAATATAATAGAATCAAAGAATTGCCCAATCATTTATTTAAATTCTTTCGCACAAAAAAGAAATTAACAATACACTAATATGAATAAAACAAATAATATGATATACTTTTGTTAATTATGCAAAAGTAAATGCAAACAACATATGTACATAGTAGGTACACCACAAGTTTTTAATTTACGCATCAATATTTAATGTGAAGCGAAACCAAAACATTTTTATAAAATCTAAAGATAAAATAGTCAGCCCACATCGGTTATGGGTCTTCTTCATAGTCTTGACAATTATCCATATAAATATACCATTATTAAAATCAAACTATTTATAATTGATTGTACAGTAAAAAACTCATCAAATCTTTCATCGTATTGCAGAAAGTTTTCGAATCCTCTAATGTCAGTATTTGGTGCTACCTATAATGTAATGCCTAATCAATAATCATACTATGGCGATGAAAACATAAGTCACGGAAATGAAACATCAGGCCACAGCAATGAAACTAAATCGTTTTACAATGCATGGCAATGATTTTTTTTTCATTGCCGTGTTTTTTTTTTCATTGCCATAGCAAATTTTGACCACGGAAACTACGGCAATGAAAGCACGGCAATGAAAAACAAGACAAAAATATTAAATAACAAAAAATCTAATCATTATTCGAAGTATTAATCACTTCACAAAAATAAACAAGAGAAATGGCGTTCTATTGAATTTTTAATCAAGAGGATAACTTATTAAAATAGAAAGTTATACCTATCCACGGCGATGAAAGAAAAAATGTCCACTAACATAAAAATGGTATACTTACATCTATGGTGCCAAAACGCAGGTACGTGTGTACATTCTTCCGCGTCGAGCACTTAGGCGGCACCAATATGCAACGTTTAGCGCATATAAGGGAGGACGCAAGTCGTTAGATAAGACAATATTCTAAAATATGTTTAGAACACGGCGATGACAGGCAGTTCTGGGACAAATGTATTTTTTTTAACCATTCATTGTATTGTTTAAATATTTGAATAAATGTATTTCCTAACAATACTTTAACTATTCACGTATCAACTAAAAATAGGTATTAATAAAAATAACCAATAGATTTTTATCAATGAGGTATCACGACACAGTAGGTGACGTGTGGACAAACACGGCAATGAAAGATTTCGGTGTATTTTGTTTTTTTTTTGGAGTACCTATAATCCTATTTAATAGAATATTTAGTGCCCCACATAGATCACTATTTCACCTAACTAGCAAAAAATGTTAGAGCAATATAACTATGATTTTTAGTACCGATTTCATCGATGCCACGCAATTCTTGGTCCCGGGAAATTCACCCTAATACGAAAGTAACTCTGTCTATCCGTCAGTCTGTTACGCTTTTGAACCACTAAATCGATTTTCATTAAATTTGGTATAAGGATAGGCTTTGAGACAGGACATAGACTATGTTTGGTTGCGATAACCGACATCCACGCAGGCGAAGTCGCGGGAAAAATAAAAAAAAGGTCCACTGAGATTCTTGCATAAGTCTTTTCAGGGAAAGACCGCGTTGCGAACCGGTCATAACCTTTATAGTTAGTGGTAATTATAGTCTATCTAACAATTCAATCTTTTGGACTTTGACATTGAATAATTATATTAATTAATGTTATACTTCTATATTTCATTGTTCATAATGATAGCAGTATGAGGAATTTATAAATTATAAACTTTATAAAATCGAAGTGCAATTTTTACCACATCATTATTCAAATTTAGTTATGCTAAGTTAAAAAACCATCTATACCTACAAGTTTACTGAATATCGTTTTCCTCAAACGAATACCTAGAAATATAATAATAGTCTGCACAAAATATCAACCGCATATCCATACCAATATTATAAATGTGAAATTAACTGTTTGTCTGTTACCCTTTCATGCCTAAAACATTGAACTTTTTGATGAAATTTGGTACAAAGATGGACTGGGTGTTAATACTCAACTGCCTACTCCTTAAGGGAATTACAGGCCAGAGTATATATATGTAGGGACTAGAGCTTGAAAGAAGACATAGGCTACCTTTTATCGCTAAAAAAAGATCCTACTAATATTACAAACGCGAAAATTTGTGAGTATGGATGGATATATGTATGTATGGATGATATTTACTCTTTCACGTAAAAACTACTGAATGGATTTTCATAAAACTTTACAATAATATAGCACAAACATCAGAATAACACATAGACTATATATCATCACGCTATTACTCAAGGGAATGAAGCACCCGAGGAGGGCTAGACCGTAAGGGATAGCCTTGGGTCAGCCGAGGTGCGATGGATATGTCGATGACAACCTCACCTCCGGCCTAGCACCACGACCCATAGTCGGCGTGCGGTTTTAGTCGGTTCGAGTCCGAAATAACCTCCCCTTCCGGCTCTGACCGGGGGTATCCGTGGGGATTTCCACACGAAAAAAAAAGGGAATGAAGCAGTGTTATGAAAGCTAGTTATAATATAATCTGAGGAAAGGCACACAGATACAATATTTTAGTGTAGTGTTTGGAAAAGGACATAGGCTATGTGAGAATTGCCATCCATGCGGGCGGAGCCGGAAATAAAGGCTAGTTACGTAATTTGAATTAAAAAATCAATCTGCGATTATCCAACTATATAGTAACGTTATTTAGTTCCGTACAACTATTACCCAGCCAAGTTGAGTTGGACGGAGTTGGCGGAGAAAGTTGGCCGGCGCGGATAAAACTACATTTATTGGTGTTGCATATTCATCGTACCCCCGGGCGTAACCACACCAGTGGTGCAAGAACCCTTGATATATGTCTGGTCAGGAATAAAGTAAGGGAGTGTTGTTGAGACGGAGAGCTCAAGAGAAATTGGTCGTTCAGAACGTACTTGTAACTAGTTTTATATTCTGTTTAGTGTAGCGACAGTGTAGTGTTGTACCTACTTGTATCTATAAGTTCTATCTCTGATATGTATCTGTGAGAAAAAATATATCTTTCTGGTATCGTTTGTTATCTGTTGTACTTGTTACGATATTACTTTTTTTTACAATAGAACATAAATAAAATTGGAGTGTCAGTTTGTAACGTAAAATGACAGATCTTTAATTAATGCTAATAAGGCGCTATACACAAAACAAGAAGGCATTATTTTTAAATTGTCTGTCTATCTGTTTGTCTTTCTGTCTGTATGTAATTGATAATATCGTTCGAGTTTGATGGAATTGTTTCTTTTATGTAGATAGATAGCTGATATTATAAGGCGTAATTTAGGTAACTATTATTTTAGAAAAGAAAAAATATTTTCAATGTTTTCTTTAATTTAACAATTATGTACTAATTTTGATATTTTTTTCGTGAAATTTGATAACCAGATTGAAGTGTACATGAACATCCGCAGGAACAGCTAGTATAATATATAAAACTGTCTATGCTAACATGAGCTCATAAAAAAATTCCGGAATTCCGAATATTCAAAAACCGTAGTCTAAATTAAGAGGACAATTTTATTTATTTCTACAAATGTTGAGACCATAGATTACACCTGTCAGTCTGAGCATAAATTATACGGACATCTGAGATACCACGAGTTTAACATTCATCACTTGGCACTTGGCAGATTGATTGATTTCCGATTAGCTCTACAGAATCAGAAAGAGTTTTAATGGGCAGTTAGGTTAGTTTTGACGTTATTATTTTATTCAAATATTAGGTATATTTATTTTATTTTCTATTATAAAGTTACATGAAATATGTTATATCTACAATATAAAGATTTATTGAAAGATAGCCATTACACTACCAATGTGATCCCACTCGTAACACAAGAAATTTAGCTTAGTTGGAATAGAGGGAATTTTAGTAATCTTAGTTCTAATATTCTTATTAAAAAATTTGACAGGTCAACTTAAGTGATAGCTGAGTTTTCTTTCAAACTTCGTAAATGTGGAGCCAAATAATACAAGATGTAGAGGCAAATCATAAAAATATAAGTTAGAAGAATAAATAGAATAACTACTTCAAATGAAACCATGGTTTTTAGTTTTAAATACCAGTAATACCTACCTAATAACAAGTGATATTAGTTTAGATACCTAATAAAGAAAAACGTACGTACTTACACTCAATCTAGACAACACTGCTATATTTATTAAAAAAAGAAATTCAAATTCCGAATTAACCTTGTGTATCCAAAATTCAAAGAAATTCCTAATTTCAGTCGAAAAAAGAAAAAAAATGTCAAGTGCATTCTAGTCTTAAAAAGCAAAGGCAACCTAATAGCAAATCTTATCGAAAACCTTAAATCTCAACCCATCTTCGGTCCCCGTGTCTACCCTACCAACTTTACACATTCAGCTCTTTACTGCCGCTGCCTATGCGAATACGACCACTAAAACTGCGATACTAGTAAAATTATAATAATTACGACAGCACTAAAGCGCACATTGCGTGGTTTAAAATAGGAATCGTCAATTAATTGCCTTTTAATTAGACACTACATTTTAATTTAGGATTACGATCTTTTTATGATATGTCGTTCTTATTAAGATGGAATTTATCAACATTTTCGTTCTTAAACTTAAATTATTGTTGATTTTGTTACGATTTTATAGTATTTATAATGTGAATTATCCACGACGTACGTTAAAACGAATTCTAATGGACAAATAAGAGGGAAAATGGAACATTAAAAAGTGAACTGACATTACTTTCGTTGAAATTCGCTGTTCAGGTTCAGCCGCCAACCTTCATAATAGAAGAGGCACATTAATTAATGATATAACACAATGATTTATCATACAAAATTAAATTTTAACACGCTCATTGGTTTGTCTATCATTTCACACCCTAACTCGACAGTCTTATCGTCTGACTATCAAAACTCCGTAAACACAGTTCTGGTTGGCTATATGTGGCGAAAGTGTCGTGGACATGTCGGAAGCGTCCCGTCAGACTCACTCGTCGCAGATTATCGGGCGAGAACCCGACGAGTTTGGACGAGACGAGAGGAACAATCGTAAGGCTTCAGTTAGACAGCTGAATAAAACCAGACCAGGAATATATGGGTGTATGTGTCTGTGTACGGGGATGCATAAACTTTGTAACTATTATTTATTTTTGTAACTAAATTATTACGTTTTTAAACTATATTAATGCTTGAGTATTTTCAGTAGGTATTAGTAGTTATTGATTTGAGGCAAAAAATAGATGATAAACTTACAACATATTACCCAAGTCCCATAAACAATAATGTTGTATCTATAATTTTTCCCGGTACCTTATCACAAGAGTCAATCACAAAGTATTACCTATTTATTGTATGACTGAATGCGATCTCTTTCATAATATTTTATAAGTTGTGAAATAATGACTAACCAGGGGACTACCTTTAAACGAACAACCGAATTTTCAGGGTCCACACCATCGTTTACCATCTTTGAGTAGCTTGAATTAACTTTGGATTTCTTTTGGATTAAGAAATACCACATGACGTCTTCCTCAGGCCTCCAGAATTAAAAGTACATAGTACAATGCATCACTGTATAAATTAATGTGTAAACAATCAATAAATATTACAAACGTATTTGTTATTCGAAACATCTTATTTTACGAATGTGTTAACATCTTATTTACAGTTTTATTCATGTTATTTTAATGTTAGAATTGGTTGTACAAGTAACTTAATATAGTGTACAAGACGTTAGAAGTGACTGTAGAATTATTAATTACGCTTTGCTCGCGTAATTAAACTATGTGACAAGCGACAAGTGCATACCTACAAATGTGTTTCCGTAAGTAATTGGTATTTATTTTTAAGTTTCTGGTGATTATAAATTAAATTATTATTTAAAATTTCAGTTTTATTCATTTCTACGCTATTAGGTATTGTAGGGTAGTTTTTTAGTGACGAAAAATTGTTTCTTTGTGCATGTTAATTATAAACCAAAGCAAAAATGATATTTTTTTATCATAAATTATTACGCTACCCACAACCCGAAGGGGACCATCTCGAAAGAGATAGTCCTGGGTCTGCCGGGGTGCGAGAGATTTCGGCAATCTCTCCTCCGGCAACCAAGGACCCAAGACGGCGTGCGTTTTAGTCGGTTCGAGTCCAACATAACCGCCTCCACCGGCACCGTGGGGGTGGTATCCGTGGGGATTTTGCGCACGATAAAAAAATACCTACTCCGTATTTCATATAACTTACCGTTTTATCTGTTCATAAAAAGATTTAGATCAACTAACGTATATATTTGATTTGTTCCTTGTTTCGTATTTTTTCACCTACAAAATGGAAAAGCTCATATCTGAAATTAAAACCTATGTAAGTATATTTAGTTTTCATAATTATTTTAATTCCCATTATAGTCGAAGAACCATTTTAGTCCAACATTATAATTCCTTAACGCCTAAAGTACAGACGCTAAAGCTTGACGTCGTCGTATAAAATTATATTTGTACTATTAAAATTTGTACTCGACTTTTAATATGTTGTAAAACAGTAAAGCTGTAAGTTTTGTGTGCCTTCGAGATCGTAAGGCGGAGAAAGCGAAAGTTTATTACCTATTCCTGTATTAATATCTAGTTGCTGAGAAACTTTACTTGTTTAAAACCACATAAAACGCTGAATGCTGCATAAATTTATAAAAGTTAATGTTAATGTAAGAGAGCATGCAAAAACACACACATAATCTGTGGTTATTAATAATCTATATGCCCATAGATAATGCGAGGATCCGAAATTTAAACCATGATCTTTTTTAATTTAATATTATAAAGATCATTCACATACATAGCAAATAAGATAATTTAACCATTTTTATTAACTTGTTAATAGATTAATAATTTCCACATTAAAAATAAAATAAAATGATAAGCAAATAATAAAAATATACCTACTTATCTAGGTACTTTGTATGGCAAACAGCCAATACATAGATAATAAAGAGATTTGTAGATAATAAATCATATTTTGGTGTTCGACTGCATTAAATTTGAATTTAATCTTAAGAAAGACTTTATCTACATACCTATATATTTCATCGAGACAACATAATATTCGAATGTCTAAGTACGGGAACGTTCTTTAATCAGGGATTAAAGTAAAACGTGTATATATTTTTCAAAACTGACATGAACATTCAAATATATCAGATAAGATATATAGCTGTTATCACCAGTAGTTAGGTAATCCTCTAAACGACGTAATGTCACTATAAATCAGTACCTACCCAACTATTTATAATATACTCGTAGCACTAAAGTACCCACTATGATTTATATCATGTTTCACCAATAAATTAATGTTCATTACGAAATATATTCGCTAATATCAACATTATTTAAACACGACTAATTCAAATTGATAATTAAAAACTTAATTGAACTAATAAAAAGGTTTCAGTGTAATAAAAATAAAACGAATGTAATTAGTAATAAATTACGCGTGTATATTCATCATTAATTAACTATCTACATGAAAATAAATTAGACTTATACGCTAGATGTAATCACGGGATTTGAATCGTTTAGAACGAGTCTCTAACTATTATATATCACAAGTGACGTAATATTTACATACATACGCGGCGAATCTTCGAGAACAATATGTCGCAGCCTCCCCGGCCGGGCTCCTGGCGACCGTTCCAGGGAGTGAGAGTTATTATCCTCGTACACAAACATATTCTAACAATACGGTTAAATACGCGCACGACGAACAATCTTGAAGCGTTTCCGTCTAACCCGACACCTCAGTTCCGACCCTTAACCGAAGTATCAGACGTCAACCCCCCTGATCTGTCTTAGGGAACTTACAACTAGCGTCCCAAAGTTTGAAAGGAGAAGAAGTACTCGCCTCAGGCATTCTAGGACTACTTGTATAGCTAGGTGGTAATCTAGACGGTGTTGAGAGGAAGCTCCCGTAAGACAACGAGGAGTTGACGCCTAAAGACGTGTCCAATGTGGAATAGTACCCGGATGAAGCGGCAGATGGCGGAGGAGCTGGTGGCTGCGGCACTCTAGACGCTTCAGCGTAAACGTCCAAATGCGTCCTCACCAGAGTCAATAACTCCCCATAGTTGGTGACGGAGCCACCAGCCCCGGCTACCCTGTAAAGCAACAACCGCGCTTCCCCAAAAAGACTGTCTAAAATTTTACCTGTCGTGAAGAGGACGATCGCCTTCAGACAGGAGTACTCGGCGGAATCCACGTGGAGGGCTTTCAGCTTCTCCACTTGTTCCTGGAAGATCCTGATGTGGTCCATGAATGCGACGACTCGGTCCGCCGCCATTGGGGATGCGTGTAGTCCCGCAGCGGCTAAGAGAGGTGCGACATGGAGAGGCATGGAACACTGAGATGCGTTTAGAACGAACAGTTCAGACCAGACTAGTCTTAATAACGCGACTTGGTCTGTCACTTGGAGTTCGGGGAAGAAGGGGATATTTCTCGCCCATTCTACGGCGGAGAAAAGCAGCCTGGCGGCTAATTCGCAGATATTGTCGATGCCCATGACGTTGGCTGGTTGGACGCATTGACTGTATCTTGAGGTGGGGTACGGTTCTGCTCGGAGGAGCAACGAGATGTATGAGGAGAGGTAGGGGTGGCTGTTGAGGCCTCCGGACGGGTCGCCGTTGGCAAGCGCGTACTGGCCGGGTAAGGCCAGGCCTGCTGGTTGCGTTGGCGGCACTCGCCCTCTTTGTACGGCTGTAACAATGAAAAAATATATGATTAGTACGGAAATAAAAGCTTAGCCTATAAAAAAAAACACCAAAAAGTTGAAAATAAATGAATAAAATTTTAATTCAACGGTTGCCATGTCGGGGCACCGTAACTGGTTAAGTACTCCTTTATATCGTAAGGTCCCCCGACATGGCAACCGTTGAATTAAAATTTTATTCATTTATTTTCAACTTTTTGGTGTTTTTTGTGACGGGGGTTTTTTAAATTTTTAATTTAATTGTTATTTTATGCTTTTTAAACTGATATACTAGTCAAGCTCTTTCATTTGATACCCATATTGAAGGAATTATAAAGAAATATGTATTCCAACATGTTGAGGCAGCGGCCATCTTGGACTGATTTTTTTCAAACATAGCTAAGAACACTCCCGACTAATATACCTTTCAAACAAAAAAAACTAAATCCAAATCGGTTCATCCGTTTGGGCGCTACGATGCCACAGACAGACACACACACACACACACACACACACACACACACACACAGACACGTCAAACTTATAACACCCCGTCGTTTTTGCGTCGGGGGTTAAAATAGAAAATAAATATATTTATTTTTTTATTAAAACAATTTTAAAGATATAATTTGTTGTTTTTGGGCTAGTCTGAAGGTTGGCCAGTACAGAATGGCATTGCTTTTGTTTCTTGCCAAAGTTGTTGCGTTGCAGCTTTTTCATTTGCTCAACTCTGGCCTAATAGTAAACTTTACTATGATTTGTATATTCTATAATATCGATCATGTTTACGATTCGTATGAGACATTTTTAATTTATTTAACATCAACATAATTAATATTTGATTTATAAAATTTTCAAGTTAATTTTACATTCAGTAGCATGATATTTTGCAAGCTTCTCGCAATAACTGAATCAAAGCTTCACAGATTATTAGTGTACATTGGTCGCCAAATTATTAGCTATTGAAATCAAGTATTCAGTAGCAGGTACCAAATGGGTTAACCGTAACATACATTGCTATATCCATTAGAGATATACCAATTATTGCCAAAAGTTGGCAAAATAAACCACTAGTATTTAAAAGTAAGCATGTAAAATAAACTTATCTTGTCCTAATATTCTAAGAACGAATAAGATATAGAGAAGAGATAGAGAAAAGAGAAAGAGAAATAATATAAATAAATAAAAAGAAAGCAAAGCGTAACAAAATCAACCATTTATATCTGCAATTAAATTCATAAAAATAGATACTATTACACTAGGATAATTTCTGCTAATTGAGCTCCCTGACTACAACCCTGCTATTCCTGTGGACAATTAATTGCTACGTCACATGAGATAAGTATGTGTGTGACCAGCTAGCTTACATAGCAGAAAAATATGCTAGTATCACACATTCAAGTTTCACTAATATAAAATTTAAAAAAATATGCACATAGTAGCCCAGTAGCAAGGCAATGCGTCTTGTGTATAGAAATTAATATTAACTATGTTGATTTGATGTTGTTTATTACCAACAAAACCAATAAACATTTGTAAATTATTAATTTATCGGTTAATTTAATGTCGTAAATATATTAACATAAGTTTATACATAAATCATTTTATATTTGCAACAGCGGTGTTGTAGGTTCGATTGCCAGGCTAGAAATAATAATTAGGAAATATATGATCTACGACATTAATGGCTATGCCTAACCTAACCTAACTCGGTGGTTCTTAACTAAGTATGGAAGCCCGGTTGAAATACTAGTCTCCTCCTGCGAGCAAACAATGCTCGAGAAGGAGACGGCGGAACGGCAGCGGCAGCGGCGAGAGCGAACGAAACTCGCAAGACTCGCTGCCCGCGAGCAGAAGCAACTCGGGCGTCGGAGGTCGCTGAATGACCTCCATCCCCCACGGCACGGGCCTGAGGGTGACGGGTGGAGCCACCTGTCACCCTAGCAGAAGCAGGCTACGGTGGCGGCGTACTCGGCACGCCTCCCCGTTTCCGAAGACTCCTTGGGGACTACCATTAATGGTGTTACCACAGCTGGGACTGAGCCGTCCAAATGGTAACTGGTGCTGTATGCTGCATAATGACAGTGTCTACTTGACTCAATCCAAACAGCTCAATCCAAAGAGCCTTTTGGTCCTATAGTAGAATAACGTAATATAATAATGGATAAAGTCTATAATTTGTGTCTAAAATAAAAATTAAATAAAAAATTTAAAAACACAAAAACACCTCCAAAAAATTAAAAATAAATTGTGTTTACCTTTTTACTTTTTATATAGAATAGAATAGAATACTCTTTATTGCACACCAAACATAGACTATATACATAGGAAACATGCATGATAGTAAGTATATACCTAGTAATATTTTGATTCAACGATTGCCATTTTGCTGTCGTTTTTGCGTTTAACCAGATTGACACGATGGTTAAAAGATTTGGAGGAAAGGATTACAAACTCCATATGGTTATTAGATAGATTACGTCATAATTATTTTCTCATCACAAAAAATATGTTGCGGTTTTTGATCTCAGATAATGTTGTCAATATTGGAAATACTTAAGTACCTTATAATTTTATTTGATCCAAGGGATTAACAAATTCCATTCGAGACAAAATTTTCAAGTAGTTGGTATATCTAAAAATATGAATTGTATCTATCAAGCTAAATGAATAAATATGCCACTTCGTGCCCACGACCTGTGATCGCCTCCTACACGACATAAGACTAGACAGTTTAAATTTCAACAAACTTTTAAAACTAATTTATTGACCTAAAATATTGCCATAGAAAACAGATTGAAAGAGATTTGAGAGAACTACCTACAAGAAAAAACCTACCTACATTGAAATAAAGCAATTTATTCCGATTTATTTCGTGTTATTATTTATATAAATTCCTACATTTCATTTGGTTGAACACATGTACATATGGATGACGATTTCAATTATTTTAGTCTTCCTATAACCTCAACCGAAACATAGGGAATTCAAAAAATAATAAATGGCGAGAGAATTCGTGTGAAATAATGTAGTTTTATACCTTTTAATTATTTTTATTATGTAATATTTGCATAAACATTTTGTCAAATTCATTCAAAATAAGTACAAATTTAAAAATTTAAACCCAAGTTTAAAAATCGAATCAATTATACAAACATTCGTTCTTGTTTACTAAACCAGGCACAAAGGACCGGTATTCAATACTCAGAATAGATTAATATTCTCAATTAACTACGGCACATGTCATAGTAAATACTAAGCCGTAAATATTTCTAATAACAGACTTGGCATTTTATGGTAAATATCGGTTTTTATTACCGTAATTTGCTATCCGATTTAAATTCTTCCAAGATGTCTGTTGACATAAGCTTTTAATAATAATGATAAACAAGGTTGTATTCGTCGAGATCCCTTGCATATTTAAAAAAAAATCACGTTTCGCGGTTATTTGATGCGACTTATGTGGCGGGAAGGATGATATCATCTTGTCAGTACGTAGTGACGAGGTTATAGAAAGGGATGCACTAGTGGTAAATTATTTTAACCTTGAAGGATTGTTCTAGAATAACATATTCCAACCTTCTTGTAAATAGATATCCTTAAAACTCGTTAATGCTTAGCTACAAAATAATTACCAGTACCTAGAGAAGGTACGAAGATACCTATTCAATGAGGAAGAGTGCCATTGCTTTCGAATTTTGTTTTTTCTTTTCGGGAATTTATGTATGTAGCTATAACCCGCATAACTGGGATAGACTAGATGAAGAAGGTGGAAGATTTTGTAGATACTTATAACGCACATTATGCGATTCCTATGTTTAGTAATGGACTGCAATTTAATAAATACGTGCCATTGATATATTTTATATTTGCAATACATAAGTCTCTTTGGCTTATTGCAAATACGGAACAGTCACTTTTGACGTGTTCCGTATTTCCGAAAAAAAAGGCATTTTATTCTGATATTAGAATTAAATTCATTTTTTAGTTTTTATACTTGTCCATTAATATTCAGGAAACAGTTATTTGAACACATAATTCTCTCTTTATTAAATAATAACATAAATAGATTTAGCACAGATGACATAAGAACAACACCTGCTAATTAGATACAGATAATAAATGGGCTCTATCAGAAACAGAACTGTATCTTATATGCTGATTAACTCAATTAGCCATTTCCGGTTGGTATAAAAAAAAATTGACACGCGCGCATTTTTAAATAAGTAATATTTCTTGCTAACCATTCACATTTATTATTTTTATATCTATACTTGCAATCTGCACCGGTTTTGCACAAGAAAATATCGATAAAATATGCACAGATCGAAGGAACAACCTAAATTATTATTCTCTTGGAAAACGTGTCTAATCTCACTTGTAATGTGACTTTGAAAGGTTTCGAGTTAATTTATAAGGATAACTAAACTAGGTATCTTAAATTTAATGTATCGGTTCGAAAGAATACGCGCGTTTCGAGCGCGTTTACGTTACCATAATTTGTCAATCTGATTATAGGTCTTGTCGAAACGTCAAAACTTGTAACTCAGGGGACAATGATCGCTCATGTAATTATATAAGTATCTAGGTAAGTATATAAATATCTATTCGGTCAATACTAAAAGTCAGAGACATTTTTTATTGTGTCCGTGGTCCGTATCAATCAATTTATTATAAAAAAATATGAATCGGCAAACTTTTTTGGTCACGACACGACTGATACTTTTTGAAACAGGTGAATAGCATGTAAATAACTAGACATATCCTACGGTAAACTAATAAAAAGATCGAACGGGTTTTACTTCCAATCAATCAATAAGAAAAATGCAAAATCTTTCTTCGAAATCTAATATCTATTACAAATAATCGAATACATTTGTTTTAGTCGATTCTAAATCACGAGTCCACTTCACAGACGTTAAAGAATTAACCTGTTGTTTCTCAGCACAACGAGGCATTTCAAAGATCGTGACGCCACAAATCATCGATACGATCCGAGACGAATCGACGTGAAAACGTGGAATCGTCGCTTCTAATCGTTCATTCGGAAATACTCATTCAAAGGGGAACAAAAATGTGTAGCGCGCCAACTATTCAGAGCGCGCCGTGTTTTTTGGCGGGAACGTATCGCTGGCCGGCGCGAATGCGCGCGCACGCGCGTACCACCTTTTTATTTCTTGCCAACAAAAAAAAGTAACGCGTAAACAGGTTGTACTATTATTTTTTTCTTCGAATGATAAGTTAACCGGAATTCTTCCCTCACGGTTCTTTCGTAACGAGCGCTTCCCACAGTGAACTTACTTAAATCTGATTCTTATAAATTGTTATGACATTTGATTCCGATGTTTCGTATTATTACAACGATTACATACGAATATATACGCTCAATATCGATATTTACCAACCAAATATCACGATACCAATCATCGAAATAACACGCATTCACGAATTACGACTCGCATCAACAATTCAATTAAAGTGTTACATCGCCGGAATAATTCCGTTTGAATTAGAGTAATTGCGCGCGTGATTAGCCGGTTTCAGAAGGAAATGTAGGCCGCGAGCTCTCCCACGCCGCGTCGACACCTAGCCTAATAGCGCGTCATTACACTATCTGCCGATACATCTCCGGTACGTCTCGCCATCGACGGAACATCACTATCTGCTCGTATAATCGATGACCACTCGGCGCGAACTCCAACAAAGCGATTGTTCGATCGCGTTCAATACTAATTACGTACCTACGACTCCAACGCGCCATGATGTTTTGGCGCTTAACTACAATTCGAATTTCGAACCCTCCTAAACGTCAGATTGAATTTATTTTTCTTAATATGTTTTAAATATCGAGAATCACTTCTGACTATTGACAGGTGGAAATTTATGAATGGAAATTAATGTAAATTTAGCGTTAATATGAGCGGGCTTCCCGTAAGGTTAATACAACTAGGTCCATTAAGTGTCATTTGCATATGGCTACGTCTCATTTCAAATTTCTCTTGTATGTATAAATAATATTGATTAAATCGTTCGGCACCCACCGCGCATACCTCATCGGATTAAGTGAAAATTAGCAATGTTTATATTTAGGAATTAAATAGCTACTTTATAACGGGCTGGTTAATAACACGTCAGATTGTCGAATAAAAAATACTTGTCACTCGTTATTAGCGTGAAAGGTACAGCTTATTATAATGGTTTATGGGCAGAGTTGAGTCATCAACATGGAATGACAACATTTTAAATTAAAAAATTTGAATCAATATTTATGGTAAACCGGGCAAGGGTGTGTCAATTCTGTCATAGTGCAGAGTTCGTAGATTTTAGGTAGTCTGTATCGTAGTAGGTATTGCTTTATTTTGGACCTATGATATGCTAAAAACGTGATTCATACGCGCAGTAGGTACGTTTCTTGGGTGTATTTTGAAAATAGCCCGGGGTGTTACGACTGTGGACGAGCTTAAATTCACCAAGCATAGATTATTAAATAACAATCTGAGTCACCTTATAAATTTCGTGATTTAAGTCCAAGATATTTAGTTCATGCTATAACTGGTAAAGTAAACAAATCCTCTACATCGCGACTTTATCTTTGAATAGGTAAATTCTACACCATAGATTTGTGACGCTTGGCTGAATAAGTTATAAAGAAATGTCGAAGGCGTTGCTCCAAGACGTATCTATTCCTCGGGTTTTCCCTTGGATCAATAAGTGGAAACTCTACTGTTTGGTGACAGAAATTTTTACATCTGAAACTTTTTCACGGTCTAGCTGGCATGTTTGCTGTCAGATGGATAACAGTGTTATTATTTTTAATATTGTAACGCATGTTTGTAGGTGATAAAAGAGAGATTTTTAAAGTAATATTTTTACAACTTCAACAATGGCGATCATTTATATCCTACTTTGTCCTTTGTTTAAGTTTTCCATTATTTTATTAATAACTAGTTTTTGCCCGCGGCTCCGCCCGCGTAGATGTCGGTTATCGCGACCAAACATAGCCTATGTCCTTTCTCAAAGTCTAATCTACCCCTATACCAAATTTCATCAAAATCGGTTCAGTGGTTTAGGCGTGAAAACGTAACATACAGACAGAAAGAGTTACTTTTGCATTTATAATATTAGTATGGATTTCATTCTTGAAGGACTCGGCAATAGCCTACGCGGGATTTTTTTATGTATAGGTACGTTATGGGTGGATTATCAGGGGTGTCAGGACCAAATGACAGTTTCCCCTTTTGTCCATAGCAATACCGAAAACTTATTAGTAGATTTTGGGGGAAAAAAACTAAAACGTAGAACAATGATATTACGAAATTTAACAAAACTTTTATAATCAAACCACGTGCAACCTATTTACGTGATCACATCACTAAACGATCTGCTTACATTGTTTTCGTACTAGAATCATCCACTAAACACAAAACTATAACACGCAATTTTCAACCTTACGGCCTTGTGTTACAGTATATAAAAGATTGGTAGTGTGACGGTCAAGTCCGTTCTTGACACAGATTGCGTTAAGGAAACAATATGTCATGTCATTTCTGAGATCTAGCGACGTACAATCAGACAGAAAAGTCATAAATTTAAGTTATTCAAGTTAGTAAATGATGCGTACGCGGCCATTGTGTATCTGCGGCTTAATGATTTGCGTAGATGTTTAAAAAATACTAAATTAAGTAAAGAGAAAATAGTTGAAACGCACGACATCATAAGATACAGTCATTTAGTTAATTTTAAACTTAAAAAATAGCAAAAATAGAATAAGACTTAACAATATGAGCTCATTTTTCGTAAATAGTAACAGCAATTAAAAATACTTAGTTCCTACTTTGAGATAATTCCCTTCAAACTATGTGATAAATTTTTGAATGTTTTTTTTTATAGCATTTATTATGCTAACTTTTAAGTTCGAAAAACATTGGAAAAAATGAAATGCTCAAGTGAGACTCGAACTTCTCTTGACCGTCGCCCTTATAGACGGATATAAAGAGAAGGAAAATTTGGAATGATTCAAGTGTCGCTCAATAGCTCAGTTGGAAGAGCAGTCCCCCTGTAAGGGAAAGGTCGTGAGTTCGATGCAGTCATCAAAATTCAATGTTAAAAAATGGTTGAAAAATCATTCATTGTTTCCAACAATTCGTAAGAATGTTGGTAGATGGCTGCACCGTCGCCCTTATCGACGGATGTAAAGAGAAGGAAAATATGTGTTAAATAATAGGGGAAAAGTAGGTTTCCATATTGTTAAAATAAATCAGTCATTCATTCATTCATTCGTTCATTCATTCAAGTCTACTTTTCTATTTATTAAAATATTATCATAATAATGTATGTACTTAGGTATGTATATAGCAATAAGGGTGCCATTTTTTATATAAAGTTTGCTAATTGTAGAAAAACGGAGATCTTTAGATATATTGGTAAATAATTCTACGTCTTTTTGGTAAAGAAAGGATATAAAAACATATACCTAAAGATGAACATCTTAATAAAATCTCTACAAAGTAATTTACTTAAAACATTACGTAACGAGTAACGAAACATCACTCATATAAAATCAATAAGTAACTTCAAAAGATCGAGATTATACCTATCACTTCTTTTAAAGTTGATTGGCAGTTTGACAAACGAACAACGAAAACTTAGTTGATACAATTAATAGACAAAAAGCATAGTAACGGTGCTATTATTAGTGGACATGAGCGGACGATCGGTTGTGTTATTAAAATATTTTATATTCTTTACACATATGCGTATAGATGCGTCTTATTTTTAAAATAAAGAACAACTGTCAAATTGTTATTAAATACCGCCATTACTGTATACCTACTGTCCGTTTTGAAATGATGTTCGATCGGTTTCTTTTTTTTTTAAACCAATGTGACACAAACGCATTCGGCCTACTTTATGAACAGTAGGTAGTTTAACTGAAGGCAATGTTATTTGTTTTAAATTTAATCGTTCTTTAAGCGATAATTCTTGTGGCATTCGAGGTTTACATCTCCGAACTAGGGTTAGGTTAGGGTTATCCGGTATTTTCTTTTCATTAAAAATATATATATTTTATCATGATGTTACAAAAAGTTCAAAATTCAACACATTTTACATGTAGCTTACTTATGATAGTTCAATACTTAGCAACTAAAATTACTCTAGTATTGACTAACCATTTACGCACAATATTATACCCATTCAAAGAACTAATTACCTATGTAGGTTGATATGCATATATCTATAGTAAAACAGCAGTAAATTGGATAATATCGATATTCATAGTCGTGAACATAATTGCATATTAATTATTCAGAAGTATCTACTATGGAATTTATGCTTGAGAGCGAGAATAAGGAGTCTTACTTTTCGAAATTTTTACGAACATTTTCTAGGGGTATTATAGGATTGTGAGATCCGGTACCTCCACCTTGTTCATCCTGGGTAACAGAGAAAACAGCGCCTGTCTCCATCCTATGGGAGACGCTGCCACCTACGGCAAATATAAAAGCAGCCAGGCTCAGTGGAGAGCAGGCAAAGAACGAGCTGATCGCCGAGTGCAGGAGTGGGATAGCACTCCTTCAACCCAGTCAGCGCAGCGGTGGGATGGAAATTAACAGGTAGTTTGGAGCCCACCAAGAAGGTCAAACCTCACCTGCAAGCCAATACATCTGCTGACTGAAGATGAGACTCTGCCGTGGAGAAAGGTGAGGCAGAACTTGATGAGCCGCCGTCACGGGTCTGCTGCTGCCAGGGAGTAGGTAAACCCTACCTTCACCAGCTTAGGCCTACTGGAACAGCAGGTAGATTCTCCTAACCGTTCTTCAGCATTCACGCTTTTTGAGGAGGTACGTCTACTCTTGTTGGTTTGAGTTTTACTATACCAGAACTACTGTGCTGAGCCCACAGAGGGCGATGGCCGTCAGGGTGATAAGGGGATACCGCACGATCTCAGGTGAGGCGGCATGCCTCCTAGCCGGGACCCCTCCATGGGACCTGGAAGCGAGAGCCCTTGCGTCTCTATTTATATGGCGCAAGGAGGCGCTGGAGCGGGGCCAATGGCCTGCGTCTCGAGAAATCGAGGCCCAGCGGTCCCAGCTCTACCAGAAAACCGTGGAGACATGGAAGGTGCGACTTGAGCAACCAAAGGTGGGATTCGCCACAATTGCGGCCGTCAGACCGGTCATGGACGAGTGGCTGGAGAGGAGACACGGTGCTCTCTCCTACCGGTTGTCACAGATACTTACCGGGCATGGTAGCTTCGGTAGGTATCTGTGGCGAAGACACCGGGAAACCACGGCCGAGTGTCAGCACTGCGAGGACCGCAGCGATGACACAGCGCTCCACACGCTGGTGGAGTGCACGGCGTGGGTGCAACAGCGCCAGGTCCTCGTGGTGGGTCTGGGCGTGGGCACCCTCTCGCTTGAGACCATGGTGCGAGCCATAGACGCGGGATAGCACCCGAACCACCCCCGAGACGAGGCCGCAATTGTAGCCGTAGGTCTGATGGGAGTCCTGGGACATCCTTCCGAGGGCTTACCCGGGGCTCCCATCCATAGGCTTCTGGGCGTTACCGTGGGGGTTTTTAGTCGGTAGGAGTCCGGCATAACATCCATGAAGGATTTTCCCCCACGGTTAAAAAAAAAAAAAAAAAATACCAGAACTACTGAACCGATTTTTTTTTATAAAGTACACGTCAATTTGACTTCACCTCGCCTGATATTAAGCTAAAGGCAAAGTCTCGGAAAGAGGGTCACAATCGTAAACATGTACCATGTTAACAGTGGTGGCACTCAGCTTGACAGCCTCGTCAGATGCCTTTCCACGCCCCGCTTAAAGGACCCGGGACTGTAGGAAGAAGGAAACACGTGAGCTGGCAGGGAGTTCGAGGTCTTAGTGGTACGGCATAGGAATGAGTACCTCTGCACCGTATACGGATGGCATTTGAATTAAATATGAATAGGATGTTCTACATAGCGATATTTAGAATGCGGGTAAATATACCCGTACTTAGAGTGTTTATACAAATAGAAATATATGCCTACAGATATTTGCATTGAGCGGCAATCAAACCTGCTGTAGTAATCGAACGCTCTACCGCTACGCCCAGCCCGATAGCTTTCTCATATGGGGTAAGCAGAGACATCAATACATACTTGACATATAAATATACATAATCTTTATCGGTATGTCCGTACAGTAGCATACCTTAGTGGACAGCTCTATAATTAACAATTGTCGTTACTTAAACGTCTGTAATTGTATCTGTCTGTTCCGATTAAAAGTACGTAGGGTTGACCCAAAGGGACCACTTAATTTATATTATCAACTAGATTGATCATGGAAATATATTCGATATGTTAGTGGTCATATAATTAAAGATGGATTACAAAAAGATGATGATTAAGGGAAGGTTAAAGGGAAGACAAATGTATAGAAAAACACTTGACCGTTAACACTCGACGCACTAACGTAGCATCGGTTGAGTGTGAACGGTCAAGTGTTTTTCTATACATTTGTCTGTTCTGGCGATACGCGACCGATAATACGCGACGCATGTTCCGTCAGATATGAACCTTCCCTAAAGGCCTTCTTTTTTCGTGTGGAAATGCCATCGGATAGTCCCCGGCCGGAGCCGGGGGGAGGTTATGTCTTACTCGAACAGACTAAAACCGCACGCTGTGTGTGGGTCGTCGTGCTAGACCGAAGGTGAGGTTGTCTTCGACATATCCCTCGCACCTCGGCTGACTCAGTCTGGCCGTCCTGGTGGGGTGATTAAAGGCCAAATCTTCAGTTAGACTGGTAAAGCGTACCCCAGACTCGGGGGAGAATGCTTCGGATGTGATTGGGATTAACGCTGAGATAAAAAAAGACAAGCGAATAGACACTAGGCGCAGGTAAACCATATCCTGCCTTCTAGACAAGTGACAATTCGCTATCCGGCGTATCATGGAGTAAAAAGACAAATGTATGGGAGGCCACTTGTCTAGAAAGGCTAGGGCTAGGGAACAATATTTTTAAGAAATTTACGGGAATAGTTGAGATCCGGATGACAGCTAGTCAAACAATAAAAATAAATACCTACATGTCGTATTAAAATATATGAATACTAGAAAATCAATAAGAGAGATGAAAATCTTAGATTCTCTCGTTTATTAGAAATGTGACCAGTGTTTTCAACATTGCGAAGTCACAAACAAACATACCTATAAAACTGCAAATAAATGTCAGAGACAAATAAAAACGATCGTCCTTATCGGAAGATAGTAATAATTTCGAGTTTAAGTTTATAATTTGCATATTAATATACAAATTAGTCGTGGGATAATAGTTTTACGTATTATCACCTATTTTGTGGACATTTTTAAATCTACATATTGCATGAGTATGGGTGTTTTTATCTATGTGCATAGATTAATTAGCTCTATTTATAGCATCTAGCTCTCTGCACATACATACATACACTCACGACTGTAAATCCCCCAAGGAGTAGGCAGAGGTGTATAAGCACCCGCGTTTCACAAATTACGATTTTCGGTCCCACGACGTAATAGGGGGTGAGCCTGTTGCCGTCTAGCAGGCCCTTTGTCTTGATTTCCATAGTAACTTTCTTGGTGTTACACGCCCAGTTACGTGGGTAATAAATGCCTGGCAATGGCGCCCCCACTGGGTCCAGGTAGGAGGGGTAGGCCCAAGAAGTGCTGGCGGGCGTCGTGGAGGGTGACATGCGTGCAAACGGTCTCACTACCTTGGACGCCCAAGATCGTGCGAAGTGGAGGAGGAAGAGCCGGAAGGCGGACCCTGAGCTCCGACGGCACCGTGGCCTCGGATGCAATCAGGACTTACTTCTTTATGTGGATGATGATGATGGACCTTTATAAAAGAATGGACGGAGTCTCGCGTATAATTCAAGTGAAGCAAAGAATGCTAAACTATTCAAATTCATAAATTAGTTTCTGCGTTCCATTTTAAATTCGAAATTCATTCCCGCCTCATTTCACTTACAAAAAATGTGTCAGGGTACCATGACACAATTTTTATTCTAAACAGTTTGTCTATGGTGAATTCCATAAATTTTATCCTCTACGAAAATAAGTAGGCGTAGACTACGTGATAAACTGGATTACCGTCCGATTGTGTTATTAACTTACAAAGTAAATAGTCTTAGAAACGTACAATTACTTCGCGAGAAACAATTACTGTATCATAATTCTGTATAATAATTTTAATTCCCGCCAATTATGCGACAAATATGATCTAACATAAATTCTTTCTGTTAGCGTAATACACAACACATGCAGGATATTATCGCGCTTCTTTCCTATTGAGGTGGGCAGAGACCTCAGTACTCTATTTGCTAAGATCATAGCTTATATCTTTCGCTTGATCCACTTCCATATGCTCGTTAGTAAACTACCTAGATCTTCAAGGCCCGCTCTCTCAAACCTACCTCGCCTGCAAATCAGTACATATGGAAGACGCTGTCATAAAAACAAGGTAATGTCAAACCAAATAAGTAGGTAAGGTAAGTCAATGCAAGGGAAACAGTAGAAGATAGGTAAGACTTCGAGCTAGGACTCTTGAGAACGAGCGACGCTAATTTTAGCGTGATGATGATGATGACAGACAAAGATATTAATACTGCAAGATGACAATCAAAATACTTTATCATAACCTTCAAAACATTAACTAATCAAGATAACATTTCATCTATAACAGCTTACAGAACGAGCAACAAATAAAAACTAATAAATAACGACCATAAATATTGTTACATTAACAAAGTCTGAACACTCATTACTTATTTAAAAAAGAAACAGATATACATCATACGCATCTTCCATTTAAATGTTTTTGAAGTTTAGTACACAGCTTCATTTACCGTTTTAACCACAGATAATAAAATAAAATGTTAGAGATATGCAATTCGCGCCAATAACGTTTATGCATACTAAACAAAATGTTTATAAAAAAAGCTCCGGGAGTGAAGGACGGGAATGAGATTTGAATTTCGAATTTGAACTGGAAAAAAGTAGATAAATTAATTTATGAATTTTTCCACCTGCATATTTTTATGGTAGGTACATAAGCGCGCCTTTTTACCCGCCAGTGAGAATAATGTTTTAGTTCTATCTCTTTCATATGCAGATTTTGATTTTGATGGCAACGAGACTGATTTTAATGATGCTTCCACTGACATTCGACAAATAGCTGGCGATACTTAGGTTACTATTATTTTGGTAAAAAAATATTAGCTTCCCATTTACGTAATTGCGAGGCCGTCGTTCTTGCTTCACCCAGGCGCCATGCCACATTTTTTTTCCTTTCCAGCTTGCAGCATAGTAGTCTTGTCTGACACATATTTTCATCTCTATGGTATATTTGCTCTATGGCTCTTCCCAATATTAGCTGTACAAGTCCGCTATCTCGTTACTTCTCGATACAACTTGATAATCTGTTATTTATGCGCCACATTTTTCAACAGACCCAGCACGCGACCGTCTCCCTACACTTGAACACCGACAAATGGCCGAACATCTACCTTTTGTTACTCTAACGGTTGTGTTTTGATATCATTAGGAAACTCTCGCTCACAACGACAGTGAGAAATATTGTTAGTAATATAAAGATTAGAGATTTGTTACTAATGTTTATAGTTAGTAAGTACACTGTGACGAATAGTGTGTGCGATTAGGAACGCGATTAATAACACACACGACGGTAGATGTCTTGTTTTGATTTGTTACGAAAGATACAGAGTTTTTATTCCAAAACTAGCTGACCCGGCAGACTTCGTACTGCGTTTATATGGAAAAAAGAAAAGGGCTGTTTTTAGGTTAATAACACACACGACGATAGATGTCTTGTTTTGATTTGTTACGAAAGATACAGAATTTTTATTCCAAAACTAGCTGACCAGGCAGACTTCGTACTGCGTTTATATGGAAAAAAGAAAAGGGCTGTTTTTAGGGTTTTCCCGGAAATTATTCGAATTTTTCTCACCTTTTACACCTTCCTCCACTTAGACCTCCACGAACATTACAAGACCAAGATAAGATAAACCCGTTCAACAGTTCTCGAGTTTTAGCGAGACTAACGAACAACAATTGATTTTTATATATATAGATTGAATTCCAGTCACTATATTGATAGTTGAAAAGCTAAAGGTTGTAAGTCACAAACAGTTGACAAGAAAATAACTCGTAAATAAAGTGTCCACAATGTCGTTTCGGATTTGTTGTAAATGTGTGATGAAATTTTTGATAATAAAGTGTTGTAATATGTCATTTAAAGTAAGCATCACTTTGAATAGCACCTATTTAATTCGCAGTTTCAATCGTCCCAAAACCAAATAAAATAATTTTGTTACAATTCAAAATTGGTTCACAAACCAATATTCCTCAGATGCAGCTCCATAAAACCACGGTACAGACCCAATAGAAAGTAGTTCTCACTCGAAAGAATGTAAACAAAAACCGCCCACCAAGAACTGCATATCTAAAACACCGAAAAACCGGACACGGAAGACATCAGAATAGTATCAAATCATATAATTAAGGCTATCGTAAAGATAAGTTTCGTTCAGAAATATGTTGACGATTTAAATAATAAAGCTATTGGGAAGCACGTGCTGGGACTAAAGCGCATTCCTGTGGCGTAATGGGAACAATCCCATTAACTGGTGTCGGCTCTTTATAATTATCGACTTATTAAATGCCCGTCGTGATTTATGGAAGGACAGGCAACAGGTAAATCTGTTTCGTTACACCCGTTCATTGATGAATGAGGCTGCGAATGTTTCAGATGGTAACAAAGACAGTACTAATATTAGATATATTGAAAAAGTAAAACTCGATTTAGATTTATAAAGAGATCTGACTATAGTGACAAATTAAAACGGTCAGTAAGTTAGTGGACACGGAGTGGAACTTGCGATACCGGATTTGAATCTTGGCATGAACTCACTACTAACAGAAGGACTACTGTTATGTATGTTATGTAATTTATGACCCAAGTGATTCAGTACTTCATCACCTTCAAGTACGATACAGATTTGGAATGTTATGCCTTTTTCTTATAACCCTGGAGTCTGTGAAGGGGTATGATAAAGCACCTGTCAAAGCCGTCAAGCTAGGGACAATGATTTTAGGAAGAGCGTCTGTTATTTCGCATTAGTTCACCACCAGGGTGGAATGCATTCAAATTGAAGACACAAATAACAGAAAATACTAGCTTTAACATCAGACAGATATATGCAGCCCATACTCAGCCTCAGACATAGGTTAGAGTCAATAATAGTGCCCGAAATATTATGGCAATAGGCTTACCTCCTATTACATGGGACCGAATACAATTATTGGTGAAATGTTGGTGTTAATTCACCTCTGCCTAACCCTCCAGGGATAAGGCGTGATTATATGTATGTATTTACTAATAAATGACCTCTAACCAATGAGTGCAGAAAGAAAGGAAGGAAGAAAAAAAGTTCCCATGAGCTTTCGAGATATGAACGATTCTAAGTTCGCACAGTTTTTAGATATCTCAAAACATATTGTGCATATAAAATGATGTTATACAGAAATAAACGAAGGCTTAGAGTCACTGACCACAACAAGCAACGTACGAGAAAACGAAGCCTTGCGATAATCATAATACGCTTGCAGATATGTGATTAGTTGTGGGGTCATGAAACGGTCGGCGTTAGACAGAGAACACAACTTTCATCCCATTCTAGCACATGCAAACTCCAATGGCGCTATCTCTATCGAACGAACGACCGCAGGGCGCTTAAACCGCTATACTAAACTGTGACCTCACGAAATTCTCGGCGCACGATACCGAGGATGATTCACGTGTAATGACGGACGTACAGACGGACTGACATATAGAGATGCGGACGTTAGATGAATCCAAACGACAGCTTAGAAAAAAAAAGCTCGTTTCAATTTTAAATACCATCGTGATTGTTTTAGAATGCTATCGGTAATTTTATGAAGTCATCGGCGCTATTAACAAATTACTTGTGTTTTATGACTTCAGTCACCACGGTGTTGATGACGGTATTTCTATCAATTAAACCATCTTTATGTAAATAAGATGATACCTGTGGCTCTTTGTGGATGTCAATTATGGCGACCAACATTGTTGATTCTAGTTTTGATGATATCTCCGGTGCTATTGAACTAATTGCAATGAAATGTATATCAGTTTTTAAGTTTGAACTAGACCTTTTTAATAAAAAAATCATCCAGTAATGTTTGCATCTAACATGAACAAAACAAATTGGGTCCGGAATCGTTAATTTAAGTTAAGTTAATATTTTTTTAATATCCAACGTAAAATAAACAACTAATTTACAATTTTATGACAAATAAGTTTAGAATTGACCTTGATAAACATCTAACACGTGACAAACATCCAGTAGACAATTTAGCAAACGGTGCAAACAGCAATGACGATAAAATATAAAGAGAAACTATAATGTTGGATGCAGTTTGTATAACTCGGTACGGTACAGAGGGCATGAGAGGGAACAGGTTTCTTGAAACTACTAACGCAGTAACCAATATTATACATACAGAGCGTGCATTACTCTCGAGTATCCAAGATGATACGAGGCAAGCGGCTGGCTGTGAGAAAATTTCACCTGTACCGGACTATGCGAGTCCTATCAATGTTGATTTAGACGATCTTTCGAACGCGGTGCTTGAAGTAGCGAATTATAGCTCTTTATGGCATTGAAGATGTAATTATAGGAGGTTATTACATGCAAGTAATAGTTGAGAAAGTGGCTAGCAAAAATGTTTTCGATATTGGGTTCAGTTTATTTATTTACTGGCGCTTGCACGCGACTTCGTTTATACGTACGAATTGGTTATAGAGATGAGAGAAATAAATCCGAGCAAATTTTTATTTTTTCTTTATCCGAAACACAATCACACTTGTAAAATGTAAAGTACAAAATCTAATTATTCTAAGATAAGACAGCCATGTAATAAGAAAGCTATAAAAAGAATTGATATGGTTAATGCACGTGTGTATATTATATTGTTTTAAAACTGCCACTTTAAAATAATATAATAAACTGTGAAAAATAATGATGACGCCGAAATGATTTGATGAAAATTTCATTTGTCGAACCCTCTAAAACACTCTATAGAAATTTAATTTAAAAGCAGAAAAAAGCCAAAATCAAAATCAAGGTCAGCAGTTTGTACATCAGCTGATTGATAGACAAGGCTCTTGCGCAGGCTTACCTCTGGTGGTAACTTTTCGAAAAGCCGGAAGGTTTAGGTATTAGTCATAGGGGTTTAAAAATATGTATATACTTAGTTCAATTTTTGTAGATATCAATATCTTTAGTACTTTCATCTAATCAAAAAAATCAATGGCGAAAGGAGAAAATTATTATTAAGCTTCTCAGATCCGTCACAGATTATTATAATTTTCTCCTACTCAAGTAATTTGATGTAATTTAAGTACTAGAATTCTAAAGACATTGACTCCATAGAAATATTATGTAAATCAATTTTAAAACTTTGTTTTTTACCAAACAACTTTGACCAAACAATAGGATAATTTTGTTTAAACATTTACGAGTTTAACTTTTGTTTGTAAATTTAAATTCAATGAAGTCAATATTCAGGACGGTACTGTGTGACATTATAACAGTACCTACTCTGCAGGTTAAATGCCGATAGAAATCATATTAAAAACAAATGAAATTTAATAAACAGTAAAACCCTAATTAAGCACCTATAACTTGTGATGTGGGTTCTAGAATGCGGATAAACATTTTAAACTTTTGTACATAAATACATTCATAGTCATACATGGAAACACCCAAAAAGAACACATAGACATGAATACAACGGTTTTTACTAACTGGGAATAGGTATTATTAAGAAATTATTATATTTAAAAAAACCGCACGATTTTGTAGATCTTCTCAAGGAAGCCGATAAGAAAGCTATGAAAAACTAATAAAATAATATATCTAATATCATATAAACTTTACTGCACAGATATATCATACAAAAACATCACACATTTACAGAAATTAGTGTTCAGAGTGTGCGAGTACCTTTATATAAATCACCTGTACAGTTCGTTAGGAACGCGGACGGGATGCGCGCCGCGGGGGTCCACGTTCGATGCCCGTGCCGGCAATAGCGCGCTAAAGAATCCCCCTGAATATTTTGACGCTAACACAGTGTCATGTTGTTGCTTTGATGAATGGTGGACTTGCGATTGGAATTTTATTGGCGGCCATTTTTGAGAGAAAATTGTAGTATATATTTTCGAATTGTATTAAATGAGCTTTGATTTATTTTGTCACTAGCTAATGTCTACAGCTCCACTCGTATACGTTAGCCTAAATGTTATTCAAGACTATATATACTAAAATGATCTTCATTCCCCTGGTTTTCCCCCTTTTTTGTTGTCTGAATATTCTGGTATTTTTTACACACCTATAATTCGGATAATAATATTGTTGATTATTATCAACCAATAAAACAGTATGATTAGCTCTTAAACCCTAGCTTAAAAAAATACGCTTCTCGTCAACAGAGGACTGGTCCGTTTTTAACCGACTTCAAAAAGGAGGAGGTTCTTAATTCGACAGCAATATTTTTTTTGGTCAGTAACGTGGCAATGCTGCCAGTCTTCTGGGTACTGCTACAAGAGACATCCGATGCGGAGGAATTTTACGACGCGTTTTTATTTTAGTTTTTAATTGGTCTCTTTTATCATTATTTGTAGTAATTGTATATACCTAATACTAGTTAATAAAATCACCAGTAAGATTTTGCAGACTAAAAAAGCAACAATTATAAAATAATTTTGAGATTTTGTAGTCTACATATTTCTGACGCTTACTGTACTAAATTAGAGACAAATCTGTTCAGCCAATAGAGTGTGAATATACATCAAAATGGGTTAGCACCCACTGGTCCCCTGGAGCTCGTCCCCTGTACCCATTCGTCCCTTCATTATCTCCTCGGAGTTCGACATCTGCTTACTTCTTCTCCTTCTTATTTGGTTAATAATGCTTATAAGGGAGTGACTACAGTCTGACCCAAGCATGAGAGAATAGATTACTCTAGCTAGCCTCTCACACGTCAATCAGGTGAGCTGGTCTTAGACCCTGAAGATCTTGATGAGCCGTTGATGATGCCACTCGCATCTATTTATCCAGAGTAAAATTATCTCTGTCTAACTTCTTTCACGTCCGTTCAGTGGTTCTGGCGATATTGAGTCACAAACATAAATATATATCCATCTATACTTTTGTATGATATCACGATATTAAAAAAAAACACTGACCAACATAACAATAGTTTAAGAAAAGTACTCGTAATTCTCATCTTTGGAAGATATACTATTTCACTTTTCATGGTAAAATGCATAAATGATAACTCTAAAGATTCAAACTTTCACAGCAGGTAACCATTTACCATTAGGTGAGTTTGGTGCTTCATTACTGTCAAAATAGTGCAAAAAAGTCGTATAAAATGTACACTAAAAACATTTGAATAAATCAAAGAATGTTATTCCGGTAGTTAATTTAAAACAGATTCACTGTTTAAAGGCTTTCACGCCATTTAAGGAATAAAAGAAACACGCAAGAATATTGTTAATATAATTATAATTAATACAACACGGACTAAATCATTTTTATAATGTATGACGAATAATTAAATCCTATTGTTGGCGCCATTAGAGAAGATACCATAGTGTATAGACGCATTCCGCATACCGGCACGATTGTCGTAAGCAACAGGTTTTTGAACATCACTACAGGCAAAGGAATTTCACATTCTGCCACATTCGGATACACACTACTTGTTTGTCTTTCTTATCTCTAATATTATATAATTGTAAAGTAGCCATGTCTGCAAATAGGAGATATTTTATAAAATATCTGGGATAAAGCAGAAAAACTATTTTTTATTCATATCTATTTGTTTGCGATAGACGCATTAACTATCGAATGGATTTTGATACGGTTTTTTTTTCTTTGACATCTTGGTTAGACTTCAAATCTTACATTTGTTTGATTGGAATTGGTTGAATAGAACCGTAGATGTGACCTAAAGTCGCGAAAACAGGCTTGCACACGGAGAGAACGGCTGGCAACAGCCAATAAAGTTACCAGTATATATATTTTGACACGTTAAGCGGCACAATCAGCGCAGTACACGTTTATTGGATGATTTTTGAGGAACTCAAATCCACTAACCTCAAATCCACGATTACATGAAAACAACCCGCTTGCGCCAAAGCGTCGTTTCTCTTGCGACTTATCGCCAAGATATGCCGTGAACTATACCCAAAATAAAAGGTTTATTTCCCTTGGTGAGATGAAGGCGTCCGTCAAATTTTAAAAAGTTAATTATCGGATACTTTTACCATTCCGTGTGGCGAGCTGGGGCGATACATCATATGGAGGAATATAAATCATGACTTGATTGATAGTGGTATACATCTCACGCTCGTTCGCTAGCTCCTTTTTTAATCCGACACAAATGATTTTACACTTTGATTCCTTTTTGTGACGCCATTTCGCTTCGGAGTTTACGATTTGTTCGAATTGGATTTTGTACACCTGAATTTTGTTGGACTTGCCTACTTTTTTACGATAAAACGAACCTTTTGATGATATTCAATGGACTTTTAGATTAATATAAAACGCAGTAGTGTTAGCTAGTAATAATACAGTAAATCTAATTCTATTACAGTTAACAATTTCAATATGTAACTTCTTAGCTGATTTTATAAATGTCAAAAATCGGTCGATTGTGATGGTTAGATCAGTATTGCTTGTACTGATGTACCGATACTTATCTCATTTCTTATATGTCAATCCTTACATTCGTGTCTTACCAAGTCATCGATCGTGACTAAGACTTCAACGGGACTTACGTATAAAACCCACACATGTTCACTATGCAGTGATACTATGCTTATTTAAGTGCCCATCTACTTTAAGGGTACAATAACTCGATGAAATCTCCTTTCAACTCAATGTGAAATTTAATATTCACTACCGTAAACTGTAAAGCCAATGTTTATAGTGAAAACCTATCAAGTTTCTAACAACTATTGAGCGGGCCGTTCGTACCTGCCCTTCGACAAAAACCTTTCGAGATTAGCACAGCGTTTTCTATTGTAATAGTTACCCCGATTCACATGTAAATTCATGATAAAACGTGCGGAAATATAATTAGTTAGCCGAAGGGTCGTGCACCTTAGCAAAACCGGTATTTATATCTATTTAATTAATGTTTTGGTAATGTCGTAACTTTTGACCGGTGTCCTGCAGGGCAGTTATTTGGGTACCTGTTTTGTATTGACCACGGCTAGCTTCTTTTGACAGGAGTCCTGCAGGGCTACTATTTGGGTACCTGTTTAGTCTTTAGCGAAGCTTTGACCATGGCTAGTTTAGTTTTCGCGGTCCGTGGGAAAACGGGTGTGGTGATTGTATCTTAATGCTTGGCGGTGAGGCTCTGTTTTTCCGAGAATAAGGCCATTACACTTGGAACTGGCATCGTAAGACATGTCACAGTTATTATACTCACTAGAAACGATAATATCTTTCGGCTATGACACACACAAAGTGGGTATGTATGGAGTTGTGTGGAGTTATTCTCGGTGCTGTAACGCGTTTCTGTGATGGTTGACACGATTGCTTACATCAATCTGTGGGTAAAACCGTGTGCTTTATTTGTTAGTTTTGTAGCATCTTGATTGTGATAATTCGATGATGGTTAGGACATTAAAATAACATGCTTGGTACGGGTGTTATCATTTAAATCTTCTACATTAACATTAACTTAATTGTTTTTCTTAATATCTTTATTTCTTTCTGCATTCACTATCATTATCTATGTATCCTTGTTCAAATTATTTGGAGTCAGCGTAACATGTCATTCTATTCCATACATTTCTGTCAGATTTAATTTCCACAGTCACTCTCTTCTTTGCTCTTTTTTCATTTATGTCTTCACTGTCACTATCACTAAAGTCTAGATTAAACTTTTCATATTTCAAAATTCCATAAATCATAATCCAAATCCATCCATCTACTAATCCTCGCAAAAACGTTGCGAGTTCTCACGGTTCGCTATTTGCTAAACTAGGACTGGACTAATGCAAACAAACCCTTACGGTCAGTTGGTCACTACTCACCAGGTGTGGTCACACCCTAAGAAACTTATAAGCTTATAGTCTTTGTGACCCGTAGGCGTGTTGGGGTCTAAGAAACAAAATATTGAAGCGTTTGCCCCTTTAGAACCGAAGCATGGGAAAGCAAAGATGATATTTTTGACATCTGCACAATGCTCATTGTGCATGGTCAGCGGTATTTTGCGCATGGTTTCATTTATGATGGTATATGACAGTTTAAGGTAATCAGACTTTTTTTTCATATCTTTGAGACTTCCGACTGTTTAGAAAACATTACTTCTTAAGTTACTTTGTTACATATTTATTTATTGTTTTTGTTTGTACATAGTTTTATTTAAAATGACTAGTTAGTTAACGTAGGTCACTGGCATGTTTTATATTAATACTGAGATGATGAGCTTATTGAGCTTGTATAAGTATTTCATTGCTTTATCTTCTTCTATTGCTTTTTCTTCCATATACCCTTACATTTTATATTTAACAAACTTCTCATGATGTAATATAATATTTATATACATTCGCTCTCGGCGTTTGATACCCGAAATCTTTCAAACGGATGACCTAACACAAAAACTTATTAAGATATTGCAAACAATGCAGGAGTGATTGATGTGCCATCACCAGGAACAAAAGATGCCCCGCCATTGTTACCCGGACAGACCCGACGTACTGAACATGTATTATGCATTTTTAATAAACCGGTATCGTAATGTGGTTAATTAATCAACGTGTTGGTAAGCCTTGTTTCGAATTTGCATAACCGAAGACTGCTATGAGTTACGATCTATTATTAAAATAATAATAACTATTATTTTATAGCGGTAAATAATAATATCGATAGTTGCAAGGAAGAATTTTAGAACATTCTTCTTATCTATTGAAAATAAAATCGAAATCAGAAGGTATTTTTTCTCTTAATGACCTTAAAAATGAAAAATTATGTTGTGGAGTAATTGTTTGATTATGAATAATACAACTTAAGCAGTGCAAGAAAAAAACTTTTACTAAGAATAGAAAATTACAAGTTAACAAAAAAACCAAAGCAATATAAACAACGTGTTGATATGATACCAACAATAACATCTTAGGTGCCGACGTCAACAACAATAGTACAATATAAGATTTTAAAAGCAAAACTGACCACTCATTCACAATGGTTACAGAAAAAGTAAAAAACATATCTCGTTCATCAAGTTTCAAACCCAAAAGTATTAGGTGGCAATCCTAAATGGACCCTTTCATTGCTAAAACGTTTTAGAAAACATCTAACAACTATGAAACAATGATACAAAAAATATAAAGGAAGATCTTTTTAATCTCAGCATCTACCAGTTTGATATCTAAGTCGATTACAAAGCGACAAAGGGGCACACTTACTTTTTCTATCAACAGTTAATTTCGGTAAAAAGGAGACTGTATTCGCACCTTTCTTTTGTCAGACAACAAACAAATCGTTTGTTTGGCAAAATATGACGGGGTCGAGAGATTCTAATGCGTGCTCAAGGGTTGAATGAGAGCAGCGGGTTACCGTGTCCTTTCCGGTACGATCTGGCCCGGCATTATCAAAGGGAGCAACCCTAATGACGCAAAGGTGGGACTCGTAAAAAGTTTTGTGGGATTCGCTGATAGAGACAACACTAATGAAGACGGAGATGTGTAAAATGGACAAAACTTTTTGATCAGTTACGCTGGAATTGTTAGTCCTAAGTCTAAATGAACTGAAGGATGTTCAGACTCAACACAGATGAAATACAAGACTATGCTAAAAGGAAAATTATCCCAAATGATGGGACATTATTTAGTGCGAAGTAAAAGAAGGAAGGAATAGTTAAAATAGTTTGCAAAGATATAAAAAGAATTGAACCAAAAATTTAAATAAGAGAGGTCATCAAACGGGTGCCAGTAGATGTGGCTCATCGTAATAAGCGCCTCAGCGGGAGTTCCGCTCGCGTTATGAACTCTTCAACCTCTGTGCCCTCCGTCAAGACCGTTTCCTTTATGACACAAGGAAATTATATCCACGCGTGTTATCTTTTATATTGTGCACCTGTATTCGAGTTTAGATAAATAATTTTGTTTAATCGCGAATTTTGGTGTGTTGGACGTTTGTGAGCAAGCAGGTCAAGGCTTCAGTTTTATTGTTTGTTCGTATCTAAATTATTTTCTGCACGAACCACTTACAGAATAATTTCGTTTAGAATTTCACGTGTTATCGTTAACGTTGACAAATTTGAATACACGCGTTTCGTTTTAAAATATTCTTCGACCGTTTACTCGATATCATAACTTAAAATTTTCACAATGTTGTTTTGAATAGGTTGTTTATTAATGACAATGTTTTCACAAACCATAAAGTTGACGGATCGTCAAGGTTCTATCTCTTAACAAAAACCTTGACCACACAAAACTAAAAACAATACGTTCAAATACTAAACATGTAAACGATAAACAAAAACTTTTTTCCTTAAAAACAATTAAGTTTGTTTTTAGTTTCAAAATTGTTATCACACACTTGAAATTATGGAGGTCATACACATTCCTCGACACTATCAATCATTACCTGTCTTTAAAACAATAACCGGGCATATTAATTCCATCGTAATAATAACCTATTAAGGTTCATAACTTTATATTAACATTGATCGTCAACGGTTACTTAGAGTTGTGCCCTTGGGCAGTCTCCTACACTAATGACTTGCCAAGATTAATGATTTCACTAATTACACTTGTGACAATCAATGTATCTTTAAAACGAGCTTTTTGTATTAGCTACGTTATATCTACTATTATTGATGAATTATGTCATTTATCAGTAGCACTTGTAATTGTATCAATAGCTGTGTCACGTAGGTTTTAAACAATCTTGACCGCGATCGGAAAATAATTGCAGATTCAAATGATATACACATAGACGCTTAGTCATTGAGTTTAAAAGCAATATAAATACTGTGAAATTAAGTAAATAATAAATTTTAGCAGCAACTAACGGTGGTAGAATCGAAAGAAAGGAATATAATAGATACCTAACTATAACTTAATATAGTAAGTAGAATTCGTGATAAACTTGGTGTTGTAACTAAAACAAATATAATGGCGGATGTAAAGTATCTTATGACTTAATACTTACATACTGACAAAGTACCGGTGAACAAAAGAAAAGTTTTAGTTTAAAACGCGTATGAAATGTCTCAATATAGGCATGGATGTTAGTTGCTTCTGCTACATTGCCAATTCTGTTAGTACATGTACCCCCAAAAATTTCGACCCTCGAATCTATGTTCCATGCGATTTCATATTCCCAATAAATGGTTTTTTTATTCTTTTTAAATATGTTCGACTCACCTTCTCTCCTCATGCCCATTTTGAGACATTTTCTGAGTCGGCAGTACTGGCATTGATTCCTATGATGCTGGTCGATGGGACAATTTCTATTCCCTCTGCACGAGTACGTCAGATTCCTCCTCACCGACCTCTTGAAAAAGGATTTGCAACCTGTGGGAGAAATTTAACATTTGTAATGGATTTATTGTATTTAAAATATTCTTCATCTGCAAATTCATCTTTGTTTTTGAATTTAAAAAGTGTTTCTTTGGAATTCACAGTATAATTTGTGTATAAATCAGTATTAAACAATAAAAAGTATTCACAATTCGGTAGTGAGTTCATATATCATTACCAACATCTAAAATATTTTCGTCTGTCAACAAGTTTCTTTAAATTTGAAACTGTATGCAAACACGCGTCTCTCTCAATATTTTATTATACTTTATTATTGTCGGTAGTAATTACTTGTTAGACTATTTTGTTAATATTCCTAAAACTATTAACATAATACCATATATCAATAGCTACCCAATACCGAAATACGACGATTCGTATGGAAGCGTCAAATATATACGAATTTATAAAACAGTTAAAATACCAACTTAACGATCTAAAGACAGTTAAGACCAATGTCATGAATATATTACGCGTAAATATTAAAATAAGAAACAATTTGCTTTAGAAGGCTCTGCGTGGCGCCTTTGCTCAAAACACAAAGACATATAAACACAATTTATATGTTACAGAGTTGAGAATTGTGTGTCATTATGCAGAGCAATAGAAAAAGCATACTTTGGCGATTAGGAAAAGAAATCAAATTTTCAATATATAACCACAAACTGGTAATAAATTATTTAGAAAATATCTTGTGTGTCATAAATGCGTAATCTTTTAAATTTTAAATTGTCTCAGGGCACTATTTAAATTTAGCATTTGACCACGAAAATATTTGTCTGATAGATTTGAGATCTTCGACATTGTTACCAGTAGGAGGCATACCAATTTAAAAATGATGTAGCTATGTTCTCGAGGAAATTCAGAGTAAAGTAGCATTATGCCTTCCATAGATTACATCAATCCATAAAAGAACATTCGTTTGACAGCTTGTAAGTTTGTTCGATATTTAAATTGTATTTGAATATCGAACACATTCCGTGTTCAATTGCAATTGCTAATAAATAGAATTCATAAGCCGTTCATGAATAAAATGTGTAACTGATCTGAACTGGAACGATTGAACGAAAATTTAAATCGAAATACTTTATGTAAATGAATGAAATAAGAATCTTATCGTTTAAACTTATATTACTCGAAATTAGGTCTATTGATATTCTAATGTTTGTATCTACATATTTCTGGAATGTAATAGCTTTATAGTAAAAGTATCTAAATATTACAAAACATGACGTTTAATATGTTTTTCTGCTTTGGTGGTTTTGTGATAGCGAGCGTGGTAACTGAAAATGAGATTTTTGCTTCTATTCTGGGGGCGAGCTAAGGGCAGCATACCATCTGACCTGGTTTGTATGTACGAAGGTCTGTAGTTAGACCAGGGAGACAGAGGTCTACACAAAATATGAATATGTAACACGTAACATTTAGTCTCTTCTATAGACTGCGTTATTGGGCAAAAAAAGATGATTAAACCATGTGAAACCAAATGACTTCGGTTTTCTTCCCTTACAACTGAACCAAAGTGTCACGTCTTCTGATCTGCAGTTGAAACCGATTCCCGTAAACTTCAATCCGAAATTGCGATTGTTTCATGGTAGTCCTACAGGATGTCGGAATTTGTTGTTTTTTATTTTATTTATGGACACGTCAATTCGACTTCACCTCGCCTGATGGTAAGCTATAGGCAAAGTCTTGGAAAGATGGTCACCATCATAAACTGTACCATGTTAACAATGATAGTACTCAGCTTGACAGCCTCATCAGACGCCTTTTCACGCCGCGCTTAAAGGACTGTAGGAAGAAGGTTCGGTCTCAAACCACATTTAAAGGAAAATTTTATTGATTATATTATATTCTCATGGCACACGTCCCCACAACCCATGGTCTGCCAGGGTGCGAGAGATATGTTCCCTACATTCTCTCTCCGGCAACGAAAGACCCAAAGACGGCATGCGTTTTAGCCGGTTCGAGTCCGACATAACCTCCTCCATCGGCTCCGGTTGGGAGTGGTATCCGTGGGGATTTTTCACACGATAAAAATGGTTATTATAAAAACAATATACCTCTACGACGTATAAAAACCCTAAGTCGATTTCCAAAACGATATGCTAATAAATCTACAGATATCCAAATAAGTTTATATCTTTACGACTATCTTATATTACAATATAAAAAGCAGTTATTGGTTATCTTAAACGGTGACTACTGCGATATCTTTTTAAGTTATAACAATATCTTGTTTCATTTAAATGGCGAATGAAATAAAGCCTTTTGTATTGGTCAAGTTTCATTAGAGTATTGAACTCGTTGCTGATGAATGATTGAGACATTTTTGACCACACTCAGGCGCATATTTATACAGAAGTAGCTTTTGCTCGCGTCTCTGCCCGCGTGGATGTCGATTATCGCGATCAAACATAGCCTATGTCCTTTCTCATGGTCTAAACTACCGCTATATCAAATTTCATCAAAATCGGTGCAGTGCTTTAGGCGTGAAAGCGTAACATATAGACAGATAGACAAAAGTTACGTTCGCTTTTATAATATAAGTATGGATTTCGTTCGATGAAGCTTATTGCAGTCCACGTCTAGATATATAGAGTAGCTGGTATTTCGATATATTGCTAGCAAAGGGTGTTTATTGACACAAAATGGTACAATTTCTAACCCCCAATATGAAAATAAATCAGAATAATATTCACACGGCAATTTGTTTTTATTTGCACTTAAAGGTTTTTCTGTCAATGATATCAGCAAAACTGTATACCTAATTTTGGGTTGCCTAACACCCCATGCCAAGAATAATATTGTCGGGTTACCAGTAACTATATTTGAATGAATTTTGTATAGCATTTAGTAAGCAAACTTTTTAAATTCGAAATACGTCGGTAAAAAGAAGCGCTCGATTGGGACTTGAACCCACCCTTTCTCTTACAGGGGGAACGCTCTTCCAACTGAGCTATTGAGCCACACCTAAGTCACTTCGAATTTCGCTTCTCTTTATATCCGTCGTTTCGAAATTCGAATCGATTTCGAAAGTAAGGTCGAGACGAACGATCGAGAGGTCCCGGGTTCGATCCTGGCCATTACACTACCGACGTGAACCCACTCCTAGCACAAGCGATTTAGCTTAGTTGGAGGGGTTAGAGGGAATATTAGTAACTTCGGTTCTAAAAAAAAAAGTTATGACACACATTGGGAGAGGCCTATTGCCTTTGCTTAACATCAGGCGAGGTGAAGTTAAATTGACGTGTCCTACAAAAAAAAATGTGGGTCATAGGCAGGGATCCAGTTAATCATAGTTATAGCGAGTTAGTAGTTAAAGGAGTTGTGGAGCCCAGGGTCCTCTTATTATATTTGATTGGTATACTGACTTTTGCCTCTGTCTACTACTACTGCTGCAAATGGGGATCACGTTTGACTGGACGGGTGATCAGCCCTTCTATGTGGGGCCATTTCACCCAATTCCTCAATAACAACTGTCATATTAGTTCGTATGGCAACCGGGACCGACGGCTTAACGTACTCTCCGAGGCACGACAATGCAAATACTCATATGCATACAAATATTTGCACTGAGCGTGGATCGAACCCGCGCCTCCTGTTTAGCGGCCGCGTTCACTACCGCTTTCCACGAAGACTGTCTCCGTCAAGCAGTAAGTGTGTCGAGGGCCAGACCGTAAGGGATGGCCCTGGGTCAGCCGGGGTGCGAGGGATATGTCGATGACAACCTCACCTCCGGCCTAGCACCGCGACTCACAGTCGGCATGCGGTATTAGTCGGTTCGAGTCCGACATAACCTCCCCTTCCGGCTCCGGCAGGGGGGGTATCCGAGGGGATTTCCGCACGAAAAAAAGAAGCAGTAAGTTTGTCTACTGGCTGGCATGTGGTACTTATTGTAAAAGTAATGAATGGACAGACTTTATAAAGGTTTTTCCTATACATAGTTATACACTAAATAGTAAGTTTACCCCATTGTCCACAATAGGTATGATTAGCAAACAATGGATTTGTTAAATTAACATTTTATACTTAGTTAGGTACGGTCAACGACTAAAGTTGATTAAATAATATTTACAATTATATTTTTCTTATATAGCATAACATAACATAAACTCACGCCTGTATTCCTCGAAGGGGTAGGCAGAGGTGCTAGCACCCACATTTCGCCAGTTTATGTTTAGGTCCCAATGTAATAGGTGGCGAGCCTATTGCCATTAACCGGGCACTTATAAACCTGCGATAAATACGCTTATAACTTCGAAAAGCATCGAAAAGTCATTGGTGTGTGCCATGGTAAACCTGGGATCGAACCGGAGAACTCGTCTCAGCAGTCCATTAGCCATACCACTAGGTTACCGTTAGCACACGTTAATATGTCTACATTTCGCCTGATGGTAAGCTGAAGTCAAAGCCTCAGGAAAGAGGGTGATGATTATAGACACCAATGTTGTTACAATGGTAGCACTCAGCTTGACGGCCTCATCAGATGCTTTTTCACGCCCTATAGGACCCGGGACTGTGGGTAGAAGGAAACACGTGAGCTGGTAAAAAATTCCAAGACTAAAGGTGGCGATAAATCCATACTAATATTATAAATGCGAAAGTATCTGTCTGTCTGTCTGTACGTTACGCTTTCACGCCTAAACCACTGAACCGATTTTGATGAAATTTGGTATAAGGGTAGATTAGACATTGAGAAAGGACATAGGCTATGTTTGGTCGCGATAACCGACATCCACGCGGGCGGAGCCACTGGCAAAAGCTAGTTTGTATATAAATAGTTTTGTATACCTCAGAGATCAATTTTTTTTATGAAATTACCGTTTCATTTAGCATTACTAACACGATGGAGAGTAAATAATGCAAAATAAAAAATAAAAATTTTTTTTTTAACCAAATCGATGTTTTTATGCCAATGTGTTATATACCTGGAATACTACTAGGGGTTTTCGTCTTCGGGAACGTTCCCCTTACACTCGGTAGATAAAAACATATTTGTTAATTATTTATTTTTATGAAAGGTTAAACTGATCACGAAATTATAGTTTGCTAAGCTACTTTTGTAATTGACTGTACTTATGAGCTAGCAAAAGTGTATCGGATATCGGCTCCTAGGAGTTTAGTATACAAATATATGTATAAGTATGTATGAATATACCTATTGTTGTACTGTAACATTTGCGTATAAATCTTCTTATATTTCCTTAATTTTTAATGTCTGAGGCTGGATTACAACAGCAATAATCCATTCGCCTAGACTCTCATGTTTTACTATGAGTAAAACGTAATATGTTAAGGTTAATTAAATTGGGTATTATCCTATAGTTAAAATAAATTATCTAACCGAGCTTATTAAATTAAGAATGGTAAAAGAGCGGTAAATATTACGTTGGTTCTTATTTTATAGTTTTACTTATTTTTAATCATCTACCCAACCTATAATAGTAACTGATTTGACTATTGAATTTTATGACGTCACAAAATCTTTTTTCATACAAGTTACCTTTGTTTTTTTTTTCGTGCGGAAATCCCCTCGGATACCCCCTGCCGGAGCCGGAAGGGGAGGTTATGTCGGGCTCGAACCGACTAAAACCGCACGCCAACTATGGGTCGTGGTGCAAGGCCGGAGGTGAGGTTGTCATCGACATATCCCTCGCACCCCGGCTGACCCAGGGCCATCCCTTCCGGTCTAGCCGTCCTCGGGAGGGGGGACAACGGTGTCCCTGACTCGCGCCGTCGTGACGTTTAGTAAAAGTAACTAATTTGATTATTCAGTAGAATACCCAATTGAATTTTCTGGTTTCACTTAAACTCATTGAAATTCGTACTTTTTTTTATAAACTTGTTTATCGATAAAGTTCAAATTGTTTAAATTTTTGCTCATACCCATTTTTCAATTTACTATCGATATAGAATTTATCGATATGTTATAAAATCATAAAAATACCGAACGTCCAAAAAGCATAACCGCTTAAGTGAAAATTCCGCATCGTTTCGGCGACAAGCGCAAGTTTCGCGAGCCTAGGAATCCTAGGATACCGTTAGCGGGTTCTGCTCACGTAGCGGCGAGATAAGCGTATCTGCGGGTTCCGTGCAGCAGCGTACGTGAGGCGCGGGCCCGTACTTGTTAAGCTAAAAAGTAAGAACCTTTTAAAAGATGTTATGAGAATTTGCAGGGTTGTAAAAGAGAGGGAGATAGGAAGAGAGAGTGAAGTGTTTATGGATAAAAGCAGATGGCTAGCTGTTGTTTTTGTGTACCGTGAAAGGAGAAATTTATGAGTACATATATGTACCTAGGTGTGTGTAAAAAAAAATGTACGTCATGGCACCAATTAACATTAATAAATAAGTAAGTGTCAAATATTTAGACTGTAGATTTAAATGCATTAATTTTTGTGACTTTGTATATATACTTACTTGGATAACGAGTCAAGGAAATATTAATCCCGTTCTGGCAACCCACATCCCATATCCAAGAACCTATTACCAGCCTATGTGCTACTTCAGACTAAAGTCTATCTCTGCGCCAAATTCAATAACATTCGTTCAATCATTTTATCGTGATCGAATAACGAATATTATCCATCCTTTCAAATTTAGAAGCTATTTACAGTTTGGCGCCATAGACTACAAATGTCTACACATTCTGTCACCGCGTCCAACCGCCCGAACGCTCTGTACTTCCCAGCTTCCCAATTACCACTATCACTGGGAACATCGCCGCTTGCAAATTGTGTGCCGAGCGAGTGATAACGGGTGGCAACAAGATATGAAGTGAAAATAAAAACAATAGCCGTTGAAAGCTTCGACACTCCATTGTTAGGAAAGTGAAATAAATTGTTAGATTTAGTGGTGGATAATGGTGGATAGCGGTGGATAGCGGTGGATTATATGGAGAGATCTTGTTGGTTCGAAATGTGGTGGATCTGGACGCCATGCTGTTATGGTGATGATGATGACTAGTGCATTAATATATGCATTAATACTAGCTAACCCAGCGAACTTCATACCGGTGAGCGGTGGCGGTATTAACGCGACTGCTACGCAGGAGGCGCGTGTTCAATACCCGCTCAGTGCAAATATTTGTATTCATGATTAAGGCTATTTGCATTGGTCTGTGTTTCTATGTATAATATAATATTATATTATAATATTATTTATTACTGAAGGACACTGGTGGTTACTGGTAGATATTGGTGGATACTGGTGGATACCGATAGATATCAATAGGAGAGCAGCTTTTTTGTTACCTTAGCATAAAAAAGGTACCTACAGTGTCTCAACTGAACTGTAAACTGTAAGTGTAATGACTTAAAAATTATTATACCTATCCTAGATCCTTATTGCCATAATAAAAAAAACGTGGAGGTCTGACAGCCGTTATATACTGTCAGCTAAGAAAATAAAAATACTAAAGTGTGACGTCACTATATGCGTTCGAAACTCGTGTCAATGTTGTCGTAGTGACAGACTGAATGTCAACTTGCAATGGCAGTCGAGACAGATTATAAAGAAATAATCTCGACAAGCGATGACTTTTAAAGTGTTGGGTTCTGCTCATTTTATTTTGTCAGTTTTGTGAAAATTCATATCCATAATCCATAATAATATTATAAATGCGAAAGTCTGTTTGTCGGTCTGTATTTTACGCCTAAACCACTGAATTGATTTTGATGAAATTTGGTATAGGGGTAGATTAGACCATGAGAAAGGACATAGGCTAGGTTTGGTCGCGATAACTGACCTACACGCGGGCGGAGCCGCCGCTAAATAAATCTTTCTTCTGCTGATGACGAAAATATTTCAATTGTGTTCCCTGTAGAAAAATATTATTACAATGAAAATGGTATACATACTATTTGTGGGTTTAGTGATAATAAGTGAGAGTTTGAGGACAATAGTTCCCACTTCCAAACAGGTTTTACATCTTGGGTCTTAAACTATGGCATAGGTAAAACCTTTTTCCTTTAATGAAGGAATTTATAACTTTTTATGATGCGATTCTTTATGATGCGATTATTTAGGTTAATTATTAAGCTGACTCAGATATTAATTTCTGAACGAATTGATTTCAGTTCTTACGTGTATTCTGTGACAGGCTGTATAATATATATACCTAGGTGACGAGAAAGTTTCTCAGGCAGTAGGGAACTCTAGACGGTTGCACACTAAGTGCGGTGTACAATTATTGGGTAGCTAATGATAGCCGATTACAGGTGTCGCTCTGACCCACATACAACGCGGGATGTGACGTAACGACGCGATGTAACTTGACCATTATTATCTTAGAAAATGAGAAATAAACTGCACTGTTTTGGCTTGCGTAAGGATTTTGTATTTCAAATATGGCGGAGGATTCTTAACTTGAAATTATTTTATTTGTGTGTTTTACTGTATTCTGGCGCTTTTCACGTGTTTATGTTTTATTTTTTTTTAGGTTAGGTTAAAGAAAAAAAATACTTTTAGGAAATTTAACAAGTACCTAATAGTACAAGTAACATTATTTTTTTGAATTCGTTTTATTAATCAATTTATGTGACAAAACAAATAATCTTAATAACCACATCTGCTAAGAAAACAAAAAAAATACACATTGGCCTTCGAAATTCAAAAAACCAGTTGACTATCACTGTCAAACCCAGCCAAAAAAAAAAGAATTCGAAATTCAAAAGTGCAAGTGACAGAGCAGTTTAAGTGGCGATGCATCATGGCGTAAGTTTACGACGCGCGCCAATATTATGCGCGCGCTGAGTTACCGCCGTCATAAAAGTTGCTCGTGTGTTGCGCAACGACTTACGACGTGCGACTGGAACGCGTGGTTGTTGCAGACCTTTGATTATTTATATGTCTAGATGGAGTGTCAAATGCGTACAAACGTCTCAAAAAATATCAGCTTGTTCAATCTCATATTTACTTACGCGCAGCTCAGTGACGTTCGCGTCGGCTCGGTGTCACTACGTAAAACCCGCGAAAAACATTAAATAAAAACTGTTGAAATATGGCGGCTTGTACCATCAAAGTGTGCCGGAATTATAAAGGAAGCCCAAATATAACTACACACATTACCTTTCATCGGTAAGTAACCAAAATACAAGTTATATTAATTATTCTTTTCATCACAAGAAAATGAAATTTATCACGCGCCATATTTGTGAGTGTTGCCAATTTTTTAAATTCATGGTTTGTATCGATTGGGGGAGCCTTGTATCGATTGGGGGAGCCAACGTCGCACCTTTTTATTGATTTTGATTTGAACATTACGTTTTTAGTATTTAGCGATCAAAGATGAGGGGATGGAACTTTTCAATAAAACTAATATGGGTATTGTTCCTAAGGTTTTTGGGGTTGCTGATTACGAATATATCATCAATTTAGCGATCCAAGATGGTGGACACGAAATTCTCACTAAAATCGATATGGCTATCGTTTTCGGGGTTTTGAGGTGGTTGATTACGAATATATTATCAACTTAGTTATCGAAGATGGCGGAGACGAAATTTTCCCTAAAATCGATATGGGTATCATTTTCGGGGTTTTTGGGATTGCCGATTATGCATATATCATCCATTTGGTGATCCAAGATGGCGGACACGATTTTTTCCCTAAAATCGATATGGGTATCTTTTTCGTGGTTTTTGGGGTTGCTGATTATGAATATATCATCCATTTAGTGATCCAAGATGGCGGACACAAAATTTTCCCTAAAATCGATATGGGTATCATTTTCGTGGTTTTTGGGGTTGCTGATTATGAATATATCATCCATTTAGTGATCCAAGATGGCGGACACGAAATTTTCCCTAAAATTGATATGGGTATCATTTTCGGGGTTTTTGGGGTTGCTGATTATGAATATATCATCCATTTAGTGATCCAATATGGCGGACACGAAATTTTCCCTAAACTCGATATGGGTATCATTTTCGGGGTTTTTGGGGTTGCTGATTATGCATATATCATCCATTTGGTGATCCAAGATGGCGGACACGAATTTTTCCCTAAAATCGATATGAGTATCATTTTCATGGTTTTCGGGGTTGCTGATTATGAATATATCATCCATTTGGCGATCCAAGATGGCGGATACGAAATTTTCCCTAAAATCGATATGGGTATCGTTTTCGGGGTGTTTGGGGTTGCTCATTGTGAATATATCATCCATTTAGTGATCCAAGATGGCGGACACGATTTTTTCCCTAAAATCGATATGGGTATCATTTTCGGGGTTTTTGGGGTTGCTGATTATGAATATATCATCCATTTAGTGATCCAATATGGCGGACACGAAATTTTCCCTAAACTCGATATGGGTATCATTTTCGGGGTTTTTGGGGTTGCTGATTATGAATATATCATCCATTTGGTGATCCAAGATGGCGGACACGAATTTTTCCCTAAAATCGATATGGGTATCATTTTCATGGTTTTCGGGGTTGCTGATTATGAATATATCATCCATTTGGCGATCCAAGATGGCGGATACGAAATTTTCCCTAAAATCGATATGAGTATCGTTTTCGGGGTGTTTGGGGTTGCTCATTGTGAATATATCATCCATTTAGTGATCCAAGATGGCGGACACGATTTTTTCCCTAAAATCGATATGGGTATCATTTTCAGGGTTTTTGGGGTTGCTGATTATGAATATATCATCCATTTAGTGATCCAATATGGCGGACACGAAAGTTTCACTAAAATCGATTTGGGTATCGTTAGCATCGATATGGACATGATTTTTCAGTAGTCGAGTTTTAGTTTTTAAACTTAATTGTTTATCAATTTCCTAATATACATTTATCAAATGGAATTACATATTTTAGCATACCCTGTAATCCTGTCATAAGATATCGATGGATAGATATTATACGAGAATGTCGTGGAGAAGCCACATGGAAACCAGCAAAAACGACTGTAGTTTGCTCTGATCATTTTCACAGCAAGGACATGTATTATGTAAAGGAAAATGGGCGCCGCAGAATTAAAAGAGATGCAGTGCCGAGCAAGGTGCATTTTCCTATAAATTTGAAATTTAATGTTTTTTAATTATATTTTCATTCTAACGTCATAACGTTTACTACGGCCACCCCACATAAGCTGATTTTGTTTAATGACTTTTTTGTTTGCTAAATAATATTCTTTTTCCTACAGGCTTTATTTTTATCTTCGACAAAAGACTGTGAAAGTGAGGATTCTAATGATGTTGATATAATAGAGGTACTTAATTTTAAACATAAATTTGACACATCGATAAGTAGGCTAATCCTGCACAAATTATCGTAAAAAGTTAACTTGTGTGGTGTTAGCGAAAAGATATTCGTTAGTAGAGCTCAATAGGCCACCGCCTCCTACGAGCAAGTAATGCTCGAGAAGGAGGCGGCAGGAAGGTAGCGGCAACGTGAGCGATAGAGACTTGCGAACCGCCCCGCGCGCGGGCGCAGGCACTGCGGGTCTCGGAGGGTACAACTGACCTCCGTCCCCCTTGAGCGTTGGCTTAGGGGTAACGGGTAGCCGCCTGTCACCCCAGCAGAAGTAGGTCACGGTGACGGCGTGCTACTAAGCGCGCCTACCCACAACGGGGTTAATTGGGGATACCGTTATCCCCAATTAACCCCGGAGCAGGGCCATACCGTAAGGGATGGTCCAGGGTGCCAGGCATATGCCTTACCTGCATTTTGTCCCTACCTCAAATAAAGTTTTATGTTTTAAGTTTCGTCAGTTTCGTGTTAAAGATGATTTTATTTTCAGAAATCTAATTATAATGAAGCTGGACCTTCAGGTCTTTGCCGCAGTGTAGAAACTGATACTTTTGACATTAAAACTAAAACCGAGGCAAATGAATCTTTTTCTGACCTGGATTCTATTTTTGATACCCCAAAAAAAGCAAAATTACGGCAAGATTTGCGACGGAAGATCAAGCTTGAAAAGAAACATCTCTTAAAAATTCGGTCGCTTAGGCAAAAGAACCAAAGACTGAAAAAAAAGGTAGCATCGTTTAAGCAAATTGTCGCAATACTAAAAAAGGAACGTTATATTGATAATGATGTACATAATATATTAAGAAACAATGTGTTTGCTGCAGACTTGTATGCGAATATGAAAAAAAAACAGAAAGGAGACGTCAAGAGACCTGTAACAAAATATGCTCCAGAATACAGAAAGTTTTGTTTAACACTGCATTTCTATTCACCGAAGGCGTATAACTATGTTAGAACTAAGTTTGAAAGTTGCCTTCCTCATCCAAAAACTATCTCGAAATGGTATGCCAACATTGATGGTTCGCCAGGTCTGACAGAAGACGCCTTTAAAATGTTGAAGGCTAAAAGAGCTCAATCCGACAAAAATATAATTTGTGCACTAGTTGCTGATGAGATGGCGATCAGACAACAAAAATGTTTTAATAAAAAGACACTCCACGATGAGGGTGTTATTGATATGGGGAGTGGTCCTATAGATAATATCAACACCAAAGCTTCCGAGGCTTATGTTTTGATGTTGGTATGTATGAATGAGCCGTGGAAATTACCAATAGCGTATTTTTTAATACATGGTATGACTGGGGAGCAAAAAGCCAACATCATTAAAACTGTGTTGTACAAATGTCATGAAGTAGGTGTTGACGTTATGTCATTAACCTTTGACGGTCACAGTTCCAATTTGTCAGCCATGCAGATTTTAGGTTGCAGATATGACAACCCCAAGGAATTGAAATCAACATTTAAACATCCGTGTGCTGATTATAAAGTGGCAGTGTTCCTTGATTTCTGCCACATGATCAAATTAATAAGAAATCATTGGGCATCCAAAGAAAGCTTTTTGTCTAATGAAGAAAAAATTGAGTGGTCTTATGTGCAAAAATTAGAAAATTTGCAAGAAAAAACAGGATTGCATCTTGCTAATCGTCTTTCCAAAAAGCACTTGCAATTCCGTAATTCAATAATGAACGTGAAGTTGGCCACCCAGCTTCTAAGCAGCAGTGTATCGAAGGCAATTGAGTTTTGTCGCAAAGATTTGAATTTGCCCGAGTTTGCAGATAGCAAAGCCACCGAAGAATTTGTGATGTTAATGAATGACGTTTTTGACATTTTCAATTCTAGAAATTTAAAGGCTCATGGCTGCAAACATCCAATATTTGCCGGCAATAAAAATGAAATTTTTGCTATCTTAGAAAAAGCAAAAAACTTCATTTTGAATTTAAGTTTAAAAGTGTCAAGAAAAAGGACATACAAAGAACGCGACACCGCGAAAAAAATTATAGTTAAAAGTTATGTCCCAGTTTTGAAATCACAAGCATTCACGGGATTTCTCGGCGTCCTTATTTGCATAAATAGTTTAAAGGCTCTTTATGAAAATTTAGTGGAAAGAAATAAACTTAAATATTTATGCACATATCGCATTAGCCAAGACCATGTGGAATTATTATTTGGATCGATACGGATGCATGGTGGCTACAATGACAATCCGAATGCCAGACAAATGAAAGGTATCTATAAGAAGCTTCTTTGTCATATGGAGCTTAAGTCGGCCCAATCAGGGAACTGTGTGCCACTTGAAAATATAAGTGTGCTAATGTGTTCATCGTCCCTTAAATGCATAAATGAAACTACTCCGTTTTCTCGTAAAGATGATGAGGATGAAAATGAAAATGATATAGGAAATATTACCCTAGACCTAGACCACGACTATGATCCACGCCTATATGAATATAGGGACCAAATAGTTGGTTACATAGCAGGTTTCGTTGTGCGGCTTTTACGCAAGCAAATAAAATGTATTGCTTGCAATGAATCTCTCATATCTGAGGAAAAATTAGACCATCACAAATTAATCAGTATAAAAGATAATGGTGGCCTGATTTATCCTTCACAGGATGTCTATTCCGTGTGTAAAATTACCGAAACAGTTATTCGCCAGAAAGTTAGAGAAGATTTTATAATGACAAGTGCGAATTATTCGAAAATACTATCAACAATAATGAAGCACTTTGTAGGTGGGGCTAATTATTTCGCAGCAAAAACCGATCATGTTTGCGGTGTTCTTCACCAAGTGAGTTTGTTAAGGTTGGTAGTGGAAAAATATTTTACTTTACGATACTACCATATATTAAAATTAGATAATATTGACACTAACGCAGCATCGAAACGAAAATTGTTTAAAAAACAAATACAAAGAGATGGCCACTGAGTTTGGTTTTTTACTTTACACTTATCATTGCCCATGATATTATTTACCTCATAAATAACACCCAGTTTCCGAAAGGCTAACACAGTAAATTAACAGTAAGCCAGCAGGAGCAGCAATGTTGTAGGTACCCCTCACGGCATCCCTTTTTATGGTACGCCGGCAGGAATCGGCATCAAAGAAGCTTGGAGTTCTTAACAGGGCGGAGCAGTACTTCACTGCGGCGCAGCGACTCCTTCTTTATAAGGCACAGGTTCGGCCCCACATGGAGTACTGTTGTCATCTTTTTGCCGGAGCACCCGCACGCCAGCTTGACCCTTTCGACCCGGTGCAAAGACGTGCGTTGAGGCTCGTCGACAGTTCCATAATCGCAGGCGATGTGGAACCTCTCAGCCTCAGGAGGGATTTTGCCTCACTGTGTGTTTTCTACCGCCTATATAATGGTTTGTGCTCAGATAAATTATTTGACATGATGCCTACAGCTACATTCTATCATAGCACCACAGTATGGCCCTGCCACGGCTTTCCCAAGCGACCCCAGTATGGGGTTCTTCAAGAGGGGCATTAGAAGGTTTCTTCAGGGTAGGCAGCGCGAGTGTAACGCCCCTAGTGTTGCATACGTCCATAGGCCACGGTAACCACTTTCCATCAGGTGGGCCGTATGCTTGTCTGCCACCTAAGTGGTATAAAAAAAAATCGTGTTGTAGGTACCCCTCACCACTCTCGGCATCCCTTTAGGTAGGGTAAGCCGGCAGGAATCGTGTTGTATGTGATTTATTTGGTAAATTTCGTTGTAGCTTTTTTTTTACACAGGACTCGTCAATTTGACTTCACCTCGCCTCATGTTAAGCTAAAGGCAAAGTCTCGGAAAGAGGGTCACCATCGTAAACATTTACCATGTTAACAGTGGTGGCACTCAGCTTGACGGCCTCATTAGATGCCTTTTCACGCCCCGCTTAAAGGACCCGGGACTGTAGGAAGAAGGAAACACGTGAGCTGGCAGGGAGTTCCAGGTCTTAGTGGTGCGGCATAGGAACATGAATTTCGATCGAAATCGAAATCGAAATCGAAATCGAAATCGAAATCGAAATCGAAATCGAAATCGAAATCGAAATCGAAATCGAAATCGAAATCGAAATCGAAATCGAAATCGAAATCGAAATCGAAATCGAAATCGAAATCGAAATCGAAATCGAAATCGAAATCGAAATCGAAATCGAAATCGAAATCGAAATCGAAATCGAAATCGAAATCGAAATCGAAATCGAAATCGAAATCGAAATCGAAATCGAAACCGAAACCGAAACCGAAACCGAAACCGAAACCGAAACCGAAACCGAAACCGAAACCGAAACCGAAACCGAAACCGAAACCGAAACCGAAACCGAAACCGAAACCGAAACCGAAACCGAAACCGAAACCGAAACCGAAACCGAAACCGAAACCGAAACCGAAACCGAAACCGAAACCGAAACCGAAACCGAAACCGAAACCGAAACCGAAACCGAAACCGAAACCGAAACCGAAACCGAAACCGAAACCGAAACCGAAACCGAAACCGAAACCGAAACCGAAACCGAAACCGAAACCGAAACCGAAACCGAAACCGAAACCGAAACCGAAACCGAAATCCAAAAACTCAGACTGAAAATAATTATTACGTTTGCTTGATCATAATTGGTTGAGTCACAATAGCCGACATCCATGCGAGCGGAGCCGCGGGCATCAGCTAGTATTTATATAAAATAAATATATGCACTAAGCGAGAATCGAACCCGTGCCCCTTGCATACCATTCTCATTTACTACTGTCACGCTACAGAGGCTGTCAAAAAAAAAATTAATTTATATATTATTTATTAATTATACCTAGGTGATTTTTTTTGGGAAATTTCGTTGTAGCTGGTATCATATTTACGCACACAGAAGCACGAATGCAACGTGTAAAACACGGGCCGCACGCACACATGTTTGCACAGGTTGACTCGTTTTATTTCAGCTGACAGTAGGACGAGGCTCCATCTAGACATTATATAATCAAAGTTGCAGACGTGCGATATTTGATATTGATGACTGCCTTTTTTGACTTTTTAGGAATAACCTGGCAGAAGGATTACGGAATGTTGGGAGGAAGGAATGTGTAGCATCCACCCTCCATCTTGCTACATTGCTCCAACGTGCTACATTAGAAGAGGCCTATCTTCAGCAGTGAACTTCAACAGTGAAATTAAATCCATACTAATATTATAAATGCGAAAGTAACTTTGGCTGCCTGTCTGTATGTTACGCTTTCACGTCTAAAACACAACGGATTTTGATGAAATTTGGTTTAGGGGTAGATTAGACCATGAGAAAGGACATAGGCTATGTTTGGTCGCGATAACCGGCATCCACGCGGGCGGAGCTGCGTGCAAAAGCCAGTCAACAATAATTAACCTATCCCAGGCTAATTGAATGATTTAATTACTGACCAGGTTTTTAAATTGTATATCAGCAATAGTTAATATAACGAAATAAAGAAAATTGTTTTATTATTCTAGTATACAAATTAAAGTTTTATTATTTATGAAAAATAGCAATAATTTGGATAAAGTAATCTGGGGACGATTTTAATTTGAGTTGTCGCGTCGGTAGCTTAGTGGTTAAAAATCAATTTTGTTATCGAGAGGTCTCAGGTTCAAATTCTAGCTTCTTCTCACACTATCCTCGTGAACTGACTCATAACACAATAAATTAGTTTAGCAGGAGCTTTTAGCTCGGATGATAGTAAAAATAAAAGCAAAACTTACTCGTACTCTTATTAAAATTTCAGATCATATATTTGCATCTAAAACTTCAGAGCAATTACCAAGTGTAGATATTAATATCAAAGTTAATAGGTTCATACAATAATGACTTGTTTAATAGTAATAAATAAAAATAGTTTAAGACCTGGCACCCAGGAAATGTTATTAAAATATTGACTACGTACTTAGGTATAAAATAGGCTTCCTTGCTTTTCATAGATACCGTTCACTAAGATACTAGAGGTACAATCTCAACAAAGTAGCCATTTTGTTACGTGCTATAAAAGAAACATCGTAGTATATAATTAATAATAATACACGGTCCTCTGTTCAAACACCTATATTGAGAACGTGTCCTCGTAATGGATTACTGGCAATTTTGTAACTAGCAACACTTGTTACACGTATAGACATTTTAATGATACCAATACATAGTGACACTAATCATAAATTGAGTTTGTGTGAATATCATTAAATTGTTTGATTAAATCTGTCTGTTAAGTGAAGAGGAACGTTTTATGACAATTTAAAAAGTTACTGTTCTGGAACGCTTCTAATTTTTTTATCATTTCTAAATTCAAACTTGGGTATTGAGAACTTTTTTTGAAATTGATGGTAACTGAAAGATGGCGCCGTCCTTTCAATGTTATCAAATCGTGCTAAATTAGGTATTCTACTGAGTAGTCAAATTATTTACTTTTTACTAAACGTCAAAACTATACGATAAGGTAACTTTTAAAAGATTAGTGATGTCATAAAATTGAATAGTCAAATCAGTTACTATTAAAGGTTAGGTGGATGATTAAAAATACATAAAAACTACAAAGTAAGAACTGATGCCATTTTTGCCGCTCTTTTACCATTCTTAATTCAATAAGCTTGGTAAGATAATTTATTTTAACTCTAAGATAATACCCAATTAACTTTGATGTGCAATAAAACAATATGCATTTGACACTGACAACTGTAGTACCAATTTTAGCCTTTTTGACTTCCTCCTTCCTTTGCAAGCAATAAAAGTGATTTTTCTCCACGCTACCATAAATATAGACAAAAAAAAACTTAAATTGATATAATAAGTATTTATAGCATCTGTCGGTGTCGATGGTGTAATAAATAAAGTAAGCTAAACGCCATTAAATCTTCATTTAGTGGCCGCTAGTGGTCGCTAGCGGTCGATGTGGTTACCGCTCCTGACTCGTGCGACATGGAGTTTCCGTTTCTTACAGATTTATGGACCCCAGGTGACTGATAAACATAATAATTGAGTGGTATCACTGGTATTGGTATCTAAATACTTTTATAATCTATGGAACGGAATTTAACTGACTGAAATACTATGTAGATATTTGTTGTATTGTATATGCTAATATTTTTAAAGTACGTAGTTTGCAAGTTTGGTTTTGTTGAATAAATTTAAATAATATTGGACTTATTAATAGTTATATTATCAGTGAGTAATATCAATCTCAAGATTTTTATCCATCTAAAGAGATGATTCTGGGTCTGCCGAGGTGCGAGAGATATGCTTTCGGCAATCTCACCTCCGGCCACCATAGAGCCAAGACGGCGTGCGTTTTAGTTGGTTCGAGTCCGACATAACCACCTCCAACGAGTGTGGGGGGGTCATAGTATTCTAAAAATAAGTATTACGAAGAAAAAGTACTATATGATTGAAATGATTTCAAAAAAAGTAAAATAATATTAATTTTATTGAAACTCAAATAATATCAATTACGTAGATCTATTTTTATTACTTTTCAATTTAATTAGATTATCTTCACACCACATTAATAGAATACAAAACCGAATTAAAATCAAAGGCTATCTTTAAAAATTAATTAGAAATGAATCAATTATATTTTAGATCATTAATGTTGACCATCAATCATTCAGTTAGACCTTAACGAAAATTAGAACCTTCGGCTTTAAGGCCAAGCCGTTGTTCTCAAAGGCCCTCGATCTTAACACAGCAGGATATCTGTGCTAAAAGTACTTTTTTTAAATCAAATATCTTAAGTTATGTAGGTCAGAAAGAAGTTTATGGCCAGATTTGTAAGGAAAGCCTGTAAGAAAAGACTTGGGCTAACCGCGGGCAGTAAATATTAGAAAAAGATACATGTTGCAATCGTCATTTTGATGAAAATATCGCAAGAATAATAAACGTTCGTTCTGTAATAGTCATTTCATATTGAAGTAGTGACTAATACGTACTTAGTTTAATGCTACATTTTCAAGGGAATTTGTTGCGATTTATTTCTTATTATTTATACAATAACAGCAAAAAAATCGCAATAGACTATTTAATTTCTATGTGTATATAAGACTCGTGTACTTAATACTTCCAGAATGTTTTTATTGTGTTCAAAAATAAAATTATAAACAAAAGTGCTATCAGTTCAAATGCTTATATCAAATTTAAAAATAAATTCATCCCTATTCTAAATTCAAAAATTATCGAGCTTGCAATAGTGACGTATACACAATCGATGTAGGTACACAATTATATCGATACGCAACTTCCCTTAATCATTTCATTAAGACACTGACTACAAAAGAAGGATTCTAATGAAAAATTACTCGCTTTAATGACTTGGCCGATCGGCTTAATGATCTAGGTCCTGTTCCTGAGAATATGCACACAGACATACCTAATTATAGACCTTAGTGCTTAAGATTGTGGCATTTGTATATTTAATGAAGACTAGTATTATTGTAAATTACTTTCCATTTTCGTTATTTTTTGTTAAAATAAAAATTTTGAGTGCAATAGTAAAGTAGTAAAATATAGAACAAAGAAGGTGTTAAGTCTTTTACACGACCGCACAAATTGAGCGCAATGTTTGTGTATTTGATATATCACCATAATTTTTAAATGCCTAAACAGATTTGGATGTATTAAGTATTGTTGGAAACCTTACATCAATTTGAGTGCCGCTAATTATTTTGGAAAGCGTTTTTTTTTTCACTGAAGAGTAAAAAGCCCATTGCCAACCCCTTTTGTTCGCTATCAGGAAATTTGCTCCCAAGCATGACTTTCCCTGAACCTGGTGGAAGTTCTTAAATAGTCTTCGCACACAAGTTGACCGAGTCAATGGAAATCAGTTCACGTTGCGTGATGTGAGCGTGCAATGTAAATATGACCTGGTTTCTGAGTTAAATCTCGGCAAAAAACAGGCTTTTAATGCAATTACTTAGACATTCTTGTTCCCAACCGTGTTAGAGGTATTTCAGGTATTTGATCGGAAGTTGATAACAATTATGGTCCCATGATTTAAAGTTTTATGCGTTATAGTTTCCTTCGCTGCAGCAACTTTGTTTTAATTTATTTGCATGCCCTCAGGCTTAATGGAGCGAATAATGAATATTAATCTACTTTAACAATAAGCCATTTAAATGCAACTTAAGGGGCTGTCAATTTACATATCAATGTATTGCAGGATGTCAACATTATAGAAAATCTTGGAATTTTGTTAATCTGTGAACAGTACACATTAAATGGTTCGTATTTTTTAAATGTTAATTTATTTTGGGGTTTTGGATTCAGTATGGATAATATGCCAACGTAATAGTACCTCGATCCATAGCATACGTCATATTAAAGTGTAAACTTAGATTAAGTAGAATTAAAATTGACGTCAATAAGAAACAATTTTATTGTTCTATATTGAAAAATAAATGACTATGACTATGTAGTGTAGTGTTCCTACAGTTTTCACAGTAGTCAAACTATTATAGTGAAATGACACAATTCTTTAGAGCATGCTATTGTGCTCGAATTTGCATAGCACAAATTTTAATTGTACCAAAATTATTTCAAACACGTAGGTATGGGGATAAGTGCTTGAAATAAGTTTGGTGCGATTCAATATTGGTGCGCTAAATGTAATGCCTAAATTTTTTGGTGCTTCTGAGATCAGATTTTCGGCAACTCAATACATCTTGTATCACACCTACATTAAATAAATTTAATTGCATTTCTTTAACTTTTGTCATGATATCAACAAAAAAATTAATTCACAATAAAATGACCCAGGTTTATTGAGAAAAAAAAATATAAATTTTAGATTTACAATGTGACAAACATGCGTACTCTTTAACAAGATGGCCGGCCTTAAATTTTCAAAATGGTCGTTAACGTCACACGGTTGAATGTTAACCTTATTAAGGCGTAGCTAGTACTTGTTTAATTCACATAAATAATATATTAAAAAGAGTCAAATTTTCATTAAAACGCGACATGATTCAAGACGTTCGAGCGTTTTATTGACAGTTTTAGTGGAGAGAGGAGAACCACACACACGCCGAACTTGGATTCAATTTAAAAAGTGGAATGAGATAAAAATAAATAAGTTCGGAAAGACACTTATGTTTAGAGTCGCTCGTAAAGATAGGGTTAACTGCCACGGTATCGTCGGACAAAACATACCATAAACTGACCGGTTATAGTGGATGATAGTGATGCCACCGCTTGTCGATAACACAACGCCCGAGTAATTCATGGCGAGTCTTTATTTTGTACGGTGAGGTTTGAACAATAATTTATTAGATGTTTTCTGTCAATATAATACACCGGCGTGAGATATACGATGGCTATTATCTTATTTGGTACGTGTGTGTTGGTTATTAGTGTATAGCGTATACATTCAATGAGGAGAGGTAGATTCAAGAATTGCTAAATGTCTCACTACCATAGTTGGAAAAGACTGTGACCGTTACGGTGAAGAAGTGAAGGACTAAAAGTCAGAAAAACATTGACTCTGATATAATACCTCGGGTGCGACTGGAAAACTTATATATACATACATATAACCACGCCTTTAACCCTGGACGGTTAGGCAGAGGTGAACTAACACCAATATCTCACTCAATAATTGTAGTCGGTCCCATGTAATATGGGGTTAGCCTATTGCCATAATATTCCGGGCACTATTGTTGACTCGTAAAATTTGTATAGACTGATAAATATCAATTCTTTAGCTATCGTTGATAAAAATATCTAACACGCTTATTTCTTTTATATTTACTACATTAAGGAACTACACAAATAAATGATTCCACATTGTGAAACCTGTAAGGTGGAAGCAACTGTCTCCTGAGATACAGGTTAACGACCTAGTTCGGGAGACAGAGACTGTATGAACCTGTGTAACCCAACGACACAATAAATTTATTTTATTTTTCTTTTATATTACACATATTGTATATTAACCAATTCTCATTAAAATTTTTAAAAAACCCAATTCAAGTTATTCAATTATATTTATTACACGTATAAGTACTACTTAATTATGAACTACCCAGTTTTATTCTGAAACTCACTTGACTATAAATTTCATAAAAATGTATTCTGACTTGCACTATCGATATGCGCTTCCATCGCGACGGCGCACCCCTAAATACAGGTGTCAACTGCGATCACTATTGTCGCTCACGGACGCGAGCATTTAAGTCAAAAGAAGCGCTTCGGCCAGGGACTTTGTCGTTATAACACCTATAAACGGTTTTAGTACAACTTGACCCTAAGCACCGCGTGCACTTACTGCGACAAGGTCCTAACTCCGTCAACGGGGGGTCCCACCTCTAATAAAGTGGATTCGTCGACATCAAAATAACACTTTATGAGCGCAACACTAATGCGGTTTATCGATACACTCTTAGGGACTTATCACGTGATACGGGCCTAAAATATTGTACAAGATTTGTTGTTTATTAATGCGGACGTTTAATGGCAGTTTTACGTATTTAGAGGTGAAATACATCTGATTAGTGAGCAGCGGGTGTGTTTATAATAAGCTGGAACGGATTATGTCAGCTTGTAGGCGACGGTTCTGTGGACGTTTAAGTTAGAATTAAACTCCCAAACTAGGTACCTATGGACAACTTATAACTTAAACTTTGAGAATTTTAGCATGAGCTTCTTTATACACTGTATTTTCTAGTAGGCTTTGGAGTCTAAGCTAACATCATCAGCAACTTACATGGTGAACTGATTGACGGACCAAGCTCTGATGCATGTTTACTTTTCGGGGGCATAAAAGACGTAGGAGAGCGGACCCCGGGCTAAAGTGCAAGTTTTCAGAATTTCTATGTGTAACAAATGTCGTGGATCCAGGGGTGATGCCATCTCCCTAGTAGGTAGAATGGTGGAGTTTGAGAGTGGTGGAGACCATACATTGAAGTAGCCAGAACAGGCAGCCAAGGTGGTAAAAATCGTATAGATATGTAATCATAAATTCTATGTTTTTTTCTATAGATTTTGCCTGTGGAGAATGGGACCAAAAATATATTGAATGTTTGTTTAAAATATCTCTGACAAAACCTACATCGACGGTGGATAGTTAGCTATGCAGTTGGCAACACCTTCTATTTATTTTCATCTAAAACATTGGTCCTCATTGGTTCAAGATCGTCCGAAGCTGGCCACGTAAATAATAAAATAGTAGATTTAAAGACACCTACATATTTGTTCCAAATTCAAAATTGAATTCCAACCATTAATCTTTGACAATATTATTACAATAAAGAAATATTTGCCAAATTAAAAAACGCAAGGAATTCAAATTTAGAATTCATAAAATAATGATCACCTGCTTCAGAAGATAAAAGAAACAAGAACTAAACGTTTTTGATAAAGTTTTAGTGGATTTTGATTTATTTTGCGCATAACATGATTTTTAGACTGTGCACAGCGGGGGATACGTTCGAAAATCCACAGGGTGTACTGTAATACACGGAAATAACAGAACTTTTTTGGCGAGGCGTTGTAGCTTCCGGTCAATGTTCTGCCAGAATAAGAATCCCTATCTTCCTGATTAGCAGTAGGAATAGTGGAGAAAAATGTGGCGGTGGATTTATCAAATAGACTAGACCCCCCTTTCCCCCCGAGAAGCGGGATAGCACCCGAAAACCCCCCATAGAGGCGAGATAGCAGAATATTCTCTCTAACCCCCCTCCAACTAAGCTTGTGCTAAGAGTGGGTTCACATCAATAGTTTTGTATATATAAACTGTAATGAAAGACCACAAGATCATAGTTCTGTTATGCTGTGTCACCAGCGCTGTCACATAAAAATAAAACCATAGAGCACCAAAACAATATTTTTTTCAGTTCCAATTACGTAATCATAACCCGACATCGTGACAGACACAGTTACATTTTCTAGTTAAATTTATATTATCGGAGTCCACTTGATACTGGGGTCAAGACCTCAATGGCGCCAACACTGCCTCTATTGATAAAATACAGAACGAAAATACTTCTGCCACCAATTAGTATGTTTGTAGAAAAAAAAATACCGGATGTAAGAATCGTTCTTTTTTTAAATTTGCTTGAATTTAAGGTGGAATAATTAAAGAATGATGTTTGAATATGGAATATATTTTGAGGATATTGACTCGGTGTTTTTTTTTCTTGCTTTAGACATGTGGATATTTATCAGTTTGTACAAAATATTGTGTTGTAGTCTAGGAGACATACCTATTATGTCTGTTTGATTAGTATGTTTGTACCCATGCACCCAGGAACAGATTTTTACGTATATCTTCATGTAGACTTGCAAGTTTAGGAATGTCTGAGTATACAGAAAATTAAACATAAAACCCATATCAATTGTCCCGACCTGGACATTAAACCCAAGACCTCGAGATCGCGTGCAAACGTGAACAACTACGTGTAAATGAGATAATGTTAGTAAAGGTGGCGTAATAAATAAAATAAATAAATATTCCACAACATTCTACACAACGCTATCTAGATCCATGGTAAGCTTTTATAGCTTGTGTTATGGAATCTAGAATGCGGATAAACATACTTATATACTTTTTTTTTGTAAATACATACATATTACACATAGAAAGACCCAAACCAATGCAAATAGTCATATTCATGCATACAAATATTTGCACTGAGCGGGAATCGAATCCGCGCCTCCTGCGTGGCAGTCGCGTGCACTACCGCCACGCCACAGAGGCTGTCATGTTAAGATAATATCAAACTATTAGTAAGTATTAAAAGGGACGATTAGGTACCAATTCGAGCATGCTTATGGCAAAGGTATATTTTTATAGATTGTATGTAGTACCACTAAACTAAATTTACTGTACTATGGTTAGTTACTAGTACGAATGATACCTCAATCATTCATATACTCAAGTCAGTAAATCTCTTAAGGGGTAGTCAGAAGTGTACTAGCACTCACGTTCCGCCAATTATGATTTTCTGTCCCATGACGTATAGGGCGTGCTTATTGCCGTCTAGCGGGCCCTTTGTCTTGGGCTGTATGTTTACTGTTGGATGGAGAACAGCCCTATCCCTTAGTCGCCCTTAAAGAAGCCCACAGGAAGAGCTGGGGTGGTCCTATTCTACTCCACCGGGAACTTACACGGCTAATGTAGAATGCAGTATTAAGAGATAACTAAGTACTTTTTATCCCAGATACTAAGGTCCCAAGAGTCACTAGAATGCCTCAGAGTAGATAGCCTCTGTGGCGTGGTGGTAGTGCACGCGACTGCAGGAGGCGCGGGTTCGATCCCCGCTCAGTGCAAATATTTGTATGCATGAATATGGCTATTTACATTGGTCTGGGTGTTTCTATGTATAATATGTATGTATTTACGAAAAAAAAGTATATAAGTATGTTTATCCGCATTCTAGATTCCATCCGTTCCAATGGGTCTAGATAGCATTGTATAAGAGGTTAAAAAAAATGGGATCAAAAATTCTACTGAAGACGGAGCCGCGGGCATCTGCTAATACCATCCATTATTAAATACAAAGGGAAAAATGAAACTTCTCGAGCGGGACTCATTCATTGATTCCGATAGTTCATAAGAACATCGGTGGATGACTCCACCGTCGTCGCCTTAAAGACGGACATTTGAATTACATCGGGCGTGTCTCGGTAGCCGAGTTGGTCAAGGCATTCCCCCTGTAAGGGAAAGATCGCGGGTTAGAGTCCCGCCCGAGAAGTTTCATTTTTCCATATGTATTCGATTTGTATAGTTAGCATACTTAATGTTATAAAATTCATTCAATTATTGAATACTTTTTTTTCGTGCAGAAATCCCCTCGGATACCTTCCCCGCCGGAGCTGAAAGGGAAGGTTATGTCGGACTCGAACCGACTAAAACCGCGCGCCGACTGAGGGTTATAGTGCTAGGCCGGAGGTGAGGTTGTCATCGACATATCCCTCGCACCCCGACTGACCCAGCAAATATTGAATACAGTATGTTCCAATATCTTTTACATAATATGTCGTTTTATTATGCACAGGGTCTTAATAAAACCACTTTGAAATGTTACTGACAGACAACCCGTTGCTAGCAAGTGGTTGTGCAACAAAGGCACATACGAGTACGAACCACCGGCCACTATTGTGTGAATTAACAATTTTAATTCTGACACCTTTCGAAGACAATACGCCGCTTAAATGACTACGTGTATTATAAATAGAAGAATATATTGTGACGATGATTGTGTAAGTCTTTTACAGAGAAAATGTGTGTGAGTTTATTTATTACGTTTTACATACAGAATTTTGGAGACACGTGCATACATAAATGCGACATAAATGGTATGGTGGCGCCACATACCTATATTATGACCAATCACGTCTCACTAAAACTGTGGTAGGCTGCTTTTTGACTAATCTAGCTAAAAAGCTTAAAATAAAATATCAGTTAGTAGTAGCCAATCGCATTGCGAATTATGGTGAATATCTTTACAATGTTGTATCACAAACGCTTACGAAGACACTTCTTCTTGAATGTAACATCAGGGACCCATTTAATCAATACTTCCCAGAGAGTTATTTGCACAAAGTATTTTAATAGGCACGTGAACTCTAAACCATAAATTTTACCATGATAGCTTACATGCAAAACATAATAATTTAGGGGTCACTAATGAACTTAAGCCGATTTGAAGTAATCAGATCTTTTCGTGAATCATTTTTACTAAATTGTCGCAAATTCGATTGAAGAGGTTCTAGTATGTCAAACAGACTGTCAGTAAGTAGGTATGCGATGTAGTAAGCCTTAAGAGAAATGTTTCAGGCGCAGCAAATATACCCGTTAAGAAATAGGTAAGTGCAATTTTGAAAATATTCGCACATCGTAGCCTATTATAACAACTCACAAAAAGAAAGATCATCTATTGAAAAACTAAAATATCAGGTTTCAAACAAAAAAGGCACAAAAATAACGAAGAAACGGGCACAAAAAAATTAAAAAAAGGAATTGACAACAAAGAAAGTTCTCCATTCAAAATATGATTCCCTTTTCAAAACGTTTTGTTTACAAGTTGATATCAGAGTTCATGCAGGTTGGCGCCTAACCCGCGGTTCAAGGTTGAGAACACTTTAATGACTGTGGTGCACTTGATGCCAACTATTATGTCATCAACGGGTTAGCTTACTATCGCCGGGTCAACGCTTGTGTCCGCTGAACTTTTTGTATAAGACGTCATATTTTAAAATGTTTTTGTGCCTTTTTGCTTCTCAAGGAACATTTATAATCTTTCTATATTGTGTCTATTTCGTTTGTTTAAGTTATTGATTGCACTTTTTACTTACATTTATTATTGTTTTAAATATTATTTAAAATATGTTGTAAGAATAGTTACAAATTAGGCTGGTAACTTTTATTTCAATATCTCTGTATTATGTGTTGAATTTTTATATTTCGATTAGATTTTCATAAATAATTATTATAATTTTATTAAGTGTGCGTCAATACAATTTACAAAATAAAGTCATTTTTGTTCTCCACTAACCCTAAATCGGACAACGAACTTTTAATACGGTTTTTACAGTCTATAAGATAAAATAATTCATCTCAAATATGCCGTTGAAGGATAGAAATCATAATTGCACCCCTGCGAAACTGTGGCGGGTCGCTGTCACCAAATAATTCAGTTACATCGGATTTCGGCATAATAAGTTAACTGTTTATCTATAGGTAACTTATCTAACATTAGAATCACTTTGATTTTATAGTACCCAGGTAAAACAATAAGAAAATATAGGTAGGTCCTATCACAATATATCTAAACACAACATGGCTAACACAGTAAGACAGGTTACCAAGACATCGTGAAAGTAGACATACTTGTATTTCAACAAAGCACAATATGTTTTAAACGCCGTGGTTCCCAAGACCCATCGCTCGCGGTCATCTACACTTGAACATAATTATTTGGTGACATGCTACCCGTAATTGCAACCGGCAGTCGACGGGTTGACTGTGTTTCACTTTATGCAGCTTCTTATCGTGATATATTTTATTTTTTATTATAATCTGTGGTGATTTCATTCCCGCTTTTTTTGACGTTTTAAAAAATTTACAGTTAATTTGATTACTGCAGTCAAATAGAGATTTTTTAAACGTAAAATTGTTTTTATATTTAATGAATTTGGATATTTTATGCTAACAATTAAAAACATATCTAATCAATTTAGTAGTAAAGTAAAATTAAACACATGCAATATTTAAGCCAAAGTTTAATTAAAGAAATTATATATTTTCTGAACTTAACCACTTAACTTTCTATAGTAATTTATCTTTATGTGAAAGTAATATAATCTCAATGAAATTATTTGTACATGTACTTATTAGATGTATAATTTAAACGGTAGTGTACAAAAACACTATCTTCAAAAGTATACAGTCATAAAACAAAATATTCACTTAACATCTATAAGGGCACAACTCTAATAAAAGCAATTTCGTCTAATTTGCATAAAAGTATCCCCCTTATCTTTAAAGACAGGCAGTTTGTGAAAACTTTGTCTTATTGCAGACTGATTAGAAAACTCCATTTTGAAATGATAATTGGGATTTATAAGGTCAAAAGGGGACGAGGGCTTGTTTGTTTGTTTAATTATCCGTTTTTTTGTAATTGAACAGGCACATATCGCGATTTTGCACGGTAATAGAGTTTAGATAGTTAACAAGCAATTTGTTATTAGTTATTTCAAAATAACTGTTGGTAAGTAACCGTGGCGTTATGACTTCGTTAATTGTAATTCACTAGGTAACAATTTGATGACGTACAAATTGGGATTATTGCGTTATCTACAATTTATGAGCGTTTGAATAAAAAGTACCAATTTGAAATATTACCCACCAATAGTAATACGATAATTGGTGTTTCATATAAACGTTTATCATTTTGTTAATTAGTTTATGATGAAAACTTCCCCATAGGTAGAAATAGTGTAGGTTTTATTGAATAGTTTGTACGAGTTGGATGGGCAAAACTATCTACTCTAACTATAAAGTACGGTAAAAAACCTAAAACACATTATGAACGTTTTGAAATCAAATTTTTTCTATGATCATTGATAAACAATCAGATGTATGATTAAATATTTCTACTCCTTAATATAAGTTTAACTCAAAATTTATTACTTATAAAAAAGTAAATTTTAAATAATTTATAAGACAAACAAAATTATGCGTAGACGCGCACGCTGTGCCTAATTTTAGTCCTTATCAATGACCTAATTTCAACCAAATTCACTCGATGTACTGAATTTTTAGCAAAATATCAAGTCGAGTTGCCAAGTTATTAGCAAAATTTAATTCTAAATAAATTGGATCAATTTAAACTGTACGCACATTTTTTTTCCTATCCGTGACCTAATTCCTAACCTATAAAACCTAAAAAATCCCGCCACACTAAAAACCTATGGTCAAAGTTACCTCGCTCGCCAAATCGGTAAACACTAAACACACATTATCCCGTCGCATAATATAATGCACTATCACTTTCACTGCACAAGACTACGTACCCTCACAAGTGAACTGGCCGTAGTGTTTCCCCGAAGACTTGTCTCCGCAGACCACGCACTCCACATTCTGGCCCTTATCCGTGGCGGAGGAGCCGCTCTGCGTCGACGCGGCCTGGCTCGCGGGCGTAGACGGCAGAAGCTCGTCTTCCCGCCAGCTACCGCGAAAACCGAGCTCGAGAGGCGGGAGGTCAGAGGCTCTCGGAGGGCAAAGCCCCGGGCCTCCGACCCCGCTGTAAACTAGCGATCCGTGCGTGATGATGCCGGTTGCCGTCACGGGGCAAGAGACCGCGCGACGCGCTTGTGTGTCAAGGGTCGCGGTTCAGCCGCGACTGAGCCGGGTCGGGCCAGGGCGCGCCGCTCCGCCATTGGCCCGGTGGCCCGCAGGGGCAGGGAGCGAAGGCCCCGCCACCTCGACACCGGCCCCCCTCCCCGCCCGCGGGGTGGAAATCTTTCAGTGGCCAAGTACCGTCGGTAAGAAAATTCGTTGGGCGGCTTTGTTAGTCTACGGGGATTTATTGTTTCGCTTTCTGTGGCGGTTTTTTAATAATATAGATAATGTACCGTTGCGATAGTTGATATACGTTGTCTCTTTCTATTCGTGTTAGTTTGTATAGAACTTGTTCACAGTTGTAATAGATTTTACAAATATTATGTAGTTACGGTAACTAACGGTTTTTAATGTTTACCCAAGTGAAGTATTTTAATATTGACAAATTGACATTTTAATGTAATATTTACGTAATAAAACGTCTTTACATATTAAAATTATTATTAAATGAAATGTTATGATTAGAATAATTATATTTATATCGCAAAAAATGCAATTTTTGAATACTCTCCACAAAATATTTCGACCTGTAAATATTTCGTAATTTTTCAGCACTTGTGTTTCAGACAGTACATTAAAATCCTACTTTATATCAACTTTCCCGTCGCCTCCGTATTTCTGAGGACTGATAGGCACCGTACTCAACTATCCACACACAGGTGATCAAGTATCTCGTTATGACGGACTGTCACGCACACAAGCGCAATACATTATCTACATACGTCAGTTTTATGCCTTTCTAGCACAATAAAACACACTACATTAAGACATTTATACACGAATCCATAAATCTTCATTCAACATTTAAATAACAAATATATTTGACCACGCCACTGGACGGTGACATAATTCATTATAAACGACGTCATCTGAAAAAAATTCTTTAAATTCATTCATATAGTATGTTTACAGTGAGACGTTATTTAGATCTAGATCAATCTAGATCGTTTGGTAGGCGGCGCGTGCGCTGGGGGCGTGGCCGCGCGCGGGGCAGGGGGGCGCCACTCCCGCACACTTGTCAACGTGACGTCGGCACAGTTTGACGCATCGCAACGTGTCGAATATGATCTGACGAATTTTTATGACTTTTTAAAGATATGCCTTTCTTGCAATAACCATGTTTTAGATTGTTATTTGAGTGCAATGATCTGATGATACGGTTTATTATAGTTTAGGTTTTAATAGTTTTCTTTTAGAAAAAGATATCATAATTATACTCAGGGATTAGTTTACTCCTAGTTCATTGACAGTTAGGTGCTTATAGGTTCATAAAATTGCATGATTATAAAAGTTAATTAATAGCTGCTGCTTAGTGAGAGTCAGTTTCAAGCCTATTTGTTTCGAATTTTGACCATTTCACTACCCATGAATAACTGGAGTTGTTGATAAGACGATCTAAGTAATAATGAAGTCGGTCACTCTTCAATATTGGATAACTCTTTATAAAAAAAAATATCCAATGACGGTTAGACGAGATTCCAATTAGATTTGGGTCTTATAGGATTTTCAACACATCGTAAACTTAGCCACGATAGTTTATTGACGGAGTCTGGCATACGTACGATCGAGGGGTTCGAATCCTGGTCATCACACTACCGACTAGAACTCAAACCTAACACAAGCTAACTGAAAGTTAGCGAATACTAGTAATTTTGTGTACTAATACTAATTTTCTTAAAAATAATTTGATTTGAAAAGTTATCGGTGAGCTCTTGAACTATACTTAGAAGCACAATACTTTGCAAGCAGTAATATATACGATATTTGATTAAAATACTCATAAATATCGTAGTGTATAGATACTACTATCATAAAAATCAACGATATTACAATGTTTTTGAGTTAGTCCGTTATTTCGGAGCTATTACACCTTGCAATATCGTACTAACTCAAATAAATATACTTACACAATGTACTATCGACAAAAGAGATACGGTTGCAACTTTACATACAATTTTATATGAAAAAGTGCGACCGTCTCTTCTTTGTCGACTATGTATGTAGTAGGAAGGTAATATTTTTGCGTAAGATACGGATATCCAAGTTAACAGCAAAGAACTACGTCTCTGGCGTAGCAGTTGAATGGTAGATTTGATTGCTACACAGGGGGTGCGGATTCGATTCCCGTCCATTGCGAATAATTTTGTATGCACGATTTTGCTCTAATGCTCTCGTAACGGTAAAAGCATTGCTTCTAGCTGCACACTGTGAGTTAAGAGTAGCCCACGAAAATATGCCTGAAAGTAAATATTAAGCACATAATCGCTCTATTATGTGGTAGCAATATAATAAAAATAATATATATAAAATTCCACAACATTCTACACGACGCTATCTAGACCCATGGGTGTTATGGAATCTAGAATGCAGATAAACAATATATTTTTAAATGATCTGATGGCATAGTAAGGTTGCATTATGCTGTGCATTAGACTATTTAATTTTATTTAGTTTCATTTATTATTTTAGTCCTTTTTAACCGTAGTCAGTCCTACCTAAGTATAATTTCGGACTAAAGTCGTTTCGTATGTAAGTAAACAAAAGTTAATGCACATTTTCCCAATTTGTACTTATTATAAACTGCTTACCCCTTAACGAATATCGATATCTTACCAATCAAATTTGTCTATAAGCATGTTTATGTATACGTACTTCTGGCAATAGAAAACATTACCCTCCTTCCTAAAAATATAGCATACTTCTCAACATGTGTGTAAAACTAACCTGCTTACCTCTATAATTATAAGCTTAAAGAATACCAATATCTCTCAAACCAAATCTATACTTACATACCTATGTGCCTAAAAGTACTATTTACCTCAAAAGAGCTTCCTTTAAAAATAAATGTGAAGAAGACGGGTGCTCACTGCTCACCCCTGGAGGTGAAAGTGCGGGGGTGAAGTGTGGACGAGGTGAGGGGTGCGAGGGCGGGGTCAGGGGTCGACCCCGCCCTCACCTACGTCATAGTGTGAGTCAGGATGGTTCGTGGGTGTGTGTGTTTTCTCAGATGTCTAACGTATTGTGGAGATGCTGGGACTTGGATGTGGATGGGGAAATGAGATGTGGTATTTGGGTTCGATTTAGACTATGCTATATAATTCTTGATAAAAAAATTACTACAAAATGTGGGAAAATATTTCAAGCAAAGACAATTTTTTTGTTAAAAGTTAGAAATTATTATCTGTGGTTATAGGTATAGGTACCTAAGTACTTATTTGGGTTTCACGTCAACAATGACATCGCATTCTGAATGGACGTTACACCTGCAATATTTTGATTGTAAGTTAATTTGAATTCAGTAAGTATTTCATTAACATATGAATAGAAAAATAAATATATTTATATTTATTAAATACACATAATAAGTAGGTAACTGGTAACACTAATACAAACATAATTAGATAAGTTGTCAAAGTTTGGTTGGTTCTTATCAATCGAATTTTAAATATAGAATCGGCAATCCCATAACATTGATGAAATTTCCGCTACTAATCTAACGTCTACCACAATAGGTACCTACAGGTATTCGGATTTATCTCTTATCTAACATTCGATATTTGAAAAACTGAACGTTTTCAATTTTGAAATTCGAATAAGAACACCTAATACCCCCTATACACTACTCAAGAAGTTGAACGAAGTTAGGCGAATACGATAGTGTGGAGATGCACTTCGGCTTACTTCGTCAAACTTTACCTCGCCTCGGGCGACTTCCATTTGTTGTCGGTTTTTGCGCCCGAGTCAAAGGGCCCGAAGTTGCACGAAGTGCGTTCACGAAGTACCTCTCTACACTACTCGGCCGACTTCAGTACTTAATAGTTATAATTATTGCGTGTGACACATATTGTGTTTATTATGAATAAAATACAGTCTTCACAGGAGGAAAATATGTTGTTCCTCGAAACTGTGCAAGCAGAACCTATTATTTGGGACTCCAATATCATTAATGTCATAAGGGCGAACGTGCGCAGGCTTTCGGCACCTTAAAGCGAATGAGCTCCGCGCGAAGTTGAACGAGTGTGTGGTGTCGCACCTCGGACTGTAGGCAAAGTTTCTCGAGTACTTCGCCGAGGAACTTCGCGAGTAGTGTATACGAGGCATAAGAGTTATTACAATTCTTCATATCAATGAATAATTTCAGCCAGATATTAAAAATACTCCACTAGACAGTGTTTTAAGCCCACGACGCTAAATTTCTACCATATTTTCCATTTTCCCCAAAACTCCATCTAAATTTACCCGAAACCCACCTTTTATCCTATAAAGTTTTGTCTAAAAGACGTTCCCGTCCGTATCTGGGCTTATCATTGATCGTGACAACGCAGTCTGCCACCCCCACCCATTTGGGTCGCCTGAGTAATTGGGAGCAGGTACCGCTCCGAGATGTGACTTATTTTTACTTTTTGGTGTATATTTATGTCCGTTTTATGTGAATGGAGTTTGTAAAATTAGGACTGGCGGAAATTGTGGTTGTTTGTTTTGTTTTAAAAAAGGAATTAGGTAGTGTGGAGATTTTGTAAAGAGATGTAAAGAACATAATGTTAGCGTATTGGTACTGTTACATTTTGAGTGTATCGAGTCTCACCAATATGTTCAGGGTTCCAACTAAGCTCATCTGGAAGCCGGTACATTTACTGTTTTTTTTTTTTAAATTGAAATGGCGCCTTGCATCGGTTATATTAGTACCGATGATTCTGCCAAGGTGGGTAGTAGGTCTATTCGTTTATAGAGGTCTCTAGGTAAACATCTACTGTTTGACGGGCGAGCTTTTGGCGCCGTTGCTGAAGTGTCAGGTGGCAGTCGTTTCTGTGAAAACCCAGATAAGCCAAAAATTTTAATATATCTCACCAAGATCTTCGATCACAAGCTGATTGACGGATAAACTTCTGTCAAAGGCTTTCTGGATTCCTCTTGGAGTTAAAATGTCAGGTGGCGGGTCATTTCCGTGAAAGATCAAATTAACCAAACTATATAGGGATTGAATTGGGAGGACAGACCCCGACTCGAGGGTTAGGATGTCGTCGTAATTGGTGCTCGTAGAAAAAAAATAGGTAGGTACAATATATAAGCCTTCCTTTCATTCCTTCCTACAGTCCCGGGTCCTTTAAGCGGGGCGTGAAAAGGCATCTAATGAGGCCGTCAAGCTCAGTGCCACCACTGTTAACTTGGTAAATGTTTACGATGGTGACCCTCTTTCCAAAACTTTGCCTTTAGCTTAACATTAGGCGAGGTGAAGTCAAATTGACGTGTCCAGTATAAAAAAAGCAAGCTCTAAAGGCCACCTTATTTGCATCCTATCCTATGAAGTGACAGACAAAAACAGTGACTCTCTTCTACTGCAATAAATACAACTAACTGATCAGAAGTAGATTATTCACCGGGAACACATAAATTGTACAATAAGAGCACACAGAGAGACGTGTAATGTCACATCGATCAATCGTCGACGTTCGGAAACTTTCGCTGTTCAAATACAACTTATTCTGACTGAAGCTACTGGCAGCACTGGCAGCTACTAAATACTTACACGCTTTGTAGTTTAAAATAATTACTTTTTTAAACATTGAAATGTTAAAGTTTAAAAATAGAATGGTGTTTTTATTTTAATTTTTAGTACATTATTTTTGGTGTTAATAAGAAGACGAAGAGATATTTCCAAGAATATAATTTTTAATATCCTAATCATTTTTCTTAAATCCTTTTGAATACTTAGATACCTTATTCTCTATTTGTATGTGATGAAATTGAAGCCATCCGTAGCTTAAAAAAGCCCTCGACTTTGACTGGAAATCGATGGAAACCCATCCTCCATCAAAGGATCAAAAAATCTTCAATCAATATTAGTTCATTTGTCACTGGATGATCTTGGGCTGTCATTGTCAGCATACTAACTTATTTATTCTACTCAAAAAGATGTGGACTTGGAAGTTTTTCAAGCGTGGACGACTTGAAAAAAGTTGACTCATGTTTCTTCTAGCACGAAGATTCAACTGTAGACGTAGGTAACTCACTGTGTTACTTAAATATGAACTTAATTTTATCTGCGAGAAGTCTGAAACTTTCCTTTCCATTTTAATAGTAGAATAGTAGGTTTTTCCTAGTCTCTGGTAGCAAAAAAGGTAGGTGGGTATATGCAGCAGAAATTTCTATTCCATGCATAACAAAAATTTCAATGGAAATCGGCCAGCATTATAGATTATCACTGAAAATAATTTATTTAAAAAGTAACGCAACAAATTGAAAAGTCTTTTCTGAATGCTTTAAATCTAAAATGCTTTAAAAAGAGAATCAAACCGTATGCTGCACAAAAACACAATCTTAATTTAGCCACAGTATTCAGAATATTCTCCCCTAAAGGGATGATAAATCAATCAGTCCATTACAATTTACACTAAGATCGATTTGTCAATAAAAGCAACAAGTATGGCGTATGTCAGCGTTAAATCACGCGTTTGTTGTCTTGTTTGTTTGTTTGTTCGTGTGTTTCTTTGTTTGTCGGCTAATTTAGGAGCGTCTGGCAATTTATACTGTCGGGTTTCGTTTGGAAAAATGATATATTTATACGTTTAAGACGAATTAATAGCTCTTACTGTTTGACAGTATTTTAAGCGGGAAAATCAGTAAGTAGTATTCGGCGAAGTGTGACTAAATGAACACATTTTTAAATGAGAACATTTCTGCATTTTGTAAATGAGAAATGTAAACATATTTTTGGACTATTCATGTTGCCGAATATGAAATAATTATCACTAACCCTGGTACGTCAGAAATGATGACATCCACCGAGACCTTGGAGTGGATCTTGTAACTGACGTTATACAAAAACACGCTGAAGCACACGAACAAAGGCTTCTTCATCATCGAGGCTATCCAGCTACTAGACCACACGTACATAGTGAGAAGACTAAAAAGAACTAAACCTTTTGAGTTCATTTAGTGAAGTTAACGTAACAACGTGCAGTGAATGCTACGCTTAAAGAACACAAGATCAAAGTGTCTCTCAATAACAATAGAGACAATAAGAAAAGTGCCAATGGACACATTCTTAGCTTGTAAGTGCTAGCAAATTAAGTTAAATTTAAATTACTTATTAGCCTCAAGGTCTAGCTAGCTAGGTATTGTAATTGTCTGAGTATCCGTTTAATAACGAATACTTAATAAAAAAAACTAACGTTTAAATTATCACTAGATTGTTTTTTAAATTGCTTAGATGGTTTGAAGAAAGTCTTTTTATTCACGTGGTTCTGATGCTGGCAGCGACGAATTCATGTCAAAACCTATCTGGCCACCAGGGCACAGAGTAGTTACTTAATCATTACCATAAAAGACAACCAAATCAAATTACAAAATGAAGGAGTAAGTAGATGAGCGGACCTCTAGCTTCAAAGTGAAAAATTTGGATGGTGGAGGCTGGTACAGACAGCTCAGATATAGGAGTAGCTTGGGAGGACAAAGGACATGGGCTATTTTTGATCGCGATTTGTCCACGTGGATGAAGTCGCTGGCCAATGCCAGAAATCATCATCATCATTATATAGTATAAAACAAAGTCACTTTTGTCCGTCTGTCCCTATGTATTCCACAAAATTCTACTCAACGCTATCCTAGACCTATGGTAAGTTTAACTGGCTTGTGTTATGGCATCTAGAATGCGGATATACCTACATACTTAGATACTTACTTTTTTTTGTAAATACGTACATATTATACATAGAAACACCCAGACCAATGCAAATAGCCATAGTCATGCATACAAATATTTGCACTGAGCGGGGATTGAACGCGCGCCTTCTGCGTAGCAGTTGCGTTCACTACCACTACCACGCCACAGAGGCTGTCTGTTTGTTTGCTTACATGTATGCTAATATTTTTAAAACTACGCTACAGATTTTGATGCGGTTTCTTTTATTAAATAGAATAATTCAAGAAGAAGGTTTATATGTATAATACATGCTTAAATATTGGCGGTACGAAGTTCAACAGGTCAGTAGTTACGTAACTTAGATTTATTTATTTTATTAGTCTCTGATACTACTTCTAAATATCGATTTCAACACAACATTTATGCAATCATATGTCTACCTACACCACGAACGGAGCTTGACTGTTTATTTTTCTTAAACGATAACCCCCTGTGGGGTTATCTGCGCGTCACGTGTTGCAACCATGCCGCCTTATCAACCTTATCAGTTGTTGTAAGCGCTTCCCTTTACTATCTTGTTCAGTCTCATTATATTTATTGAAATGATTATTATCATTTATCGGAATAAATATATTTCGATGGTGAAGATTCTAGAAGACAAATATGCATTTGAATGAAGTTATAAAGCACTAGCTTTTACCCGCGGCTCCGCCTGTGTGGATGTCGGTTATCGCGACCAAACATAGCCTATGTCCTTTCTCAAGATCTAATCTACCCCTATTCCAAATTACATCAAAATCCGTTCAGTGGTTTAGGCGTGAAAGCGTAACATACAGACAGACAGACAGAGTTACTTTCGCATTTATAATATTAGTAGGGATTACCATCATCAACATTGAGACTTCAATCCTGATTGCATCCGAGGCCACGGTGCCCTCGGAGGTCAGGGTCCGCCTTCCGGCTCTTCCTCCTCCACTTCGCACGATCTTGGGCGTCCCAGGTAGTGAAACCGTTTGCACGTATTTCACCCTCCACGACGTCAAGGCCACTTCTTGGGCATACCCATTGACTGAAAAAGGGAAACTAGTAAATAGCTAGGAGAGCGTATTTTTCTTAAAGAATATTAGAACCGAACTAATATTCCCTCTAGCAATTTAGCTTAGTTGGAGGGACAACTAAGCTAAATTGCTTGTGCTAGGAGTGGGTTCACGTCGGTAGTGTAATAGCCCAGAATTCGTGCCCGGGACCTCTAGATCGTAAGGTAATCTCTTAACCACTAAGCCACCGACGCTACCGATATATGCATCAAAAAAAACTAAATAGGTATATCTACAATAAAAAAGTGTACCTATGTTGTTTACTCCTGATATTAACTCTCTATCGATCAACAAGCACACAAAGTAGCAAAATATAACTACTTTTATCCCTTTGAGGGATAATGTGCTCATAAAAGTTTCCTAGAAAAATCAGTGTGAAATCCTGAACACGGTCAGAGGCGCGCAACCGTCGGTCGCGGTTGAATAGCGCGCTCATGATGCGATTACACGCACGAACGCGCACACCACTGGTTGTCCGCACTGCGGAAAAATATTAATCCTAGAATATATTTCTGGATAGTTTTTCTGTGAAGGATTTGGGTTAATTTTGTTGTATCTAATGAGAAATTTGGCAGTCAATAGATTATAAACAGTTATATAGTTAAGAGTGATTATTCTTTAAATATCACAAAAAAATATTGAAATATTTACAAACCACAGTTAATAAAACAGATAAGCTTTTCACAATTAAACCTATAAATTACGTCATAGTCCTAAGATTCTAAAATATAACCTGGCTTGTAATATGGGAACGTAAATAAATATATGAATTTAGTTACGAGCAACGTAAAATGAAATCAAACGCTAGCATGTAATGTAAGCGATAGTCTTTTATAAGCATTTTCGAATTACGTATTATAAAATCCGATTACCACAAGATTTTAAAGTACAAAACATTATTAAAAGTTACAAACACAATAGCAACTCATTGTGTATCCGCATATTTGCATCCATTCAAACCGTGCAATATTACCGCCCTCAACATTAATACCTCAAATATGCTTGAGTTAGTAATCCTTAAAAAGCGTACATCCCTCAAAATCCATCTAATAAAACCTCATAGCGGGGATACAATACGATGGAGGCGCCACTGCTGCATTGTGTGGAGGCGACCAATTGTGCAGAACCCCTGGCTGATCATTTAATTGACTACAGAGCGAGAGCTTTTCACAAACGGGGGCGACTAATATTCCAGATTACACGTTTTACATTGCTGTTAATATTCTGAATCATTTTTTACTGCTTGTTTTGCACCGCGTAATGTATTGTAGAAAGTTGTATAATGTATAATTTGTGGTATAGGATTAAAATGCAGTGGAAATGAGATTTGTAGGCAAGTGATAGGATTGTGTGGGAGCGTTTAATGCCACTTAATATGACCGATTAAGCAGGATCGGTCGTGTACAGTGAACGTGTATGAACACAATGTGTCTATTTCAGTAGCTTCATAGATTTCGAGAGGAATTACTTCTGATTGAGACTTTAGATCGAGGATCGGATGAAATGGCGCACATTGGGAGAGGCCTATGTCCAGCAGTGGACTGCGGTGGGCTAATTGATTAACTGATTGAAGACTCTAGTAAGCGTAGGTTATATAGCTAATAAGAGGGGTTTTAGAGTACTGATTAACACACCTACTTGGATCTATACTGGGTGATTTGATAGTCGTTTCGGATAAAAAGAATTTGGGCACAGTTTCAACAGCAAAATCATCTGGGAGTATTAAGATGGTGAAAGAAAAAAATTTTTTTTTTCATCATGTATGGGAATAATGTTCAGGTGGAAGGAAAAAATTATGGGCGTTTTTTCTTTCGCGAAATTAATGCTTCAGGATGATTTTACTTTTGAAACTGTAAACGCCTTTGCAGATGCGTAGAGATGTTGCGTCTTTGGCAGTTTTCTACCGTCTCTACCATCGTGAATGTTCTGACGAGCTCTTCCAATTAGTCCCACCCTCCCCTTTCCTTCACAGGACGACACCTGCAGGGCTAAGATGCCATCCATTTACGGTGCAGAGTATACCTGCTAGAACCAAGCGTTTCAGTGACTCATTCCTATGCCGCACCACTAAGACCTGGAACTCCCTGCCAGCTCACGTGTTTCCTTCTTCCTACAGTCCCGGATCCTTTAAGCGGGGCGTGAAAAGGCATCTAATGAGGCCGTCAAGCTGAGTGCCACCACTGTTAACATGGTAAATGTTTACAATGGTGACCCTCTTTCCGAGACTTTGCCTTTAGCTTAACATCAGGCGAGGTGAAGTCAAATTGACGTGTCCAGTATAAAAAATAAAAAGTACCCGTATTATTTTTATGCAAAACGACTATAAAATCACCCAGTATAGGTATAATTTTTGTAACACAACAGAGAAACTCTCAGCTCAATGCTGAAACTGAACCTTTTCGGCTGGCGTTTGAGGTGCACAAATGACTCAATGCATGCTAAATAAGTACCTATAATATATTCTTTGGTACAGTGTACCTTCAGTGAATGAATCTTTTTTCTTTCTTTCTTTCTTTTAATGCAAATAAACATATCGATCGACAGTGAACGAATCAAGCAAAGACCTTTCAAAAGTCAATCTGAAATCCCAGTAACTAGACTACCGTCTCAATAAAATATAAAGATTTTCAACCGATTTCGGCATTTACTATCACTTTTTATTTTCTGCGGTAGTAGTATCTGCGGTAGCCTAGTGCATACCACACCACTGCTGTAATGGACTGCTGAGACTTGCTGAGACAAGATCTCGGGTTCAATCCCAGGTTTACCATGGCACACACCAATGACTTTTCGATGCTTTTCGAAGTTATGTGTGTATTTATCGCAGGTTTATAAGTGCCGGGTTAATGGCAATAGGCTATTACATTGGGACCTAAATATAAACTGGCGAAATGTGGGTGCTAGCACCTCTGCTTACTCCTTTGGTGAATATAGGCGTGAGTTTATCTTACATATGTTGTATTATTGATACCCTCGGCTGAGCTCCACATCGCACCTGCTGGTAAGTGAATATGCGGTCTAGGAAACACACTTTACCTAGAAGGAACCTATTCACTCGAGAAAACCGTAGACTCAGGCCGGGATTTTCACGTCTTACTTAACTAATCAGCTTATCCATTCTGTCCCACCAGTAGTTCGATAATCGACCTGTTAGGACAATTTTTGTCCAAACTGTTAGACTGACTCCAGTGGTTGAACTGTAAGGACAAAAAAATCTAAACTGTTATCCAAACTGTTAGACTGACAGTAGGAAAGGATGAAATACCTGAGCCAACTAATCCTGGAACTCTCACTGGAACTCCCTGCCAGCTCACGTGTTTCCTTCTTCCTACAGTCCCGGGTCCTTTAAGCGGGGCGTGAAAAAGCATCTGATGAGGCCATCAAGCTGAGTGCCACCACTGTTAACATAGTACATGTTTGCGATGGTGACCCTCTTTCCGAGACTTTGCCTTTAGCTTAACATCAGGCGAGGTGAAGTCAAAAAGACGTGTCCGATATAAAAAAATATAACCATACTAATATTATAAATGCGAAAGTAACTCTGTCTGTCTGCCTGTCTGTCTGTATGTTACGCTTTCACGCCTACACCACCGAACCGATTTTGATGACATTTGGTATAGGGGTAGATTAGACCATGAGAAAGGACATAGGCTATGTTCGGCCGCGATAACCGCCATCCACGCGGGTGGAGCCGCGGGCAAAAGCTAGTAATCCATATTTTGAACGTATATCGTCGTATTAATGGTTTCAAATCAAAAAGGTGACTCAAATACGTCCATCGATAGCTACCCTTGACAACGTCGGATTTCCCCGGAGACGAGGCTTAATCAATTCGATAGTGATTGAACTTGACCGTTCTGTGATTCGGCGGGATTTTCCCTATTCATGTAGGTACACTTATAAATCAGCGAAGAAAATAACCAAGTCGGGAATTATAAAGTTTGGAAGATTTTCTATTTTTTTTTAAAGAATATTTGAACCGAAGTTACTAATACTCCCTCTAACCCCTCCAACTAAGCTAAATTGCTTGTGTTAGGAGTGGGTTCACGTCGGTAGTGTAATGGCCAGGATTCGAACCTGGGACCTCTCGATCGTAAGGCCGACTCCTTAACCACTAAGCTACCGACGCTTCAAATTGGATTCAGTCGTTTAGCAGTTACAAGATTACATAGAGATGGAGAACAACCAAGTAAGAGTTTAAAAACAAACAAGAAATATGAACTATTTTTTTTTTCAATTAAACTAAATTTGCATTGAGAGATTTTATTTGGGCGCTGCGACGATCCAACTCAAACCTTAAAATTCGTACTCTGCGCCCACTTGTCTCTTTTCATAATTTGTTTGTGTGTAAACATAATGGCGTCATTTCGAGTTAAATAAACATACATACCTACCAATAAAACTCAAAACCCTTCATTTTTGTCAGTTTATTTTAATGAATTTTACAGCAATTAGTATGCTAACAATACACATCGTTCATAGGTATAAAAAATGAAACTTCTCGGGTGGGACTCGAACCCGCGCTCTTTGCCTTACAGAATCACAGCAGGCGTGTTTCGGTAGCCGAGTTGGTCAAGGCATTCCCCTGTAAGGGAAAGATCGCGGTATATATACATTTTATATTTTTTTATATCTATTTTTTTTTAATTACCTACTTACATTTAGTGTCAGCACAAGACAGGCACAACCAGTGGGCCATAAAGATTAACCAAGTAGGTACAAATTACATAGAACCCCCCTCTTACATCTTTCTCGATATTTTTAAACTTAACCCTTAGCTTTTCATCTCGGCACGTGGGCTAGGGTTACGGTTGTCATTACCATTATTAACCCTTAAAACGGTTACGGATGCTGCGATGTCTTTTTTGTAAGAACTTGTTTTTTTTTTTTCAATTCGAGTAGGGAGGGGTTAAATGTTGTTTAAGAAAAAAAAACCCTTTGGTGATAATGGTATTGTAATGTCAAAATAACTGTTTAAAAACTAAAAATAAATCTTTTTGACAATAGGTATGTCCAAAAATGTAATTTTTTGGTGTACCTACCTACATATTTCTATGTTACGGTCGAATACGTATTAATTATTATTAGAATATTTTTTGTTACTAAATATCAATTATATGTTGTTTATAAGATTAATAATTAAATACTCGTAGGTAAGTTAATAATTATTTAGGCTACTAAGAGAAATAATGTTGATAATTAATAAATAAGTTCCTTTTAAAATTAATAAGCTCAAAATGAAAAAAAAGTGATCCGTTAGTAAAACACACTTCTCACATGGCTTCCATTCCTTTCATATAATCCATAGAATAACATTATTTGGCCCACATTTAAAAACTGTCAAAAACCATCTCATCAGAATTCATAGCTGCCGAAAATCCTTAAAAAACTTTCAACAATAAAGCCAATCAGCTCCTTAGAAAGCATCTCAACAACGGTATTAATTTTCAATAAGATTATTTACAAATCCTCGAACTTAACGTCAAAGAACTGACTGGGCTGATCTGTCAATATTGTCACAAAACATTAAGGAAAAGTAAAAAAATAGTTAAAAGAGAAAAAAAAACATGAATGTGGGCTAATTTTTGCTCTCAATACCCACTTTGTGTGTAAGCACCGAGGCGTTATATATATATTAATTCATATTCGGCTTTTTTTTTTCAAAAAAGGAACACGGAAGACCGTTACTTTTTTACAACTTTTTTTTTCTTATTATTTATGGTGTAAAAATTGGGTTACTTAACGGGAGCTATTGTCCGTTGTAGTCGTAGGGGACTTGCTGCAAAAAAGTTTTTGACAAAAATGTTGTTACTTTTTTATGTTTGCAAAGCATCGGTAGGCACGAGTGTTTAATTTGTTTATTATTAATAGATCTTAGGTGATTGGGAATTATTAATGATAAATTCGAATTCCAAAACAATTGTAAAAAATCACCTTTTAGACCAGTCAAGCTAAAATGATTAAAAGTATTTCTTATGTTTATAAAAAATACCTATAGCAATAATCACCCTTTTTTGAATATATTAAGCAAGGAAAACCAGTTAATTTTGTATTTATCATTCAGATTAATGCAGTTTTAGACATATTCGTTACAAAATAAAAGAAATCGCATACTAAACTCAATTTCTCAATTTTGATCTGGATCAATGTAAATCCGTTCAATCAAAATGAATTCTCATGTTTCTATGATAATGAATTTCATTAAGTAAAATGTAAGAATACTTGTAGGTGTAAGTAACTATTAGACAAGTACTCGAACGTATATAACTGTAAGATTTGAATTTATTCTAGAACGAAATATTCAAATATTAAAAAAAAATCAGCCGTTACAATATTTATAGCCTGAATACAGTCACATAGATTTGACATAGAGTGCGTAGTTACAATACATAACGCAGACTAAACTCACCCGACCACATACAATCATCCTTGGACACGTATTCAGCCATTGTGAACATCCAACAAAACACTCAGACATGCTTTTTTCATACAAACTAGATTTCAACCGTTCAAAGGGCTCTGGGGTCATAGTTCACCATCGTATTTTTCGTCCAAAGAAAAAAGTCGTTACGTGTTCAAAGAAAAAAAGATAAGTAAAAAAGGGGCTTCTTCTAATATTGTGAATATTGATGAAGAAAGAAATCTGGTTTTGGGAATCGTGTGTTATGTAAGAGTTTTATTCAGTGCATGTGTGGTCCCACGGGTTGAGTCCACGTGTTCGAACTACGTTCTGGGAATCGCGGATTGTTGGAGTTTCTTGTCAAACTTCTTTAGGAACTGGAATTTTATTAAAGGCTGTCAAAGTCACCTATTTGAATTTGGAACATCAGTTATTATTTTTTAATGTAACAAGTGTACGAGTAACAACAATTTGAATTTAGAACATCTGCTATTTTTTTCTGTATGTTCAAAATATGGCCAGTAGTAAGAATTTACGTACAAAATATCTACTATGTACCAATATTTAAAAAAGGATGTACCCTTTTTATCCAACAAAAGATAAAAGTAACAGATACATAAAGAACTCGCATCTATAAAATAAGGGTTACATCTCGTTTCCATCTTAACAATAGGGCACGCGAGCACAGAATCCTTGCGCACGATTCATGTACCCTTTACTCCTAAAAGGGATAAAAAGGGATTGTGCCCGAGATAAACGGGTGTAAAGGGGCTGAGGTATCTTGAAGGTGGGTCGTATTGATCCCGGCACGCGTTATCGGGTTAACAACAGCAGCGGTAGGGTTGGATGCTGCGCATGGGCACGCGAGTGACGGGTTTTGGGCAATAAAAAGATTATTTTGATGTTTTGTGTTTACCCCTTTTATGGGTTTTTGTGTGAATGTATTTAATTAGATTAGTATACGGCCATTTGGTTTATACTCTACGTTTTGTATGTATTCTTCCGGATTTTAGGGTGTTTGCCTAAGTTCATAATGAATTTCCCCTAATAATATTTGATGCCAATACAATATTAATCGAATATATAGAGAAAAATAAAGCTTCTCGGGCGGGACTCGAACCCGCGATCTTTCCCTTACAGGGGGAATGCCTTAACCAACTCGGCTACCGAGACACGCCCGATGTGTTGTTAGTTAGCATACTTAATGCTATAAAATTCATTCAAATACAATATTAAATTTATGAAACTGAAAATATTGTCAATAAAAGTTTTCATTATGTACGTGTGTTCACAAAAGTTATCATTATTTTACTTTTACTAGGTACTTATTTTATTACATACCTATCAACATTGTACAGAAACAAATTATAATTTTAAACCTCAAAAAATCTGTTTTATTTTCCACTGTCAAAGTTATCTCTTCCACGTGACCTTAACGTCTTACACGTGACTCATTTGAGGTCCCAATTAATTTGCCGACCCCGCCGGTGTTTGTGGACTCACAAATTACTAAAAATGTCAACCTCTGTTCACGCCTTAATCACAAACTGTCACATTTTGCAAATATCTCGGGTGACAGTTCAAATTTGAAAAAAGAATTGAAATCTTTTTTTTTCTTTACGACAAAAAGATAGCAAAGGTGTATATTATGATAATTTAGCAAGTGGGCCTGATGGTGATGCTGCAGAAGTGAGAATTGCATTTCTTGGTCCTATTTAAAGGACTGGAGAAGAGGAAAGATGATTGGCCACCTGATAAGACATGACTTGTTCTTGAAAAACATCATAGAGGGGAAGGTAGAAGGAAAGAGAGGAAGAGGGAGGCCAAGAGGAACATTTATGGCACAGATAAAGGAAAAGATACAAGTCATATCGTATCAGGAGGTGAAAGGATTTGCGGAGTAGAGAGAAAAGTGGCGATTACTCCACCGACAAGAGCGTAGCTCTTACGTTAGAGAGAGAGATTTCAAGGCCTCTGGCACACGAGAGAGAGTTATTTTTATTACTACGACTATTCGCTTAAAAATCCTTCATTATCATATCTTTGCCTTCACCTCGGAATCCGGGGTCCGGGGTTTTATTTCGCAAAAAAATCCTTATTTTAACCTTTCAACTTGTAATATTTACATAATTTAGTACCTATGTGCACTATAGTAAAACTTCCGAACTGTATGCGTTTTTTGTAAATCTCCATCACAAATTTTTCAAAGAGCCATCAATAGTCCACTTCATAAGTTTAAAAATAAACCAAAACGTTCCAAAAAAATAAGGTTAATCACTAAACTCTGTCAAGCGCGAGCCGCACTCGAGATAAGATTGACTTAACACCTTAAGACAGGTTCATAATCTTTTATACGAAAAAAAAAACGAAGAACCGTTTGCCATTTGCCACTTACGGGAACCATAAAAACAAAGAAAAAGTTTCGCAAAAACTATCGTAAATTTGTCAAGAGACCCCGCCCCGCCTCACCCTGGCTGCGAAACGGTTTTTGTGTTGCGTTTGCATTTGAAATTCGAACATTTGGAAGATTCATATCGAAAACATTGGATTAGAAATAAAATTCACTAAATGTACCTAAGAATCTAAAAAAAATATTATTTCTCTTTAAACCTATTTTTATCGAGATGAGAAAAAAAAATTACATACATAGGCTTCCTTGGAAAATCTTATCAATTTTTTTACTTTAGTACTACAGAATACCGCGGCCTTAATAATCTTGAGTTGTGTTAGTCCGGCGTAGAATAGCTCTCATTGGAGAAATTTTGCGCGGTCAATGGTAATATTAAAGATTTGTCCTGCTTTGTCTTCTGCACTGTCGGCATGGAAAATCTCATAGGCCAGGGGAACCACTTTCCATCAGGTGGTCTGTATCTGCCAGCTAAGTAGTATAAAAAATATCTATAAATATCTGCGGTAGCCTAGTGGTATGGGTAATGGACTGCTGAGACGAGGTCTCGGGTTCGATCCCAGGTTTACCATGGCACACACCAATGACTTTTCGATGCTTTTCTAAGTTATGTGCGTATTTATAAGTGCCCGGTTAATGGCAATAGGCTCGCCACCTATTACATTGGGACCTAAACATAAACTGGCGAAATGTGGGTGCTAGCACCTCTACCTACCCCTTCGGGGAATACAGGCGTGAGTTTATGTCATGTTATTTGTTTTAGGAAATAGATTATAAAGTATAATATCAGCGTATTACTTTAGTTAATAACAGAGCGTTACGAGACAATGTTAGTGCGGGGTCACACGATTGCGGGCGGTTCACTGCAATAAACATCGGTTTATTATGTCTAATTGTGTGCAAAGGTCCTAACGTCATGATATCAAAATGAGGCCGACAACGCACTGATTAAATAACTTGTAAATACTGTCATTAGTTTTAATGACTAGCTATGATTGGATTACGTAAGTGTTCTTGGGATGTCCTGTGTGGATGAATGGATAAGTTTGACTGCTGCTTGGATTCTCGTCAGTGTAATAAAAGCAATCATAGCATTCATCCAAAAACATTGGATAAGGGTAAGTAGTGAATGGCAATATTTAAATTTCAATGTAATTATGTTGTGAAATAACTGAATATTTATTTTATTTAGGCCATGCATATAATTATTCCCCACATTTTGGGGAGAAAAATTGTTACTTATATGCTAAATTTTATAACTACCTACCTGTGACAAATGTTAATATCGTAGTTTTTTATGAAATAGAACATCCAAAACCTTTGGTAAATGTAAAACTTTGAGAATGCCGTAAGACGAAACCGGTCAGGTTCAATATAATAAATACTGTGGAAAAGTGCAAGTGTTCTCAATATGTGTAACTGATCATTTAGTTATTTATCCATGCATATTTGCATTGGTCTGGGTGTTCTAAGCTTAATATTCCACAACATTCTACACAACGCTATCTAGACCCATGGTAAGCTTAACTAGCTTGTGTTATGGAACCTAGAATGCGGATAAACATACTTAGATACTTTTTTTTGTAAATACATACATAATATACATAGAAACACCCACACCAATGCAAATACCCATATTCATGCATACAAATATTTGTTCTGAGCGGGGATGGAACCCGCGCCTCCTGCGTAGCGGCCTAGTTCACTACCGTTCACAGAGGCTGTCTTATAATTAGCTGTTTATTTATAATAATAAAATTTTAATACATTTACTTGAATTCTAGAACCTATAACTATAACTCAAGTTAGTTTGACCAAAATGCCATATATATGATTGATGTTGCGGCGACGCAAAGTGCGTCTTCCCGTACCCGGGGCCAGATGGGGACACTAATACACTATGGTCCCCACAACCCGAAGGGAGCCATCTCGAAAGAGATGGTCCTGGGTCTGCCGGGGTGCGAGAGATATGCTTTCGGCAATCTCACCTCCGGCAACCAAAGATGAAGACGTGCGTTTTGGTCGGTTCAAGTCCGACATAACCACTCCACCGGCTCCGTGGAGATTTTTCGCACGATAAAAAAATGCCTGATGTTGCTTACTTTGGATAGTTATAACTAACTATTGGTATGGATTGAATGCAATTATGCAAACGGGAGATAGCTGTGATGATAATTATGAACAGAGGACTCTATACAAGTAAACAGTTACTTTAACCAATGCGGGTGTATAAATGCGCGAGTATAAAAGTTGGTTTTACATTAAATTTTCGGTTTCGATCCATTTTTCTGACTGTACTTTAATATTCACGTCGCCGTCGTCAACTCACGACAGCAAAATAAAATAAAATTCAAAAATGCCAACCCGCGGTTTCCCGCGAGTTTATGGCCCGCGAGTTGATGAATGACCCATTTAAAAAAGCATAGGAATATTTTAAAAAACTCGTCAAAAATATTGAAGCAAAAGAATACAGACAGCCTGTCTATAATGCTTTTGTAAAAGAACTCCCACAATGTTATCAAAACCAAAAATACACTTCATCATAAGTCCTCAGAGATTTCTCTTTAATCAATCACCCTCCAGTTGCCAGATAAAATAATCTCGCCCCAATCAAGGGTAACATATTCGCGGTTCAAACGTTGGGAAAACAATATGACCATTGTGTTGCCACATAAAAGAGCTTCGTATCAATTTCTTGCTTATTAATATACCAAGATATTGTTTGTGTTTAGAAATTAATGTTTAAAGGATAATGGTTCTTATGTGTATACGAATAAGGCCGTAGAGAGTATAAAATAAGGGTGAATTTATCTTGGTAGCCAAGGGCGTAGTTACGATATGGGAGCCAAATTAATAGCTTATCTGTGATCTGTAGTTTGGTAATTGTGTCACTCATTGCGTACGCTTCCAATGTACTCACCTTTTGTCAAAATAGGGTTGGCATACTGGCATTTTTTCCATAATACCCACTTAGAAAAAAAATCGTTTTATTGTTTTTTTTTAAAATAAAAGCTTGATATTGATTGCCGCTCAGTGCAAATATTTGTATGCATGAATATGACTATTTGCATTGGTCTGGGTGTTTCTATGTATAATATGCCTGTATTTACAAAAAACAGTATATAAGTATTTTTATCCGCATTCTAGATTCCATAACACAAGCTATAAAAGCTTACCATGGGTCTAGAGAGCGTTGTGTAGAATGTTGTGGAATATTTATTTAATATTTGTGGAATATTTAACTAATTCAATGTACGTATCAAAAATAATAATTAATAAAGTTATGAATAGCGTGTCGTTCTTTACAACTTTCATCAAAATTAACAGTTAAATAATACAAAAAAAAAGGATTTATCCGTTAATAGACAATCACAGAACAAATAAGTAACCAATAAAATTTACAAAAAAAATAAGTTTAAACCCCATGATAATGAGCTTAATAAAAGTATTTGGTGGTGTTGAGACAACCTAAATATCTAATAGCCTAATTTAATAAAAAAGAAAAAAATATAAATGCTAATAACATAGTAATAACTATTTAAATTAAAATATGACATGAAAAAAATTTTAAAGAAACTAACAGTTTTTTTTTTCAGTGTTAACACTGCATAGAGTGCGTGTCAACCCTGTAGAGCCGGGGGGGTGTAATATACCCGCGTATAGGGTTATCGGTAACATCTAGACTCTTGTCAACGTAATCAGAGTCATGTCGGTGAGGATTATTAGTTTATGGGGATCTTTTTTGTACCCGCAATTATTATGCGTTTCTATTTATTTTTGGAAAGAAACAGAGGAGCAAAATACAAGAGCTGTTTCATGTTTTTGGCATCACACGACACGTTGGACTGTTTTGGTCATCCGACAGTAAACAGTAGTTAAATTTCCATACTAATATTATAAATGGGAAAGTAACTTTGTCTGTCTGTCTGTCTGTATGTTACGCTTTCACGCCTAAACCACTGAACCGATTTTGATGAAATTTGGTATAAGGGTAGATTAAACCTTGAGAAAGGACAAAGGCTGTTTGGTCGCGATAACCGACCTCCACGCGGGCGGAGCCGCGGGCAAAAGCTAGTACTTAATATGAAAAAGTACATTGATAAACCCCGTTATAAAATAATATCTAATGAAATATCAATGAAATATTGATGAAATAATCAAAGTTTCACGTACTTAGGTATATAAAACAAATAGGTTTACTTTAATAGTATAGTAATAGTTTAATAGCCCTACGAATAACATTATATTCTTTTTTCTTCCTTCCATATTTCTTAACTTAAATATTCACGAAACAAAAACTAAAATATTGTCAGTAGTTAGTTACGCATACTGTGAATGAAGTCGGTTAAAATAAAAAGAGCTTCGTAGAGTAACGTGACATCTGCTTCTCCCTTAAAATGGCGATCATACGCAAATGCACAGATTACACTACTAAAATTTTAATGCAAAATTATTTTTTCTCCACAATAAACATCTATCGATGCGTTCACGGAACTAATCCGTATCACTTCCGAAATCGCGACAATAAAGATAATGTCATCTCGTAAATCGTAAAAATAATTCAAAAATGGAATTCAGTCGTCATGGGAAACGTCATCGACTTCACGGACATTCGGGACTACTAATAAGGTCCATCCAATGACGCACAATGGACACATCGATACAGAAAATGACATATGTTTTGGACACGAAATGTCATCTTATTTTTTTTAAATCCCGTTATGCATGAATAGACGAGGGGGCCAAGGCAATTATATTTTGTGCGAAGTTTATGCAAGGAGATCGGACAATGCCGGCTGCACCTTTGTGGTCGTGCGGACCCGTCTTTATTATGCCGACGTGTTTTGCTTTCGTAAATAGAACATGCGATAGTTATCTTTTAAAATTGGAATTTCGGGAGCCATAGTTTTTATACGGCTGACTGACATTTTGAATTTGCAGTTTCAATTAGTCCGAAATGGGCAATGGTAACAGGCCTTCTATAATTAAAAAATAATAAGTTTATTCAGAATTTAAATTCAAAATAGTTGAAATTCTGAATTCGGTAGTCTAGTGGTATGGGTAATGGACTGCTGAGACGAGGTCTCGGGTTCGATACCAGGTTTACCATGGCACACACCAATGACTTTTCGATGCTTTTCGAAGTTATGTGTGTATTTATCGCAGGTTTATAAGTGCCCGGTTAATGGCAATAGGCTCGCCACCTATTACATTGGGACCTAAACATAAACTGGCGAAATGTGGGTGCTAGCACCTCTGCCTACCCCTTCGGGGAATTCAGGTGTGAGTTTATGTTATGTTATTAAATTCTGAATAAACTGCGTCCTTATTATTTTTTACCTATTTGTTTTTGTATTGGTTATTTTACTCAAGCATAGTAGGTATCCTAAATGGATAAAGTCTGTGATAAATACCGTTATCTCTAAAACCGAACTAAGGACTTCCTTGATTCAGCAGAATTAGTAGCTCTTCTTTAGACACTTCTCTAGAACGTGACGTCTACAACTATTATCACATGAGCAAAGCATCTAAAGCAAGCTCAATAACGCAGTTAAACTGATGTCAAGTCAGTCATATCAGCCGATTGATACTTAGGCGAATAAAGTTCCCTAGGATCCATACTAAACCTATCTACGAACAACCTATCTTGACAGTGGCCGAGTCTAGCATCCAAGAATACGTACAACAGGGTTGTAGATTTTTTGCCGACAAAATAACGACAAGAACATAAAAAATGTTAAAAATACTTAGGGAAAGTGTACAAAAACTTCTTGGGCGTGAGATGTTCCAATTTTAAATAGACCTTGTTAGTGGTCACTACAACATAAAAAAATAACAAAAGAAACGCAAATTTGTACACACTCGCCGCTCTAGTGGCTGTGAAAACATTTTTTTCTGCTTCACTTTTTAAGAATGCGAATTTCGGAACAGATTAAATATTTATGACTATTTGTTGAAAAAATTATCGTCACCTTCACACCGGGCATCTAGAATTGGGGTAATACTTTATGGTAAGATTTTTCGTTATATTTTCTATACCAACAAGTAAGTATAATGCTTGTAAAATACTGCAAGATATCGTAGCGTTACTCCATTACCTACGTTTATCGTCTACGTTTCTGTCCCGCTTCTCAGAAAATTGAGTCCTTCTTCGGTTTGGTAGAGTGTGTTCTCCATCACACTATACAGATCTCTATTTAGTGTAGGTACAAAACTGAAGCTGCAGTTGTAATATTTTATCAGTACCTAAGTATAATATACCTAACACATCGACCTAAGAATTGCAATTCTTTGAAAGAGCATAATATTAATATTATTAGGTACCAGGACCTCGACATCTCGAACTAAGTAAACGTTTAGACATATCATTGTGAGGAGTGTTGTTTTGAACCCTCTTTGTGACATGCAGGCAAAGTTAAGAAATGTCTTATTAGTGATTTATGAATGTATGGTTAGAGAACACTCTACAAGACTTAATTTTCATTCAGTACCAAATACCGTGGTACTTTTTACTTTCTTTTTTATCCTTATCTACATTTCTAACATTTTAATTAATAATAATGTTTAAAAATATTATAAACCTAAGTTATTCTGTGTGGTTATGATAATTTTATCTACCTACTGTTTGATGATTTATAAAAATAAAATCCATAACTTTTTGGTAAGTCTTGTAATAACTCATTTTATTTTTAAAATTTTTGAATATGGAAAACAACGTTTTCATTTTTTTATCATTCATAGTGAGTGGTAGCAAAAATATCGTATTACGCTATGAATATGTTAACCCCAAAATAAGGTATTTTAGCGCAAATATTATTATATATTACATCAATATCGTACCCCTATCCATCAAACAGGGGTTGAGGGAGACTATTGACATAAAATTTACGAGATTAATATTTACAGGACGACCCTCTTAGTATAATAGAGGTTTACGTACATACTTATATCACTTTTCTTTTGAAGAATATACTTCAATAGCTTCCAATTTTTGTATTGTATGTCAAGCGAAAAGACTCAAAAATAAATTCATGATCGCTAGTTTGACCATCGACAATATAGAGTGAAAAACGTCATCAGCTTTTTTTTTAACTTCCAATTTTATAACAGTAGGTGCTAAGCAATTATTAAAAAAAAAAGACAAAAGCGGTAAAAATTATATTTGAATCACTGGTATCATTTTATTAATTAGCCTGTTGCAGTCCATTGCTGGACATTGGCCTCTCCCAATGTACGCCATAGCGCCTGATGCTCCTTCTTGCAGATTAAGTCTGCCTCAGTCACTTTTTTTAGTATTGAAATAATGTAGTCATAATGCATCTGATTGCAAAGCCATTTTTTACGGCGCATTGAAATGGCACTTGTTGTGTTTAGATATTGAGTTCATATATCCTCTTAGTCTAAGATAATACAGTAAATAGGTAGGGACTTATTCATGTATGACATTTTTAAATGTAGAATTTCGTTCTATCCACATTACAATAAACGAACCCAAGCCACATTTTGCGCGCCAAATCACAGAATCAACTCAACCGAATCGCCCTTTAGAATAATGTAATCAAAAAGTATCGGTGCATTATTCAAATGTCCTAAAATCTCAAAAAGATCCGGGCAGTGGCCGGTCCCTTGTCCGGGCTTTCTCACGGACATACAGACCACCGTATAATTTCGCTATAAATAAAATTGCACTGTAAAATTTCTTAGACGGGATTGTGGCTTAGAGTAAAGATGGCGATGGAATCCATTGACGACGTTTTTTTGTTTAATGCCAATTTGAATTTTATGTTTCTATTTTTAAAATCTGTTCTAAATTTAAACTTTTTATTTTATTTAATGAGGTATATATATTATATCTTGATATAAATATAAAGTTGTTATTATTAAATATATCAACGTAAGAACTTTATTGCTAAAAATATGCAAAATATCTAATTTTTTTTTTGATTTCTTTTTCAAAAAAGACTGTAATTAACTGAAAAAATCGAAACAGGCACAGTAAAATGTCTCTAGCAATTTTAACTACAACCGAAAAAATCTTAGACTATTGAAATGAAACCAAACTCACTTGTAGTAGTTTTATAGCGTTTGTGCATTTGCTATCATCACTAGCTACTTACGTTTGAAAAACGATAAAACTCGAAAATCGAATCGAAATCGAATATATAGGGAAAATATGATATTCTCGGGCGGGACTCGATTTTCCTTGTATATTCGATATTTCGATGAAAACCTTGATATTTTCTAAAGTTTACGCGAATGTCACTCATTTAAATAAACCCACTTTTTAACTAATACGGCTCCGTGAACATGGCTTTTTTTTTTTTATCTGTCGTTACGGGTAGTTGGAGCCCTCAAAAGTCCAACAACTGGTCTAACTGCAATGCTTCGATATCGCCTTTGGGTTGTGGAGGTCAGATGGCAATCGGTTCACAGAAAATATCGAAGTTTAGCCAAATCCGTAGTTAGACTGGTAAAGCGGACCTCAGACTCCATGTTGAAAGCTCCGGATGCAACTGGGATTAACGCTAGGATAAATAAGAATTACTAATTATAAATACCCTCCCCTTTCCTTCACAGGACGACACGTGCAGGGCTAAGATGTCATCCATTTACGGTGCAGAGTATACCTGCTAGAACCAAGCGTTTCAGTGACTCATTCCTATGCCGCACCACTAAGACCTGGAATTCCCTGCCAGCTCACGTGTTTCCTTCTTCCTACAGTCCCGGGTCCTTTAAGCGGGGCGTGAAAAGGCATCTAATGAGGCCGTCAAGCTGAGTGCCACCACTGTTAACTTGGTACATGTTTACGATGGTGACCCTGTTTCCGAGACTTTGCCTTTAGCTTAACATCAGGCGAGGTGAAGTCAAATTGACGTGTCCTGTGTAAAAAAAAAATCACTACATAGTATAAAGCAAAGTCGCTTTCCGCATCCCTATGTCCCTATGTATGCTTATATCTTCAAAACTACGCTACAGATTTTGATGTGATTTCTTTTAATAGATAGAGTAATTCAAGAAGAAGGTTTATATGTATAATACATGCTTAATATAGTAGAGGGTGCAGCGGGAACGGAATCGGACGCCACGTTCGCGTTGTCCTTTCGTTATAAATAAAATAAAGCCCACTCCACAACACGTGGCCACATTCGGATAGCAATCTTGCGGTAGCTCAGGCCCTGCCGGGACGAGCGCGGTATCGAAATATAAATCGTACAGATATACGCATCGTATACCGGTAGTACTCCATGTGCATTCTATGCGCCATTGCATTTCCGCGTCAATAAACACATGCTAGTTAGATTTTGTTTATTTTAATTTGTTTGTGAGATATTACAAGATACAAAAAGACTGTTAGTCAAATAAATAAATATTCCACAACATTCTACACAATGCTATCTAGACTCATGGTACGCTTAACTAGCTTGTGTTACGGAATCTAGAATGCGGATAAAAATATTTAAATACTTTTTTTGTAAATACATACATACATATATTCAACATAGAAACACCTAGACCAACGCAAATAGCCACATTCATGCATACAAATATTTGCACTGAGCGGGGATCGAACGCGCGCCTCCTGTGTGGCAGTCCACAACCGCCACGCCACAGAGTTTAAGGGGTCACAGTTCTGGAGTGAAGAGGTATGCGGAGCGAAGTTTTTTACTTGCTTTGCAGAAAGTTTAGATTATCTACACAAAAATACGCCTGAAAATAAGGAAGAATTAAGGGTTATTTAGTGTTACTTTATTGTTTACACTGATCCCGACGTTTTGGTTACTATTTGGCAGTCGTAGTAATAGGGAGACAATTTCGACAATAACACGCAAAACATACCATTCGGTGACTTCATTTTTCAGTTCCGTACAACCGCTCTAGTGAAGTAAAAAATTAAATAACGAAAGCTGGACATTAATAAGTTACTTTATTTGACATTTGAAATTGAATATGGAATACACCATATTCAATTTCAAATGTCAAATAAAGTTCCATAGTTTAACCCTACCACTGCGACTAGCTATAAAAATATATGACTGATCAAATCAAATCGCAAAACTGATCCACTACATAAAAACTTACGACTTCGGTACCGGCCGAAATCCCCCATAGTGGGTAAGTGGCATAAATATAGTATAATATGGCGTGTTTTAACATCACGCCACCGCGATAGGAGGCCGGCTCAAAGGCTCAACGGACAACCCTTTCGCCTTTCTTGATTCTTTCGAGTTGGGGTATTCGTACCCATTGTTTGGCTGCGTACGAATACTTTATTTATAGTGTCCGGTACTTATTAAACGTTAGTGGTATTACCCTAAAGTGGTTTATTTATCGGTACAAAGTGCAGCTGTTTGTGTGGTAGACTGGGTTTGGTTGCTGGGTAGAGTAAAGTGATATTGGGTTGTAAGTGACTAAATTCTTAGTACACTTATGTGAACGCGACTGCCTCCCAGGAGGCGCGGGTTTGATACCCACTCAGTACAAATATTTTTTATGCATGAATATAGCTATTTGCATTGGTCTGGGAGTTTCTAATGTTTTTCCACATGAAGATTCCAAAACACAAGCTAATTAAATTTACCATTGCTCTAGATAGCGTTATGTAGAATGTCGTGGAATATTTATTTATTTATTTACATATTTACCTTCGTTACCACCATGAACACCATCTCTCATCAATCCCGGTATCCTCGCTACTAGAAAAATAAAAAACCAAATTAAAATTGCTAAAATTTAATTTAGTGCTGAACCAGTCGCGTATATTTGGACACTAAGGGCATTTTTTTGCAATGTAGCTATACAAAAAGTTTAATTCTCAACCAGCAACACGCTAACGATTAAAAGTGATATCTACTGGTTAGGGAAATATTCTGGTCATCGAGTAACAGCGTGATCATAACCTCGAATGTAATTCAATGGGAAGAAACCTAAAAAACCGCATAAAATTTAAATTTCCCACTTGAGTTTGCTATAAAATCATAACTTAGCCTTAAAATAACGTCCATCCAATATCGGTAATGGAAACAATACGTCGGTTGACTGATTCCTTCCCTGTTGCTCGTAAAATTTTATCACTCCCGTTTCCCTCTGCCACTAAACACTCCCTTTAAATATGGTAACGTAACTTATAAAAAATGTGTCGAGATTTAAGGGTTTCTGAACACTCGTGACGGATGTTTGTCAAAAAAAGATGGCAAAATATTTGTTAGGCTTTTCAAGGGTTAACAAAATATTTCAAAACGGTAGGCATTCGGATTATTTTTTTAAATTAATTAATTAAAATTCTTTACATAGTTGAAATAGTCATTGTCTAGCAAAAAGTATCGATTTTTTTTTTTTTTTCTAAAACACACAATATGTTATATTCTACATACCGTACAAACCATCTGGGGTTTAATTGGGGTTAATTTTTTGTTTCAATAGTCATGCGAAAACTTATCAAACCTCTGCGTGAAATTTTTTGAATTCGTTTATATTTAAACTGAAAAAAAAAACAAAGTTCTTAAATAAAACTTTTCGTAATGACTTATAATATAAAGTTCATTACTTCGATTTTATTTCTTGAAATACAATTAACGGGCGAAAATGTAAACTAACAGTGAATTTAATTAAAAAATAAGTTACATAAATCGAAGAAAGGCTATTTATAAAATGCTCCGAATTATTTTTTATGATTTCTTTCTTATCTAGCCGGTCACATTTTCGTAACAAAACATTAATTTCTTTCACTGTGTACAGGAAATATTCGATATCTTCATAACTCGATAACCTCTGCCTATCCTCAAGGGTATAATGATTAAAATAGAGATCGTCGGGAACGGTAATCCTTATTGATTGATGGCCATCCTGCGTCCGATAAAACGGGGATATTCCCATTTTTTCCCCAAAATCTCCGCTAAACAGGGAGGCGGGTGGATAAAGTGGCCGCATTTTGATGAATTATGTTGACTTTTGCGCGCGGTATATTTTATGGTATGAATATATTAGTTGTAGTTTTTTTATGTAGGGCAATATTACTTGTAGCACTCCTCAAACATTACAATGTCATTTAAACTATCTAATATTTATGTACAACTAGCTTTTGCCCGCGGCTCCGCCCTCGTGGATGTCGGTTATCGCGACCAAACATAGCCTATGTCCTTTCTCATGGTCTAATTTATCCCTACAGGCGTGAAAGCGTAACATACAGACAGACAGAGTTACTTTCGCATTTATAACATTAGTATGCATACATACTTACTCTGCATTTGCGTGCTCTTAGGTAGGTACTTCTAAGAGAAGAAGCGCCATCGATTCGACAGAAGAAGAAGATATTTCTAATTTATTTTAAAAAACTTTTCATTATTATTTGCAAAAGTTTATAGGACTTCTTCAACATCACCTGCAATGTAAACGCAGCTCGGTTGCTAACGTTCCTCTTGGGACTAGCTGTCAGATGACACTCTATGACAACCCAATAATGATAGAGTTAGAGAAATAAAAGAAAAAATGCCATATAGCAACTTAAGATACGTCTAGGTTGGGCTCAGATTATGATAAGCCTGTAACAAGAATTTTACATTTGCTTTAAGCAGAGCGATTTTGTGGTGTTTAGAACAAATAAATAATGCCACAGTTCATAAATAAGGCGGGAAAGAAACGAATACTGCAGCAACTATCATCGATACGATTTTGTTTTTTTTTTTGAGATGCCTTTGCCTCAAATGTGAAAAAGTTATTTATATTAAAGTGCGTACTACACGACATTCCAAATTTAAATAAAATTCGCTCGACCCAATAATTGTGTATTGTCAAACAGAAATTTATGACCAGCGCAAAAAAATAGGTAAGGTCAGTTCTGTTTATCCACATCACCTGCCAAAATTTGAATAATAATACGATGACACTGCACACTGCACACAAAGACTGACCGGCGGACACAATGCAATGTTTTCTTTCACCCAAGGGCATATTCAAATAGGGTCTGTCCGTCTGTCCGTCGGTCTGACCGTCCCTTAGAACAGTTCTCACGGGTCAAACCGTGACCTCTCAAAAGTTCGCGTTAGAATTTATAATTAATGTCCGCGCATTGTCCGAATTCGCGGATAATGGCCGCTAGAATTTATGTACAAGTGAATAGAAAAGTTGTATTTCTTGAATATTGATCAGCCCTTGAGAACTGACCACTTGTGGACTTGACCTTCCGGTTTGTGACCATTTTTTGCGCAAATGATAAATGACCTATAAGTCCGTTATAGATTTGAATAAGATTTCTTTAATCGTATTTGACCCCTAATAATTACAATGTAGGTACTTAGGACAGTACTGTAATCTATTCTGTGCTTAGGTATAAAAAAAACTGTGCACATTGTTAGTGAATTATTATTATTCATAAGATACACTTGGATTATCATAATAAATTCGTCAAAGTAATATAAAAATAGGTACTTAGATGCATTATGTTTTTAAAAAATTCATTGCAGCTAGTTTGCAGTTTTTTAATTTCAATAAAATTACTTTGTCATCATTAATTCCTGATAAGAAATACTGTGAAGTAAAAATTGTAGGAAAACCTATTTTATAATATTATCTAAATAATAAAAGGTAGGTTTAATAAATTAATTAACTGCATCTTAGTTAATTTAGACCACATAGATTTTAATTTATTAAAATAAAATAGATTCTATATATGGTTGAAAAATAAATATATTTTCCCCACAATTTAAAAGTTAAAAAAAAAACAAAATAGTTTAATCCGATTTCCCCAGTATTGCACTTTTCAATTTTTTATTTTGCTATTTGCTATGAGATGTACTATGTACTACTTCTAAGCTTAAAAGTCATATCCTGAGTAACAAAAAAATTAAGTACTTGTCAAAGTGACGTTACTTTTTTTTCAACTCAATGTCAAAATACAAACAGCAACTGCCAGTTCGACGCAAGACACACCAATTTACTGTTATTGTTTTCTTTCTATATCGAGCGACATCCAAACTGCGTATTTTACCAAAAAATCTGTCCCCAGCGAGCCATATTTAGTTATTCAAACGTTTATAAGCGACACTTCATTAACACCGCGCAGTCTGCCGCCATTCCCTATAATATTTACCGTCGAACAAATCACTGAAGCTCACGAAAATAAATAAAGGCTATAATGAAAAAACTCATCCCGTACAATTAAAAAACGCTAGCGTTATTTAGATTTCCATAAATACTCGACGCGCCACTACGGTTTTTTGAGATATATATCTTCCTGAATATTTTTTGAGGGGAAACGGGAGGTGACGAAACGTTATCGACAGTGTATCGAACGTGGTATTCGTAACAAGAATCCGTTTGAGGTTGGAAACTTCTAATGTATAAAATTTGATTAGATGTTTGAATTGAATAATTTTATGAAACCTTTATCAACTAAAGTAATTTATTGTAACAATCAAGTTTCAGATGTAAAGAATAATTGAAAGAAAAGCATTTGTGCTTAAATTGTCGACTTATAGTTTTTTTTTTACCCGACTACGGCGAAGCCAAAAGGAGGGTTATGAAATGAGGGTTGGAAATTTTATCGAAAAATGAACATACATACATATGTATGTATGTTCATTTTTCGATAAAATTTCCAAGATTTTTATACGTATATTATGCATACCTGCAACTACTTTGAACGTTAACGTTAGGTATAGTTATTTTGTGTTATTCTACACATCTTATAAGCCTTCAAAATCCATTCTATTTTATGTGTAATATTCACATAAGCTTGCATCAAAATATTATGTACTATTCGCTAGCGATACTCCAAGTTATCGCTATCGAACATTCCAGACGCGGCTTCCACAAGCTCATTGTATTTATTACACTTCGAAATCCTCACCTCAGAATGTGTCGACATAAATCGTACGCGCGCGACGTTTCCGACAAATACGCGCTTTGCTAACGACGTTTTGTTCACCATTGTACTTGTACCTACTGTTTTAATATTGAACGACTGTGCTCGAGTGTCGTCAAAAAGCGTAGTGGTTGACTTATGATAGAGATGTCCCGATTTTGAAGTTATGCTTCAGTTTTTTTTTCATTATTTAGGTATTCATTAACATAACATAAACTCACGCCTGTATTCCTCATCAATCATGAAGATGAATCAGCATACCGAGAAGGTGGTTAAGAAATTAAAACAAGTCAGAGGAGCCCTCGGTCCAATAATAGGATACAATGCAAAGACTGAAGTAGACACGAAACTGGCCATCATTCAGGCTTGCATCTTACCGCTGATGGACTATGGAGTGGTGCAGCTGCTTTCAAGGTACAGCGCAACGAATCTAAGCAAAATCGAACGCCAATACAGAATGGCACTGAAAAATGCTGCACAACTACCAAGGCGAGCACCCACGGAACTGGTGTGGGAGATAACTGACATAGAAGCTTGGCACCTACGCGCCGAGGACCTTAACACAAAAATGCTTGAAAACATAGCAAAATTAGAAATAGAAGACCTCAAATCCCCTGGAGACGCCTACCGCGCGCATGGCGAATTCAACCCGCTGAGGGTTAATCACAGGATAGGTGAAATATTGTATGACCCTAATAAAAAAGGATACAAACGGTGGCCCATCGACAAAACGAAGACTCCGCGTCCCCTGAAAATTAAATAACGAAATTAAATAAATCTATAACCGTATACCTAACCTATATACATTAAATGTTTTATAAATATTTCATCAATAAATAAATAAATTATTATATTTAAATATAAACACACACACATACACAAACACTCACACAATATAAACGAAACACGTAATCTGTTTGTACTCTGTAACAATATATTACGAATAAGTAAAACACAGCAAACACAGCTCCATTAGGACATAAGTTAGCTGACTCACCTCTGCATGGCCCACCCGCCTCGGAGAATTTTTTTTGTAACACAAAGTAGGCAAATAAATGTTATTCTGATTCTGATTCTGATTCCCCGAAGGGGTAGGCAGAGGTGCTAGCACCCACATTTCGCCAGTTTATGTTTAGGTCCCAATGTAATAGGTGGTGAGCCTATTGCCATTAACCGGGCACTTATAATTATAAACCTGCGATAAATACACACATAACTTCGAAAAGCATCGAAAAGTCATTGGTGTGTGCCTAAACCTGGGATCGAGCCCGATCGTCTCAGTAGTCCAGTACCCATACCACTAGGCTACCGCCGATTATTTAGGTATTCAAATTGATGATAAGACTGATAGTAAGTTGGGGTACATCCCAATGAATTGTAAATGCTGTCCCTAGAATAAGGACCTTCATGACTTCGACAGATGTTTTTTCACGCCCCACTTAATGAAAACGGGACTATTATATTTTAACTATAACCACTTATGCCGTTAAAAGAGTTCCAAGATTTCATGGTGCGGATAAAAAGAGTCACCGAACCGCTTGGTTCTTAATGAAATTGTGTCAATTGCTTCCATAAAATCAGTAGGGAAAAGTCAAACCAAAAGAAGAAGGACACCGAGGTGACAATCTCAATAGCAAATTCTCCTAAACTCACAAATCGAAACCACTTTTTTCTACGACTGTACGTTCCAGACACTCCAAGAATAGAATCTCTCGTCTCTCTCTAAATCTGCTGCACGGCTGACGTCACACGCCGCCATTGGGCCACCTTTAACCCCTCCCATACAAAAAATATATCCCATTAAACTGAAAGTGATCTTCAGTGGTTATGGCCATTGGCGCTTTTAAAGTGCCAGTGTTGTCTTACAGGAGGAAAATTAGAGTGTTTCTGAACGATAATGTTTGGTTCGTGACTCTGTAGGATTTTGTTTCGGGACGAATGGTTTTCTTTAATGATGTTTTGTTTTGGAATGTGTATTTTTGAATTTTAAATTTGTGTTTTTTTTTATTAAATGCTCTTTTTTATTTTTGCGTTATTTTAGGTATCCATCGATTATTTTGCGAATTGGACATAATGCGACTAAAGGATTACGGGTATATGGGACTATACTAGACCTATGTAGCCAAGCGTACCTTACCTGAAAGTAGGTGCTCAAACAACTAGCTTTTGTTCACGTCTCCGTCCGTGTAGATGTCGGTTATCGCAACCAAACATAGCCTATGTCCTTTCTCAAGGTCTAATCTACCCTTATACCAAAATCGGTTGTTGTTTAGGCGTGAAACCTAACATACAGACGGACAAACGGGCAGACAGACAGAGTTACTTTCGCATTTATAATATTACTTAGTATGGATTATGGATGGATGAAGCTCTAGCGCAGACTTCCCTTTCAAGGTCAAACGGCAGTCGCTCCTGAAAAAGCCGACATAAAACAACAAACAATGCTCGAACTTCAAAACCAACTAGAAAAAAATAGCTATGAGAATGATGATGACGCGAGCAGAGCCACGCACAACAGCTAGTCTCAATATAAATTAAAAACAGAATTCTCATTTCCATGACTCCATGACTTAACCTCGCTAATGTTCATTGCAAATGTTTACCGTCAATATCAGCTGTTCATTCTGTCTATACATTGATGCTATTTCCTCCGAGAGCTGTTCGAGATATACTTCGGGACAATATCTTGGACCAAGTCGTGAGACAAACGAGGCCTTGACGCGCATCGATTGTTTTGTAATAATCTATGCTTAGTTTTTATGGTTTTTAATATAGGATACGTCAATTTGACTTCACCTCGTCTGATAGTAAGCTAAAGTTAATATCAAATTCAATATCTAAATCAATGGGTTCAAGTCCCACTTGAGCACTTCTTTTTCCCGATGTATTTCGAACTATAAAAAGTTAGAATAAAAAATGTTATAAATCACATTTATTTGTTTAAACGGCTACGTACCCGCTCGACCTCCAAGATTCTACCTTCTCACAAAAGTACCCACTGGACCTCACTTTTAGGTCCCACTGGACCTCCTTCAAAATATAATAATTAATGTGCCCACTCGACCTCTTTTTCAGTGCCCACTGGACCTTCAAAATTAAATCAAATATAAATACTCCATTGGACCTCTTTTGTTTAAACATGTGTCATACAAAGTCTCAGGGAAAAGGGTCACCATTACAAACACGTACCATGTTAATAATGGTGGCAATGGTGGTTGTGAATTTGAGCTGGTCCAGCGCCGTGCTATCCCCAAATCAAAGATCAACCAGACCCACCGATGGACTGAAAAAAGCGGACCCCAGATTCATTGCATCCAAAGATGCGACTGGGATTACCTAACGCTACGATGAAGAAGAAGGTTTCCGTATGCGGTGCAGAATATACCTTGTAGAACCAAGCGTTTCAGTGACCTCGAACTCCCTGCCAGCTCACGTGTTTCCTTCTTCCCACAGTCCCGGGTCCTTTAAGCGGGGAGTGAAAAGGCATCTGATGAGGCCGTCAAGCTTTGTGCCACCACTGTTAACATGGTACATGTTTACGATGGTGACCTTCTTTCCGAGACTTTGCCTTTAGCTTACCATCAGGCGAGGTGAGGTACTGACGTGTCCTTTATAAAAAAAAGATGGCAGAACGAAGATAAAGCGAATTTTGAGCACATTTTAGGTCCATTATATATGTTCCGAGGTATACAAGTGGGTATCTAAGCGCCTGCCCACGGTATGACTCGAGAATATTTTTAGATTTTAATGCAACATTCAGATGATGTATGAAGAATGGGATTGATAAGATAATACAAGTCGGTTGAAAAAATATATACTTAGTAGGTATGTGAATATTTTGCATACATACATATAATCACGCTTTTATCCCCGGAGGGTTAGGTAGAGGTGAATTAACACCCACATTTCACCAATAATTGTAGTCGGTCCCATGTAATAGGGGGTGAGCCTATTGCCATTATATTTTGGGCACTATTGTTGACTCGAGCCTATATCTGAGGCTGAGTGTGGGCTGTATATGTATATATCTGTCTGTATACAGCTATATCCTTTAGTCGCCTTGTACGTCACCGCATGGGAAGAGATGGGGTGGCCCAACTCCCGGGAACCACGCGACTATTATTTTGATGATAACGTATTATAAGAGTCTTTATTAGAAGATGAGTTCAAAGAGTATTGACAGCCTTGACCTGCTGATATGTTAATTAGGTAGGAAGGTAAGTATATCATGAAAGAATCAAGCTGAAAAATTACAATACTTACTCTGTGACTAGAAATTAATAGTATACTCTTTTAACTAAGTATACCTACTATTTTATACCACTCTAATTAGTTCTCAGGAAACGAATTCTTCATTATGGTAATAAGCGTTCATAATTCAAATTTGGAAAATGACTACTTTCTGGCCGTAGAAAGTGCCAAGATGGACTCCGACTGCAGACCACATTTTCAGTAGATTTTCATCCTGAAGGAACACTACACAAAGTATAGTAGTAGGTGGTAATAGGTATACCTTCTTAGTTGAAGCAGTGTATGGCCTCTTTTCAGTAGATTTTCATCCTGAAGGAACACTACACAAAGTATAGTAGTAGGTGGTAGTAGGTATACCATCTTAGTTGAAGCAGTGTATGGCCTCTTTTTAGGTGTTTACCTCTCTTTCTCTAGTTTTAAATATGGAACACATTCGATAAGTATTTAAATTTCCTATATAAATAAAATAAAAATTAAAAAGAAGTTTTATTTGAAAAGCTGTGTGCTATTATTATCGGCCAGTAAACTTTGGACAAAGCAAAAATCGTAAATTATTGCAATTCTATAAAAAAATAAATCTGGTAAAACCTAATTCGTCACGGTGGGGAGGAGACAAAAATATTCACTCACGAACCGTGCAAATATGGAGCCATAAATTGTAAATATATTTAAAAATGGAACGCGAACATACCGTGAAGCCCGATTTATATATCGACTTTGCGATTTTGAGAGCGGTATCGTGGTACACATAGATGACGGAATGCTACGAATCGCATTCAGAAAAGTCGTAGTGTATGTGTGCCCTTTTAGGTATGGATTAGATGCGTTCCGCCACATTGATCGCGGAGTAAGCGATATATTGCGCATGTAACACAATTTAATGCATAGGTACATACTTTGTTACGTTTCGATTTCGTCTTAAAAAGGGAATAGAATCCATACACATGCCTTCGTGTAAGTATTTTGTTATATTCGTAGCTGTTAAAGATTGCAAAGGATAACATATTACGCTCGCAACCATTGAGTACTTTAGTAGTAGTCTCAGTAGAACCACCTACCGAACCAGCGAAAGAATCATTTTCCAATGATTTATTTTATTTATTTTTTCTGTGATTGACATTACTTGTAAAAATTCTGACGTTCATATGTGCTCTTTATGTGCCTAAACTGAGTAAATGAAATTGATTCTTTGATTCTTTGAGTACCAAATATATTATATCATTCCTCGTAACGGTTTACAGGATTATTCCGTCTTCATACTACAAAAACTCATGCCACTTCAAAATTTATTAACTCATACTGAGTTTTATTTATTTTTATTCTTAATTCATACCATTACATTTTTATTCATTTTCTTTTATTAATATGCTATTTTTATAGTGTATTATTAATTCATAAGATATACTATTGTTCTCTATGACTGGACGCAGCGCAGAACTGAGCGAAGTGCTACTCAGACGCAGGGTCAATATATGCTGCATACAGGAAACTTAGTGGAGGGGGTCAAAGGCTCGTAATATCGGCAATGGATATAAATTTATCTACTATGGGACGAACGCAAAACAGAACGGTGTGGGCATTGCAATCGATGGTGACATGCAGGAGCGCACTTTAGAAGTCAAACGAGTTAGCGACCGCATTATCGCTATTAAATTCGCGCTAGACGACCAACCATGTATGAACGTAATATCAGCATATGCCCCACAAATAGGATGCAGCGACACCGAGAAACAGACTTTCTGGGACAACTTAAACGACCTAATGCAGTCTTACCCGCTTGATGAAACTAAATACATCGCGGGAGACCTCAACGGCCACGTTGGGTCTACTTCCCCTAACCATGTAGGAATACACGGGGGTCAGGGTTATGGAAGTCAGAACACACCAGGCGTCAGTATTCCGGATTTTGCGACCACACATGACATGGCCATCATTAACACATTCTTCACGAAGCCAGACAAACACAAGATCACGTACAGGAGCGGCGGTTCGAACACACAAATAGATTACATCCTAGCAAACCGCTCTAAACTAAGAACTTTTAAAGATTGCAAGGTAATACCTGGAGAACCTATTACAACACAGCATCGAATACTGGTTGCAGACTGCCAAATACCGAAACCAATCAAGGTACATAAAGAACAGGTACCGAAGATCCGTTGGCATAGACTCTCTGAGGAGGAAGGAGAATGTCTGATCGAGAGGATAAAACTCCATCTGAATGAAGTAACAAGTGCACAGACAGCCGATGCAATGTGGAACAATTTCCACGAATATTGCATACATGAGGCATCTGATTTGTTAGGAATCTCGAAGGGCCCACTGAAAAACGCAAAAAGGGTGAAATGGTGGAAAGCGGAAGTCAAGGCAAAAGTTGAGACAAAAAAAGCACTCTTTAAGACTTGGCAACAAAGCGGAACCAATGAAGATCGCGAAAACTACCGTTTGGCAAAAAAGGCAGCTAAACGAGAAGTAGCCCGTGCTAAGGCGTGTGGTGACGACGAACTTTATAGCCGACTTGAAGAGGCCACGAACGACAGGGAACTATTTAAAATCGCTAGGCAAAGGCAGGCCAACAGTATTGATGTACGGGCTACTAAATACATCAAAAGTAAAGACCATCAGCTTTTAACAACAAACAACGACATAAACGAAAGATGGCGAGAATATTACTCCCAACTACTCAACGAAACTTATCCGCATGAAAGACTAGCCCCAATAGATGCCATAGCGGGACCCATCCTAGAGATCCACCCAGAGGAAGTGAAGTGCGCTGTAAAAAAGATGGCTAACAATAAAGCTACAGGCCCAGATGAGATCCCTGCCGAATTGTGGAAACGCCTTTGAGAAAGCGGTATACTTTTCTTAACACAACTTTTCAATCGAATACTGTGCGATGGAATCCCGGAGGGCTGGAGAAGAAGCTATCTGATCCCATTCTTCAAAAATAAAGGTGACATCAGGCTCTGCGAAAACTACCGCGCAATAAAACTCATATCACACACACTCAAAATATGGGAAAGGGTCATCAACAACCGACTCTTGGATCTGACAGCTGTTACCGTAAACCAATGTGGCTTTGTGGCTGGCAGATCAACAACTGACGCGCTGCACAGTCTTAGAGTTCTACTGGAGAAAAGAAAAGATATGAAAAAGGATGTACACCTGGCATTCATAGACCTTGAAAAGGCGTTCGACCGAGTACCACGAGACCTAATATGGCACTCACTGCGGGCGCAAAACGTGCCAGAGTACTACATCAAGGCAGTTGCTGATATGTACACAAATATCACTACCAGGGTACGGAGCCCAGCAGGCACTGGCAACGATTTCGAAGTAGCAGTAGGTGTACACCAAGGGTCGGCGCTGAGCCCTTTATTGTTCAACCTTGTAATGGATTACCTGACGGCAAGTATTCAGAGAAAACCGCCATGGGACCTACTCTACGCAGACGATATTGTCCTCATAAGAGACAGCTGCTCAGAACTAGAAACCTCGCTTGAGCAGTGGAGGAGAGCCATAGAAACCGCTGGACTGAAGATCAGCCGCACGAAAACAGAGTGCATGCAGTGCTCCTACTCAGCAACTAAACAATGCCAAGCTGTCACTTTACAAGGTCACCAGCTAAGAGAAGTTGACCAGTTTAAATACCTGGGTTCTGTGGTTTCGTGCGATGGTACGATTGACGCCGACGTAACCCACCGAGTTAACACAGGATGGATGAAGTGGCGAGAGCTATCGGGTGTACTATGCGACAGCAGAATGCCGGTACGCGTAAAAGGCAAGATCTACAAAACGGCAGTCCGTCCTGCCCTTATGTACGGAGCCGAGTGCTGGCCAGTGAAGAAGGTCCATACCACAAAACTACAGACGACGGAGATGAAAATGCTGAGATGGGCAGGTGGTGTTACCTTGCTAGACAGGGTGAAAAATATACATATCCGTGGAAGTTTTAAGATCAGGCCAATCGAAGAAAAACTCTCCGAGTTTCGTCTTAGGTGGTATGGGCATGTGATGAGAAGACCCGAAGACCACATGACCAGACAGGTCATGGATATTAACACCGGTCCGAGAAAACGAGGCAGACCCCCTCACACTTAGATGTCTGTGATCAGCAGTGACCTGAAGAAAGCCCAATTAGACGATTCGACGACTCAAAACCGACAAGTATGGCGAAGAATGACGAGGAGAGCCGACCCCAAATAGAAATGGGATAAGGCTAGGCCAAGAGAGATACTATTGTTCTTATAAAAACACGTACCTACCTACCAATCGTGAAAATGACCTAAACACCTGCCCACTTAGAATTTCTTTTGGCAGGTTAGGTTTAGGTAAAATGTAGAGAAAATGGTAATCTGTGGTTAAGTGCCGTTTTGGGGTTCGATATAAGATAAATATCTGCCATCCATGCTACATTCAGCAGCAGATTGGTCTTGACGAACAAAGTACTCAAAATAATCTTAACACCTTGGCTTTCCCCCTGTTGACTGATTAATCTGATATTTGGTATACAACTTTAGTTCGGACAATAATACAATTTAAATCAATAAAACAGTTTGATTTGCTCTTAATACCTTGGTTTTAAGATCATTTTTGAGACTTATAGTCAAGATATTTTTGACGCTCACTGTACCAAAACTACCTGAAACTGAAAAGAAGATACGTTTTATGACGTATGTCATGTACAGCACAGTAGGTACTTTATGTAGGTATATTATATGGACAATAAAAAATATGGATCCAACCTACTTATTCCAAGTTGTCTTAAATGTGGTTATAAAAGTGGCACATTTCGTCTACGCCCCCGTCTTCGCGGTTTGATATCGCTACCGTATTCCAAATTTAAATATTGCGTTCTAAAAAAAGATATTAGACCGTTCTCATGTAGGAATAAGAGCGATTTGAGACCGAGACCAAAATCATCCATAGAGTAGACGATATGTTTATAAGTATGGAAGTAATACAGCGCAAAGACTACGAATTGTCTTGTTAAAAAGCTTGTGTTGCCAGCTTGGAAGGATTTTGCTTAATTTTGGTAAACCTAAAGACATGTTAGTTTGGTTAAGTAACATAAATTTTATCTACTAAAATATGCTTACTTCAAATATCTATATTCTAGTAACAGATTTTTAATTTGCAGAATGTTATACCTACTCGTAATTCAAAATTATAAAATTGTTTTTAAGGCTAATACCATGCATATTTTATCCAAAGCTAAGAAATTATTATATCTACAAGTGAGACAAAGGAATCTGTCTCACTTGTAGATATAGGTAGGTAGATATATATGTAATAATGTAAGACAGTCATTAGGTACTTGAAATAAGTGTTATCTGATGGTAGGCACTTTAAAATTTTACAACTGGCAATTCAGTAAGAGGAAAATATGTTTAGAGCCAATGAATTTTAATGGCTGCTTTTAAGACAACATTTATTACGGGTGTATTCTGCAATTTTGTGTTCAGGAGGTTTTTTTTATTTTGGTAACGTTTTATGCCCTATTTGTGGCTTGTTATGTGGTTTGTGAACTTAAATAAGTACTGCACCATAGATGAAGAGTATAAGTGTGCAATGTGGAACAAAAATAAAGATCTTTTTGTGAATTTGACTTTTTTTTCAATTTCTTTATCGCGTCTCCGTTTCAAGAAAAGAATATTAATGTTATGTTCGATATTCAAAATACTGATTATTCATCAGGTAGGTACCTATCATACCACAGATAAGTAAACTCTTTTGAGATTCAAGCAAAGTGCCAAATAGTCGCAAACGATTCCTAAAATCCATGCTTAAAAACACAACATGAAACTATTCATGCCAACAAATTGTACTGAGCGGGTATCCAATTTACGACTCTGATTTAACAATCAAACTTTCCACTGAAAATCCACACAGCTCATCAAGATATCAAATCTTTTGTTTTAACCCTAAAAAAATAACCGAAATATTGGCATGTGACGTATTATGCTACTTGCAATTAACATTTCAATGGAATTGTCCCTCGTGTACTACAAACCTACATACCTATAGGTATTGCTGCAATCCCCATCTATCTATCTAAAGTCCAGATACAGGTTTCCACCTAGTTCAGCTGCAGATGCTCTCAATAACAGTGTTGTGAATGTACCAAACATTGCATTTTGAACCACATGTATATTCTACTATTACCTTGTGAAATCCATACCTACTAATATTATAAATGCGAAAGTAACTCTGTCTGTCTGTCTGTCTGTATGTTACGCTTTCGCCTAAACCACTGAACCGATTTTGATGAAATTTGGTATAAGGGTAGATTAGACCTTAAGAAAGGACATAGCTATGTTTGGTCGCGATAACCCACATCCACGCGGGCGGAGCCGTGGGCAAAAGCTAGTAAATTAATAAAACCATCAAAACAAAAACGGTTTACAAGATGTAACTGTACCTACGGCCATGACACTTGTCCGGAATATCCGGATCCGAACGGTAACTCGACCCTTGGCGAAGGAGGGGTGTAGCACGTGCTACTTCCTACCAGGGTGCTTGCGACACTCGAGAGTCGAGACCACTTCCCCTGGACACACATTACACAAGACATACGAATGTTTACCTTCATAATTGCGGTGTAATTATTACGTGGTAAACTGATTTGTTCCACATTGGCCCCATTTGTTCGTCCTACATTCCAAAGAATTCTTCTTTTGCCCCAAACTATATAAGAGATAGGTATAGGTCGAATCATATAGCTTGGAACTAAATGGCGAAATATACCTAGAAGGCCCTGCCACTCGCAGATTGTTTTGTAATCCATAATAATATTATAAATGCGAAAGTAACTCTGTCTGTCTGTCTGTCTGTATGTTACGCTTTCACGCCTAAACCACTGAACCGATTTTGATGAAATTGTAAATAATATAAAAGTAGATTAAGACCTTGAGAAAGGACATTATGCTATGTTTGGTCGCGATAACCGACATCCACGCGGGCGGTGCCGCGGGCAAAAGCTAGTAATCTATAACTGGTGAATTTAAGATTGTCACCGCAGTAGCACCCCGTGTTATCCTTGCAAGAGATATGCTTTCGGCAATCTCACCTCCGGCAACCAAGGACCCAAGACGGCGTGTGTTTTAGTCGGTTGAGTCCGACATCACCGCCTCCACCGGCTCCGTGGGGGTGGTATCCGTGGGGATCTTGCACACGATAAAAAACCCCCGTGTTATGACAGCCTCCGTATTGACAGCCTCCGTGGCGTGGTGTTAGTGAACGCGACTGCCACGCAGGAGGCGCGGGTTCGTTTCCCGCTCAGTGCAAATATTTGTATGCATGAATATGGCTATTTGCACTGGTCTGGGTATTTCTATGTATATTATGTAGGTATGTATTTACAAAAAAAAAATGTATTTAAGTAGATATGTTTATCCGCATTCTAGATTCCATAACACAAGCTAGTTAAGCTTACCATGGGTCTAGATAGCCTTGTGTTGATGTTGTGGAATATTTTTTTTTTTTTATCAGGCATTTTCACCGATTTCGTATTTATCTCCCTTAAACCTTTCAAGACAGAATATCTGCACAGAGCCTACCACCGACTCCTTTTATTCCTTTATTTTTTTTTCATTCATTATTATTTAATGGTTTGAAAATATTAATGTAGGTAATTATTGGTATAACTATAAATATGTTAATTACTAAGTATTTCTACACCGAATTACGGTAGAATATTTTTTACCTTTAACTTGCAAAATACCTGTAAATACCATATTCTAAGAAATAACACATAACATAACATAACATTAACTCACGCCTGTATTCCCCGAAGGGGTAGGCAGAAGTGCTAGCACCCACATTTCGCCAGTTTATGTTTAGGTCCCAATGTAATAGGTGGCGAACCTATTGCCATTAACCGGGCACATACAAACCTGCTATAAATACACACATAACTTCGAAAAGCATTGAAAAGTCATTAGTGTGTGCCATGGTAAACCTGGGATCGAGCCCGAGACCTCGTCTCAGCAGTCCTTTACCCATACCACTAGGCTTCTATAAAATAAATGATTATATATTCTATTCTATTCTATTCTTTCGTCTCACCGTCAGAGAAATTCACCCCTGGTCAGAGAAATTCACACAGGTCGGTAGAGGCAAAATAAATCTAGGAAGAAAATCTAAGCTGAGATTCCTCGATGGACCCGAATACTCCACAGAATTCATAATCGCCTCCGAAAACGGCACACCGTTCACGAGAAAGAAGAAGAATGGTAAACGCTATATTTTGTGACTTTTTTTTAGATCTTAAAATGGGATCTTAAATTAATCGCATCTGTTTTATTTTTGGACTTCACCCAAATCACCTAAAATCTTCTTGACGTACCTACTACGTACGCGAAAAAAATGTCTCTCAGCTAAACAATAAGATATAACATTCTCACATTACAAAAGAACTTACCCAACATTGGCATATGCAACGTCTCCGCGTAATGTGACGTCACCTTTAGCCCGCGATAAATTTTTCAGGAACCATTAGACATGTTCAAACACACTAATGGCGGAACTCACCCCCGACCTCACTTCCACCCTCACATACCTCTGGTTTATTAATACAACTCACTTTTAGTTCATTTTCGAAATAAATCACTTGAAAAAATACTACAAACAAAAATAACCTGAAAACTTAACAGAATAGAGGTTAAATTTAACTGAAACCATATTTTGAGGTTAGTATATTCAAAAATTCTTTAGAATAAGACATAAAATCGTATAACTTTTTGCAGCTATAGGACAATGGTCTTGTTTCAAAGGAAATTGGTCTTCAAATGCAGGAACTTAAAGTTTAAAATTGTTTTAGTTAGTAATGCGAGTAAAAACATCACCGCATCTGTTTTGAAGACAGCAGTGATAAGATTATGAAAACATACAAGATTATTAATTACTATTATGTTAAATAATAAGTGGTGATATTTTACTTTGAAAGGGATGAGTTACTACCCTTATTTTTTTAATATAAATAGCTGTCAACAGGGTTAGAAAAGATTAGTTATATTTCCTGTACTCAGAGAGATATTGAATCTGCTTGTTAAGGGAATAGGTATGTAATTTTCCTATTCTTCACAAAAACTGCGGTACTTAGGTGGTCATACATGTTACCTGAAGACTAAAGATTGTCTTCAAACTGATCCTGGGTCCAATACAACGCAACTTTTTGTAGCTGTCATATAAATGGTCATACAGATTCCATAACAACATTATTACAGGGCGCGCTATGCGCTCATTTATCTAACAACTTCTATGTCACGTTGTAAATTCGAAATTTCAAATTCACTCCTGCCTCGTTCAGAAACCGTGACAATTCTTCTAAGCAACTTGTCTTTATTACATGTAAGTGGATAAGGATATTATTGGAAGTTCGGGATCGAGACATTCGAAATTTAAAACTTTGATCTTTCATCCATATCGGTATTATGAACTGCAGAATATTTAATCATTATAATTTCATTACATATTCCTATGTATTTTTGATGTACCATAGATTTTCTAATATTGTAGTTAGGTACTTAATAGACGTACAAAAATATTTGGGCCACCAACCTTAAGTTTCGCATGAAGCCCTAGAACGGGCGGTTAAAGACGCGGCAAGGGGGTGGGTAAGAGGATTGCGTTTGACATGTAATACTATTGCGGTGCTGACTGTACTGATTATAGGGTGACCATGAAAACGTGAGCATCGAAGGACATAATTGATTTCGAATCATGGCCAATACACTACAGAACCCACTCCTAACACAACTAATTTAGCCTAACTAGAGGAACCCCTCCGTAATTTCAGTTGCTAATACTCTTAAAAAAATACCATGTAGATATAACAAGCAGTAGTAATAATTAGATTAATTAAACTAAAGAGCATCCGCGTGAAAAAGTCTAGAATGATGGTACAGTCTTTTTTTTTTCTTTTTTAACCGTGGGGGAAAATCCTTCATGGATGTTATGCCGGACTCCTACCGACTAAAAACCCCCACGGTAACGCCCAGAAGCCTATGGATGGGAGCCCCGGGTAAGCCCTCGGAAGGATGTCCCCGGACTCCCATCAGACCTACGGCTACAATTGCGGCCTCGCCTTGGGCTGTATAATTATATCTGTCTGATGTTAAACAGCCCTATTCCTTAGTAACCTTGTACGACACCGCATGGGAAGAGATGGGGTGGCCCAAATTCTCTTCCACCGCGCGGCACCTCGCGGCACTTTTCTCTCTCTACTCTACTAAATTAATATAAATATTATTTTTAGCAAATTTTAGTTATTGTAATAGTTTAAATTACTAGTGTAAAGCTCTTAAATTGAGGCTTATCTTTAAGAAAAATTGATAATTGCGACTGGATCTTTCATAGTTACTGGACTATTAAAGATCCAGTATCCAAATTACCAGTAAAGTTGATGGCCTTCTCTCTCTTCTTCTCAAATAATCTATGATTTATTTTGAGAGAGGTTACATGTCTTGACCAGAGAAGATGCGGGTATGATAACATTATGAATGAAATAAATTATTTATTTTAATCTTCTTTTCATAAAAGTCGGCTAGACACCGATTTTAGGACTTGTCCTACGACCTATAACTTCATAGTCACCCCTACTAAGAAGCCAGCGAGCAAACGGAAGTCAAGTCACAAAAGGCGGGAAACGAAACTGTAACGTTTCTAGTGACATTTGTCTACGTACCTTAAGTAGCTGCGCCGGGATCACTGGTGAGGCTTCCGCTTAATTAGATTCGGATTATACATAATATCTACTAGCTCATGTTAAGGGACAGTTTTATTGTAATAACGGAGAAAGAATACACGTATCAAACAAAAAACAAGAGGGCAATAACGGAAAAAATATGTAGACGATCTCAATGCGAGAGAAAGAACCAACTGGTTTGGCCAGTGTGGAAACAATAGGGCGAAGCCTCTCAACACTGGGAGAGGCCTATGTCCAGCAGTGGACTGTGACGTGCGCCTCCCTGTACCCGGGGCTAGATGGGGACACTATGGTCCCCACATCCCAAAGGGGGCCATCTCGAAGGAGATGGTCCTGGGTCTGCAGGGGTACGAGAGATATGCCTTTGGCAATCTCACCTCCGGCAACTAAAGACCCAAGATGACGTGCGTTTTCGTCGGTTCGAGTCCGACATAACCACCTTCACCGGCTCCGTAGGGGTGGTATCCGTGGAGATTTTCCGCAAAATAAAAATAAAAAAACAATGGACTGCGATAGGCTAATTGATTGATTGAGGATAAGGTAGAGAATGGAGATTTTGGGGCTCTACCAACATCTTCAGGGCTCGAACTACTTGCTGTACAACTGCTAATTGATGGTCGAGGTTCTGGAACAGGTTTTGTTCTCGGGGTTGGGAGAACAGTGTTATAGTCATTCCCAAATTAGCCAAATCACACAGAGAGAGAGATATATATAGAATAGGACCCTTTTTTACGTGCAGAAACCGTCGGAACCGGTGGGGGAGTTTATATCGGACTCGAGCCAACTAAACTGCAACCCGTCTGTGGGTCCTCGTACTAGGCCGAATTTGAGGTTGTCTTCGACATATCCCTCGCACCTCGGTTGACTCAGGGCCATCCCTACCGGAGACGAACCGGCCCTCCTCAACTCACCCCAGGTATGGAGAAGCGGGCATCCGCGCACCGTCGCCGTGAAATAGGAGTAATAGGAGCCACGGTTTATAAGTAGGTATATACTTTCCATACCAACTGGATTAGCGCGAGATGATTCATGGAATGGACCAGGGACAAAATGAAATCTAAATATTTTAACGGAATTTCAAATTATATTAACTGCTGCCCAAAAAAAGCTACTGAAACACCGGCAATATCAATAAAGTCTTAAATCCATATTGCCATACTAATATTATAAATGCCAAAGTAACTCTGTCTGTCTGTCTGTATGTTAAGCTTTCACGCCTAAACCACTAAACCGATTTTGATGAAATTTGGTATAGTACGTAGTAAGTAGTTTCATCAAAATCGGTTCAGTGGTTTAGACCTTGAGAAGGGACATAGGCTATGTTTTTTCGCGATAACCGACATCCACGCGGGTTGAGTCGCGGGCAAAAGCTAGTAAATTATAATCATGTAAATGAAATAATAAATCAATGAGAAAAAACGCAAAACGTACCACCATTCATAATTTCACGGCAATGACGATTGCACAAAATCCCGGTTCTACTTGCAACAGTTACAACGTATTAATGACATTTCAATTCAACACACAACAAAGCAATAATGACCATGTAATAATGCTCATAAAGAATTGGTCGCATGCCAAATGTGGGTGGACATCGTAAATCTATCAAACAAAAAAATAAAATGGCTGACCACAGCTGTCAATGAACATTGAGACGTCAAATTGCTGTCAATTTTATTTTGCCGCTGTCACATTCTTTTTTAACCTTTATTTCCTTTGCCATAAAGTATATTTTCGAATGTATTTTGATTTCATGACAGCAAATGTCTCGTTTTTTTTTTTTCATAAAAGAGACATTGGTCATTACTGCCAGTGTCACGGTCATTTCAAAGGAGTTCCGTGTGAAAGTAGTTATATTTGTAACAATTAATTTTATGGATATTTAGATGTAATTGTCGTGGAAAAAAGCGGACATGTGGGTGGATATTCTGGTATATTAAGATATTACTTCTTAGATGTAGTAATTTTTGTGGTTCCGTAGAGTGATTTAACGTAAATTCTTAACAAACCTACATTTTACAAACGATTTATTCGATACCACGTAATTAAGGCGCTATTTCCATTAATAACTTTTCCATGACTTGAATCTCTTTAAAAAAGATTTAATAATAAATAAGTAAGTATATTAAGAGTTACGGAATGCTTCGTTATAAGTAAAATACCAATAAAATCTATCAAAGTTATGAGTTTGTTGTTGAACAAAAATTCCCTATACTCAAAGCAATAATAATTGACATATTTTTATCACATTCTTAGCCAGAGAAGCAGTTACTTTAGATAGATAAACCAACCATTCTACAAAATTCTACGGTTGCTGTAGTCGTATGTGTACGTGTAGGTACCTACTGCAAATAAAAAAAAATCATTCATTGTTTCCAACAGTTCGTAAGAATGTTGGTAGATGGCACCACCGTCGCCCTTAAAGACGGATACAAAGAGAAGGAAAATTTGAAATGAATTAGGTGTGGCTCAATAGCTCAGTTGGAAGAGCATTCCCCCTGTAAGGGAAAGGTCGTGAGTTCAAGTCTCACTTGAGCATTTAATTTTTCCAATGTTTTTCGAATTAAATTAGGTCCCAAATTTCCAGTCTGTCTTCAAATATTTAAAAATCTCATTCGATTCACAATCAGTCAATTCCAGTAAGCATTATTCGAAATTCAAATGAAACTTCTGCATGATCGATTCGAATTCAGATTTTGTAATTGGAACACGTGCGTTCCAAACTTTGGTTTCTACGACCCAATTCGTGGGAACAAGAGAACAGGTGTCTGTTCGAAAACCAAATGTTTTCGCTGACAACGTACAAATCACGCGTCAGGAAATGAGAAAAAAAATGTCATTCCCATAGATTGGCGTAGGCTGGCAGGTTGGTTATTAAGGGGTGAACTTGTGTAGTATTAAGGGGATAATTATAATTAATTTCTAATATGAATTCACATTATTGGATTGTATTATCTAAAAGCGTCTAGTAGTTGTCCGTAGTTTGAGTAGGATATTATATTAACTATTTAATGATTACCCTGCGGTGGTTTTACTGCGATTTCCATATGGGGTTCTTCAAGAAGGGCAATAAGAGGTTCTAACAGAGTTGACAGCATTATTATAACGTCACAAATCCATAGGCCACGGTAACCACTACCCATCGGGCCCTCAATTCTAGGTACTAAAGCTAAACAATTGTCGTGTCGCCGCAGTCACCGCGAAAATGATAATAAATTTTAGACTTTATTTCTATACACCTAAAGTCCAAAATTTTATGAAAACAGTTTCATTATACTTTTTAAAATACTCTGCAAAAAGTCATTTCATTTTGAACTTTAAGTGTATCGATTTAAAGTCTATTATTATAACTATGCCGTTTTTTGCAGTGGCGGTGGCACCATAATGGTTTGGCTTTAGCAGATCGTGTACTTTTTTGCCTCCTAAGTGGTATAAAAAACCGTTGCTCAAAGAATGCGCTGCTTAGATGCACAAAAATTAAAAATAAAATTGGCGGGAAACCTAAGACTTAAATACGTTTATCGATATTCTAGAACGCACTTGAACTACACGGTTACACTTAATTTGGGTTTAGATACCACGGCGTAATGTGTCACTGAACAAAAAAACAAACAAAATAGTAGTCTTTGAGTGTGCGTAATGAGCCCAAACCGCATATTCAAATACAATATGGCGGCATGTCTGCAGTTCCACGTTTGACTTCGCTCCCAGACGCGTAACTCCCAGACTGTGCGGTACAAAAACAGTTATTTCCTGGTTGTGGAGAATATTGGTAGAAATGATCCTTTACGTTCTCCCACGGGATCGCGTTACCGTATACAGGATGTGTATCTAATGTCTGTGTCTAATATTGATTTTATAAATCAATAAATATGATATGTTTTTAGTAATATTTTCTTAAAGTAAGTATTTGTTTGGAACACAAAATGAATTGTACTTACTTGTACTGTTTCCGAAGTTATTTATTTTCATACTAGCTTTTGCCCGCGGCTCCGCCCGCGTGGATGTCGGTTATCGCGACAAAACATAGCCTATGTCCTTTCTCAAGGTCTAATCTACCCCTATACCAAATTTCATCAAAATCGGTTCAGTGGTTTAGGCGTGAAAGCGTAACATACATACAGACAGACGGACAGACAGACAGAGTTACTTTCGCATTTATAATATTAAAGTATGGAAGTATGGATTAGTAGTAGTATTATCATGGTGTACAATAAAGTATAAATAAAAAAAAAATAGACATGAAAAATATGATATTGTTGGACAGGAATAGATCACTATGAGACATAGCATACTTTGACATGTAGAGTCAGTTCAATTCTTCTTGTTAATGACTTCTTCAGCAAATCGCAACAATTTCGCCAAGACATGTAGAATTACAAAGCCGTTGAAATATTTTCAGTGCTATTCAAAGTAGGTATACTAATAACAAGCATGTATTATGGGTTCTAAAGTGCGAATAAACAAACTCAGATATGCTTTTTTAATTTTTTTAGATACACATATATTATAACAAAAAATATGCATGTCCATGCATACAAATTAAAAATATTTACACTGAGCGGGAATCGAAACCACCAACTCTCATTTACCAGTCGAAACGCTATACCGCTACGCCGTAGACGTCAACCTAAGGTGCATGTCAGTTTAAATAAATTTTATAATTACTTTGGTACTACCTGATGGTAAGCGATCACCGCCGCCCATGGACAGAGAGGAGTAACAAGTGCGTTGCCTTCCTAACAAAAGAGAGTACGCTCCTTTCTTGAACGTCGTATTAGTTCGGAAATACCGCTGGTGACAGTTAATTCCACAGTTTAGTTGTGCGAGGCAGAAGGGCACAGGTGTGGACTTTATTATTTGAATTTTAAAATTGCAACCACCCTGTATCACCACAAAGTATGCGGATTACACACAGGTGGTTCCGCCCCTCGGAATTCCGCACTTTTTGTCCGAATTCCGCAAAGTGCTACCGTGTAAGGATTTCCGAATCGAAAATAACTTTCTTTAATGCGGACATTTGTGTCTAGAAGCTGAATGTTAATTGCACTTCGATAATGAGTATTACAGAGTTCCGTGTGAGGCAGACATTTTGAAAATGATTATAACGGAACTTACAAAACGTCAAAAGAAAAAGATTTGTTTAGTAAGTAATTATAAAATTGAAGAGTTTGTTTGACCGTAATACTATTTTATGGAAGTACTTGTTCGATTTGACAAAATATTTTACCATTTGAATGAAATTTTCATAGCATTTCTTATGCTAACTTATTAAGTTCGAAATACATTGGGAAAAAGACAGACGGATATAAAGTGAAGAGAAATTTGAAGTGAGTCAGGTGTGGCCCAATAGCTCAGTTGGAAGAGCATTCCCCCTGTATGGGAAAGGTCGTGGGTTCAAATCCCACTTGAGCGCTCCTTTTTCCCAATGTATTTTGAATTTTACCATTTGATAGCTCAAAACCTTGTCAATTAATCAAAATGTGTATCAGCTAGTAGGCGAGGTTGATTTTTCCTCTGAAGATCTTCTTTACACTTAATGGAAATAAAAATATCGTTTCAAAATAAAAACAAAACAAGTCTAACTATTAACATCAAATGGCTATGAAACTATAAACTCATAATACTAAGAGTGTGTGCGTTAATCTCATGGGTTTATACACACGCACACACGCACTGACAAAATCTGATCGCATCACAATAATCCCCTCACTATCGAAATGCAAACGAGTAAGCACAGAAAAAAAAATCGCTCGAGTTCCAAGTCTCAGCCCTTTTCCATCACTGATGCGATTTTCTACCACTTGAAGACTTCACAATTCGAATCGTAACAAGCACCAACATACATTGACCTCCCTCTCCCCTCTCTGCTCTTATTTTACAGAACATTTTCCAGGTAATGGTTTGGATAGCAAAGGCCAACTTACAGTGGTGGTATTATAATACGGGTTTTACAGCACTTATCGACACCCCGTTCCGATTTGTTATCCGATCTTTATTTGTGTTAAAATGTTTGAATTTGGAACGAGTGGTGTGTGATTATCGTGAGGTGTTCTATATTTGAATGTTATTTGGGGAAAAGATGGAGTTTGATTAAAAAAATTCTGTTTGAGTACCTACATACGACTGTGTTTGAGCAAATCTCTTTTTTTTTAATTATAGGAGTGAATGATTTATTTCTAAGAATATGGTACATTGAGGTCTTTAAGTTATTACAGTGGTCATACATACCATAATAGATTTAGAAATAATATTTTATAATAATACTATAAAGTTTTACAATAATTATAAAGAATAATTTCAAATTAAGTAACGTATACCTACTACGTGCCACGTTACACATTACATTACATTGGTATTACATTAAAATGAGATTTCAATTATAACAGTGACAAAAGCTAGAAAGTAAACTTATCTATGTATTAACACTGTACAGGAATTGAACCCGCGAACCTTGACTTAGCACTCGAACAGTCTAATGCCGCACCACCCTGGTAATCAAAACATAAAACGATGTACGGATTATGATGTCACACTCTTTACTACCCGACTGCCGAAGAAAGGAGGGTAATGTTTTTCTTGTTTAGCTTCACAGCTTTTATGGAAGCAACATCATCTGACCACCCAAACTCTAGAAGAAACCCCGCGCCAAAGCCTCATCCGTCAATAAGCAGATTGCCCAACTTTCAGACTCTTTAACTTGATTTAAAAGTCCTCGATCCCTATACACCCAAATATTATGGTAAGTATAAAATCTTAAACCCACCAAACATCCTCAGCTTACCCCAATATGCTAAGAGGCGTGATGTTCCAAATCCGCGAGTAATCTCCCGATTAGTGGGTGTTGAACAACCGTGTAGGGAAGTAAGCCGTTGTTATCTCAACCCTTCGGCTGGCGACAGACGCAGGCGCAAATGATAAAGTGTTCTCACGATAAACAACTTTTGTGAGCGAGCCAAGTGTTGATAGCAAACTACTGGTGTAAAAGTTAGTGTCAGTAGAAATAATGGCTTGAGTTAAAAAGCTGGGTTCCATGCAAAAAACTTTTTTTAAGAAGATATCCAACGGCTCGTTACCGATTCCCCCCGAAATTCGTTTGTTCTTAAATTCCTTCGAAATTTAAAAACATGTACAAGCAAGCACAAAGGTCCGTATTCTAAATGATACTTAGGTCTGAATCTCGATTTGTATAAGGAATGCAGTGAGGACAGATTATAGAGACAATCTGTCAATTGTTCTCATCTATACCGGCTTCACAAGCGTTTTTTTTTTTTTTATTCTTAGGTAGCAGACAAGTACGCGCCACAGCTTACAAGGCATGGTTACCGTGATGATGTAAAATATATCGGAAAAATAAAATTCGATCCCATAATGTGTCTACATCAAAACAAAGCAACTACTAGATATAAAAACGTGCTACTCAATTATAATTATTACACAAACAAACACTAAATTAATTCTATGCACACTGCATTCAATTAGTCTTACTGTTTGGGCTAATGTTACCCCGCTACTAGGGTAACTTTGAACTCAAAAAGTTCGTTATCTCACAGAAAGAATAGGTACATAGTGTACCTTTATACCCGACTGCGCGTCGCAAGTGATCAATGATCATTTATTTCTTAAAAGACACAGGTTTATGAAATTTACTCTTCTCTGAAGCTCAGAAAATGACGGACTTCCATCCCTTATTTTACCCCTTTAGGAGCAGAATTTCCATAAACGCTTTCTTAACGCTGTGCTGTGCGTTGATAGACCACTATGTCAGTCAGTCAGTCAGTCACCTTTGAGTTATTTATATTTAGATAACCTGTGCCAAATTTCAACCAGATTTGTTCAGCTATCTGCGGTAGCCTAGTGGTATGGGTAATGGACTGCTGAGACGAGGTCTCGGGTTCGATCCCAGGTTTACCATGGCACACACCAATGACTTTTCGATGCTTTTCGAAGTTATGTGTGTATTTATCGCAGGTTTATAAGTGCCCGGTTGATGGCAATAGGCTCGCCACCTATTACATTGGGACCTAAACATAAACTGGCGAAATGTGGGTGCTAGCACCTGTGCCTACCCCTTCGGGGAATACAGGCGTGAGTTTATGTTTTGTTATGTTATGATGTTTGTTCAGCTATTTGTTTACATTTCACAATATTATGTAGGAATTTACCCTAAGTTCGAACTCACAGTACTTCTCTGCCATGATATTCCATCATGTTTGCGGATAGGTTGTGTTAGTGATTAGCGCGGGTATCGCGGTTCAATCCCGGTAATTAGCAGCCGCGGTTTCCCGGGGCTGTGCCAATATTTGACTGCCCGGAGAGTAATGAGGTAGTTGGAACGGAATTGCAGTAATTGCAGTTATTGAGTTTGTGTCTGGCAAGTAGGTATTTACGGATCAAAATAGAAGGGAAATTTGAATCAAATCGGGCGTGGCTCGATAGCCTAGTTGGTCAAGGCATTCAAGTTGGTTAAGGCAGGTAAGGGAACGATCGCGGGTTCGAGTCCCACATGAGAAGATTCATTTTTAGGATAGGATTACTAGTAAAACAGACGTTTTAACATAATCATCCAACTTATTTTTTTTTAATGGAGACACTAACATCTTCCATATTTTTTAGTGGGGCGTACCTTCGTAAGATATAAATTTGTTTATTTTATTCGTGGTCCCAAAATACTCCCCAAAAATTATAATTATATTTACAAGGGAAAAAGCGTCGGAAGCTTAGTGGTTAAGGAGGCCTTACGATCGAGAGGTCCCGGGTTCGAATCCTGGCCATTACACTACCGACGTGAACTCACTCCTAGCACAAGCAATTTAGCTTAGTTGGAGGGGTTAGAGGGAATATTAGTAACTTCGGTTCTAATATTCTTTAAAAAAACCCTAGGGATACAGTTCCGGTCCCGAAAAACTCCCAACCCATAGATACTTACATACGTACGGTCTACAAAAGAGATAGGTATACACCTTTTCATATAAAGTTGTATAGTACGTATCGCCTTTGTTAACGGTACCTCTAGTTCAGTTTGTGGAGCGGCTCATCGAATCAAAGGCCTTTGATTCCACCTGGACAAGGGATATGGGATTATCCTCTTTCGCTGGCGCAGCGGAGCAGGCTTATTGGAAGCAGAGCCATCTATAGTTTAAAAATGCATCAAAGATAGATCGTGATTCTTGACTAGCTAGACACTATGTACATAGTCTTAAAACAATAGTAGATGCACTAACTTTTAAACTCTCGCGTTCCATGGTATACCATGATCACAGTCTAACGATTCATACTACATACAGTCCGTCAACGAAGCCGTCTAGACAGAGCAATCGTGCGGGGGAGGGGAGTGGTGGGGGACGGGGTATTACTCGGTACATTTTACCCATACATTTTACTCGGTACTAATCACGTGTTTAATTTTTTTTCATGAATCGTTTTGTTTGTTAAAATTGTTTTTTTTTTCGTTTTCTATATTTAGCGATCCAAGATGGCGGACACGACATTTTCACAAAAATCGATATGGGTATCGTTTTCAGGGTTTTAGGGGTTGCCGATTACGAATATATCATCCATTTAGCGATCCAAGATGGCGGACTCGATTTTTTCACAAAATCGACATGGGTATCGCTTTCAGGGTTTTTGGGGTCGCTGATTATGAATATAACATCCATTTCGCGATCCAAGATGGCGGAATTGAAATTTTCACTAAAATCGATGTCGCTGATTGTGAATATAACATCCATTTCGTGATCCAAGATGGCGGACTCGAAATTTTCACCAAAATCGATATGGGTATCGCTTTCGGGGTTTTTGGGGTCGCTGATTGTGAATATAACATCTATTTTGTGATCCAAGATGGCGGCCTCGAAATTTTCACCAAAAGCGATATGGGTATCGTTTTCAGGGTTTTTGAGGTTGCTAATTACGAATATATCATCAATTTAACAATCCAAGATGGCGGACTCGAAATTTTCACCAAAATCGATATGGGTATCGCTTTCAGGGTTTTTCGGGTCACTGAATACGAATCTATCATCAACTTAGCGATCCAAGATGGCTGACTCGAAATTTTAACTATAATCGATATGGGTATCGTTTTCAGGGTTTTTGGGGTCGCTAATTACGAAAATATCATCAATTTCGCGATCCAAGATTGCGGACTCGAAATTTTCACTAAAATCCATATGGGTATCCTTTTCAGGGTACTCGGGTAGCTTACTACGAATATATTATTCATGTAGCGATACAATATGACTGGATGGATTATTTTAAATCGAAATCGAAATCGAAATCGAAATCGAAATCGAAATCGAAATCGAAATCGAAATCGAAATCGAAATCGAAATCGAAATCGAAATCGAAATCGAAATCGAAATCGAAATCGAAATCGAAATCGAAATCGAAATCGAAATCGAAATCGAAATCGAAATCGAAATCGAAATCGAAATCGAAATCGAAATCGAAATCGAAATCGAAATCGAAATCGAAATCGAAATCGAAATCGAAATCGAAATCGAAATCGAAATCGAAATCGAAATCGAAATCGAAATCGAAATCGAAATCGAAATCGAAATCGAAATCGAAATCGAAATCGAAATCGAAATCGAAATCGAAATCGAAATCGAAATCGAAATCGAAATCGAAATCGAAATCGAAATCGAAATCGAAATCGAAATCGAAATCGAAATCGAAATCGAAATCGAAATCGAAATCGAAATCGAAATCGAAATCGAAATCGAAATCGAAATCGAAATCGAAATCGAAATCGAAATCGAAATCGAAATCGAAATCGAAATCGAAATCGAAATCGAAATCGAAATCGAAATCGAAATCGAAATCGAAATCGAAATCGAAATCGAAATCGAAATCGAAATCGAAATCGAAATCGAAATCGAAATCGAAATCGAAATCGAAATCGAAATCGAAATCGAAATCGAAATCGAAATCGAAATCGAAATCGAAATCGAAATCGAAAGGATGATTTTTTACCAAGTCTCAGAATCGGCCTTATAGTTTCGGAGAAAAGTGGCTGTGACAGACAGATATGACGAATCTTTAATGGTTCCGTTTTTGCCATTTGGCTACGGAATCCTAAAAAGGGAATAATCATGTAAAATGCATCTCCACAGTTGACGTAACGATCTCGACACGATTAACTTATATCTAATTTAAGTGCTAGTCAGTTAGCGAAGCCTCGGTAGCTAGGTTGGGCAGCTAGAAAGAAGCATCTGATGAATCCATGTTTGTGTTTATAAAGGTGACCCTCTTTATTAAGACTAACTTCAGGCTACCATCAAACAAACTAAAGTATTATATTTGTCCTATACCTGTATAGCACAAATATGATCTTATAGTCGTTTCGAATAAAAAGAATTTCAGCTCAGTTTCGAAAGCAATATCATCTGGAAGTAATAATTTGGCGAAAGATTTTTTTTTAAAACCACCATACATTTAATTAGTCCCATGTCCCATGCATTATCAAAAAAAAAATATTTTCTTTCGCCAGATGATTTTGTTATCAAAACTGTGCCCAAATTCTTTTTATCCGAAACGACTATAACCCAGTATAAAAAAAGACGTGGCAAAATCGTGTCGTATTCGTGACATCTAAACGTCATTTTAACTCAAAAGCGAACACACCCTTGAGTGCTAACTTTACATACACGTGTAATTTATATGTCTGTATGTTTGTCTGTATGTTTTATGTAGTTCAGGTCTACATCAAAGGTGGTGTAATGAGGGCGAGGGTCCTTTGATCCTCGCGACACTCATCAGCTAAATAGTAGGCATTCATTACTACGTAGATAGGAATAAGTATTGTGTGCATAAGTGTTCGCGTGACGGCAATAGACTCGCCCCCTATCACGGGGCACCGAAAATCACAGTTGGCGAAACGTGGATGTTAATACACCTCTGCGCACCCCTTTGGATATTTACCGGCGTGAATATATGTATGTAATGAAGTGCCAATCTTATTTAGTTACTGGTGTATATTAAAGAGACATAATATCATACAGGATGTATTTTTGAAACGGGACAGTAAAGGCAAGCAAGAAAATCCAATTTCTAAATGATTAAATTTCTTGTTTTGGGTAGAAATAATAATAATAATAAATATTCCACAACATTCTACACAATGCTATCTAGACCCATGGTAAGCTTTTTATAGCTTGTGTTATGGAATCTAGAATGCTGATAAACATACTTATATACTTTTTTTTGTAAATACGAACACATTATACATAGAAACACCCAGACCAATGTAAATAGCCATATTCATGCATACAAATATTTGCACTGAGCGGGAATCGAACCCGCGCCTTCTGCGTGGCAGTCGCGTGCACTACCGCCACGCCACAGAGACGGCAGAGGGTATACTTTGCTAAGAAGTAAATAAAAATAGTTTTTACCTGCAAATTTCCAGTTTGCTGCTAATATAATGTATGTTGTTCTTAGTATGAGCTGAGAATATTCGTGTCAGTTACGAATTTCTGGTAAAATGTCTTCTAATAGTGAAAAATGGACATAATCCATACTAATATTATGGATGCGAAAGTATCTCTGTCTGTCTGTCTGTCTGTCTGTCTGTATGTTACGCTTTCACGTCTAAACCACTGAACCGATTTTGAGGAAATTTGGCATAGGGGTAGATTAGACCATGAGAAAGGACATAGGCTATGTTTGGTCGCGATAACCAACATCTACGCGGGTGGAGCCGCGGGCAAAAGCTAGTAGAAGCATAATTGTCAATAATCAAAACGCGGGCGCAGTTCAAAATATTATCTCAAAAAATTAGGGAAGGTCACCTAAGAACATTTTGCTGTTACTGCGATGCTTAAGGTTCCTTTACTGCCTCGTTTCAAAAATACAACCTGTATATCTAACTGATGTTATAATACTTACTTCCTCTACTAATATTAACTAACATAACATAACATAACATAAACTCACGCCTGTATTCCCCGAAGGGGTAGGCAGAGGTGCTAGCACCCACATTTCGCCAGTTTATGTTTAGGTCCCAATGTAATAGGTGGCGAGCCTATTGCCATTAACCGGGCACTTATAAACCTGCGATAAATACACACATAACTTCGAAAAGCATCGACAAGTCATTGGTGTGTGCCATGGTAAACCTGGGATCGAACCCGAGACCTCGTCTCAGCAGTTATTCCATAAACAGACTTATAATCAACATATCTTCAGCAATATTTCAGAGTTTTCAGCCCACAAGTAGCAAGAAACGTCGTCTTGCTGAAAATCAATAGAGAGGGGACCGCAAGAGGGGCCGAGAGGGCGCGTGTCCCCCTCCCCTTTGCCCCCTTGCTCCCTGCGCGGTCAGTCGGAGCACCTCGAGGCTTGACTCTGTTCAGGTCTTTAGGTTTCGAGGCATTGAAAGGTAATTGCATACAACTTTTGATATATAAAGCCTTTGTGTTAGTTATGGAGTTTTAAAAAACATGGATTTTGTTATGTTCGAAATTTAAATACTGTGAAATAAAACTATTCTCATTATCGTTATTTATTCGTTATTTTATTTTTTATTTGGTTTTATTTAATTAGTAGCTTTTGCCCGCGGCTCCGCCTGCGTGGATGTCGGTTATCGCGACCAAACATAGCCTATTTCCTTTCTCATGGTCTAATCTACTCCTATACAAAATTCCATCAAAATCGGTTCAGTGGTTTAGGCGTGAAAGCGTAACATACAGACAGACAGACAGACAGAAAGACAGACAGACAGAGTTACTTTCGCATTTATAATATTAGTATGGATTTGTTAGTAGGTATCTGTTTAAGTTCTGACGAACGGGGCTCTGATGAAGGCTTCCCTTTCGGGATTCAGTCGCTCCCGTAAAAGCAGGTCAAACCAAATCATTCCGCAAGCAATAATACTATTAGGTAAATAATTTTCGTATATACATACGAAAATTTGTATTGGCAACCCTGACAATCAATGCGTTCTATCGTATATTTCTGCAGTCATTATATAGATAACATGTGTCCTCGGGTTATTCCTATTTCCCTATTTTAACGTTTCCCCCAAAGAAGGTATTCCATAAATATGTATAGACATTTGTTCTTGTTTCCCTCCGAAATTTAAAAATTCGTAGATACAGTCTTACCTATAGAACCAAGCGTTTCAGTGACTCATTACTATGCCGCACCACTAAGACCTGGAACTTCCTGCCAGCTCACGTGTTTCCTTCTTCCTGTAGTCCCGGGTCCTTTAAGCGGGGCGTGAAAAGGCATCTGATGAGGCCGTCAAGCTGAGTGCCACCATTGTTAACATGGTACATGTTTATGACGGTAACCCTCTTTCCGAGACTTTGCCTTTAGCTTACCATCAGGCGAGGTGAAGTCCAATTAACGTGTCCTTTTTAAAAAAAATACAGTCAAGCACAACTTACTTAATTTTGCATTAAGCAATTCTGGGACACAGTTTCCGCTTTATTTTTCCTTAAAATGATTTAACAATGATAAAAACACTGTTCGTACCTATGTAAACAAAAGACACAAAACAAATTATGTATCTGTAACAGGAAAACACACAATAGAATGAAAAAGAGGTGTCAATATGGTAAACTCTTTTGGACCTTATTGTTAGCAAGGTAGGGTATATTTTAGCTTGTCATCAGAGGTATAAGATATGGCTTCAGTCGGTCTTTGACCTGGCACATACTACGAAGTACATAAACGGTTAAAATGAGTATTTATAACGCGTAGATAGATCATTATGTAGTAATCACAAACAATATCAATTTATAAGTTAAGTTACTTTTGTATTATTATCTGTGGTTAAGTAAAGTAACTTCCTATTCTTTTTTAGGGTTCCATACGACCAACACAACAACTTTTTAGAGGTATGTTTTGTGACGGGGGTTTTTTAAATTTTTAATTTAATTTTTATTATTATTTTTAATCATCCACCCAATAGTAACTGATTTGACTATAAAATTTTATGACGTTACTAAATCTTTTTCATACAAGTTACCTCATAACTTATCGTTTTGACGTTTAGTAAAAAGTAATTATATTTTCTGAAGTTTACGCGAATGTCACTCATTGAAATAAAACCACTTTTTACGGATTCTATCGCGATATATTTGTTATTATTACTTTTAAACCCGACGTTTCGGCTGCTTTGCAGCAGCCATTTTCGCGGTGTGACTCACGACGATAACTTATACTTCAAACTATGTGACAACTACCATCGTGAGTCACACCGCGAAAATGGCTGCTGCAAAAGCAGCCGAAACGTCGGGTTTAAAAGTAATAATAACAAATATATCGCGATAGAATCCGTAAAAAGTGGTTTTATTTCAAAAAGTAATTAATTTGACTAATCAGTAGAATACCCAATAAAATTGTGACTCTTAGGTTATCGGTTAAAATCGCTTTTTTTAATTTATGACTCCGCGAACGACTTCGGTGTCATGTCAATTACATAACTCAATAAAGTCGACAAGTCTCTCTGGCTCAAGCTTTTCTCTCGGGTTTTGGAGGTTAGACGGTAGTCACTCTCTGATCTTCGAGGCGAAAGTCTTGATTGCAACTGAGACTATGAAAAATGCTGAAATTTAAAAACATCTTGTTATTCAAGTCTCGCTTAGATATAAAATCTTGCATTTATTTGATGCATATGGGTGTTAAAACACCTCTGCCTACCCCTTCGGGATTTACAGGCGTGAGTATATGTTGTTGTTTGATCGCAATCGGTTAAGTAGAACTAGATATATGAACAAAAGTCGCTATAATCGTCATTCACGCAGGCGGAACCGTGTTCATCAGCTAGTGTAGTATTATAATCAGTTGGGAGACTAATTAACCTAGTTCTGAGTTCGCGCACCCGTCTCCTGAGAAATCCTCAGACATAGTATTCTTTAAACTTACTGAAAACTTCTAGTTTTTCAGCCATTCACGCGAGCTAGACTCTAAGTTTGGCTGGAGACAGCTTTTATTTAAGTAATTTACCTTAAGTATTCTTGAAGAAAGCAGTTATATAAGTATATTATAGTGGTATTTCTGTTATGTGATAGATTAGTGAGTAAAGTTCAACAAACTGAGGTTATTAAGGTACTAGCTTTTGCCCGCGGCTCCGCCCGCGTGGATGTCGGTTATCGTGACCAAACATAGCCTATGTCCTTTCTCAAGGTCTAATCTACCCCTATACCAAATTTCATCAAAATCGGTTCAGTGGTTTAGGCGTGAAAGCGTAACACAGACAGACAGACAGAGTTACTTTCGCATTTATAATATTAAGTATGGAAGTATGAATTCAATCAATCAACCTATTGCAGTCTACTTATTAGAGTATTAGTACGCTAGTACAATTTTCTATTCTGTGTTATTAGCATTGATATACAAATGTATGTGTATACAAATGTAATGTATACAAATGTAATGTATACAAATGTATATCAATGGGTATTACGTAGAACATTTAATTGCAGAGCAGGACCGCATTATCATCCTTGCGTTATCGCCGCTCATTGTAAATATTTGTCCGAAGCCTTGACCTCGGCTTATTAATATTGTGACTTGATTTTTCAGCCATATTGGGAGCTACTGCCAAGCAGAGTAGAGGAAGATCATAAGACTTAAATTATTAGAAACCAGTAGTGGTAAACCACGGAGGACAGAATATGATTATGTGGTTTGACAGCCTCTGTGGCGTGGCGGCACAGTGCAAATATTTTTATGCATGAATATGGCTATTTGCATTGGTCCAGGTGTTTCTGTGTCTGAGGAGGGCCAGACCGTCAGGGATGGCACTGGGTCAGCCGGGGTGCGAGGGATATGTCGATGACAACCTCACCTCCGGTCTAGCACCAAGACCCACAGTCGGCGTGCGGTTTTAGTCGGTTCGAGTCCGACATAACCTCCTCTTCCGGCTCCGGCAGGGGGGGTATCCGAGGGGATTTCCGCACGAAAAAAAAAAGGTGTTTCTGTGTAAGTATAATGAAAACAAAAAAAGTATCTAAGTTTATTTATCCGCATTCTAGATTCCATAACACTAGCTTGTTAAGCTTACCATATGGGTCTAGATACCGTTGTGTAGAATGTTGTGAAATATTTATTTATTCAAATTTATTTATTTGAAATATAACATAAAATTCTTTAGGCTCCTTTTTTAAGTGTGGTAGGTAAACGCACATAATCATATTGTCAATAAAACACATAGTATTGTCAATAATGTTATGGATTCCTGCAACCGATTCTACTGATTCGATTCCTTCCCAGCAACTATAGTCAAGCGGGGACTAAAGACAGTGACGGCTGAAAAGTACGTAGGTAGGAAAATAGCCCCATTAAATCACGATAGGATCTGATTTAGTTATTTCATTGTGTAACATTCGTGTGAACTGAGAACATTATGGGTTACGTTATTAACCCTGTCAATGCTAATGACATAACCTATAACGATATTGTCGTCTGAAGCTGAAAATTATGAAGTTATCGTTGTGTGTGTCGAGCAAAACGCACCAATGGCGTCACACCGGGGCCGTGACCCCGCCAATGACGATAGGTCACGCCCTATGTAATTACTTATACGAGGGAGGACACGTAGAAAACGTCGCTGAAAAGCTACAATTTTTACAAAATATTTGCGTCATTTTACTATATTTTTTTGCACACACAAGATAAAAGAAAGAAAACTTATTGTTTATTATCAAATTTGTTTATACAGAACAATAAGTTTAAGATTTCAGTTGATGTTTATGTAATGTCCGCATCTTAGATCCGTATCCGCGTTCTTGATAATAACACAAGCTAGTTAAGTAATACTTGGGTGATTTTCAACAAGTGATTTTTTTGTATCATTTCGGTGAGATTTTTCTATTACAATGTCTTGTTAATATATTTTGTAACAAAAATAAACTTTTATCTTATTTGTAACATATGCGTGAGTGGACATCATGTTACATCAAAACTTACTGAAATATTTAAGATTGAATTTTTGGGAGCCCACAGAAATGAAAAGTGTCCACTGAAATGATAAATCGTCCACCGAAATGACTAGACTGTGCACCGGAATGAAATTAGCCCACTGAAATGATACAGCCAAGGACATCATTTATTTTTTAGGAGGATTCCGTAGATTGTCTGAAACGAATCTAAATAAATTCCATAGAGATATCACTAGACTGTATTTGTGATATTTATTAAATATAAGATCAAACTATTATATTAGAGAAAAAAGTTAATTTTTTTGCGGAACGAGTGTTGTGTTTTTACCCGACTGCGCGACGCAAAGGAGGATAATGTGTTTATCAGTCTATGTATGTATGTTTGTTTCTATGTAGAGACCAAATGCATAGGCCGATTTTGATAATTCTTACGTCAATCGATTCGTCTTAACCTTGCGAGTGTCACTAGAAACATGACAGTAATCAAAATTCACCACGGCGACAACCAGACGCCATATTGTCAAAATGAAAAAAAAGTCGATGAACTATGTCAAGTGGGGTGTCATTGAATAGGTATTTTAAAATCATTTTTAGGTTCCTTATATCATTTTTCATTTAAAATAATAGTTTAGAATATATAACGATTTAAAGTTGTTTAACGAAACAATCCCCTTCGGCCATGTACGAAACCAAGTTTCGAAACTAGTTTCTAAATAAGAATAATATTTCTTCTTTCGAAATTGGTTTCGGTAAAAGAAAAAACATTCTGAATTCGAAACTGGTTTCGAGAAAAGAATATTATTTCGTCTTTCGAAACTTTCAAATCATACATAATCTAGTCTAACATAAAATATATGTAGGTACATACAAGAAGTAAGACAAAAGTTGAGGTTCCCATCGCTAATTTTCTTAGTTATTTATTTTAAGTTATAAGTTTTTATTTCAAGTATAAACGATATGAAGGAAATTAAAAGGAGATTACAAAAAGATACATGTCATATCATAACTAAAAAGTAAGTATAAAATAAAAAAAATATTAAAAATTAAAAAAAACCCGACTGCCACTGAAAATACCGAAATAAGTTTGATAGCAGGCGGTACCCATTTGCCAATCATAAACCGAAAGAAAATTAATGGGTACCGGCTGCTATCAAACTTATTTCGGTCTTTTCAGTGGCAGTCGGGTTTTTTTATTTACTGGTAATAATAATAGTGTTCTGTATGTAAAACTTCAAAATGTACTAAATCAACTCTTATATTTTTACGATACAATGATTTAATAAGAAAAAATATAAAAATAATGTAAGTATGTTCAAAAGAGCTAAACACTTCATCTTCTACAAACATAACAAAAAAAATAGATCACGTTATCATAAATTATTGTAAACAGTTTGGCTATATAATCCGATTATGTACTTATGCGAAAAAAATGAAAATAGCGCAATCACTAGTCACTATTGCAACAGATTGAATGAATTCAATGAATCGATCCTGCTTCTTTTTTTCTAGCATATCTCTCCCTGTCTTTTCGAAGAAACTCTTCGCGTGTGACGTCATTGCTCTTAAATCTCTCTTTTCTTCTTCTTTCATATAACCTTCTTTTTTCTAACCTTTCCTTTCTGGTCTGTAGCTTAGGTCGCGGCATCCTAAAATCCAAATCATAATTTTTAAACATTGAACTGATGTTCAATGTTTAAAAATTATGATTTGGATTTGGATATTAGGATACTTCTAGACAATGTGTATTCTCAACGATAATGTGATCATTATCGTTGAGAATACACATTGTCTAGAAGTAAGTACATCTATTATCCATTTTCTAACAAGATATTTTAAACTGTTTTTTTATTGTATTGTGATAAATAAAAGAAAAAAAACAAATATTAACACATCAAATTAATCCCAAATATCGAACCTACAATATCTAGAATTATCTCACCAAATGTTTATGATTTAATCTTAGACTTAAGGATCTCTAAAACTTATGATTTTATCATTTCTAAGTTAAATTTCATTTAAGTGGACTGTTGTCGGTATTACAGTCCACCGAATCCACTGAAATGATAACACCGAGGTGATAAAAATAATAAGTTTTACATTTAACTCCGATATTAGAATTAATATTAAAATGTCAACACTGCTGTAACAAAACATATCTTACGGCGAATTTAAAACACAATTTTGAAATAAATTGAATGAACCTAACACGAGCTATAACGGCCACAGAAATGACACTATTTTTGTCCTCATATCACTGAAATGATATACTTACTTTTCGGGGGGAATCCACGATGATTTTGTGACGCGTTCGTGCGCTCCAACGAATGGAGGTGGCCTGATTCGAAGTAAGGAAAGGCACGGGGGGCCCAAAAACGCTATGTTGACGAAGTTACTCTACTAAAACTTACTGTCCACCAAAATGATAACTTTTTACAGGACAAAAGTAGACTGTTTAATACAATGTATAAGAAATAAGATAAACAAACAATATTAGTTTTTTTCTATGGGTCATATTATAATTTATTCATACAAAATTCGATTTTAGTCCAAATGTTAAATACAACTGCAGGGCAAGATATTTTACGAGTGAAATTCGATTCAGGACAGGTCACCGAAATGATAAAATGACACTTTGTAATTAATTTTTTTTATGTAATAGAGGACATTACTCATCAATTTTTTTTGCCATGGTAGAGAAGTACCTATTATACTATGAAAAGTAATCAAAATCGTAAAACCAACACATTGCACTACCGTTCTCAGGCTTGCCGTGTATTTTTTTTGCTTTTGATATTCACCCACTTACCATGTGTATACCGTTATAACTTAATTTCAAGATTTTAGAACTAAATCTTTGACGGTTGCGAGTTCGGTTACCACTCTGTGCAAGTATATTAATCAATAGGTCTGTCGTAATCACACGTGTATAGCGTTGATTACCACCCTCAATGGCCTCAGTGGTAATCATCAACTTTACACACTTGTACGATAATGTACTGTTGGTTAATTTTCGTCGAAATGGCGCTACATCCCAAAACATATACTTATTTTAAAAAGTAAAGTTATTAATATTATGGTTATAAAAACCCCCATCAAAAACCACACAGCACCGTTATCAACCCTCCATCCACTACTAAGAAATGAAACCACAAAAATATCAACAAAAACCTCTAATATTATCTGTGGCTATATATTTCATCTCGTCACGCTATCCCATAGATACGGACACGGCACTCCGGGGAGTCATTCCCCTGGCTTACGGGTTTTTTCGGACACTTTACGGGATATTATACTTATCAGTAGCACTTGAGGATATTTTTTATGATATATTAATGTATTGAGTGTTCCGGGTAAGTATTTATTAGGAAAAACATCTTATTAAAGACTATCTATGCCCGTGACCACGCCGTGTGGACTTTTTTTTGGGTTTGGATGTTTTTGCGCGGAACGCTGATTGTTTTTCTAAAATAAAGTAGCCTCAGTTTTGCCTTATAACAGCAGCAATAGTCTTTGCTATTATAGAGATTATCCAAGTCAAATAGATAGGAATACAGACGGTACAAAACTCAAACAAATTTAGAATTTTTGAAAATGTGATAAACTTTGCAACCGACCGAGAAAATCTACTATTACAACTGAATCGTAAGGGTTATGCCTGTACGATTTCAAATTTTCCTCATCCCTCATCTAAAAATAGATCCTATGATGAGGTATTTATGTTTTTTTTTGTGTGATAGGCTACTTTGAGGTGGTAAGTACTTACTCTTAAGTGGCTATCAAAAGGGTCAAGGGAAGATCTGCACACCAACGACACGAGGAGAGCTACCGAGAAACACTGCGGTAACGTCTCCGTTACCCAAGGTGCACAACGTGGTGGTTTCACCTCCCCTCCTGTCAGTGGGAAAACCAAGGGCTTGTCCTACATTCTTGTCTGCACTGACGGCACAAAAACTCTCTGTTCTTATAGGGTCAACAGCACGAATGTGACTCCCCTGGTGTTGCACACGTACATAGGTCACGGGAACCGCTTACCATCCTACCGAGAACCTCATAACTGTAGTAACTAATGCCTCTAAATAAGAGGTATCAAGGAAATATCCATACTTCCATGTTAATATTATAGATGCGAAAGTAACTGTCTGTCTGTCTGTATGTTACGCTTTCACGCCTAAACCACTGAACCGATTTTAATGAAATTTGGTATAAGGGTAGATTGGACCATGAGAAAGGACATAGGCTATGTTTTGTCGCGATAACCGACATCCACGCGGGCGGAGCCGCGGGCAAAAGCTAGTCTTTTTATAAAATTTCCGAACGCCTACTGTAGCAATGGACGAATGATCTCATCTCTCTTATCTATAGCGATAAGTTGAAGAAAACAGCGGCCGTTTATACGCACATAATGTTTATCTACGGCCATGCCTCTGTTATCTGAAATATAATAATATTAACTCATCTCCTTGGGTTTGTCTGTATCGAGGAAATAGGTTAAATAAATAGGCTGTGCACCAGGGGGCCTATTTTCAGCAGTGTACTGCAGTGAGCTAATGTATTGATTGATTCATTGAATGCATCAGAAGTGTACTGCAGACCCCGTAAAAACCATCTAATGCCTGTCTTGAAGACATGGGATATCCAGAGAATACGTTATTGTATTGTATGTAATTACTAGCTTTTGCGTGTGGCTTCGCCTGCGTGGATATCGGTTTTCGCAACAAAAAAATTCTCAAAAGACGTAGGTGTACGAAGTTTCATGCTTCTAACTTTGAAAATGATGAACTTTCCATATAAACATTTATCACCTATTTTACCCACTTAATTGAAGAAATTTTTACAGCATTAAGTATGCTAACTATACAAATCAAATACATAGGGAAAAAGAATCTTCTCGGGCGGGACTCGAACCCGCAGTCTTTCCCTTACAGGGGGAATGCCTGACCAATTCGGCTACCGAGACACGCCCGATATGATTCAAATTTCCCATCTTATACGTCTTTGAGGCGACGTGGCGTCATCTACCGATTTTCTTACGAACTATCGGAATCAATGAATGATGTTACAATCATTTTTAAACATTGATTTTTAATGATTGTAACATCATTCATTGATTCCGATAGTTCGTAAGAAAATCGGTAGATGACGCCACGTCGCCTCAAAGACGTACTATAAGATGGGAAATTTGAATCATATCGGGCGTGTCTCGGTAGCCGAATTGGTCAGGCATTCCCCCTGTAAGGGAAAGACTGCGGGTTCGAGTCCCGCCCGAGAAGATTCTTTTTCCCTATGTATTCGATTTACCCACTTAGTAGTTAAATTTTGGAAAACGCTGATGCACGTGTTCATTTATTTCTTAAAAGACACAGGTTTATGAAATTTTGTGCATTTAGCTCTGAAAATAACGAACTTTCATACAAACTTCCATCCCTTATGGATCCCCCTTTAGTAGCAGAATTTCCAAGAATCCTTTCTTAGTGGATGCTTACGTCATAAAATGCATCTACTGTCAAAATTTTAAGTTTGTAGGTCCAGCGGTTTAGGCTCTGCGTTGATGAATCGGTCAGTCAGTCCGGACAAGTAATTTTATATGTATAGATATTTTAAGCAAACCTACTTAATAACAAAGTTTTGATGTATCCATTTTCAATGATGTCAATTGATGCAACCAGTAAGACATTAATTAAAGATTAGGGTGTCCTTAAGTCAGAGTTCATGTTAAGACACAAATATTATGTATACCTACTGTGTACTCAACTCGTTACCTACCTCGTACCAATTATCAGAATAATCAGTCAACTAGAAGAGGGTAAAAAACCAAATTAAGATCCAAATACTTCGGGAAAAATGAAATGCTCAAGTGGGACTTGAACTCATTACCTTTCCCTTACAGGGGAATGCTCTTCCAACTGAGCTATAGAGCCACACCTAAATCACTTTAAATTTCCCTTATTTTTATATCCGTCTTTAAGAGCGATAATAAATGCTATAAAAATTCATTAAAAAAAAAGAAAACCTTTTATTTATTGTAAATATCCTTGGTGAACAATAAATAATTTTTTATTTTATTTATTTATTATTTAAAATTAAGATCATTTTGAGTACTCTGTACGTCAATATGTTTCTGATACTTTTTTATATATTATAAGACACGTCAATTTGACTTCACCTCGCCTGATGTTAAGCAAAGGCAAAGTCTCGGAAAGAGGGTTACTATCGGAAATATGTACCATGTTAACAGTGGTGGCACTCAGCTTGTCGGCCTCATTAGATGCCTTTTCACGCCCCGCTTAAAGGACCCGGGACTGTAGGAAGAAGGAAACACGTGTGCTGGCAGGGAGTTCGAAGTCTTAATGGTGCGGCATAGGAATGAGTCACTGAAACGCTTGGTTCTAGCTGGTATACTCTGCATCGTATATGGATGGCATCTTAGCCCTGCACGTGTCGTCCTGTGAAGGAAAGGAGAGGGTGGGACTAATTGGAAGAGCTCGTCAGAACTTTCACCGCTGACTGTAGTTACCTACTGGTTTTAGAGGTGGGTTAATTTCATGACCAAGATATCCCAATAAAAACGGAAGATGTTGTCACCATACCCAAGTAATGTTGAAATACATACAGCAAGCTGATAAACTTTGACAGGAGATAGCAGGCGGGAGAAGTAAACAAGTTGACTGTAGGCATCCATTTATTTAGAGCACAGTATTTTATTGTTTATACTTACTAAGTTTTAAAGCATACGTACTGACATAGGTACATTGCATGAATATTTGTTGAATACATTGTATACTAGCTTTTGTCTACGGCTCTGCCGGCGTGGATGTCGATTAACGCGACCAAATACAGCCTATGTCCTTTCTGATGGTCTAATCTACCCCTATACCCCTACATCAAAATCGGTTTAGTCGTTTAAGCATGAAAGCGTAACATACAGACAGACAGAGCTACTTTCGCATTTATAATATTAGTAGAGATAATGTAGGATGTAGGTGTAATGTCCTGAGGAGGGCCAGACCCTCAGGGATGGCCGATGGCCCTGGGTCAGCCGGGGTGCAAGGGATATGTCGAAGACAACCTCACCTTCAGTCTAGCACGACAACCCACAGACGGCGTGCAATTTTAGTCGGTTCGAGTCCGAAATAAAACTCTCCGGCTCCGGCGGGAAGGTATTCCAGGGAGTTTCTGCTCGTAAAAAAAGGTGTCATGTATATTATATACTTACAAGTACGACACGCAATGAAAGTTGTGAATTTTCTTTCAGGGTAAGGTGACAGTCACTTCTATAAAACTGTATAAGCTAAATAAAAAGGAGAAGAAAGAGTGTCCGGTTGCCGAGGTGCAAATAGGATACTAGACGATGCTGATCTACCCAAGCCAAGGATCCATAGTCACACCAAATGGTATTATAAATGCGAAAGTAACTCTGTCTGTCTGTTAGGTACATTTTCACGCCTACACCACTGAACAAAAGGTCTTAATAATAAAAGGCCATATTGAATAATACACTTGTACTTTTCCACTGAGTTTAATTTAATTCCTGAACTTGACCGGTTTCGCCTTACGGCATTCTCGTAGGTTCAGGAATAAAAATAAACTCAGTGGAAAAGTACAAGTGTGTTATTCAATATGTGTAGTAGATTTCACCAAGTACCATCAATCTCCAGTATAAACAGTCTAAGATGGCCACTTTGTTGGAATCATATTAGGAAAATATTTCGTCTGTTACACGATATTTAAATGAAATTAGGATCTGCATAGTAAACTAATTGTTGTGATTCTGCTCTTTTAAGTGACCATTTTGAGAATTTAATAGGAATCTATTGAGATTTATTGAAAATTCAAAAGATGCTCCTTTTAAGCAGAATTGGGTATCCTACTGACTATAGTCAATTTTTTTTTTTTATTAGTTTTTTAATTAATTTAATTTATTTATATATAAATTTAATTAGTTAGTTAAAGTAGTCAAAGTAGATACCAAATTTGGATAGGTAGAGGGGGGAACACGACTGACGGTGGAGGTGAGCGCTGATGCATCACAAGGTGGCCACCCTAAACCTACACCTGGGTCGCAAGTCCCAGGCGCCGTCACAGTGTTCCTCTCTGTACCACGCCATGGACCCGGCGACCGCACGGTGAATCCATGGAATGCTAAGAACCGGAGCTCTACTAAACGTCAAAACGATAACTTATGTATGAGGTAACTTGTATGTAAAGAGATTTGGTGACGTCATAAAATTTTATAGTCAAATCAGTAACTAATAAAGGTTGGGTGGATGATTAAAACTAAATAAAAACTGAAAAATAAGAACCGACGCAATTTTTACCGTTTTTTTACCATTCTTAATTTAATAAGCTAGGTTAGGTAATTTATTTTAACTATAGGATAATGCCCAATTGCTCAATGTGGCGTTTTAGCCCCGCTGATTTTGATGACACAGAGATGCATTTAATTGAGTAGGTTCGATAAAATTAGGTCAAACTTCATACAAACTTTCATCTCCTGAAAGTTTCTATGAATGTTCGTTTTTTTTTAACCCCCGACGCAAAAACGACGGGGTGTTATAAGTTTAACATGTTTGTGTGTGTGTGTGTGTGTGTGTGTGTCTGTCTGTGGCATCGTAGCACCCAAACGGAGAACCGATAGTTTTTTTGTTTGAAAGGTATATTAGACGGGAGTGTTCTTGTCTATGTTTGAAAAAAAATCGGTCCAAGACACAACATGTCGGAATACATATTTCTTCATAACTCCCTCAATATGGGTATCGAATGAAAGAGCTTGACTAGTAGATCACTTTAAAAAGTATAAAATAAAAATTAAATTAAAAATTTGAAGAACCCCCGTCACAAAAAACACCTCCAAAAAGTTGAAAATAAATGGAGTTTGCCTTTTAACTTTAACGGTTGCCATGTCGGGGGACCTTGAATTGTTCCGATAATATAACGGAGTGCTTAACCAGTTAGGGACCCCCGACATGGCAACCGTTGCAGTCAAAAGGCAAACTCCATTTATTTTCAACTTTTTGGAGGTGTTTTTTGTGACGGGGATTTTTTAAATTTTTTATTTAATTTTTATTAAATAACCTGATGAACTTTGATACACAGATAGTTTGGACCTTGGAAAAGGACATAGGCTGTGTTTGCGGGTGAAGCATATAATCACGGCTAACCTCTGTGCCACGCCACAGAGGCTGTAAATTAAATTATCGCGTTTAAAAAACATGACATTACAGGCTCCTGCTCGATAGTTTTTGAGATGCAAAAATGCGGATGGAGATAGGACACAGGGAACTAAATTCTATAATAATAATAAAGCGATGTGGTCGCTCCTGAAAACATCCAGTTCTGTAAGGCATGCATTTCACTTAATCACTACACAAACACTTTGAAACTTAGTCCACACTCATTGGTCTGACCTTAACCACACTAAAAGCAAAACCATACAACTCTTTAAGATATTTTCCTATCTTTACTTGAAATAAAACTTACTATACCGCGATTAATTTTGAATTGTAACTAAGTATTCACATTAATCCCGACGTTTCAGTAACTTTTCAGCAATCATAACCACGGTCACTAGTTTTCGAAAAGTAAGCGACGCATTGAATCCGTTAAAATAGTTTTAAAATTTTTCAAAAATGAAATTCCTATCAAAATCTTCCCTAAACGACCACCAACACCGTGTTTAAAGCAATAACTGGTTTGACAAAACACTATAGTGTGCTTTTATATAAATAGGTAACCTTAGCGTGGCCCTAAAGTTCGCCTAGGGTTAAACGATACACTTTTGCTTGGAGTTCACTGGTATCGGAGTTTCAACCCCGGGTCACGCCACATCGACGGTATTGTTCCGACGATAATGTGGAATGTGTCTTTTTATTATCGAGCAAACATGTTGGTTGTGTGTAACGTTTGTATAATGAAAATAAATTGAACAGTGTTTATGTTTGCTGTATGGTTTCTTGTTAAATAGAAGGGAACCCTGACAACCTGCCAAGGTGTGAGAAATATATCTCTGACAAATTCAGTTTCGGCAACCTACGAACCCACAGCCAGTGTGCGTTTCAGTCGGTTCGAGTCCAAAATAACCACTGTCACCTCCTTGGGGTATCCATGGGGATTTTGCGCAAAAAAAACACCCTGAATACCCAGTCTCTTTTCTTGTGGTAGGTACTTGCAAATCAAAAGTTTTATTGATTTAAATGGTACTAGCTTTTGCCCGCGGCTTCGCCCGCGTGGATGTCGGTTATCGCGACCAAACATAGCCTATGTCCTTTCTCAAGGTCTAATCTACCCTTATACCAAATTTCATCACAATCGGCTCAGTGGTTTAGGCGTGAAAGCGTAACATACAGACACAGACAGAGTTACTTTCGCATTTATAATATTAGTATGGATTTATTTTTTATTGTATATATAAACTAAAGGTGTATACCAAATATTAGAGCAATCAGTCAACTGGAAACGGGAAAAAACTAAATTAAGATAATTTTGAGTAAGTACGTCAACATCTTTTTGATGCTGACTGTACCTATAAGACGAACAACGGAGTCGTAAGCTATCAGGCAAATCGTATGTTTTCATGCACTAAGCTACCGTCGGCATGCATACTTGCACTTGTATTGCATAGATCAGCGGGGAACCTAAGTGTTGTTTGTCATCAGAGTAAATACACTCATTTGAAAGAAAATGATATCTAGAAGCTTATGAGCTCTTCCAATTAGTCCCACCCTCCCCTTTCCTCCAAAGGACAACACGTGCAGGATTTAGATGTCACCCGCATACAGTGCAGAATATACCTTCTAGAAACAAGCGGTTCAGTGAATCATTCCTATTCCGCACCATTAAGACCTGGAACTCCCTGCCAGCTCACGTGTTTCCTTCTTCCTACAGTCCCGGGTCCTTTAAGCGGGGCGTGAAAAGGCATCTGTTGAGGTCGTCAAGCTGAGTGCCAACATTGTTAACATGGTACATGTTTACAATAGTGAACCTCTTTCCGAGACTTTGGCTTTAGCTTACCATCAGGCGAGGTGAAGTCAAATGGACGTGTCCTTTATAAAAAAATAGAGGTTTGTTCCTATTTGTTCTACTGAATAGTCCTACGGTAGAACGGGACTTTTTTACTACTCCTTACATTAGAGGTAGACCTGCATCAGAGCAGAGCCTCGTCAGTTGCTCTTGCTGAGCTAATAGCCTTCTTTATCCTAGTGTTAAACTCAGTCGCATGCAAAGATCCTAAATCTTTGGATGCGACGGAATCTGGGTCGGTACCCAGATTCTTTTTTCAGTCTGTCAGCGGTTTTTGTTGATCTTCGATATTTTCCGTGAACCTCGTAATCGTAATCGTAAGAAAATCGGTAGATGACGCCACGTCGCCTTAAAGACGTATGAGATGGGAAATTTGAATCATATCGGGCGTGTCTCGGTAGCCGAATTGGTCAGGCATTCCCCCTGTAAGGGATTCCCCCTGTAAGGGAAAGACTGCGGGTTCGAGTCCCGCCCGAGAAGATTCTTTTTCCCTATGTATTCGATCTCCACTATATTATATCGGATATCGGAATATTGCAGTTAGGTTATTGGTATAAGGCGTCCATTCAAGCATATGCAAGCGTCATTATGCCATCAGTCATGAATTACATTTGAATGATGGTTAGAAAAAAAAAGGTTTAAAAAAAAAGAACAAAAATACTTCATGAAACCATCAGTTAACGCAATAAACACAACATTCACAACATTCTACACACAACGCTATCTAGGCTCATGGTGAGCTTAACTACTTAGCTTGTGTTATGGAATCTAGAATGCGGATAAACAGATTTAGATACCTTTTTTTGTAAATACATTCATAGAAACAACCAGACCAATGCAAATAGCCATATTCATACATACAAATATATGCACTGAGTGGGGATGGAACCCGCGCCTCCTGCGTGGCAGTCGCGTGCACTACGCCGCCACGCAAGAGGCTGTAATAGTCAATCACGGTCGTGACTGTTAAAAAACGGACAGCATTATCTACTTGTAATGGACGCTTAATATACTATCTACCTACCATATTTTCAAACGAAATAGGTAGGTGCCAATATTGTTCAAGTCTATTGATGAAGAAAAGGTAGGTAGGTACCTATTATTATTTAACGGTAAGTAGGTACTTACCTAGTTACAAATTAATTAGGTACCTATTTATGCGTATTGAATCCGTAGACAATATAGGCAGGTATGTACAGTCAGCATCAGAAAGATGTTGACGAACAGAGTGCTCAAAATGATTTAACTTTCGTTTTTTGACCCCCTTCCAGTTAACCGATTGTTCTGATATTTGGTACACACCTTTATGTAGGACAATCTATATATATAAAATCACTTGTCCCGACTGACTGACTGACTGATTCATCAACGCAGAGCCTAAGCCGCTGGACCTACAAACTTGAAATTTTGACAGTAGTTGCAGTTGTAGATGTAAACATCCACTAAGAAAGGATTTTTGGAAATTCTGCTACTAAAGGGGTAAAATAAGGGATGGAAATTTGTATGAAAGTCCGTCATTTTCAGAGCTAGATGCACTAAATTTCATAAACCTGTGTCTTTTAAGAAATAAATGAACACCTGTATCAGCGTTTTTCAAAATTCAACTACTAAGATGGTAAAATAGGTGATAAACGTTTGTATGGAAACACCGTCTGACTGACTGATTCATCAATGCAGAGCCTAAACCGCTGGACCTACAAACTTGAAATTTTGGCAGTAGATGCATTTTATAATGTAAACATCCACTAAGAAAGGAATTTTGGAAATTCTGCTACTAAAGGGGTAAAATAAGGGATGGAAGTTTGTATGAAAGTCCGTCATTTTCAGAGCTAGATGCACTAAATTTCATAAACCTGTGTCTTTTAAGAAATAAATGAACACCTGTATCAGCGTTTTTCAAGATTTAACTACTAAGACAGTAAAATAGGTGATCGAATAATTGCCGGGAAATGCCTAAAAACAGCAAATCTTTTTGACAGAACGAAGTCTGTCGGGTCCGCTAGTAATATCATATAATTCAATAAAACAGTTTGATTTGCTCTTAATATGAGAGTTGATCATTTTGAGACTTCATCGTCAAGATATTTATGACGCTGAATGTACGTATAGGTAGGTAGGTATGGGTACCTACAAACAGTATTATTTAAAAGTTCATTGCTCTTTGTTTATACGTCATTGCGTCACATAAATACTTGCATTACTTTAACATCAAATAAGTCATAAATATGCATTCGCTTCTAACCTACCTATGACGGGTAGATAGGTTAGAAGCGAACCTATCCTGTCTAGGACTTGAATTGAACCTAGATGGGTACTACTTTGAAAAAAAAAGAACAAAAATGTATGCAGCTGTGTTAGCTGCGTGCTACTGCAACTGCTGTGATTTTCGTTCATGGATTCTGAAATCAAAATCATTTGCAAATTAAGTACAGTAGCGCTATCTGTTGATGTGACAGCGTGTACATTTCAATAAGCGCCATCTAGTATTTCAAAAGATACTTAGGTAAATCAACGCCATCTTTGTTAGGTTTCACTATAACTTTGTTTCATAAACAAACTTTAGTTTAAAAGCCTGGTAACTAGATGGCTCTAAAACAAAAATATTTTGAATCGCGCAGTGTAAAATCAAGAAGTGCTCAATCGCTCATTATCACTTGTGTTGTAAAAAAATGTTCAAAATATTTCACAATGTGATTCACTACTGCAAATGACGACCAATCTCCAGCAGTTTTTTGGGACATCGAAATGGTTTATGCACTTAAATATATTAAAGAAGGTATGGAAAATAGTGTAACCTAACTCTTGAACGGTTTAAGGGCACTTAAACTGATATCCATAGCGAATCTCTTTAAATACAACTAATTTCTACAGATAGTGTGGAGATGGCATTGCTACCAAAAAAGTAACCAAAAATAAAATGAAAAATAATGTATACTTCTATCATTTATTCATAGTTTACACATTACATGCCTATCTCCTTAACGAATACACAATGATAGAATAACAAAAAACAAACATCAAAAAGTAATGTTACACAATGACGTCAGAATATACACCTATAAACGAATTACAAAGGAATTACTACAGGCTAAGCCGTTTAAAACACACCTACTTCCTTTTCACACCGTTATCACTGAATTTTTTAAATTATAATAGGTAACAGTACATACAAGTTATGAATGAAGATTGCAGCTTTTAGCTTCTAAGGACGCGTTCCTAGAATTTACTGTTTTGTTAAGAAAAAAAAAACAGCAACAAATATTCTTTTTTTAAATTTCGTTTCGATATTTTTGTCTTCAAATTAGTAGGTAGTGATTTGGTGCCAAATTACGGAAAATTCATGAAACGTGTCCTATAAAGTATTTTCGATTTCACTAGCATCCACATTCTGAAGAGCCATGCTTTTAAATGCAATTCATTTTTGGAACATTTTTCAAAGGATTTCATATCGAATTATGTTATTGATGATATTATTTTATTTGGAATGATGCTAAATAAGGAAATATTGTTAAAATGAGTGAGAATAAGAACTTCATCAGAGTTAGATACCTACTATATTATTTCCAATAGTTTTGTTTAAGTTACACTAAACTTGTTACTAACCCAGATATGGATCTTGTGTTATCTGAATTAAAATTATTTGAATTTGAAATTTGAAATTGAACAGCTGATTATAGTTTATAACTTCAAATAAATTCAATACCTTAATCCTTATTAATCCGTTTGGTTGAAACATGCACATTTGGACCTGGTACACGCGCGTTTTCTTGCAAAAAAAAAACTTAATTCGCCGTGTGCAGGCACGGTTGTCAGTGCGCCGTAGCTGTGAACAAGCTTCCACAGTGGAGCACTGTACTGTACAACAATTCTTGCCGACCGTGCCTACACACGGCGAATTAACCGTGAGTTTTTACGGTGAAAAACGCGTGTGTATCAGGCTTAAAGGTGGTTTAGTCGTACAGTCACGTTTCAATGTAAAATTGTCAAACACAATAATAATATACAATAATGTTAACGGGAATTAACGGGATCATGGTATAGGTACATACGTACCTTCAGCCTGTGACCACGGCCGGTGTAACCTGGTCCAAACGTCAGGCAAATCAAAGGTATGTATGTATTTATACCATGATCACGTTAATTCTCGATATCATTATTGTATATCATGGAACGCGATCGTTTAAAAGACAATAATAAATAGGTTACTTTTGTGTTATACAATATGGATACGACATATAGGCATTAATTGAAGCCACATACTTGGTACCCTGTTAGCATGAAACGGGCAAAGTTTGAACAAAATCGGTCAAGTATTAAGGTCAAAAACAAGAGTTTTAATTTTAGTGAATTTTGATCAGCTGTGAACACTCTGTAGAATAGCAGTTTTCAATGAACTTTAAATTCTCATTCAATTGTATGCCTACGTATAAGGACTCTTTCACACTCGACATCCACGCGGTACGGCGATAGACGCGCGTAGCGCGCGCCTATGTATTTAACGCGGAATTGACCGGTTCGATCATAGAGTGGTTATGCGTATGCGCGTGTGAGGCACCGCACCTCCGCGCGGACGGCATGGCCGCGTCAAGGGGCAGGCAGAGACAGGATTTTTCGACCTCGCGGTCGATGATGTACCGCCGTAAACCGCCTATGCTTAATAATTTCACCAGTAGTGTTTATGTTTATTGATCATGAATACTTTGAACTTTACATACAGGAAAAGACCGACTTGAAATTGTTACAAATTTTAAGATAAATTTATTTCTACATTCACGATTCAGATTTAATTCAGAACAAAATGTAAGCGAGTGTGTAATCGGCATTAGAAACGATAGTCGTAAAATTTTTATTACTATTAGTGTTACCATCCGTCCGGGCTTCCCCGGATTTGTCCTAGTTTCGACGCAGTCCTCAAGAGTCACGACCCTAAGTTGGGCGCTGTAGTCTTTCATCTCCAAAATGCTGTCACGGAGCTTCGGAGAACACTATGACCACTCCTACTTGTCCATGTGAGTCCATCGGCTAGTAGCTGTCGCCAATGAGTTTTTTTTTAATAACAGACACGTCAATTTGACTTCACCTCGCCTGATGGTAAGTTAAAGGCAAAGTCTCGGAAAGAGGGTCACCATCATAAACATGTACCATGTTAACAGTGGTGGCACTCAGCTTGACGGCCTCATCAGATGCCTTTTCACGCCCCGCTTAAAGGACCCGGGCGTGTAGGAAGAAGAAAACACGTGAGCTGGCAGAGAGTTCCAGGTCTTAATGGTGCGGCATAGCTTGGTGTTGGACCGTTGAAACTGTTTCCTAGAAACGGTGTACACTGTAAGGTATGAAAGAAACTTTATCCCACGTACACTCAGGCGGTGGAATGAGCTCCCTGCCATGAGTCTCCCAAGGGACTAGAACATGAGGTTCTTCAAAGAGGATATTGGTCTTGCATACATCCATATGCCACGGTAATAACTTTCTATCAGGTGGGCCGTGTGCTTATCTGCCACCTTAGTAGTACAAAAAAACTTCTTGTCCTGATTTGATTCAAGATATGGAAAACCTAATTACCTACTATAGAAATTGTAAAATGCGACGTTGCCGCACTGTGTATTCATTCAAATATTCACTCGCTATTCGGGGATTCCCCCGTGACGTGCATGACGTTTGCTCGCCAGTGACCGCGAGCACGCGCGCATGTTCGCATCGATATTTTATTAGACATAGTTTTTTAGAGTGAAATTGACACTAATTAACTTTTATGTATTTTTAAATAGTGTTATTTTCAACTATTATAATAGTAAGTATTTATTTCGTGTTGTGCCATCCAGTGTGAGTGTTTTCTTCATAACTATTGTGTATTTTGAAATTGTGTGTTATTTAAAACTATTATTACCTATTGTATTTTGTTATTGTGCCATCCACGTGTGTCTGAAAGTCAAGAAGCACTGCGCAGCCGAATTATTGAGGCATTTAACAAATTGAAAGCTATGGCTTTGGATCCGAATCGAAATCGGGACAATATTGTTCGGCGATGTAATTTGTGTATTCAAGCAAGTGGCGGACATTTTGAAAATTTCAAAGATTTGTATTTACAATCTACAGTGTTATTAAAAGTTCTGCGTACTATACGTCTTAACCTGTGATTCTACGGAATCTGGTGGTACCTACTTACGTACGTAGGTACGTGAGCGCGCCCAACCGGCGACACGGCCCGGCGGCGGCGCCGGCGCGTCGGCGTGCTTTGTTTGTTGCCGCTCCGCTTTCCGAGTAAGTTACCTACCTACTACACTACCCCCTATTGTCGTAAACCGTGCGTATGTGTGTGTGTGTAAAGGCGTGTGCGTATTTATTAATGACTTAGTAACTATCAATGACATTATACGGATAGTTTCATTTTCAACATTTACTTTGATAATTATTTTGTTAGAAAATTTCGGTTTTTTAAAATTTGGGAATTTAAGTTTAAATTTTGTTTGGTTACATTCCTACGGACCAGGATGGTTAGCGGTTTTCGTAAATGCCTATATCTAGGGCCGGTAGACTAAAACACATAAGTCAAAAAGGTCTACTTTTCAGGAACTACAAAAAACTAAATAAAAAAAAAAGATAGTAATCATTTATTCATTATTAGTAATTATTTGGAACAAACAAAAGCAGTTCTAACGTGCATGCAAACGTTGATAGCACAAACAGATGCAATCAGCTATTTAGGTGACTTATGTTATTCAGAACACTCAACTTTTGCATCTGTACTTCTGACTTATGTTTATAAGAACTGTAAATGAATGATACTAAAATCTGATAAAATGCTACTGAGGAAGTTCGTGCTGGTTTAGGTAAACGTTAATGTAAATCCAAAGTGTACACTTGAACAGAATAGTTATTTTTACACATTAGTGTGTGTGTTTCTTTTAGTTCGTACGCTTGATTTTCAGTAGCCTCGTGATGATGGTTTTGAGCAAGTAATTCAGCTTTCTCTTGGTTTTCCTGAGCTTGAGCTTTAAGAGCGTATGCCAGAATTATCATCAACCAAAGACCTCTGAGAGAAGATAACGACTATGGAGGTAAAACTATCTGTAAGATGAGGAACGACAAAGCCACATGGCCAGATGACATCCGTGCCGAGTTGTACAAGTCTTTGGATGTAGGCGTACAAATCCAACGGCATCAGGCACTGCAGCAACTATCGGGCAGTCAAACTTATCTCGCACACATTAAAGATATGGGACAGAGTTCTCAACGAAAGAGTATGTAGGTTGACGACCATCACGGAAAACCAATGCGGATTCGTGCCCGGAAAATCTACCACCGAACCGAAGCAATACAGATTATCAGAATCTTGATGGAAACACTTAGTCTCACTTGAGCGTTTCATTTTTTCCGATGTTTTTCGAGACATACAAATCCAGAAGGAGTGATTAAGATATTTATCGACCTTGAAGCGTTTCACGGAGCCCCGAGGCCACTGATTTAACAAGCATTGCGTGCCCTGAATCGCCCCAAGTGCTACATTGAACTCACCAGAGATATGTACACCGGAGTGACGACTGGAGTACGCTGCCCCATGATGCAAGTTAGAGAGGTGTTTCAGGTATAGGTACAGTCGACAAAGAAGACACGGTTGCACCTTAAATACAAGTGCGACCGCATCTCCGTTGTCGACTATGCATCAAGGATTGGCACTCAGCCCATTGCTGTTTAACATAGTAATGAACTACCTGACAGAAAACATACAATGGCCTGTACCCTGGAAGCCGATAGCTTTGCAAGCAAGGTTGGAAAAGTGAAGATTGGCTCTGGAAACCACTGGCTTGAGGATAAGCAGAGAAAAGACAGAACATCTGTGTTTCTCTGCTTATCCGCAACACTGCAATTTCTCAAACACCAATGTCAGCCGTCACACTACAAAACGCCACTCTAAATATCATTGACCACTTCAAGATGACAACATATAAACGTAGGCGAAAGTGGAGAGAACTTACAGGGGTATTCTGCGATCCATAAATGCATTGGCATTTATGGATCGCAGAATACCCCTGTAAGTATCTATAAAACAGCAATACGGCCAGCAAAGACCTATGGTGCGCAGTGTTGGCACCATAGGTCTTTGCTTGCCGTATTGCCGTCGAACGCATGTCCAAAAAGTGCTGCAACTGGAGTCGAGACCAAGAGGCTGTGGCAGACCCCGGTCTACAAGGACGTCGACCATTGATAAAGGGGGGAGAAAATTGACCCCAGGACGATCCAAAACAAACGCACGTATAAATAGAGCCGATTAGAAACGGGAAGAAGTCAGACGCAGAAGAGGCCCGTTAGTTAGTAACCGATTACGCCACCTACTCAACGTTCCTAATGACATAAGTCATGCTATCAGTACGTAAAAAATGTAAGTACGTTTAAAGTCCGTTTGACATAAGTCAATTTATGTTCTTTATAACATCTCCACTTGTGGTAAGAGTGAGGAGGTTTAAAAGGTGCACTTTAGAGTTCAAATTGAAGCGACTGGCTTTGACTTATGTGGTTTAATAGGTTGATGTATTAATTAAAATTAATATTTTTGGACAAATAAAACGAAAACGCATTTTTTTGACTTATGTGCTTTAGACTGCCGGCCCTACATATGTCGTATCCATACTGTATACTGCGTATAGACAGTCAATAAGGCACTGTCCTACGTCAGCGTCAAACGCGCTAACGCAACGCGTTTCGACGCCATGCGTAAATATCAAATGAAGGTATTCCTTTAGTGTCCTACGTAGTGTCGCGTGAAAACGTCACTTGAAATATGGAACGTAATGGCGCCGCTTACGCGCGCTGTCGCATTTTTCGCTCACGTAGGACAACGAGTAAGTGTATATCGCGATAAGTACATATATTATTGGATAACGATACTGAATAACAATATTGACTATCTATACCTGTGCTTATTGAAAGTTAAATTTTCAGTATCCCCTACTAAATTCTTAACATAATGAAAAATATATCAATGGTTCTCTTTTTGCCTTTGGTCAATATACCAGCTGAAATATATTTTTTTAAAACGGTCATTTTTCCACAGACTCACAAACAGATCAAAAGCATATGTTTCTACACAACTCCTAACTCTTTATATATAATTTCCATTTAGCTAGTGACAGTTATTAATAATTTAATTACAAATGATTTTATGAGTAATGATGAATGTCAAAAGTCTTATTATACAACAAATATGTAAGAATATTATTAAAGTAGGTTTGGCGCAGACTGCAGTTGCTTTAATTGTTAATGATTTTGAAACTTCCATCCCCATTCCGGGGGCGAGTCGGGGACACCGTTGTCCCCCCTCCAAAGGAGAGCCAGACCTTATGGGATGGCCCTGGGTCAGCCGGAGTGCGAGAGATATGTTTAAGACAACCTCACCTCTGTAGCGCTACGACTCTGTCGGCTTGCGGTTTTAGTAGGTTCGAATCCCTTCCGGCTCCGGCGGGGGAGGTATCCGAAGGGATTTCCGCACGAAAAGTGTCCTGTTGCTGTCTACTTTGCTCTTTTTAGTTATTAGGCCTTTTTATATTATTAAACTAACAGACAAGCACACGGCTCACCTCATGGAAAGCTGTAATATTTTTCTAATGCTCCCTGATAACGGAGAGAAGAACACTATATTATCTGCGTGCATCTGATAATATAGGGTTTATACAGATCATCTTTTTTTTATAGGGACATGAATTGCAGTCTGGGCCGAACTTACCACAGTTAAAAGAAATATACTATTATTACCCAGCCATAACAGCTTTATTACTGTATGTATACTAAAAATACGAGTAAAAAAATATGTAAATAAAATAGTCTCGATACAAAGATGCACATTATTACCAAAAATATTAAAAATAAATAACAAAAACATGATACTTAGCATACAGATTAACAGTCAATTCTCACTAAAAGAGCAGCGGCCGGAATTTGTTGCAAGACATTTGCGAGAAGGTTCGTGCAGCCTCAGTGCTGACACTCCTTTGCTTACAAATGACTATGAACTTTAAGTCCTGTAGATAAGATTCAAAATGGTATGTAATGCATTGCCTCAAAAAACGAGCTCTGTATTCTTACGACCTCTTATTTTGGACCCTATGACACAATTAGTAGGTACCTCATTTTTAGGAGTGTATTCCATTGTACATGGCTAAACAGCCTCTGTTCTTTCAGTGAGAATGGACCCTAAGAATGTCAAAACGTTCATCTTTACTCCACTTTGGCTAATCGATTTTAAATCGATACAATTATATTGATGACTCGAATTTAATCTTATTCAGAAATATGACAAGTTTTACATATAAACACTTATTCACTTAATGAGACCATATACATTTGAATACGAATAATATTCCTATTACATTTACTTAGCTACCTTATACTTTAGAGGTCGAGAAGTCTTTGAACTTGAAAGTTTTACTGCAAACAAAAATGTACTTAGAAAAATGATTAGATAATTTACTAGTAAGGCCTTGAGTGAAAAGTAATGATTTTTTCAGATAATTCAGATTATTATTATTAATAAGAATAGTTGTATCGTCGCTTTAAGCCTAGCGTCCACCTAAACGCACCGCTTTGCATAGGAAGTGCGATCCGTACGATGCGGGTAGGTCGCACTTGTTCGACTTTCTAAACAAAGCATAATAATGCGGGTAGGTGGACGCACGGCTTAAGTTGTCTTTTGGAAGTCAAAATAGCCCAATCAGCCTCCTTAGGGCTCGCGTACATTACCAGAATCGACAAGGTAAAGGGTGGATAGATGTTACTAAGTGTGCAAAATCACTTGAAAGATTGTCACAATAAAGTTTGTAACTGCTTATTTATATTAATACACTTGTTTTATTCAAAAATACTAAGTGTTTATGATTTTACAGGCATTCAAAGTTCTGAAAAATGTCAATGCCCGCTTGCTTTAGTTGGCGCAGCCTTGCGTTTCACTAAAAATCTCAGGAAGTACTGGTCCGATTTGAAAAAATATTTTTGCTTTGAATAGATTGTTAAGCGAGAAAGGTGATAGGCTATATTCTTCATTTTCCGTCCAGTAATGCGCATATCGCTGGCAGTAAGTAGGTTCAAATTCGTCGTATTTCGTCAGTCAAACGATAAATGTAAATATCTTATTCTTGCCAATTTTAACTTCCAGTGTCCAAATTTAAGCGACTATACACTGTACTACATTATAGAAATACATCAATTAATTTTATTACGTAAACATTTAAGATAGTGAACGACACAACGAGTGTTACCATATAAAATATATCTAGATTCCGACCAGAAGAACCACCCCTTATGTACTAGTTTTACAAAGGTGTTTTGTCTCGTGCGATTATGTTAAACCACTTGGAGTATTGCTGATATAGTGTACGATTGGTTGCGAACCCGTCAGATACTCAAGTATGCTACTAATATTATAAATGTTTGTGAAGATATTTAGATGTTTATTTAACGGATCTGGTAAAATGTTCTAAAATTTGGTACAGGAATATACCTATGAATAGCGGAAATGGGATCAAAATTCCACGTTGGCTAGGATCCAGTAAAAATTTGGTACAGGGATATATTATAGTAACACATAGACTTTAATAGATTCTCATGGGTAGCGGAAATGTGATCAAAATTCCACGTTGGCTAAAGCACGGGCAATAGCTAGTCAAAAATAAAAAACGACAACCAAATTCACATATTGGAAGTAAAAAATAATTTATCCATTCTAATATTATAAAGGCGAAAGTAACTCTGCCTGTCTCCGTCTGTATGTTACGCTTTCACGCCTAAACCACTGAACCGATTTTGTTGAAATTTTATATTGGGGTAGATTAGACAATGAGAAAGGACATAGGCTATGTTTGGTCACGATAACCGACATCCACGCGGGCGGAGCCGCGGACAAAAGCTAGTTCATATTTTTTTCAGCCTGTGATGACGGCCGGTGTAACCTGGTCGAAACGTCATGAAAATCAAAGGTATGTATGTACCTATACCATGATCACGTTAATTCCCGTTAACATTATTTTATAACACCAACGTTGTTTTTTTTTCTGAGTAGGTGTTGCTATCAATAATAAATAAGTGGTTTACGATAATTGCACGACTACCCTGTCGATATTCAATATTACAAACGATTTATTTCTGCAATATAGTATATTTCTGAAATATGATTATTTACAATTGAGACTAATCAGTTAAAATGATTTATAATTAAAAATAATTAAATGCAGTATCATAATCTTGGTTTATTTTTCTAACCTTTTTAATATAAATAAATATAAGTATGCTTTCCGCTCTGACCATTCATTGAGTTGGAACTTCCGCATTATATTTCATTATTCCACGGAAGATCCGCGGCGGAATTTCCGCTAGGTGCAGCCTAGGCCTTATAATAATGAGAAATTATTTAAAAAATCATAAAGCACGAAGTTCAGAGCGGCCATTAGGATTGGGGGGTTGTCTAACATGGTTACTAGTATAATATACTAGTATATGTAGTAATACTTTAACCCCTGCGATTAACTATTGCGGGTGAAATGCGATTCATAATACCGATGGCTTAAAAGTTTGATTAGAAAGTACAGACATAAACACGTCACGTTACTATTCGTGTTTTCGGGATATTTACTATGTATTGTTTGGAGTATCCGATCCGATAGTAAAACCAGTGGTTAAGATGTCACGCGTCACAAACGAACACGAGTTAACCACTAATACTGGTTACCGATAGTACCGGTTACCGCTATTACCGGTTACTGCTAGTACCGGTTAGCGCTAATACCGGTTACTGCTAGTACCGGTTACTGCTAGCACCGGTTGCCACTAGTACCGGTTAATGCTAGTACCGGTTACCACTAGTACCGGTTAATGCTAGTACCGGTTACCGCTAGTACCGGTTACCGCTAGTACCGGTTACCGCTAGTACCGGTTACCGCTAGTACCGGATACACGGTGCCGAAATATCGGACATTCAAAATAATACATGGTAAATATCTCGAAGATTCAAATAGTAATCAACATGAATTATGATTTAAAATATTTATTTGTTCTTAGAAACTAAGTTTTAAATGCTAAGGTTGGCAGGTTGAGTACAGGAAGCAAAGGGGTGGCCATAACATCGAGATCACACACAATTCAATATTCAACATGATCAAAATTCTATCAATATTTAGTCAATGTATCGTTAAATTTCCACACAATTATCACTTATATACTATTAACATCAAGACTTATAAAAAGAATTCTCAAGAACATTAGGCTGCTCTTTTTAAGTCCATTTTTTAATATTAAGGGCTACCTTTACAATATATTAAAGAGAAAATGCCCTGCATTGACCACTTGTGGCATGTTTTACAAGATCCTGTTCCCGGGATTGAAACGATTTCTATGTTAATCCAGAAAATGGGCTATCTATGTGTCAATATTCATCCATTACTGTTCGACAACAGTTTCACGTGATTGAGGAGAAATATGTAAACATCTTTAAACACTTTCATATCATACTAATATTATTAATTTGTGAGTGCAGATCGCGCTCACAAATGAATGGATCTGGTTGAACACAGCGGCTGACATAAGTGACATTAAACGACCACAGATAAAAAATATATATATTTATATGAAGTGTTATTCCTGTGCTCTTTTTATATAGTATTATGTAATGTTTAGGGTGTGCGTTGTGTTTGTAAATAAATGTATTTTCTTTCTTCTAAATTTGATACAAGTATTCATTTAATAATTTAAATGCGAAAGTAAGTCTGTCTGTCTGTCTGTATGTTACGCTTTCACGCCTAAACCACCGATTTTGATTAAATTTGGTATAAGGGTAGATTAGACCTAGAGAAAGGACACAGGCTATATCTGGTCGCGATAACCGGCGGAGCCACGGGCAAAAGTTAGTAGATTATAAGTATGGAATAACACAGGCTTATTTTTATCCCAAGAATAGGTTCTCAATTCCCATTGATTGCGGGAATTATAATCAGAATTACACACGGGAGGTGGTATCTTTGAATGAGTAGGTTTATCAATTAGGGCATTTTCTCTCGATTTGATATTCCGCGGCTACACGATATAATATTAGTTGCAAAATGTTGCAACAGTCCTCTTTATTTTGTTATAAACATAGCAATTGATTTTGCTTTCCATTATTATAAATTAGACTCATTATATTCCAATTCTGTAGTTATACTGTACTGCTGAGAGACGATAGGGTAGTTGATTACTACAATATTAGTTCGAATTACTAGCTTAGTGCCGTGGACTAAGATTATTAGTAGGTACTAAGTACAAGAGGTTGGTTATGGACGAGGTGACGGAGAAAGAATCCAAGTATCACCACTGTATCTTACCCGAAGGCGACTAACGGAAAATTTCGTAGATGATATTTCTGCAGAGAAGGGAAAACTCGAAATATAATCCTGTCCAACTCGTCTGGATAAAGTGGAAAGGGTAGCCCAGAGCCTCCCAACAACCAACTGAACAGGCTCCTGACACTAATAGGAGTGAAGACTGATCCCAGATGCCCGGAGTGCATGGATACCGAGGAAACCAGCCTCCACCTGCTAGCCGAATGCCCTATGGACTCACTGAAAAGATGGGAAATCATGGGAACAGATAGACTAGACCCACAAGACATTGGAAATCTGAAGGTGGAACAGATCATAAGTTTTTTGCAGGGAAACAGGTAGGTTCGACGAAACGCCAAGATAGCGGATAGGCATACTCTAAGTATACAGCATTGAGCACAGCCTAGATAGATTGTAATTGGTCGAACTGTATGACGTCACTGGAGATTGACCAATGAGAATCGTTATCAAGGCTGTCACCACGTTGTGCTCCATGCTGTATGCTAATATTATAAATACCTGTATGTTACGCTTTCACACCTAAACCACTGAACCGATTTTTATATTTTTTTTTGGTTTAAGGGTAAATTAGACCTTGAGAAAGGACATAGGCTATGTTTGGTTGCGATAACCGAAATCCACGCGGGCGGAGCTGTCTCAAAAGGTAGTGCTTAGATAATTGCATAGTTGGTTATCGTGTGTACGGGGGGATCCCTAAGATATCCAGATTGTAAGTCAAACTCACCTTGCACAAGGTTCTGATGTAGACTTTCCTCAAAGGGGTTCTAAGGGTAGTTGTACCAACCAAATTATAGCAAGAACTAGACGAGTGGTTGCTTGGCTCCAAAGTACAAGTTTTATATGCCACTGAGTATGGATGAAGAGACAAAACGTCCATCATGTTCCGCTACAAATTTAAAAAAAAAATTGTGAAAGTTTGGAGCAGTCTCTTTTCAAATGATTGAATTACCTTCTCTATTATTACTGTCAGATAGACATATAACCCGATTATTGCCAGCTTTCAAATGGGTAGAATATTGCATGCCACTGTAAACACTAGTAGTCTAATAAAAAAAACAGAGCAAGTAATCAACTACCCAACAAAGTTTCTCAGCGAATAATTTCAACACATCAGTGCATCCTATCACCAAATCTTTGTACTTTAAGAGCCCAACTGCACGCACTAACACTTACACTTTAAACTGCACTTACACTAAGCGTCATATCGCGTCACCTCAAGTGTCAAATTTCACGTATAATGAGGATCTTTTTGAAGTCCCAGGATCATTCTGGCTCCGTATACATAAATGAGAACTTATCGTGGCTGGTGGGGGCGATTACGCGAGCCTCTATCAAACACTGGACCAACCATGTTGTCGACACCAGGGGTATATTGTCTTGATTGGCCTTATTTTGGACCTCGTGGGGACATCCTTCCCATTCGGTGACTAGGGCAAGTGCTCCGGTCATGTTGAGATCTTCCTCGTTGACCACCCTGGTGGTGGCTCCGGCTAGGGTGCAGACTCGCTCCCAGAATTTGACAAAGGTATCCTGTTCGCTGCATAGGAGGATTAGTTTGTCTTTTAGGAAGCCGCTCCGTTTGCCGTTGGGTGGTATCTGGAGTAAAGAAAGTGTTTATTTAATTAATTGAATCTGAGTGTAACTCCAATTGAGATTTTTCAGGAAAGAAGACCTTTCTCTTAAGGTTTGGAGGTTAGACAGCAGTCACACACAAAATCCGTATAAGCAAACTGAATGTCCCTCAGTCAAGAGTCAGTCAGTCAAAAGTAGTCAGAAAGGATGAGGTCTTCGGTAACGAATGCAATCAGGAACAACAAGGCCCAAGATGATGATGGTAGTGTGTATTTGTGTATGTATGTGTATGTTGTATGTATGTATATGTATGCCTTTTACCTGGGGTATACGTCTCATATACCTTCTAAATCAAAATCGCTACTTTCTTGTACACTAGACTTTGCCACCCATATTGCAATTCCTCTGTGCACTCCCGGGTTTGCTGGAAGAGAACTCAACTTTGAGCTAAGCTCGTCTTTGTACATTTCAGCCCACTATTTTATATCTGGAAATCTCACTATTTAGTACTGCAGTAGCCTAGTGGTATGGGAAATGGACTACTGAGACGAGGTCTCGGGTTCGATCCCAGGTTTTACCATGGCAGACACCACTTTACGATGCTTTTCGAAGTTATATGTGCATTTATCGAAGGTTTATAAGTGCCAGGTTAATGGCAATAGGCTCGCCACCTATTACATTGGGACCTAAACATAAACTGGCGAAATGTGGGTGCTAGCACCTCTGCCTACCCCTTCGGGGAATATAGGCGTGAGTTTATGTTCATGTTATTTTATATAAATTTAATTTAATGTGTACATAGAGAATAATAGTAGATTATTGCATTGAGCACAAAGTATTTTATTATTGCACCGAGTGAACGCTCAGGCTCTAATCTAACAGGCACGAGGGCAATATAAATTACTTACGGCGAGGTGCATAATCTGCTTTCCTTACAACAATTATCTATAGGAATAGTATAAAAGAAACTCATATCAAAATTAACAAAGTTCCCGCCAAATCACTTTTTTAAATTTCTTAATTTTTAAATCAGAGTTAGCAGCAATCATTTTTTAAATTTGGAACAAGTAGGATAGAAACGAATAATACGCACGTAAAAAAAGTATTGAAATCGGCTGGCTGAATAGAGCTAATCCATTGAGATTGGCACCTTTTGGTGCGATTAAAAAATAAACTGTGCAATAATGAAATTTCATACATTTTTATTACTCTAGAGCATTAAAGACTCGCTTTGTACTGAGTTTTTAGTGTGATTGTGATGAAATTAAAGCATAGTTGGAAGAAAAATAAATAAATAGTACTCACCCAGTTAATAAACCGCTGTTTGATCAGCGACCATCCGGCGGGTAGTGCGTACGCGTCCGGGTCGGGCAGTTCCCTGGCCGTGCAGGCGGCGATGAGCCAACCGTGAGACACGGGCCGCACGTCCGTGGCGAGGCACTGGATGTACTTGGCGGTGAGGCACGGCCGGGGGGCCACTAGCCGGCACACGGAGTACTTGCTGCGGGGGACGTCGTCGAAATGGCTGCAAAGGTACCAGTTATGAGTGGAAGCAATGATATTTTAACGCTGCATGTTGGATGAAATGAGGGATGGGTCATCTGCCCGGCTTATCGTCGTTGTCAAACCAAAATCTGCTATGTGCATTTTTTATAATTTTAACATGTTGAAAATTGCGATTGGATTTTGACAATTGCGACTGGTAAATGAACCAATCTATTGCATGAAAGGCTATGTGCTTATAAGTACTATACGACGCACTATGACAACTTATTTAAATATGCTATGTGGAGCAGCTAGAAATATTGTCAAATAAAATCTGCTAAGCGAGCCCATCAACGGGATTGTCAACGGGGAAAAGTGGAATAAGCCATCTGTCCGACCTCTGGTGTCCCCACAATGAATTAATAAACAATGCCTTTTCTCTTTCTTTCTATCTTTCAATGGAAATTGAGGAAAGAGAGCTAGTCAAACACCGATTGATCCTAATTCGCACTCGTAAGAATTTCCGAGCCGCCATTAGGTTTGGTTCGAGGTATACTCTTCCTTCCACGCAGGAGTTAACTGGAGAAAACCCTGGACCATCGAAATGGCCCCTCCAGTGTGGGACCATGATATCCCCATCTTACCCCATATAGAAGGAAGCACGAGTAAAACTATGGGAGCGTTTATAGCACTATGGCATCAAGGTCGCCTTAAACGAGTGGTGCGAGAACTCACTACTTATCCATCACTCTCGCTCACTGCCCTACAGTTCAGCAACCAAACTGCTTATTTCTTATATGGATAAGCATACTTATAGTAAAGCCAATGAGACGAGAGAAAAAAGGTAAACAACGCGACCATTACTGAGTTACGTTGCGATAACTCCCTCCGTCCACTAAGATCCATTTCAAAAATCCATTGATGGATCTTTTTACACTTATATGTCCACTTCAATCCTCAATCCTAGAATATTTACAAAATGGATTTTTTAGAACCAACGTGTGTATTAAAATCTATTATAAAGCCACATCTACAGTAGCCATTTTCAATAAATGAACACATAATATACATAACAAAGTTTATATTAAACAAATTTGAACTATCTATAACCTCTTTATAACAAAACAAAAAAATAAAGACTCAGTCAGTGAAGTTTAATAGATTTTAATACACACGTTGGTTCTAAAAAATCCATTTTGTAAATATTCTAGGATCGAGGATTAAAGTGGACATAAAAGTGTAAAAAGATGCATCAATGGATTTTTGTAATGGATCTTAGTGGACGGAGGGCGATAACTAGCGATTATTTACACACGTACGCGATAATGGCCGAGCGACAGCTGTCGTTGCGTGTTTCGTAGTACAGGAAAGCTGTTAGCACAGCGGTTCTAAACTGACAGATCCGCCATCTTATGAGCAATTTCATTCCTGTCTGGAATGAGCTTGAAGTGATACGTAATAATTTTCAAATAAAAATGTTTGGAACCGCTGAAACTTTGTTTAACTTTGTTCTCTGGCTTAGTTGGCTTTACTTTAGACACATTTGTTCCTTTTAAATACACACAAGTGTGTTGTTCTAATATGTTTTCTGCTTGTTTTTCAGGATCAGAATTCGGTCGGCGTGGATTTAATAGAAGTGATTCAAGTGAGAAATATTGTTTCAATTGACTATCAATGCTGTCATCAGCGGCTGAGAGGCGATTAATAAAGTGTACTGTTTGAACATTTTTTTTTTTCGTGCGGAAATCCCCTCGGATACCTGGTGCCAACCTCGCACCCCTGCCGGAGCCGGAAGGGGAGGTTATGTCGGACTCGAACCGACTAAAACCGCACGCCGACTGTGGGTCTTGGTGCTAGGCCGGAGGTGAGGTTGTCAAAGACATATCCCTCGCACCCCGGCTGACCCAGGGCCATCCCTTACGGTCTGGCCCTCCTCAGGAGGGGGGACAACGGTGTCCCCAACTCGCCCCCGGAATGGGACCTAGAATTCTACCATAACATCCGTGTAAGACCCATCCTAGTGCTGTAAGTGAGGCGACTGGCTGTTGGCGGCTTCCCCGTTTGACGTAACTAGATATAAGAAGATGCCAGTTGTCTTGTCCTATAAGTACCTTATTCTCCGACTTTTAAGTCATCAAACTATTACCTGTATACGGTGCCGCCGCCAGCCTCAATCTGTTCCTTGAGCCGCTCCTTGTTGAACGGTCTATCGCAGAAGACCAAGTCTTCCGTGTCTGTGCCCGCCACGGAACTCGCCTCGCCGTCTTCTTCCGACGAGTAGTGGCGAGTCTCTTGGTTTTGTCTCTACGAATTGAAATTGTCTGGTTAGAATAGAAAATATATTAGGGACTATCCATCCTACGTGGTGCCTTCTTCAACGAAGGGTGTGTACAGTCGACAAAGGAGATAAGGTTCCACTTTTTCATATAAAGTTGTATGTCAAGGTGGAACCATATCTCCTTTGTTGACCGTACGTAAGTTAGTCGACGTAGAACAGGATTTCTGGGTTCACTTTTTTTTTTAATTAAAGACCATGTCATTAGATCTGCGGTAGCCTAGTGGTATGGGTAATGGACTGCTGAGACGAGGTCTCGGGTTCGATCCCAGTTTTCTATGCTTTTCGAAGTTATGTGTGTATTTATCGCAGGTTTATAAGTGCCCGGTTAATGGCAATAGGCTCGCCACTACATTGGGACCTAAACATAAACTGGAATGAAAGAAATGTGGGTGCTAGCACCTCTGCCTACCCCTTCGGGGAATACAAGCGTGAGTTTGTTATGTAGAACCGAAGTTACTAATATTCCCTCTAACCCCTCCAACTAAGCTAAATTGCTTGTGCTAGTAGTGGGTTCACGTCGGTAGTGTAATGGCCAAGGTTCGAACCCGGGTCCTCTAGATAGTAAGGCCGACTCCTTAACCACTAAGCTAACGACGCTTCACATTGCCCTGAATATCTTACGTGCTCGAGTATATTTTCATTTTACCCCCTTTCGTACGACACAGCATCAGCATCGGCAGAGTAATATTTATCAATTATCACGAAAATGTGGGAGATACACAATTGGGCGGTTCGGTGCAAGCCGGCAAACATTTTGCAGTCGGGTTCCCGGACGGGGCAGACAATGACTACTGTGTCCACGTGTTTAACAAACTAATAACGGATGACTAATGACTGCCTTGCCCTGGGAACGCTTGGGCGGTTCGGTGCATGTTAATAGGAAGTGCAAGCCGACGAACAGTTTGCTGTCGGGCTCTGGTATGGGCCCGACGGTCGCTACGGTGGCTACATTATTCTCAATAGATGCGTCGGTAGCTTAGTGGTTAAGGAGTCGGCCTTACCATTACACTACCGACGTGAACCCACTCCTAGCACATGCAATTTAGCTTAGTTGGAGGGGTTAGAGGGAATATTAGTAACTTCGGTTCTAATATTCTTTTTAAGAGAAAAAAAAACTAATAACGAGTAACTTATGACTACCTTATCTCGGGAACGCTTGGGCGGTTCGGTGCATGTCAACAGGAAGTGCAAGCCGGCGAACAGTTTGCTGTCGGGCTCTGGTATGGGCCCAACTGTCGCTACGGTGTCTACATTATTCTCAAACTAATAACTGGTAACTTATGACTACCTTATCTCGGGAACGCTTGGGCGGTTCGGTGCATGTTAACAGGAAGTGCAAGCCGGCGAACAGTTTGCTGTCGGGCTCTGGTATGGGCCCGACGGTGGCCACGGTATCTACATCGTTCTCAAATTTGGTCAGCTTCGAGTTCTTCTTGCCGATATTCTGTTTAGCAGCGCCTTTTAGTTGCAGAGGACCAGCTGGGAAATAAAAAAGGAATAATATTATGGGGCAGTGGGGAGACTTAGAAGACCGCTATAAAACATACGTTCGAAAGTTCGGGACCGCACGAAAGAACATATTAAGGGTTTATTTAGACGGGTTCCGTCATTGGTTATTTGTTTAAAAACGATACGCCATGGCGGAAAAACTTACACATTGCATTACTTTATCACAATTCGGTGAAACATCGAAATTAATGTTCACATTCGCTTCATGATTCAATCTAGTCTGGAAAGAACTATCAAAAAATGGAACTAATTCATCCCGTGTTTTTTAACCTGGCCGTACACGCACGGTTTTCTGATTTTTGATAATGTTTTATGTAGTGAAGCATTAGGTTTTCCAAATCTTAAACCGAATCTAAACCGGATCGGAAAACCGTTTGACAAGGCTTTCAAGCCGATACATGATTTAAAAAGAAAGAAAACGAATCGGTCTGCAACATCTGATGTTATTCAATAAGAAACTTACCTTTGACACCATCAATCTTCCTGGGCGTTCGTTGCACCTCCGGTTCGACTCCGGCGACCTCCTCGAGTCGTACCGGCGGCGCGGAGTTGCTACTTTCGCTCACTTCGCTGCTTTCGCTCGCCACCCGCTTGCGGGGAGCCGGGCCTGGTGTACTCTTGCTGGTCTTCAAGCCTGGTGAAAAATATTTTTGTCATATACCCTTTCCGAGACTTTGCCTTTGCTTAACATCAGGCGAGGTGAAGTCAAATTGACGTGTCCTATATAAAAAAAAATGATTTATATAAGAGAAACTTGCGTAAAAATGAATTAGGTATAAAATTATAATAATCTTCTGATACGATTGTACAGACAATCTATCAAATCTGAAATCGAGATTCAGAACTGTGTCATTCTAGCCTTAGTGTTTAACCAGTCTTTTTTTTCAGTTTAGGCACATAAAGAGCACATTATGAACGTCAAAATTGTACAATTAGTGTCAGAAATGTCAAGAATAATTACAATATGTTAATCATTTGAAAACGATTCTTCGTTGGTTCGGTAGGTTGGTTCTACTGAGAAGACACCACCACCATTGATGACATTACAAAAGACGCGCAATATCTATACAGATATATGTATCAAAATTCATTAACTTATTTGACTGATTTTTTTATAGCATTTTTATTGCTAACTTTAAAGTTCGAAAAACATCGGAAAAAATGAAACGCTCAAATGAGACTTGAACTCACGACCTTTACAGGGGGAATGCTCTTCCATCTGAACTATTGAGCCACACCTGATTCATTTCAAATTTTCCTTCTCTTTATATCCATCTTTAAGGGCGACGGTGGTGCATCTACCAACATTCTTACGAACTGTTGGATGACAGTTGAAATGAATCAGGTGTGGCTCAATAGCTCAGTTGGAAGAGCATTCCCCCTGTAAGGGAAAGGTCGTGAGTTCAAGTCTCACTTGAGCGTTTCATTTTTTCCGATGTTTTTCGAATTCATTAACTTACTTATCTACTTTCACTACTCACCCCCGCAATCGCGACACAATTTTTGTTATATACTTGTGGTGGAGCGCTTAGGTACTTTCTTAATTGTTTCCCACATAATTTAATTGTATTTCAATTTTTGTAATTTAATAAACCGCTTCTATGTATCGAATAATGTTTGAATATTGGCGCTCATTTGTTGACCACTTAGTGTTGAAGAAGGCCAATGAATGGCGCTGTGAATGGATCTGTTCGAACTATATTTTGAGAACGAGGTTTCTATGAGCGAGACTCTCAAGCACCACGGCGGATCATCTACCCGCTCGCATTTTTTAATCAGTCACTAAAACGCCGCAGCATCGAAAGGTGCCTCTTTGACTCCGCTAACCCGCACCAAACGGAAGTTTGAGTAATTCAACTCCTCGTTTCTTTTTCTGTGTAATTCTATAAGTTCCTTTGGCCACATTCTCAAGTCAGTATAAGTGAAGTGTATCGGAAGAAAACGACTCACTCAAGACAATCACCGGCCGGTCGAAAACATACCTACCTACCAGCACGTGCCAGGAACCACGCCTGTCTACAGCTGAATCCTCACGAGGTGGAACTCAGGTCAGTGCCGATTCTCTTGCGTTTTCGTTCATAGAAGCGGTCATGTGCATTTTCTTTTCATTACTACCTAACTGCTGGTCATAGGAGCTTCTACGCTCTGTGTGCAAACACACCAGTTTGGTAGGACTATTTTACACGTCCTACCAACTTGTATTATTTTAACAAGTCCTACTACTTGTACAGTCAACAAAGGAGATAAGGTTCCACTTTTTCATATAAAGTTGTATGTCAAGGTGGAACCATATCTCCTTTGTTGACCGTACATCAAACACAAGAACTCGAATTAAGATCATATCATGTCTTGACCGGTCGCCGGTCATCAGTGAGGCTCTCACAATACTCACTGTAAGACAACGTGTGGAGTGAAGCACATCATACCTGAAGTTGAGGCCTTGGGGCTCTTGGGTGACGTCACGCGCTTCCTCGCGCTCGAACTGCCCTTGTCTCTGGTGCGAGCGCTCCTTGGACCCTAATAATACAATGTTTAATATAATGAACATAGCTTGTCGAAATTGTCGAAGACTTCTTTTTTTTTGGGAAAAGGTGTATTTTTCAACACACTTATAAAGTCACTCTAATTTGTTTATACTCGAGATATATTGACAGAATCCGTGGCGTGGTGGTAGTGAACGCGACTGCTACGCAGGAGGCGCGGGTTCGATTCCCGCTCAGTGCAAATATTTGTATGCATGAATATGGCTATTTGCATTGGTCTGGGTGTTTCTATGTATAATATGTATGTATTTACAAAAAAAAAAGTATCTATGTATGTTTATCCGCATTCTAGATTCCATAACACAAGCTAGTTAAGCTATGCTTACCATGGGTCTAGATAGCGTTGTGTAGAATGTTGTGGAATATTTATTTATTTATTATTTATTGATAGCATTTGGTGGAATCTACTACACATATGTAATAATACACTTGTACTTTTCCACTGAGGATAATTTTATTTCTGAATCGGACCGGTTTCGCCTTACGGCATTCTCAAAGGTATCCTATATACCTCTCGCTCTAATTTCACCGCAATTAGGCACTTAATGACACCTGTAATCAAACTATGACTTTTTAATTACTATTATTTACAAGTGCGTTATAGCTTATTTTCATTGGTTCAGGTGCTATTTCCCATACAAAAAAGATCGTGTTCCATCAATATGCAATTATACATAAAAATACACATTTGCAAGATATTTGACATTTTTAAATTGTAATTGCAGCACACTATAAACCAAAAACTGGCTCTTAAGATACAGGTTAAACCTAGTTTAAGAGGCAGTATTTCACTTTTTGTGGTAATACAATAATGGCAACATTTCACTGTGATTAAAAATTGTACCTAATTGTATCTTATGTATCAATAAAAATATTCTATTCTATTCTATTAATCAATCAATTATCAAATTAGCCTATCGCAGTTCACTGCTGGAAATAGGCCTCTCCCATACCCCCCATAGACGCGGGATAGCACCCGAACCAACCCCTAGGCGAGGCCGCAATTGTAGCCGTAAGTCTGATGGGAGTCCTGGGACATCCTCCCGAGGGCTTACCCGAGGCTCCCAACCATAGGCTGTTGGGCGTTACCGTAAGGGTTTTTAGTCGGTATGAGTCCGGCATAACATCCATGTAGAATTTTTCCTCACGGAAAAAAATGGGCTCTCCCATTGTTAGGAGTTTACTATTACACTAGTCAGACGGGTTGGCACAGTGTTTTATTTAGTATTTCCTTCTCTCGCAGTGATATCATCTGCGTATTTTTCTGTTAGTAGTCTCTTGCGACACCCTTCCGATGAGATGGTATGGTGATACTTGTTTCTCCGTCACGGGTTGCCATGTGTACGAAAATAGTGTCTAAAGATTCCATTACACATAAACATATATAAGAAGCGAATAAAAACCTGTATAATATTGTCTAGATCAAGTTCCCGGTTGTGTCTCCGGCGTGGCGTGGTCGGCGTGGCAGGGGTGCGGGTAGGAGCCGACTCCTTCAGCGACCGCGCTTGGTCTTCCGTGAGGTAAAGCTCGCTGGCTGTCACCATTACTATGGTGTCCCTGTTGAGATACTGCCCTTATTAAACATGCTTCGGAAGTCTAGGATGTAGAAGGCTCACGATCAAGAGGTCCTAGGTTAGAATCCTGGTCATTACACTATTGAAGAGAACCCATTTCTAACATAAACAATTTAGCTTTAACTAAATGGGGAATATTAGTAATTTGAGTGTCATTTTGAGATCAATAGTCTTGTTCTCTTTCATTTGTTTCACGAAAAATGTCAAATGGGGCTAAAGTTTTTAATAATTTTAAAATTAGCAATATTTAGGGCCCTATAGACTCTGAGTTTTGATAATTTTTCCTAACCAAAATCTTCCGCAGCCAACTGAATCTGCAAGCCAGTGATTGACAGACAGGGCTCGGGCCTAGGCTTTCTTCTCGGGGTTGGTGGATCAGTGCCAGTCACTCCCAGTGTCCACAGACACAGAGAGAAATGTACAAAACGAGCCATACACAAATAATTTTTCTATACAATACTGTTCAAATGAAAATATAAGATGTATAAAACTCACCCATCAGTAGTGCATTTATAAGTCACAGTTCCACTATCATTCTCCTCCACACCAAGAACCAAGCCAGGCTCGTAATTCTGTTCCTCATCCACCATAGCATACACCGACTGCCCCTCCAAAGGCAATGTCTTCATATCTCCAAAGATAATAAAGTCATCCAACAACACCTTGACTTGGCCATCATCAAATTTGATCAAATATTTGTTTGGCTCAGTAATTTCTAGTACTTTTCCTGAATAGTAACTTTTATCCACCCATTTGGCCAACACTAACGTGTCAGGAGGGAAACCAGGATATTCAGGCTTGACAGCAACCTTTTCTACAGGAGTGGCTGGCCTAGGCGATGTTGGCCGGCGTTTGGTCTTCAGTTTACTAACAGATTTTGGAGTTGCCACTAAAGTAGACAACGGCTTTTCGTCTTTAGGCGATTTGACTGGAGATTCTTTGCCACTCTCACCATTGGTTGGCACCATTTCTGGAGAATTCATGCCATGCATATACTCTGCCTCCTCTGGCTGGGTCGGCAGTAAGGCTCGCTTCGTTTTCCCTGGCAAGTGCCGTCGACCTCGCACCCGCGTTTTCTTCAAAGAGCTTTTTGGAGTTGCTTTATCGCATTTATTGACTTCCTCAGGACTAGCGTTCCCGTTACTAAAAGTACTATCATTGGAACTGGAAGTCTGAATCCCGATAGACACTTTGTCTTCACTAACTTCATCGACGGACGAATCACGGATATGCGAGAATATATCCTGTAGTTTCTTCATTAGAGCCTCATATCCCTTAACGGTGGTAGTTGGGTTAGCGATAGATTTGCGCGGCGGTTGCGGCACAACAAACGCGCCGTCGCTCGTTCGATTACTCGAAGTAGATGTTGAGCTTACTGTTGAAGCGAAAGAAGTTCTATTTGGCAGATTAACCATGCCACAACTGGTCACACTTGAAGGTGACGTACTAACCGAGACATCGGCTAAGTAAGGATCTATAGTAAACCGTTTAGAAATTCTCTGGTATTCTCGACACATGTCCATACCTAAATCGTTGTCAGTACGAACAACATAGAGCGATAAAAATTCGTTATCTTCATTATGACTTATGTGGACATCAAAGATTGGGATTTGGGGGGTCGATACTGGCAGAGAGTGTCCATTTGGTAATGGAGATATTGTAGATGGAGTAGCATTGTTGCTTGATCGGAACGATTCATGCTTGCCTCTTTTACCTTTGCTTAAGTTAAGTTTGGCCATGTCCGGAGTATCACTATCTCCCGAACCACCAAGTTTGCTGTCTACTATATCAGAAGGTGTTGAAGAAGTGCCATTGGACAGTTTGGAGATCATTTTCGAGGCAACACTGGGCACAGGTTCAGGACTTTCCAAGATTATAGAACAAACGCTATCAGTGCTTTCCTGGTCTGTGCCTTTACTAAGGTTGAATTCTTTCGTCTTTGGTTGAGAGAAGCTGCCTTGATCGGAGTAAGCGTAGCCTTCGCTTCTAGAAGCACTGACTTTCCCTGGATTGATATCTTCGTTTCGATTTTTAGCAACCACAGGTTCACTATTACTAAGTACTTTTTTCTTGTTACAGTCATCTTCAGGAGTCGGTGACAAAACTAGATGGAAACCTTGAGAATCATCTAACTCTGAATTCCCTTCTTCAGTGATGGTTTCAGGAACTTTTGGCGGAGGTATCTCAGCCACAAACTCTATGCTAGGACGTGAGCTAGAGGAACTATCAGCTAATTCTTCCTTTGGCTCATCTTTGGCGGTTTCTTTTTGCATTTTGCGAGGTGTTTTACGAGCTTTAGTTGTATCGACGCTAGCTGGTCGAGATTTAGGAGTCTTTGGCGTTTTAACTTTTGATATGTCCGCACTGTTGCTGCGCTTAAGCCTCCTGGGGCTTGATCTGAGAGGAGTGCGGACACGAGAGGTAGCTGGTAGGATAAGATCTTCAGGTTTTGGTGTTGCGCCGTTCGTAATTTTGGAATGATTATTTTCAGCATTTGTGGTAATTTCCGAGACTTCATTGTCCAAAGATTGGGTTGATACGGCGAACTCATCATCAGCAAGTTCAAGTTTCTGTATTTTGGCACTGCTTTCAGTAGCCTCATCGGAGAGTTTTCTTTTCGGTTGAGTTGTTGATGGTTCTTCTGTAAAAATGATGAGTTATTCTTCAGTACACGCTTTTATTCTTTACTGGGAAATATAATGTAATGTAACATACCTTTTGTATCCAACGAATCAATGTTTGTTTCTTCAGTTCCAGTGGCAATGGGGATTATCTAAAATGTGTGTTCAGATGTAATCTTACTTTATGAAAAAAAAAATACATAAAAGAAGGAATATTTTTATGAACACAAGTGCTGAAATCTCAAAGGCTTTGGACAAATCTAGTGTTATGGTTATGATTAGGAGATCGCGTACTACTACGGATTGGATCTCCTAGCCTTCTGAATTTAGAAATAAAAAACATACACACGAATTTGCACGCATTCTCTCATACACGCGCTTCTGTGAACGACCAAAGCTGATAGGAAGGTTGGAAGAATTTCGCTTCGATTGACTGTTAGTCTGTAGCGAGCTTGGACTCCTTCCGATCATTGCGAATGTGCGGTACCTACGTTTTAAGCAAATATACACCCCGGCATCAAGACGGCGTGCGGTTTTAGTTGGTTCTAGTCCGATATCCCCTGCTGCACGGGGATTACTATACGACTTACGACGTACGACCGTACTTTCGTGCTATAACTATCAAAACCCTTTCATATTTCAGCACTTCAATTCATAAAAATATTAAAAAAAAATGATCTCATACAAACCTCGACATCATCTTCAGGCTCATACACAGGACTATCAGGGAACAAATTTTGTGAACTATCAAGTCCCGGGATTATTTCTGCACTATCTCCAGCACCATCCTCTAGGGATGCGGTTACTACAGATGTTTTTACCGGGGATGTTATTGCAGTTGTTGTTTCAGTAGAAGCTGTTACTAAAGATATTTGTTCTGGTGTAGCGGTTACTAACGATGTTGTTTCTGGGGGTGCGGTTACCGGTGCTGATGTTACTGTAGATGTTTCTACAGGTGTTGTAACTGAAATATATTTATAAAATATTATCACTTGTACATAATTAACGGGCTAATATAATAATAATACGAAAATTTATGTGTACTTTATAAAAAATAAACGTTTTTTTAACTTTAATGGCATTGAATTCAGCAACTGGAGCAACATAATATGGTAAATATTTTTAGTGACTCTTGTTGTCTGTGGTGGAAGTTGGTGGTGCATTACCATTAACTGTTTAGCTGAACGGAACTTTATGGTTGTTAACATTTCTTCTCTGCTTACCCCTTCGGCGATATACAATAGTGAGCATATAATAACATCACCATTATACCTATATTATTTAATAGTAGGTATCTATCATTTACACTCTATAGTTAAATTAAACTTTTAAATACTTGTTACCAAAAAATTATGATTTTGAAATACTTCTTACGAAAAAAAAACTCACCAATAATTTAGCTGTCAAGGATGTTGGTGTAACCAATATAGGTACCATTTAAGAGGCCTAACTTTTTTACTTCATAAGTCACAAAACAAGTTCCTTATGTGGAGTATTGGACATGTTGAAACATGTCCAATACTAATCTACACTCATAGACAAAGCATAGTTTTTTAGGTATTAAAATTATACACCACTTTATAGCTTTCTTATAAGAAACTAACTGTGTCCGCGACTTCGCCCGCATGGACTTAAAAGTAGTTATTTTTTTTTCGAAGAATATATTTTTTCTGATTTGGAATCTGCCTTAGTTACTCTTTATAACATCAGCTATCTGCTGTTGATTCTTGTCAAAATGGGACCAGCCGTTTCAGAGATGAGCCAAGTTAAATAGATGGAAAGATAGTCAAACACAAAATGTAGAAGAATTTCTTTTCATTTTATTATTTCTGACTAATTGGGCATTCTACTGACTAGTCAAATTAGTTAGTTTTTACTAAACGTCAAAACTTATGAAAAAGATTTAGTGACGTCATAAAATTTAATAGTCAGATTAATTACTATTATAGGTTGGTTGGATGATTAAAAATAAATAAAAACAATAAAATAAGAACCGACGCAATTTTAGCGCCCCATTCTTGCTACTATACAGTATGGATACGACATATAGGCATTTACGGAAACAGTGAAGCGTCCTGGTCCATAGGAATGAAACAAAATTAAATTTAAACTCAAATTCGCAGATTAAAAAAAAACTAAATTTCCTAACAAAGTAATTATTAAAATAAATGTAGAAAATGGAACCACTTTTATAAGTCACTAGCTTTTGCCCGCGGCTCCGCCCGCGTGGATGTCGGTTCCCGGCAATTATTCGAATTTTTCTCGCCCTAAAAACCTTCCCTGGACTTCCACGAATAATTCAAGACCAAAATTAGCCAAATCGGTAAAGGCGTTCTGGAGTTATATCGTCAGGAAGGAAAACCCGACTTATTTTTATATAGTAGACAACTGCTGTCTCTCTGCCTGAGCTCTAAGTCGCTGCAAACGCTCGACATTCGACTCGCTTTCGCGCAACTGAGTGGTCCTTATATTTTGTTCAAGAAGACGTTGGGAACGCTCCAGCCTCGACTCTTGAGCGCGTAGCTCGGAGGTTCTCAGACTTTGTTCGGCAAGGCGTTGCGAATGCTCAACACTTGACTCTCGCTCGCGTAAGTCAGATGTCCTTACATTGTCTTCATGAAGACGTTGGGAACGCTCCAGCCTCGACTCTCGTGCACGTAACTCAGAGGTTCTCAGATTTTGTTGTGCAAGGCGTTGCGAACGTTCGACACTCGACTCTCGTGTGCGAGCCTGAGAGTTTCTCTGATGTTGTTCAGCAAGGCGTTGTGAACGTTCAGGTGAAGATTCTCCCATACGACGTATTCTTGCTGCCCGTGCTTGAGAACTATGTTTAGAAAGTTGGGACCTGGCTCTCTTAGGCATTTTCAAATGTTTAGGAAATTTTAATAGCCTGTAATATTCTAGCTCTGAAAAGAACTGTTGGGTAGCCCTGAAAAGAACTGTTGATTAGCTCTGAGAAGAACTGTTGTTTAGCTCTGAGAAGAACTTTTGCGTAGGTGTAGTTTTAAGAATGAAGTCTAATAAAAATCGAACGAAAATGATTAGACTTCGCGCACGACCGCTGCGTAGGGAGCCGACCGCGCGACTGAGCGTGCGTGAGGGGAGTTTAGGTCTATGAGTAAGGTACCCTACTCATAGACCTAAACTCCCCTCACGCACGTGCACCCCCGCCTTGGTGACGCTCACTTCGCAACGCAGAAATAGTAATATTTTAATTTCGCCATAACTTCAAAACCAAACGTCCAATTTTAATCTTTTAAATACCAAATATTATCAACATAAACTGTACTTAGTGATGAAATAATTTATTTTGATAAGGATTAATAGCATGAGTAAAATAAATGCGTTTAAATGTAGTCCAAAAAAAATTAAGATTTTTAAATAAAAAAATGGTTGTTGTGCCTCACTCGACATAGATAGGTATAGTGTGTCGCGGACTTTTATGTATATATTTATAAGATCTCCAATTAATTAGAACATTTTATGGTTCTATCTTTTATAGTTTAGGCAGCGTACGCAAAATAAGTAACTTTTCTGGTTGATTTTTTACACCTTGTGTCCGAAAAACCCAAATATTTTACGGATCCCTATTTTTTTCCAAAATAAAATTTAGCCTATGTTACTCGTGGATAATGTAGCTTTCGAATGGTGGAAGAATTTTTAAAAACGGTCCAGTAGTTTTTGAGCCTATTCATTACAACCAAACAGACAAACAAACAAAGTTTTCCTCTTTATAATATTAGTGTAGATTGATTCATTCACAAAAACACACGCTTAGAATTTGCACAACTAGGTACTTACTATACGCTGGCGGCACGTTGCAAAGCGGCAACGTGCCGCCAGCTGACGTGCGCTCGTGACCTACCTACTAAGGTAAGATTAGGCACCTATCACGAAAGTTCACTTAACTTTATAAACACCACTTTTTCACGGCAGTGCTTTAAAATGTGAATCTAAATTTTAGAAATGCCCGCCACTAACTTGAAAACATAAAATGATATCGCCAAACTAAATGTTCAACAGATTTCGGTTAGGTACCTACCTTGCTTTCAATTTATGAAATGCCTCAATAATACGGCTGCGAGTCACTTTCAGAAAAAAAAGAATACGTAACAAAACTCGCACAACAAATTTACTAGGTAGGTATTTAGACTCATTTTCACCGTTAAAATTAAGGATAGAATAGCTAAACAAAAAATAAACACAATTCACAAACACAAAAAGAATAGATTAGTGTCAATTTCACTTTAAAAACAAATTAAAACGAGAAAATAAACCGAGAGGATCAAAGAACGACACGCGGTCCCCAGTGACGTCGCGGTTACTGACAACATTCCAGAAATTATCGAAACATAAAATTGTACCTAGGTTAATAAGGTAAAGGCCCCAGTATCCATCTTTGAATATGTTTATTTTAGAATATTTTATTTATTATTAACCTGATTGATGAATAGTTGGAAGGTATTTATTGTCAATTTTCATGGTGTTCATTATCATGTCATCGTGCGTAGTTTTCCTGTCAAAGTTGGAGGGTAGTCCGGTAGTCGCTCCCACAAAAGCCAAGATAAACCAAATGAAAATAAAGATTAGGAAAGCAGCCCTCAGGCACCAAAGTTCAAGATATGGATGCAACCGGGATTAACACTGAAATTATGAGCTTTAAATTCTTCATTACGTAGATATTAATACTCTTAATTATTGAATTTGTTATGGAAAAATTATAAAGAAATCAAATACAAAGTGTAAGTAATCAAAGTTAATCATTGATAAGTAGGTACCTACTTATCAAATCAAAAAGTTTTATGTGTAATCAAAACAACCATTATTCTCTGTACGAGTAACAGACTGCCGTTAATCAGAAATTTACCCTACCGGCGGCACCCTTTGAGGTATTATGTCTCTCTCATTACAATCGTATTTTTACGAAATTGATGAATGGAAAAATGAATGAATACACAGAACGGCAACGTCGCATCGTGCAATTTTAATAGTAATAAGGGTTTCCATCTGCAAAATCCGTAAACCAGGACAAGAAGTTTTTTTATACTACTAAGGTGGCAGATAAGCATACGGCACACATGATGGAAAGTGGTTAACGTGGCCTATGGACGTATGCCACCCCAGGGGTGTTACAGTTGGGCTGCCGAGCCTGTAAAAACGTCGGACGCCAGTCATCTCCGGAAAAGTCAAAACCACCAGATACGATAAGAAATCGTATCCGGGATTTCATGCATGCATACCCCACTTTCCCAAGAGGTTCGCTCGTTCACTTGTGTACCGGAGCCGGACATGGCTAAAGAAGAACCAAGTAGGCAAGTGGAGGTAACGTGGAACATCGGCACGCCGTATGTACTTTCCAGGCGGACGGTGGCCGTGACGGCCGGCGGCTGTTACTCTAAGCTCATTGGGGACATCTACCTGGTGATGGTCTCACATGCACCACATGGGCAGGTCGGAGTGGGTATAGTGCTCTCGGGTGCTACGTGGCTACAAATCCGGGGAAACTCGGACGGATGGTAACCCTAATGGTAGTATTTTCGTGCAATTTAGAGTTCATTGATAACTGCGATTCTACGGAGTGTTTAAAGTTGTTCAAAATTTTGTAATATTAAAACCCTAGTTTCGGCCCTTAATACTGGGCCGATTTTGTTCAAATTTTTCCTATTTGAAGCTATGGGGGTACCAAGTATATGGTTTCAATTAATGCCTATATGTCGTATCCATATTGTATAATTTATTTTAACTATAGGATAATACCCAATTTATGCTGTGACGATTTATTGTTTATAGGTATTCGAAAGTAATTCCTTTTTGTCATTATATTTCTATTCCCAAAATAGTAATAACTTGGACCATTAAATCTCTGGAACTTAAGAGCTACGCTCTTGTCGGTGGAGTAATCGCCACTCTTCTCTCTGCTCCGCCAATCCTTTCACCTCCTGATACGATGTGACTTGTATCTTTTCCTTTATCTGTGCCATAAATGTTCCTCTTGGCCTACCTCTTCCTCTCTTTCCTTCTACCCCTTCCCCTCTATGATGTTTCTTATGAACAAGTCATGTCTTATCAGGTGGCCAATCATCTTTCCTCTTCGGTTCTCGATTATTCTCAATAAAGACCTTCCCTCTTGCACCCTATTTAGTACTCTTTCGTTCGTCATCTTTTCTGTCCAGCTTATTCCCTCCATTCTTCTCCAGCACCACATTTCGAACGCTTCCAGCCTGTCTCTGTCCCCCTTTGTCATTATCCATGTCTCACATCCATAGAGTGCAATGCTCCAAACATAAGTTTTTATGAATCTTTTCCTTATCAATAATGAAATATTTTTTGTCTTGAGTAAATGCTTCTTGTTGTTGAATGCTTGCTTAGCTATTGCAATTCTGGCCACTATATCCTGTGCACACCGCGAGTCACTGTTCAAAATACTACCGAGATACCTAAAACTATCCACTTGCTCTAAGTTGTTGTTATTTAGTACAATAGGTCTCTGTATCGATGGATGCTTTGAAGTTGAAAGTGGACCATTAAATAAGGTAATAAAATACAATTGTCAGAACCGCGCAGCTACGTGGGTAACAAATGCCTGGCAATGACGCCCCCACCGGGTCCAGGTAGAAGGGGTGACATGCGTGCAAACGGTCTCACTACCTTGAACACCCAAGTTCGTGCGAAGTGGAGGAGGAAGAGCCGGAAGGCGGACACTGAGCTCCGAGGGCACCGTGGCCTCGGATGCAATCAGGACTAACGTCTTTATGTGGGTGATGATGAACAAAATACAATATTGTCAGTTTTATTATAGTTTCTATTGTGTAATGCCCGAGATATAATCAAAAGGAAGAACGTTTGAATTCAAAATTGGAACAACTGATTTAAATTCCAGTTGGAGTCTAGTTAGACTCGGACAAGTTGCAACAAGTTCACAAAAGGAACGGGTTTAACTAGACATGTACAGACAAAAAATGGGAATCTCTAAATGTAAATTGATATGTACAACATATTTCATAGTAAATAATATGAACTATGAATTTATTACTGTCTGCGTTGCAAAATTTTAGTTTTAGTAAAATTGTAATAGATTAAAAATTAATTAACTTCTGTCAGAGAACAGACTCCACAATGTTAGTTTACACTTAACAGATCTAAAACCAAAAAATTGACAAAATTGAAAATTCAAATACATTGGGAAAATGAAATGCTCGAGTGGGAATTTTAAAAATTAGCATAATAAATGCTATAACAATCATACAAAAATGATAAGAAGTTGATTTCAATTATAAAAATCACACTTAATATTATAAAGGCGAAAGTTTGTGAGTCTGTTACTTCTTCACGTCTAAACGGCTAGAGCCTACAGTCCCGGGTACTTTAAGCGGGGCGTGAAAAGGCATCTGATGAGGCCGTCAAGCTGAGTGTGGTACATGTTTACAATGGTGACCCTCTTTCAGAGACTTTGCTTTGAAAAAATATTGGTATGGAGTTAGCTGACACCCTGGATTAACACATAGACTATGTTTGATCATTATAATGGACTGTGCAGGCAGAGCCGTAGGCAAAAGCTAGTAGCTTTATAATCTCCAGAGGGTCAAGCTTTTCTATTTTATCTATTATTTATGAGCTGTGGTGATACATAAATTGGAATTTGCTAAACTACCTACTTTTGTCACTGACTGTACTGACGACAAGTCAGTGATTATTGAAATCGCTCACCCAATATGTATAAAAACCTGAGGATTATCTTAGGGTAATAATTTAAAAATTTATCCACAGATTGATAACTAGACTTCTTCCCCTTAGACTAGTAATTGTTTATAGGTAGGTGTTCTTCATTTTGATGTATGCATGTAATTTTACTACTAAATAATAATTGATTTTAATAAAACCTAATACTTCAACAGTTTTCCGTATTTTCCACCTTCAACTACTACTACTACTACTGCCAGTGGGGACGCCATATGACCGAACGGGTGATTAGCCCTTGTATGTGGGGCCATTTCATCCATTTTCCCCTATAATGACTGCCATATATATTCGTATAGCAACAGGGACCTACAGCTTAACGTGCTCTCCGAGGCACAACGGGTAGAACTTGAATGAATACAAGAATAATAATTATTATTTCCAGTGACGAAGGGTTCCTACAACACTATTATTGCTGGTTTGCTTAGCAAATGGAAGCCAAGGTAGAAATTTTTACATATACAATCCAATAATGTCGGTAGCTTTAGTGGTTAAGGAGTCGGCCTTACGATCGAGAGGCCCATTACACTACCGACGTGAAGCTACTCCTAGCACAAGCAATTTATCTTAGTTGAGTTGATTTATCGTAGTTAGTCGCTACTGCTCATCCCCAATTTCAACATTACTCTACGGCATGACTAGTAGTAAAGCAGAATGAGTACTTAGTATTTCAATTCTATTATTGTTCACTTATTATTAGTTGAGCTGGAGACAAATTAAACACCTACAGCACTTTAAAAAGCTTCACAATACTTTTTCATTCATTTATTACAATACAATTATCATAATAACCTTAAATTCTGAAATTTAATTAGATACAAAATATAACAAGCAAGAAAGGTATGTTGGAATATTACTTTTTAAAAGAAACTACCATTGCAACTGGTTTCTAAACGGTAATAAATGATAATATTGATTTACGGGGATAATTGGATCTCAAAAATAGAACCATATTGATGTTTGGATTATAATGCGACCACGACAAAAAGCTTTTCATCTTATAAAGCATAATAGGCTCTTATTTCAGTGTAAACAGTATTGATGAATTATAGATATGCAAAATGTTCAATTTATCAAATATAAATGTCCTTAGTTCCCTATTTTTAATCAATACTTAGAACAAAAACATATACTTTAATCGCTACTGAATTCGCAGTGACATGATCATTTGGTCGGGTAATACAGACGAACGTCAAACTCGAGAGTGAAAATAATACATGTTATTCATCATATTATTACCGTTAGCCGACTCCTGTTGGCTCGAATGAATTTCAGCAACATTCTCCTGGTCTTCCTCCATATTCATGTTGTCGAAAAATATGTATTTGACGAGAAAGTGGCGCGTTTTAGCACTGTAACATCTGTCACTTGGATTATATTGAATTTCCGAACATTTCTAAGATGATAAATAAATACAATGTCAACACTATAGATAAACTGAATCTAATACGTATATTGATTGAAACAGAGGAGCAAAAACTAAGTTAAAAATTATATTCCTGTATATTTTGCGAACAAACCGACATAAGCAGACCGCTCGCTTGTTGATCCGGTCCGAGTTGCCAGCATGAATTCGCAAAATGCGAAAAACAATCTAAATAAACCAAATTCTACCATCGATGGAAGAAAATCATCTTGGTAAAATAAGTTATTTGTTTTGTTTATTTTGATTAAATAAAGAGTATAAAAATTATAATTATAATTGCAAAAGCTAATTTTGAGTAATGAATGAGGCGTTAGGCTCACTGCATAAAACGCGCGTTCTTCTAAGTATTTTATCTCTCTGTGTAGCCGTAGTCTGTGTAATAAAAACACGATGAATTCACGCAATAATGCTGCGTGAAACAAGGTGGTGCAACAGACAGTAAGTCAACCGGCTTAGGTATCTGTCTGCCCAGGCCTAGACTGTAGCCACCAGCCATCCTGTAATTTTATACCTCAGTAGGTATTTTACCAAAAGAACCGATATCCTAAATCCTAGGTCAGGGTTCTCGGTTGGCCAGACCATGAACAGAAAAAAAAGTTATTCCTAGGTACATTGAGACTGAATTTAACGATTGTCAATTTTTGATAATATATTGGTTTTATAATGCAAGTTTTTGGCAACGAGTTGTAGGTAGGTATACCTGCAATATTATCGAACGACAGTTGTTCACATAAAAGCCGAATCAACATAAAACGCTTTAGATGCAACTAGTACTAACGCTGTTAAGATGATACTGACGATTGTTGATTGATTATTTTTGTTCTGTAATTTATTTATTGTTACATGTCTAGTCTTATTATTTGTCTTAGTATATAATGAGCCTTCATTCAGTATGTAAGTTATGTGGAACTAATATTATTATATTGACCAACACATTGCCTATAATCAAATAACCTTATCCGAGCCTTAACCATACACTATACATCGCATTTTTTTAAAAGTACCCTCCTCACCCCACATAAATTATTCGTAGCAACTCTTGACAATGTGCGACGGTGGAATTTTCGTGTTTGGCACTGAAACATTTCACAAAGATACAACGAAACATGTCATATTTTCTTTACCGTTGGAGATAACTTGGAAAATATTTTCGTAAGTGAAAGAAGACATTTTAAATAGAATTTGATTTAACTTATGATGTTTTGAAAGAATATACAGATGTAAATAATATGCAGAATGATTACTACCTACTTACTTAATTACTACGTATACCTAATAAATATCCACCTAAGTAATGGCAGCCGACATATTACTGGAGGGTATGTTTAAACATTTTTTTTTTATATTTGATCCAAAATCGTCATTCAGTGTAGACAACACCAATCACGTTTGTTTGCTTATTAATAACTAGCTGACTCCTGACCTGACTCGGCTAAGTTCGTGCCGCCAATTTCTTCTCACTCGCGTGGCGTCCGATCCCGTTTCGTTTCTGCTACATTTTCTACTATATTATGCATGTATTATACATAAAAACCTTCTTCTTGAATTACTCTATCTATTAAAAGTAACCGCATTAAAATCTATAGCGTAGTTTTGCAGATATAAGCATACTTACATAGGGACGGATAGACGCAAAGCGACTTCCCTATAAACTATGTAATAAATGTAATAATAATGATGGAGTGATTCTATGTAGTGATAGTGATAGTGATGATACTACTGGACATCAAACGCGATTAATACCTACAATATTGAATAATTACCATAGTTTTGTATCCCTACTTATTTTTGTTATTGAATTGAAATATTATATTGACTATTTACTTTACACCTACACACGCCTATGTTCTGGGAATTTACACTTGTCATAATAGGTAGTTAGGTACTTATCTCCGTATTTGTTTTTTTTTACAACAGTTATTTAGACGACCGGTCACTCCGCACAGTAGCTCACACGCACAAAATTTGGGCACGAATTATAACAGCGAAAAAGCAACTTAGAAACCGACTCAACAAATTCGAACTGGCCATTAAATTGGGTTCTGCTAGCTTAGCGAAGTTCTACAGGAAAAATAAAAGAAAACTACTCAAGGAAAATAGAAAGAATTATTTGCCAATCGGCAGAACTAAAGGTAAATATCATGTTATTTATAAAAAATGTTAGGTCTAATATTAAAGTTTTCTCAGGATTTTGGGACTCCTGGAGAGCTAAAATTAATTAAGTAGTTAAGTGTATTTACACTGACAGCGAACGTGGCGTAGCCAAGTGAACACAGCCGCTACGCAGGAGGCGTGGGTTCAATCCCCGCTCAGTGCAAATGTTTATATGCATGATTATGAGTATTTGTATAAATGCCGTCGGTCCCGGTTGCCATACAAACATCTGTGGTAGTTGTTACGTTTAGTTGAAGCCCTAAAAAGTCCAACAACTAGTGTAACTGTAACGCTCCGATTTTACCTCTGGGTTGTGAAGGTTAAATGGCAGTCACTTCACAGAAAATATCGCATTTCAGCCAAATTCGTAGTTAGATTGGTAAAGCGGACTCCAAGCTGAAAGCTTCAGATGTGACTGGGACTAACGCTAAGATGAAGGTAAGTATATTTACCTACACTATTTGGGTCAAGCCTACTGTCGTGTTGCCATCTGGTCAGATTAAAGAATTTTCATTTTTATTACTAGCTGTGCCTGTAAGAAGGTTTAAATTATTTTACGCGGAAATAAATAGTTTTTCTAACATAAAAATCGCCTCGGCATATATTTCGTAAATTTCCCAGAACAAATAGACAGAAGAACAACCATACAAAAATTCATTCCCGTGAAGTGGGGATGACGACACAATTATTTTCTAAACAGCCTGTCTAGTACTACCTAGAATATACATAATTAAGGTAGAAATCGATGGTACCCATTGACTCGCTAGGCAATAGATAAAGAAATTACCAATTGGTAATTTCTTTAATAATTTTAATTGGTTACCCAGTTAAAAATTAGTAGAATTTGGGTACCTAATTTTTATATTTTTTATTTATTTTATTTCAGAATTGTTGATGGAGAGTGCATTGAAAATGAAACGTAGGGCTGAAAATGTAGAAGTTTACACAAAAAGATTTAAATTATTTTAAATATAATCCTTAACCTATCGTAAAATATTGACAGACAGTGATTGGATGTGGAGGATCGGATTCTTTTCTGTGACAAACATTGGGAGGTTATTTGGGAGATTCGGAGTCCCATATCCAGCTGTAGACCGCGGTTGGTCAAATTGACTGAATTGATTGATTGTATTATACCTATAATAAATATCGACTATAAATCGTACATTTTCACAATCCTTTTTCAGTCTTTTCAGTTTTAACCAGGAAATACTTAGCACTTACCTAGGTACCTACTGTATTTAGTGATTTGTTTTAGAAAACGTACCTACTCATTTTATAATATCAAGAAGTAGTACCCAAGTAGTCGTAGATTATCGTGTATAACGCAATGATTGGGTGACATCGACAGTCGCACTCGTAAAAGTCAACAAACCAAACTAAAGAAAGTAATATGCGGACAATGTGGTCCAAAGTAGTACCTATGTAAATACTTTGGATGCAATCAGGAAATCGCTACAAGAATAATGACGAACTATGTGACCCAAGATGATAACACTATCATGTGGTGACGGAGAATACAATATCAACACTCTTCGAAGGGTATCTTACGAGACGACTAACAGTTATATACGTAGACGATATCACTACGAGAGAAGGAAACCTCGAAATACCCTGTCTTTTTTTCCGTGCGAAAATCTCCTCGGATACCGCCCCCGCCGCCGGAGTCGGAACGGGAGGTTATGGACTTGAACCGAATAAAACCGCACGCCAACTGTAGGTCGTGGGGCTAGGCCGGAGGTGAGGTTGTCATCGACATATCCCTCGTACCGCGGCTGAAACCCTGTGCCAACTGTCAACCCATCTGGACAGCGTGGTAACCAAAGCCTCCCAATATTGTGAGAGGCCTGTGTCTGCAGTGAATGCGATAGGCTAATACCTATTTTTTTTTTAAAGAATATTTGAACCTAAGTTACTAATAATATTCCCTCTAACCCCTCCAACTAAGCTAAATTGTAGCTAAAATATTACTAGGGACATATCTTGGACCTATGTGCGCTATACGGGCAGAACATGTTTCTTAGGTGGTTTTTGGAGACAGCATGGGGTGCTACGACAGTGGACGAGCTCAAATTCACCAAGTAGGTATACCTTGATTATTACATAACAATACACTCGGGTCAGGGCCTAGTTTGGCTCGCGATTTAGGTCCAAGATTCTATACGTCTCCCGAGGTAGATATATCTGTAATATAAAAATGAATCGCTAAATTTGTTGGTAAGCCCATAACTCAACAATGGCTGGACCTATTTGGCCAATTCTTTTTTTAAATGTTCGTTGAAGTACAGTCAACGCCATAAGTTGATTAACACTAAAATATTTTACAAATCTTTTTTATATTGGAATGCATCTGTCTATAGTAAATGTAGTGTTATGATTCCCAGAAGACAAACTTAATTTACATATTCAATGTTTTTTTTTTTCACAATTTTATGTAAGGTTTAGGGGGACAGTGTTCAATAAATTAGAATTTGTTAAGCTACTTTTTTGTAGTTGACTGTACAAGGATGGTTTTTACGGCGAGAAAAATCGAATAATTGCCGGGTACCGACATCCACTTGCCGGAAACCGACATCCACGCGAGCCGAGCCGCGGGCTACAGCTAGTATTATATACATAGGTACATAAAGATACATTTGTATACCTAGATACATATAAGTGAGATTTGAAACTCTTCCACATCATGTACCATGTGTAAACGCAACGTCGACTGTCCCGTATATCACGTCGGTACGGTTCACACATGAAATGTTTTACAATTTACTCCCCGCGATAATGTATGGCTTGTACATACACTGTGTATTGCACTTTAGTAGATGGTACGCACATTAGTAGCAGAATTGTTTAGCTGAGTGATTCTTGTAGGACCGTTTTGACAACAAACCCGTTTTCTATACTGTCCCTCAAGACAACTGGTAATTCGTTGGGATGCCGGAGACAGGAAAATAGGATTTACATGTATTTCGAAGGTTATGATATGACAAAGTTGCCTGAAAGCCGTGTGATTACCGGCAGAGTAGAATTTGGGCCTCTCCATCTCTTCCCATGCGGTTTCGTGCAATTTGACTAAGGGATGGGGCTGTTTAACATCAGACAGATATACTACAGCCCAGGCTCAGCCTCAGATTCGTAGCTCGAGTCAATAATAGTGCCTGAAAACGAAAATAGGCTCACGCTCACCTCCTATTACGAGGGACCGTATACAATGATTGGTCAAATATGCATGTAAATTCCCTGCTGTACCGTATGCACCATTGACCTGCACCATCAGTGGTCCAGGTGAGACTTATTAGTTTCGTTTGCACCATTAATGGTGTCCCAAACTGCGGATTGGGTATGGTCTCGCCTGCACCATTGAGATGACACTATAGGCACTATCAATCCGCTTGACCCTGTGGGTATAAAGGCGTAATTTGTAGTTATGTATGTATGTTGATGGCTTTCACAAACGTCAAAAAACGTATCAATTCCAGACATTCATCATTCTATTCTGCTATTAGAATTGGCACTTGTCTAAAGGGGCTAGAAGATGTCTCCTTCATATGGTGCCAAGCAGCACATAATATATGCACAGTCTAACGATTCATGATATATGTTTCCTTCTTTCTACAGTCCCGAGTCTTTAATTTAAGCTGGGTGTGAAAAACTCATTTCTGGGGCAGTCAAGGTGAGGGCCACTATTGTAACGCTGTTAGTGTCTGTAATGGTGGTCCTCTTTTCTGAGACTTTGCCTTCAGCGTACCATCAGGCGAGGTGAGTCATATTGACGTGTTCAAACGAAAAAATGCAGGAGGTATTGGTAAGTATGGATTTTCTATGGAATGCAGGTTTTGGATTACGAATCGTTAGAATTGGTAGATACTTAATTTAAAAAATGGCCGGAGCAAGATTCGGGCCTTTTCATGTCTTGAAATAAAGGTCGAAAATAAATTTCAATAGAAATAAAAAGTAATTCGCATAAAGTCACCGGAATGTAGCTCAGAGTAATCTTTGTCTGCACGTACTATTATTCAATGGAGCGAAGTTTTATTTAATTTTTTACGTGACTCCCCGCTTTTTGACTGCTAGTCTTTGAATATAGGTAAGATATTAGTGGCAAGGCAGTTACTTAGACTTATCTAACCAGGGAAGTAGCATCACGGAAAATATCGAAGATCAGCCAAACACGAGGTTTTTTTTTATTTTTATAAAAGTCAATATGACTTCACATCGTCTGATGTCAAAAAGCAAAGTCTCAGTAAGAAGGTCAGTATCGTAAACATGTACCATGTTAACAGTGGTGGCACTGAGCTTGACGGTCTCATCAGATGCCTTTTCACACCCCGCTTAAAGGACCCGGGACTGTAGGAAGAGGGTGAAAGTTTCGGATACGACTGGGATGAACGCTGGGATGAAGTAGGACCAGGGAAGAAGCAACATCTCTGGTGTGGAAAAGCAGGATATATTAAAGCTTTTGGTAACGTTTGCTGTTTGTCCTCTAATCCCTAGGAGGAACCCCTGCTCCAAATTCTTATCCGTCACTTGACAACTGGCCTGCAGGAGAGGTTGGCTTAATTGGCAATGACGTGGTCGCCTTATAGACCCATATTGCCAATAGCGAAGCAAAAAGAAAATTATAGCATTTATTATGCTAACTTTTTAAGTTCGCATAATAAGTCCCACTTGAGGGCTTTTTTTTCCGATGCATTTCGAACAAAAAGACAATAATTATTACATACATACCCACCATACTTAGAAAAGATTACCATGGATTGAGATAGCGTTGTGTAGAATGTTGAAAAAAAAACCTAAAAAAAAAATCCCTTAAAGGGTAGGTAAAAATAACATATTTTCAACTCATTATGGCCACGGCATCTACATCGGCCACCAACCGGGCCCATATATCATTGTACATAATATCTGGAATAATCCTTAAAATAATGAAATACGCAATGATATTACATATAAAAAAGAGGCAGATATGTTATTAGACTGCGCCTGGTGAAGACGCGAAAACGTCCCAATTGGGACGTATCGCATTTAGTATATGTCTGGCAAACGCCGAGTTGTCACGTATGTAAGCGCATAATAAAATTGCACAAAAATGCCATAGTGTGTTTTTAAAAAATGTACAAATTACGACATTAAATTAATAAAACACGAGGGATCTCCTATCACATGTAAGTACATACAATATTACTGATTTATTAGTGTATTTCATTAAAATTAGTTTAATAATATTTTTAAAATAATGGCGGCAAAGAAAAAAGACAGAAACACATTTTGATATGAGTACGACAAGGACACAACAACGCTGCTTGCATAGATTATCAGTACAGATGCGACATAGGGTAATTTTCACTTTACTGCCTACTAAAGTAATAATTGACCTGTTGTTCAGTTTTATTTGTCAGACAGACAGAGTTACTTTCGCATTTATAATATTAGTATGGAAGTATGGATTTAAAATTCAGTAACAAAATTGTTGTTTTAAATAAATAAATAAAAATAAAAATAAATTTATTTGTTATCCTTTAAATAATTGTAATAAAATAACTTTTTTTTTCAAGGTTTCCGACTAATGAAGTTCGACTTCAAGAGTGGATTGCAATTGTTAGGGAACAACGAAATGAGTTTGACTAGATACCTTCAAAAAGCAGCAGAATTTGTAGCAATCACTTTGAAGCCATTGAGAGATATACCTACTTCGAAATAAGGTCGAACATTGCTCAGGAAGAATTTAATAATTGACGAATATACCACTGTTCAGCTTCATATTGCTCATAAAAATAATCTCGAAATAATAAAAAACTTTCCAAGAGGCAGAAAAGAACTAAATTAAATTCATTTGAAGGCGATTAATGTTTTATTATAACGTCATTGCGTATACTGACGCAATGACGTTATAATAAAAGGTTTTATTTTCAAGAAGTTTCTTATTTATCTTTTTGAATTGTTATCATTTTCAGAAGTAAATAATGACGTATTATTTTTTCATCGAATTTCATTTCTTGCCTACCAACAAAATACCCCTTCTGTTCAACAAAATCATAATCTATGCTTCGAAGTGCAATCGTCCGAATCATTCCGAATTAGTTCCGATTTATAGCCATCTTTTTTACTCACGTGCTTATCCCATCTTTCGTACTACTTTAACGCTAATTGTCAACTATAGTACACTGACAGACCGCTGGATCAGATTTGAGGAGTCAGTTACTATGAACGTAACATATCTTGTATAAAATATCATTGGAAATACGAGTCTCAGTGGTCTTTATCATCTTAAGTAGGTATGTAAGTAGGTCAAGTTCCATGAAAGAAGATTTCAAATCCCACACGTCGAGTCAACGAGATTCCAAGATGGCGGCGCGTCAAATTGACACATCCGGCGGGCGCTTTGACGCGGGCCCTCGCCGGAAGCACACTTACAGCCCCGTGATATCCACTCCGCTGAGGACTTTCTTCCTGCTAAAGTGTCGGCTTCTGTGGGACGATCTTTGACTTTTTTGTGTAATGCCGGTTAAGGGATCTTTTTTGGTTAAATAGGTAGCTGTACTTACCTGATATAACTTATAATTCTACTGATATTATAAATGTGTAAATTTGTGAAGATGTTTGTGTTTGTTCTCCATCACTGTTCAAATTTGACAGGTATAGATCACAGTTTGATATAGTACATAGGTTTATTTTTATGTCAACTGTGTGAGCTACAATAGGTCGCACTTTGTTGCTAGTCAAGTAGTTACAAGAGTCTACCATTTATGTTCTTTGTTCATCTAATACGCCTCGAATATTTTTTTCATCAGCAATTTGCTCTTGTAAAATATTCAGGCATTCAACTAAATAGCTCGGATAAGTCCTTATAAGGACCTACTTAGTAGTACTCTCATATAATGTTAAAGATATTGATATTTTGGAGTCATGCAATTTTAAATGCTTGTAAAAAATAAAAACAGTGCACTGCTAAATTGATACATTCACCGCATATTTCAACAAAATGAAATGAAATATTGCTGTACGGTCTCGAAGAATTTCGTATGAGCTGCGACGCGGTTGGCCGATTTGAAAATATCTGTGCTACGTGGCACTCTTGCTCCGTGTCCGTTTTGATACATTGGTGCCTCGTGACTCTTGTGACGTTTGACATTTTTTCAATAATTTGTTTATAGAGCAGGTGCTTACACTATTTGCAGACCGCAAAACCTTTTGTGATTCGTGCACCTGAGTCTTTGAGTATATAAAAAGCCATTTTTCCAATATCAGTTTCCTGCAATGCCCTAGGAGTAGAGTGAAGGAGAGAAGAGGAGAGAGGTGATCATAATAGGAGCTGGCAATATCAGTTAATGACAAAAAACTATTAGCAAGTATCAGAAATAAGAAGGCGGTGTGCAAATATTGCAAGCGAAACAAGCACCTCTTATTAGAAAAAAAAATGGATAACTAATCCTGGATGAGGATTTGAATTACGAATTTGGAATGGGACACAGAAGGTAGGCAGCGCGAGTGTAACGCCCCTGGTGTTGCATACGTCCACAGGCCGCGGTAACCACTTTCCATCAGGTGGGCCGTGTGCTTGTCTGCCACCTAAGTGGTATAAAAAAAAAACTAGACACACATAGCGCACTTTTTTGTAATGTTACCTGTATGACGGCAACAAAAATACCTAAGCGTCATTTAAAAATTCAAAAAAGGTAAGAATTTTGCATTTGACAGATGACATTACAAAAAGGCGCCAAAGAAGGAGAAGTGGGAGAAGGCATTCCGAAGATTTAGATTCAACCGGAATTATCACTTGGTTAAAAATGGCATTTGTCAACAGCAAGGTCAAGGCCATTCATTTGTTATTTCTGGTTTACCTATTACTTCAATGCCCGCAAGGTCGACATTAACCGCTTTTTCATCGAGGGCCCGCCCTTGACTCTGTGGTATCATGATAGAGCACAGCACCAGTTCGTGTTGCTCAAATCAATTCCAAAATCAAATTTCCTGGAGGCATAGACGAAAGAATTAACGAGGTGAGCATTGCTGCCTATTTCTAAACACAAAAACGTCGTGGTAGGTATAGTGCTCGCAAGATATCTATGCGCGCGGGAGAAATCGGAACTATCAGGTTGTCGGTCTATGGCCTCCGCCTAACCGGACTATGGCTCAGCTGACTACTGACCGAGTTTCAGCCCAGCTGATTTGGGGTCAGCTGTTCGTGGGGTCACTGACCCGTGAGGTAGGTACTGCCCTAATATCTGTGCCAGCTGGCTGATGCCCCTAGACCGGCCAGGTTCACTGCTGAACCGTTGTACCGTCGCTAGGGTGCTCTGACTACTTGGACCGGAGGGTTACCGTAGCCAAGAAAGAAAAGACAGAGCGAAGAGGAACTGTATTTATTTCAGAAAATGGGGCTAGTTATATTGCCAAATTTATCGATAACCCGACATTATTTCATCGAGCTTATAAACTATGCTACACCAATCAGAAGAGGTTATTTATTTACATAAGAAATCCTTAAAGCTATTATATACAATATAGTTACAAATTCTGCCGTGTGGCGCTTGTGTCGCGGGTATATAACTGACACATACGTAAAAGGCGGCGGCTCGCGCGGGTGTGTCGCATTGATGGAAATTGTTCGCCGCGTGCAGACGTGTTTGCGGGGTCCCGCGCTGCTGTTGTATGTATTATGTCCCTACAGGTACCCCCTCTAAGAGAAACGTACGTTTGGTTTTACCTTTCTTCCCGTACGAGTCATGTAAGGGTCTTGTTTGTTGTTGCTGGCAGAGCTGGCACTTGTAGTTTTCTCGGAATTTGTAGTCGTAGAGTATTTGGAATTGGGTGGACTCGATGACGTAGTAGGTTCGCGAAGTATATTTGTTGCTGGCCCCGTGCTCCGAGATTGCGGTTCGTCTGTTTCAGGGGTCTCGTTATATACATACGCTGGCTTCAGTCTGTCTATTGATACACATGTCTGACGATTTGGTAGTTGAATGGTGAAAAACTTGCCATTTTGACTTCGTTGGATAATCTTGTAAGGGCCGTCATATGGTGGGGTCAAAGGTTTTCGCACCGTGTCATTTCTCAGGAACACATGAGTACAAGTTTCGAGTTCTTTGTATACGAAGGGATGTTTTGATGAATGTACCTTTTGCTTTGGTAATAGTGACGTCATTGTTTCGGTGAGCTGGCGGACGAATTCTGCGTCATCAATGTTTGGCTTAGTAGGCACAAAGAAATCCGACGGAATTCGTAGTGTAGATCCGTAAGTCATAAGTGCGGGACTTACAGATGTATCTTTACATAGTGCGGTACGTAGTCCTAGTAGTACTGTAGGTAGCTCTTCACTCCATTTGGTACCTGCACATCTGGCCATTAATGAAGCTTTCAAACACCGATGTCTTCTTTCTATGAATCCATTTGCTTGAGGATGGAACGGAGTCGTACGTATTCGATTAATACCAAGTCTCTGCATTAGTGTGCGAAATAGTGATGATTCGAACTGTCTACCTTGGTCTGTTGTGATTCGTAGGGGACATCCGAATCGTGATATCCACCCGTCGTAAACTGCCTTTGTTACTGTTTCAGCGGTGATGTCACGTGTAGGTACAGCTTCAATCCATTTTGTGCATCGATCTATCATAGTGACTATGTATCGATATTCGTTCGATGTGCATAGAGGTCCGACGATGTCCAGATGTACATGTTCGAACCGCGATGATTCTTGAAACTCGCCGAGGGGACTGATAACGTGTCTTAGAATTTTTGAGCGCTGACAGCCGATGCATGATTTTGCCCATGTAGTTACGTCCTTATTCATAGACGGCCAGAAGAATTTGGATGTTATGAGTTTTCTAGTAGCGCGAATGCCCGGATGACTTAGATCGTGCTGTGCTTTGAAAGCTGCTTGCCGATAAGTCACTGGTAGGTATGGTCGAATGTTTGCAGTTGATACTTCGCACCATATGGGTAGGGGTTGATGACCGGGTAGACTCACACGGGCGAATTTGAGGTTTGACTGTTGTTTACATGTTTCTAATTCTGTGTCTTTCTCTTGATCTATGGATAATTTGTTGTAGTCGATAGTGTTGTTTAGTATCTCAATCTCGGTAATTCGTGATAAGGCGTCAGCAGCTGTGTTGTATTCACCTTGAATGAACTTGATACTCGTACAGAATTGACTTATGTAGTGAAGTTGTCTTTCTCTTCTCGGCGTGTCACTGTTGTTGGCTGATCTTGTGAGTGCGAAGGTCAGAGGTTTGTGATCGGTATATATAGTGAGTTCATTGCCCTCTATCAGCCGTCGTAAGCTCTTAACAGCGGTATACATAGCTAGTAATTCGCGATCGTATACACTGTATCTTCGTTGTGTGTCGTTCATGTTTTTCGAATAGAATGCGAGTGGTTTCCATATGCCGTCGACCTTCGGTTGTAGCACAGCGCCTATGCCAGTGTCTGAAGCGTCAGTGAGTAGGCACAATGGAGCGTTCGGTATCGGATGAGTTAATGTAGTTGCATTGAGAATACTTTGTTGACATTGTTGAAATGCTTTTTCGGCTTCGAGTGTCCATTGAATAGGTGATTTATCATTCTTCTTGGCGTTGTGTAGGTACCTATTGAGTAGGTACTGATGATTGGCTTGATTGGGTAGGCAGCTTCGATAGAAGTTGATCATACCCAAAAATCTTCGTAATTCTTGTACTGTACTTGGTTTGGGATATGTTAGTATGGCTTGAATGCGTTCGTCTGTGGGTTTGATTCCGTCTGATGAAACTTCGTAACCGAGGAATTGGATTTTTTTCTTGCCGAACTCGCACTTTTCGATGTTGAGTGTTACGCCATAGTGGTTTAAGCGTTCTAGAACTTTCTTTACGTTGTTTTTGTGTTCTTCTTCGTTTTCTCCCGAGTAAATGAGTAGGTCGTCGATGAAGCAGAAACAGATGTCGTCAAGGCCGCGTAGTACTTCGTGCATGAATCTTTGAAATGAAGACGAACTATTCATTAGGCCAAACGTCATGACCTTGAAAAAAAATGCACCGAAGGGTGTGGTGATAGTTGTTTTTGCGGCGTCTTCTTTTTCGATAGGTATACTGTAATATGCCATTTTCATATCGAGCTTCGAGAATAGTACTTTACCATGTAGTTGGTAGGTAAAATCTTGTATTCTGGGTATCGGATATCTGTCGGGAATTGTGACAGCATTTAGTCTTCTGTAGTCACCACATACACGTAAAGAACCATCTTTTTTCTTTACCACGTGCAGTGGACTGGCCCATGGGCTGTTAGCTGGTTCGCAGATGCCCATTTCCATTAGTTTTGCGAATTCTAACTTGGCCGCTTTGTACTTATCTGGTGGAAGTGGGCGTGGTCGGGAGTATATGGGCGGTCCTTTTGTTTCTATACGGTGAGTGACGTTGTGTTTTACTGTTGATTTGATTGTCATGGGTCGTAAAATGTCTGGGAATTGCTTCAGAATGTCGTGATATGCGTGATTTTGGTTGATAATGTAGACTGATTCTTCTGTATTATGTATGCTAATAGTGTTCACGGTGAGATCTGTGACACTATCGATGAGTTTCTTCTGATGCAAGTCAACTAATAGCTTGTGTTTTGCTAGGAAATCTGCGCCTAATATTGAAGTCTTGACATCGGCAACAGTGAATGTCCACTTGTAGCTTCTACGTAAACCTAAGTTGAGTTCAAGTGTCCGCTCGCCATAGGTACGAATTTGGGTTCCGTTTGCAGCAAATAATTTGTAATTGCTTTCAGTAGACTGTGAATACTTTTTGTTTCTTGCGGCTAACACTGAAATATCAGCTCCAGTGTCGATGAGGAATTTTTCTTTATTGTTTCTGTCTATTATACATAGGCGGTGGCTTTGATTACCATCGACACCCGCCACTGTCGATGTATTATTTAGTTTTCCTGTTGCTTATTTGTGTTCGGTTTTGTATTGGAATTACTTTTGGCACATGGCTCTGCACATTTACGAGCATTATTGCCAAATCGTAGATGATAATAACATAACCAGTCTGGATCGCCCGGCTGCCGACGCGTGCGCGAACGTGAACGCGGCTGATAGCTTCGTCTGTCGTCAAAGCGCTCGTTGCCGCGTGGTTGGCGGTAGGCGCTTCGCGTCGTCGGTTGAAATTGATTCGAACGTAGGTCTGCTACTTCGAGGGATAATTTCTCTATTTGTTTCGTAATTAAGTCGAGTTGTAGTTTTTCGACCGTAGATGTAGCAATTGTTTCGTTTTGTCTTTGTGATGGGTTTGACACGGATATCGATGTAGTTATGGCTGCGGCTGTGATGGGTTCGAAATGTTCTATCATTTTATCAGCCATGGCGGCTAGGGTTTCAAGTGAGGATTCTGTGTTTACTGATAATATGCCGCGTATTTGAGTCGGTAAATGGTTCAGCCATATGACGCGTAGTGCTTCATCTGTTAGTAATTTTCCACTTAGTTCTCGCATTTTACGTAGCAGCTGACTCGGTTTCGAATCGCCTAGTTCAAGACCACTAAGTAATTTTTGTAGCTGGCGATGATCAGATTCCTGATACGTTGATATGAGTCTTTCTTTTAGCATGGTGTACTTGCCGGTAGCAGGTGGGTTGAGAATTATGTCTGCAATTTGTTCTAAGTCGTTGCAACCCAGTAGTGGCATTACTAGATTGAATTTCTGCTCTTCCCCTATTTTGCTCGCCGCGATGGCCGCTTCGAATTGAGCAAACCATAATCGCGGGTTTTGCCGCCAGAAAGGTGGTAGGCGCGCCGGTAGTGATATCATAGCGACGTTGCTGTTGTTGCCAGGTGTGTTACTACCAGGTGTGATTTCTTCTTTAGACATGATGTACGTAGGTTGTTGCACTCGGTATTGCAATCAGCTGATGCGTGCGTGCAAAAGTGCGTATGATGCCGTAGGTACGTCGGTATCAGCTGTTCGGGTTCGTCAGGGGTCACCAATGTCGGTCTATGGCCTCCGCCTAACCGGACTATGGCTCAGCTGACTACTGACCGAGTTTCAGTCCAGCTGATTTGGGGTCAGCTGTTCGTGGGGTCACTGACCCGTGAGGTAGGTACTGCCCTAATATCTGTGCCAGCTGGCTGATGCCCCTAGACCGGCCAGGTTCACTGCTGAACCGTTGTACCGTCGCTAGGGTGCTCTGACTACTTGGACCGGAGGGTTACCGTAGCCAAGAAAGAAAAGACAGAGCGAAGAGGAACTGTATTTATTTCAGAAAATGGGGCTAGTTATATTGCCAAATTTATCGATAACCCGACATTATTTCATCGAGCTTATAAACTATGCTACACCAATCAGAAGAGGTTATTTATTTACATAAGAAATCCTTAAAGCTATTATATACAATATAGTTACAAATTCTGCCGTGTGGCGCTTGTGTCGCGGGTATATAACTGACACATACGTAAAAGGCGGCGGCACGCGCGGGTGTGTCGCATTGATGGAAATTGTTCGCCGCGTGCAGACGTGTTTGCGGGGTCCCGCGCTGCTGTTGTATGTATTATGTCCCTACAAGGTATTTTAGATTCTACTAGCCGACCCGGCGAAATTCGTACCGCCCATTTTTTCCCGCCTGCGTGGCGTCAGATCACTTCCCGCTGCATCCTCTACTATATTAAGCGTGTATTATAAATTTAAACCTTCCTCTTGAATCAACCTATCTATTAAAAAAACTGCTTCAAAATCCGTTGCCTAATTTTAAAAGTTTAAGCATACATAGGAACGGACAGATAGCGACAGTGACTTTGTTTTATATCAGATAAGTAGGTAGTGATTGTCTTCGAACATTAAATCATAGAAACACTTGGGGTATAATACCGTAAACAATTAGATTTAAAAAAATCAGATTAAGTACAAGAAATGGACGTTACTAACACAACAGTATAAACAACAACAACATTAAGTAGGTCCGTCAGCGCCATCATTCGCGCACAGACTTATCGAGCTAACACTATTGGACATGATTTTAATAGGATTATAATGTGTTTTCACATTGGACAACAAATTAGTGCATAGGTGAGTCTGTAGTCCAAAAAGATCTTCAGAGCAGAAGGCAACCTCGACATAAATTTGGAACATGACGCAGAAACCAATAGTAGATAATGTCATTTGTATGGCCAATTCTTAGAAAAAAAAAGAATGGCACATTAATAGTTGGTTGGAGGGGAAAAGACTGGTGGGCGGTGTGCTATTCTTAGCACTTAGCGCCTCCCCATTCCAGGGGTGAGTCGGGGACACCGTTGTTCCAAGGTTCCGAGGAGGTCCAGACTCTAAGGGATGGCCGAGGTGCGAGGAATATGTCGAAGACAACCTCACTTCGGGCCCAGTACCACGACCCTCAGTCGGCGTGCGGTTTTGGTCGGTTCGAGTCCGATATAACCTCCCCTTTCGGCTCCAGCGAGGGAGATATCCGAGGGGATTTCCGCACGAAAAAAAAGGGGAAAAGACTTTAGTATATACTAGCTTTTGCCCGCGGCTCCGCCCGCGTGGATGTCAGTTATCGCGACCAAACATAGCCTATGTCCTTCCTCATGGTCTAATCTGCCTCTATACCAAATTTCATCAAAATCGGTTCAGTGGTTTAGGCGTGAAAGCGTAACATACAGATAGACAGACAGACAGACAGAGTTACTTTTGCATTTATAATATTAGTATGGAAGTATGGATATGGATTTTTTGCATTAGGTATTACATACGTTTTGAACTTCAGAATATAGTGTAAGTTCATCAAAATGTATACAATTATCATTTCAATATATTTGACCTTTGTAAGTGTTCAGAGATAGTACATCTACAGTTTATAATTACTAGGTATTTTATGATAAGTCTCTAGAATAAGAGGTCAAATATTATCATTTAGTTTTATACTGAAATATCAGACTTCGTATTTAGGTACTTGATGTAAACAACCATCGACACTAAATTTAAAACATAATCCATACTAATATTATAAATGCGAAAGTAACTCTGTCTGACTGTCTGTTTATTACGCTTTCACGCCTAAACCACTGAACCGATTTTGATGAAATTTGGTATAAGGGTAGATTAGACGATGAGAAAGGACATAGACTATGTTTGGTCGCGATAACCGACATCCACGCGGGCGGAGCCGCGGACAAAAGCTAGTAGGTATATAAACATCGCCGATATTTCTCCGTCATCGTGATTTTCCAGTCTTTTGGAGCCCAGAATTCGTATATGGGCGATTTTTTCCCAACCACAAGTAGAAAGTTTTCAAGAATAATGAACGCCGTACATCCGGTTATATATTTTTTACAAAATAATAAAAACAGGGTGCATAGTACTCTTCACCTAAAGGACAATGCAACTTATTGGCATGATTTACTTTTTTCCTTTCGCCAGAAATGAAACCTAGGTCATATGTTAGAGTACGAAACGAGGAATCAATAGCTATAAGAATTGGGTCGATCAACCGTAACAGAACGAAGAACCCAAGTGGAGATATTGCTATAATTTTTTGTCAGGCGCTGCGTATTTTTCATAAACAATTATTACAATTACATGAAAATAGAATTATTGTAACACATATTATTATTATATTAATTTAGATAGGCAAACACACGAAGGTTACATAGAGTGATCTTAGTGTATTCGCGGTTTAATGCCTCCACACACCCCGCCATATCGGTGGAACGGGAGTCCGCCTTCGACAGCGACCCACGCGCCCATCCTTTTTATAAATAAATAAATATTCCACAACATTCTACACAACGCTATCTAGAGCCATGGTAAGCTTTTATAGCTTGTGTTATGGAATCTAGAATGCGGATAAACATACTTATATACTTTTTTTTTTGTAAATGAGTGGGAATCGAACCCGCGCCTCCTGCGTGGCAGTCGCGTGCACTATTTTGAGTAAGTACCTACTTCTACATTATTGTGAAAGTTCAATTTATATTTTAAAGTATTTGAAATTCTTTCTTATGTTAAAAGTCGACAATACTTATTTGCATTACCAGAAATAAATGTGATATTTTAGTAGTTTCCATTGATAAGGTAGTTTCATCCTGTTTCATAAACAGCACAACCAATTAATAATAATAAAAGTATTCATTCTTGGAGTGTAGCATGCAGCACGTGGTGATTTCTAGGTGTCTTTGTTTCTTAATTTGACAATACGTATAATCCAAAACGAGTATAGTAGTTTAAAAAACCTTCTTGAAGGCTGGCAATGTATTGACATTATATACTGTGTCACAGATATCCATTGGGCTGCGCTGATCAGGTAAACTATCAGCCCGTTTGCCACCTACTTCATGGAAAAACATCATAAATAACTAAAAAATAACGCCTGATAAAAAAGTATAGCAATCTATAAAACACTCTATAACTACGCTCTGTTATGGTTGGCGGCCCTAATTCTTTTTGCTATTAATATCTTGTACAGTCTTTTAACATATAACGTATGTTACATCTCTGGCGAAAAAGAAAAAAAAAACATGCCAGCTATGTATGGCAAAAGTTGCATTGTCCTTTGCTACCCAGCAGCGCAAAAAACTTAATTGCGCGATGCAGGGTCGGTAGTTTCGTAGAAGTTCAGCTTGACTGCGCTAGATGGCACTGCTCCATTTGATATTACCACAGGGTTTTTTTACATTAAACATCAAACTATTTTTATTATACTTCAGATGTAAATATAAAAGGCAATTGTACTTATTAAAGTAAATTCGCTTTACGCAATTAGCCAGTGTGTTTAATCATTCAGTGAAATAATCCGATAGCATAATGTGAAACGCAAATTAAAGTTCCGTGTCACTCACATAAGTCGTTAATTAATCCTGTACATTTGGTAATTGGTATAATTATTCCTTTTCCAGGTTTTTAATGTTTGAGGACATGATGAACCAACCGGTAAATAATTCTTGGAGAATTATTTACCGGATTGAAGATTTCGGATTGATCTTCTTGGGGAAAGGTGTACAAGATAGCGATGTTAAGAACTCGAGTCTTTGAGTTCTACATTTTGAGCTCGACTGACAAATTACAGGACTCGACTCATTACAATAAGACTCCCAAGACTAGAGAACTCGAGTCTATATGAGCTCTTGAGCGCAACATGAGACTCGAGTCTTTTTTAGCGATCGAGTCCTTTTTACGGGCGAGTCGTGCTCGAGTTCTAATCCGTTTGGAGTTCCTTTTTAAATCAGGCATGTTACTTTTGTGGGATATATTCGTAATGAGAAGCGTATTTTGAAAAATAAAAGTTTTAATTAATAGGAAAGAAAATTTTAATCATGAAAAATATTTTTAATCATGAAAATATAATAATACACAGTCACATTTAGTACCTGGTATACTTACTAATATTTTTATTATTTAATATACACGGGCCTAAGTGAAGTGTTGTTTCTATTATTATTATTTCAATAATAGGCAAGCGGCAGAAGAAAATACATAAGTTAAATAAAATCACAAGCAATCTAAATTGACCCGATGACGCACATATAAGTATGTATAAAGGCCAGAATAATTTGGTTATCTTAAAAAAATCTAACGTACTTGTAAATCTATTTATTAAACCTTTGGATTAACCTGCAACTGTTAACATTATTAAACCTTAATACGTTGTAGACATAAGACTCGAGCTCTTTTAAGATTCAAGCTTTTTTAAGACTCGAGCTCTATTTAAGACTCGAGCTCTTTTTAAGGCTTGAGTTCTATTTTAGCGCTCGAATCTTTATGAAAAGACTGAAGCTCGGCTCGATTCAAGACTCCGAGTTCAGTTAGTTCACTGAGTCTTTTAAAATTGAGTCGAGTCTATCGAATTAGTCTCAAAGACTCGAGTTCGTAACATCACTAGTACGAGATGATCCTCCGAGGTAAGACGATCCTTTTCGATTGTGATGATACTATGCATGCCATCTAGTTGTTTCTTCGAGAAAAGCGTAGGTTTCCACCCCCACCGACTGCAGTCAAACTGTCATGGCTGCGTGAAGGACGATTGCTGTGCTTTGTGTTTTTTTTTTAAATTGTACAGTGTTAATCTAAGGTAAGGGTGCCGTCTATTTGGTAGAAACTTGATACTCCGAAACCTATTTGGGATAACTCACTTCGCAGAAACTTCTTTAATCGATCATTTATTAGGCATTAAAAATATTTGACATAAATATTTTTAGGCATAATGTGCTTATGACCGAATTTAGAATGGCATACATTTAAGATAGTAGAATTTTATTTGGCATAATTACCTTTGGCATAGTTAAAATTTTGTATAACTTCATTTAGCATAACGTTCATTTAGAGTACAGATTATTTGGCATAATTTGACTAGGCATACTATAAAGAGCATAGAATTTCAATTAGAATAAAAGATTGGGTTACTTTTTTCTTTTAAAATGGGTAGGTTAGAACTGTGACCAGAATAGATAGTTTTTTACACCCCGACACAGAGTACCCCGACTCGGATAGGTTAGGTTAGGTTAGAACTGTGACCCCAACAGCGCGAGCCGAGCGAGCGAAGCGAGCGTGCCGCGGTAGCGGCCGGCGAAGCGCCAGAATAGATAGTTGTTTACACCCCGACACAGAGTACCCCGACTCGGATAGGTTAGGTTAGGTTAGAACTGTGACCTCTTACTTGTGCCAGAAACGAGCATGCTCTCATAGGCAAGGATATAAAAACCAAATAATTATTATTAAATCAACTTTTATTTATTACATATTACTAAAAAAAACAATTAAACATTATGTAACGTAAACATTATGTGAAATGATGGTTCTACTTTTAAATAGTTATGGATAAGAAATATATACCAAAAGATTAATCTGGTTTTGAACTTTCTGCGATGTGATGGTTATACATTGTGATTATTATGGATACAAAAATTATGCGTACAGATGATTCTGACTTACAAAATTATGGGTTTCAATGTATGCAAAATGAGTTTATGCCAAACGATATTCTGCGAAAAGAGGTTTATGCTATTAGTTGTTATGCAATATAAAATTATTACTTAAAAAGTTCTACTATATGAGGTGTACCCCTAAGGTAAGCCTGAATTTGAAACTACTTTACTTTTCGCGTAATCGATTTTATGCAATAACTATTATATTAGTAGCTTCTTAAAATGTTCACTTGTTTTAAAAACGTATTGCGGTGACTGTAGGATATTTATAGGTAAGGTTAGAGAATTTCAAATAAATAGTGAGCCCACACATTTTCTTTTAGTTTATGAGGTGCAAATGGGTGCCTGATATCAAGCCTGCAAGCAGTAGTCGGGTTCCCTATCCTTTTAATCATTTATTTTATTTACTTCTGGATTTTTTATCAGAAAAATGCCACGTGTCTATAAAAGGAAGACCAGCCGTGGACATATGGCCAGCCATAATATTTTATGTTGATTAAACTTGATTATGAATAAGGATTGATTTCAGTGTTCAAAACACATTTAAAAATATTTGTTTGAGTGAAGCCATTTAAACGATAACTAGAGGTTGGTTTGGATCTGAATGGGGTAAGATGATCCCCTGGGATCATCTTATACACCTATGTGGACAAGATGAGCCTTTAGAAGACATTTAGTATAATTAATGAAACTCTAATCAATAACGGATTTTGAGAACTTAAGGTATGACAATACCTAGACAGATAAACTGACTATTCAAAACAGCTTTAACATTAAGATTAGATTGTACGTTCTCGGGTTTACAAGCATTCTCCCTCAGAGGGATCATCTCGTACCACCTTCCCCTACCTACCTACAGTCAGAACAAGATCTATTTTGAAGACAGTCTCAAAATGGTCTTAATACCTACCAAGGTATTAAGAGCAAGTCAAACTGTTTTATTGCTTTTAATTGGGTATTATCCTTTATTTAAAATAAAATATCTAACCGAGCTTATTAAATTAAGAATGGTAAAAGAACGGTAACAATTGCGTCGGTTTTATTTTATAGTTTTTATTTATTTTTAGTCATCCACCCTAACCTATTAGTAACTGATTTGACTATTAAATTGTATGACGTCACTAAAATTTTTTCATACAAGTTACCTTATAACTTATCGTTTTGACGTTTAGTAAAAAGTAACTAATTTGAGTATTCAGTAAAATACCCAGTTGTATTATCATCCGAATAAAGGTGTGTACCAAATACGTATCTGGACAATCCGCCAACAGGAAGGGGGGAATAAACATAAAACATAAACATAAACTCACGCCTGTATTCCCCGAAGGGATAGGCAGAGGTGCTAGCACCCACATTTCGCCAGTTTATGTTTAGGCCCCAATGTAAGAGGTGGCGAGCCTATTGCCATTAACCGGGCACTTATAAACCTGCGATAAATACACACATAAATTCGAAAAGCATCGAAAAGTCATTGGTGTGTGCCATGGTAAACCAGGGATCGAACCCGAGACCTCGTTTCAGCAGTCCATTACCCATACCACTAGGCTACCGCAGAATATGCAAGTATTATTATCATTTTTAGTACTTTATTTATCGAAATCGATCTGATGCTTACTGTAGGAGTAGGTGTCTACTCTAGTTCAGGAAGCGACCACTGAGACATGCTAATTAACACTAATCAAAACCAATCATGGGTTCAAAGGGCTCGCGTCATTGATAAATCTACTGATTTGTGAAGCGTCGGCAGTTTAGTGGTTAAGTCGCCCTAACAGTCGAGAGGTCCTGCGTTTGGTCCTGGCCATTACACTACCGACGTGAATCCACTCCTAGCACAAGCAATTTAGCTTAGCAGAAGGCGTTGGAGGTAATATTAGTAATTTCGGTTGTTATTATTCTTAAAAAAAAAAATAACTATGGTTAATTGCGGTTGCATCCATAGCTAATATTGGAGCCTAGGGTCCGTCCCTCTACTGTATTCTATAATTTAGCTTATTTTGGCTTTTGCAGAGTTACTGCCGTCTTATTTAAGAACTCGAGATGAAGGCCTGTGAAAGAATCTTGAGCGTTATGCTAGCCACAAACGTTCCAGTATATTTGCTAGTCTAGACTTGAACAAGGTGCACATTATTATAAAGTTCCGCATGTATCTTCTAACACATGTTCCAGTATACTTATACAAGTTTATATTTGGGCAAGTATACTTGAACGTTTGTGGCTACCATTACACTAGCTATACGGCTAGGGCCGCGTACCAAGATCTTGGTGGCATTCATACCCCAAGGAGGGCCAGACCGTAAGGGATGGTCCTGGGCCTACCGTGGTGCGAGGGATTTGTCGACGACAACCTCGCCTCCGGTCTAGCACCACGACTCTCAGTCGGCATGCGGTTTTAGTCCAGCTCCGGTGGGGGAGGTATCCGTGGGGATTTTCACATAAAAAAGGCGGCTTTCATATACCTGTTAATCCCAGTCGCATCCGAAGCTTTCAACTTTGAATCTCGGGTTCACTATTTCCAATCTAACTACGGGTTGGGCTGATAGTCAATATTTTCGTGACGCAATGGCCATCTGACCTCAACAACCAATTGGCGATATCCAAGTATTGCAGTTGGACCCGTTTTTGGACTTTTTTGGACTTTAATTACCGACTGCCATAGATGTTCGTATAACAACCATAGTAAATTAAATACCGGGTAAATAAAAACAGTTCTAAAAGGATGCTTTTTATTGTGATAGTTTTAGGCGTAAATGTAGACATCATAGCGCAATTTGCTTCCTCGTTCACTCTTCATACGTAGGTTGACGAAGTTGTACCCAAGACCGCCCTGGGTCACGTTAACTGACGCCTCGGAGTGAGTCAAATCGTAGGCAAGGATACCCTGGAAATAATTATCATTAAAAGGTGTTGAAAGAAAAGTACGAATGAAATCCATACTAATATTATAAATGCGAAAGTAACTCTGTCTGTCTGTCTGTATGTTAAACCACTGCACCGATTTTGATGAAATTTGGTATAGGGGTAGATTAGACCTTGAGAAAGGACATATGCTATGTTTTGTCGCGATAACCAACATCAGCTAGCAAAAGCTAGTACCCTATAAAACTATTGAATTTGCAAAATTTTGTCTGGGCTTCCACGCACGCCTTGCTGTAGAGGATCAAATCTCTGCTAATTTGATCCTTAACACTTTGAGGCCATTGGTGGCTTAGAAAAGTTGAGTAATCAGGAATAATCTACCCAGGGTTCTGTACAGGCAGATGTGATGAAACTCTGCAGTTTTTGTATTTTCGAACTCAACCTAATAAGCTCCGATAAGCACGAGATACAAAATAAGTTTGTTGAAACAGGAATTATTTATAAAGAATGCTTGGTTAATTATAGTTTACTTAAATTATAAAATACTGAATGTGTTTATAATTTAAATAAATCCATACTAATATTATAAATGCGAAAGTGACTCTGTCTGTCTGTCTGTATGTTACGCTTTTACACCTAAAGCACTGAACCGATTTTGATGAAATTTGATATAGTGGTAGATTAGACCATGAGCAAGGACATAGGCTATGTTTCGTCGCGATAACCGATATCCACGCGGGCGGAGCCGCGGGCAAAAGCTAGTATGATAACTATTGAATTTGCCAAATTTTGTCTGGGTTTCCACGCACGCCTTGCTGTAGAGGATCAAATCTCTGCTGATTTGATCCTTAACACTTTGAGGCCATTGGTGGCTTAGAAAAGTTGAGTAATCAGGAATAATCTACCCAGGGTTCTGTACAGGCAGATGTGATGAAACTCTGCAGTTTTTGTATTTTGTTGAAACAGGAATCCATACTAATATTATAAATGCGAAAGTGACTCTGTCTGTCTGTCTGTATGTTACGCTTTCACACCTAAAGCACTGAACCGATTTTGATGAAATTTGGTATAGTGGTAGATTAGACCATGAGCAATGACATAGGCTATGTTTCGTCGCGATAACCGACATCCACGCGGGCGGAGCTGCGGGCAAAAGCTAGTATGATATAAATTTAATCTTAGATAAGATTGGTTATAAATAATATGAACAGTCAAATTATAGCAATTATGTTTTTTCCTAACTTCATATGGATATAAACAAAACTAACCAGTGACTAATAGTTCTAACGGCTTTTTTGTACATAAAGTTTGCCTTAGGCAAGAAGCTCAATCTCATGCTTGAAAACCAAATTTTGCCAAGTAGGTAATTAGTCTGAATTGGGGGTTTTCAAAATACCGGGGTCAAACGGGAGTTCAAAATAAATGTAGGAGATCAAGCTATGAGGAAAATTACATGGGTACCTGGCTATAAGGCTTAATATTTTACCAGCGGAAGATACTAAATATTCATCGTATCAAACTGCAAAATCCCAAAAAAATATGTACCTGGATATATCTTCCAACGTTTCTAGGTACTTGAGGTATCATGAAGTACAAATTCTCCACCCGCTTTCTGAACGCCTTAGAACTGTACTCCACATTATGATGGTACACCAAAGGACGCATTACATTTGTACCTATAAACGTATTATGACTTTGTACCAGTACGATAACACCCAATAAAAGCAATGGAGTGTACCACATCATTTTGGTTAGAGGGCTTTTGAAATTTTTAAAATAGTGTTTTTTTTGACACTGGGTTAAATTCAAATTTATTTAACTGACTGTAGGTACACTAGGTTACGCCTCGACGGTTGGATCACGAATGTAATAAAATTTAGTTTATTATTAGGTATATACGCAACGGTCGCTAGCTCCGTTATCTATAGCGAGGACACGGGGCTGCACACGTTCACCGAGTGTCCGGCATGGGCCGGTCCGAGGCGGGAGCTAGTGGCGGCCCTGGGAGTTAGAGTTCTCACCCTCGCCACCCTGCTCACAGCAATGGTCCGCTGCGCGGACGCGTGGGCGGCCGGCGTCTCCTTCAGCGAGCAGGTAATGGTCATGAAGGAGACGGCGGAACGGGAGAGGCGGCGCGAGCGAGAAAGACTCGCAGATCGCGCCGCCCCACAGTGTCACGAGCCTTTATCATAAATCCATTTTTGCAACATTGTTATTGGTGATTTATTGATATGGCAACATATTCTACAATACTTACTTCATCAAATGTAGGTATTTATATTTTTTAAAGAATAATATTTTGGTAAATGTGGGTAAGTAAACTTTGTCATTGTTGATGCAACAAAATAGTTAGTGCGCGCGTAATCAACTTTCCTGCTATAGTTACAAGTGATATTCAACTTTTATCGGTGTTATATCGCTATAATAGTTTTAATTAGTTTGTAATCTGTCTAATTTGGTGTTATAATAATTCAGAATGTGTGACATTGGTAAGTTATTCATATTTTACTTAATACGAAAAAAAAAACATTTAACTGAGACTTTGATTTGACTTTTAAAAAAATCACATCATATCACATCTCTATTTTTTTTAAATATGCTAGCTTTATTAGTAAACAATATGTTAGGTAACTTTTAGGTTGCTAGGCCATGCTAAAATTGAGTTATTTCGTTTTAGGTATGAGTACTCGTCAAATAAAAAACGTTGAAGTTTTCGAAGTCTGGCGTTTAGCGGACTTACACGAAAAAAACAATGCCGTTTATCAACATATTTTAAATTATTATGAACTTGAGGAGTCTCCACAATTAATTAAAGATAGTGTCAAAAAGACAGCAAGATCATTTTGTATGAGAGCGAGTACATATTGGAGATCGAGTAGTAGAATGCCCGAAGTGATGAATACAAAATACAAAACTTGGCTTGATATCTATTTAGCTACTGAAACAATAGTGAAAGATTACTGCTTTGGTAATGAAACGGTGGGCACATCATCAGCAGGTATTCAATCAAAACGTGGTTGACCTAAAACTAACTTTACTGACTTAAATTTAGCTTAAAAAAAACGACGAGTTTTTGATTTAGTTCAAACCCGAGACAGTAGTGAATTAGAATTTGCGGCTCAATGGTCATCACATAAGTCACCTGATAAGGAGAGTTTATCTTCATTATCACCTTTTGATGCATTGGCCTTGTATATAGACTTAGATTTATCGTATCGGAAATATAATAGGTTAAGAGAGGTCGTGAATTTATTGCATCCTAACACCTTTCCGAGCTATTACAAGATAATGAAAGTTAGAGATGAGATATTACCTAACGCCATTAGTAGTACTGAAACAGTAGCAGAGGTCAATTTACAAGACTTACTATACAAAACAGCCGAATCTATTGTGAAAACTGCTGAAAAGAGCAAAGAAATCTTTACAGTAGGTTCTTCATTAACATTGATCTGTAAATGGGGATTTGATGGATCATCTGGTCATAGTACTTAGAAACAGAAGTTTCACAATGACAATGCCTCAGATGAATTTTTGTTTTTAACTGCCTTGGTGCCAATTAGATTAGTTGATAATGAAACACAACTTGTTAAATGGCAAAATAAAACACCGTCTTCTACATATTTCTGCCGACCTATTAGGTTATTATTTAATAAAGAAACTACCAATCTTATAAAAGAAGAAGAAAGAAGAGTAGGTCAATTAATAAATGATTTAGAAAGCTCTGTGATAAAATTACAAGAGCCTAGCAGTGCGGTAACAATTTCATATGATATGATATTTACAATGATTGATGGTGCTGTTTGTCACACATTGAGTGGTGTCAGTTCTACTCAAACGTGTTATATATGTGGAGCAACTCCAAAATTAATGAATTCGCTATCAGTGTTTGATAGGGTCCCTAACACAACAACATACAAGTATGGTTTATCAACTCTTCATAACTGGATCAGATCTTTTGAATTCCTACTTCATGTTGCGTATAGATTGCCTTTGAAGTGTTGGCAAGTTCGAGGTCAGACACAAAAAGATATATTCAATGAGAACAAAAAAAGAATTCAAAACGAATTTAAGCAAAAGATGGGCCTTATAGTTGATAAACCTAAACCAGGGTATGGATCCACGAATGACGGCAACACAGCCAGAATATTTTTAAAAAACAGTACATTATCAAACGAAATAACTAGCATCGATCAGAGTTTAATTGAAAAATTTTATCTTATTAACAGAATTATTTCAAGTGGATTCAAAATTAATTTAGATAAATTTAAGGAACTCCTGAAAGAAACCAATAGTTTATATTTAAGTTTATATCCATGGTACAATATACCAACATCTATACATAAAATTTTAGTTCATTCGACCGAATTAATACAATCTTTTCCCTTACCAATTGGCCAACTTTCTGAAGATGCTTTAGAAGGAAGACATAAAGATTCTAGAAATTACAGAGAATACCATACACGCAAAACTTCGAGACCGAATACTAATCACGATCTAATTACCATAATGTTACTGACTTCCGATCCATTAATCTATACAAATAAATAAAATTGGAGTGTCTGTTTGTAATATTAAAATAACCGCTTTCTACTACATGCATATGAATGTATATACGGTACACATACCAAAATATATATTTTTAAATTTTTTGTCTGTCTGTCTGTCTGTCTGTCTGTTTGTTTTGGCTAATCTCTGGAACGGCTGGACCGATTTGGACGGGACTTTCACTGGCAGATAGCTTATGTAATAAGGAGTAACTTAGGCTAAAAAAAAATGATTTTTTTTATTAAGTACATTCCACGCGGACGAAGTCGCGGGCACAGCTAGTATCTACAATACGATCAGGCAACAAACATAAAAAAAATATACTAGATCCTGACTAAACCCAATATTTAGATCTATAATAAAAATATATCACCTATACTTCTATGTTTTAATCACACATATGTATATATGTAGGTATATATATTATATTAGTTTAAACGTACAGTTTTCCCAAAATAAGATTTATGATAAACATTTGTATAGAGTAGCGACACTGTGCGCCCGCGCGCGCAGGCAACTCGGGCGTCGGAGGGCACTGACTGACCTCCGTCCCCCATGAGCGTGGGCCTGGGGGTGACGGGTGGAGCCGCCTGTCACCCCAGCAGAAGCGGGCGGCGCGCTGAATAGTGCGCCTTCCCATTCCGGGGGCGAGTTGGGGACACCGTTGTCCCCCCTCCTGAGGAGGGCCAGACCGTAAGGGATGACCCTGGGTCAGCCGGGGTGCGAGGGATATGTCGATGACAACCTCACCTCCGGCCTAGCACCACGACCCACAGTCGGCGTGCGGTTTTAGTCGGTTCGAGTCCGACATTACCTCCCCTTCCGGGCTCCGGAAGGGGGGGGGGGGGTATCCGAGGGGATTTCCGCACGATAAAAAAAAAGCTCCGTTATCTATGTTTGTTTTAATTGTTGACTTATTCGAATTCTTCTTAATTAGGTGATTGCTAAGATTGGATGGGATTACGTTCACGTGATAAATTAGGTACAAAATATATTACAAAAATGTATGTATATCATCCATCAGCAACCATGAGATGGAACCCCTACCTCGAGTACCTATAATTAGCTAAGGTATAATAATTTTAAGGCCAGGTAGGCCGCATTTTGAGTTTTTTAAAAGCATTTGAATCATAGGAAAAAGCGTTTTAAATTTCGAAAAAAAGATATATATTAGTTAAGGATCCATTCTAGTCAAATTCGCATTCAGTTACCAGATCTGATGAACTTCACTCGATAGAAAAAAATCCCAAAGTTACCCCTTTTCGTTATTTTTTTTTTAATATTATGACTAAATTACTTATGCTTTCTATAAAATTTTTGTACTAAACTAAAGCCACTACATATGTCTAGACATTTTCGCAGATTTTGACTATATTATGAAATAATTTTTAAAGTTATATTTAAATACCTACTAAATTCGCGAGTGCTCGCGCCGCTGAGGCCCGAAAAGATGCGCCAGTCGCGCGCTGGCGCTTACCGAAGTAGGACTTGTGTCAGTTTTTGCGCGACAGTTTCGTGCACCAATCAATCGGTTTTACGTATTTATAATAAATTGTTGCAAGTCATTCAATATGGGCAATAAACAACGCAAGCTAAAGAAGTCGTGCAAAGCCATAAACTAAACTAACTCCGATTGGTAATTTAAAAAAATATCATACCTAAATATTACGCTCATAGCGCCATAGTATAAGAATATCAGTATTACTACTGAAGATGCTACTTACGATTTTCTATAATTCATATTTTATCTATATAAGTACAGGGGTACCTAGTACCTACAATATTCGTACATTGTATATAATTTGTGTGTGTGTAAATAAATATAAATTTAGTTTTAGTTTAGGATAGAATAATTTTAATATTTAGGTAGGTTAGTTTAATTATTGGCCTTTTTTTATCCTGCGCAAAATCCTCGTGGATACCACCCCCACGGTGCCGGTGGAGGCGGTTATGTCGGACTCAAACCGACTAAAACGCACGCCGTCTTGGGTCCTTGGTTGCCGGAGGTGAGATTGCCGAAAGCATATCTCTCGCACCCCAGCAGACCCAGGAGAATTACTGGCCTTGGGTCAGCCGGGGTGCGAGGGATATTTCGATGACAACCTCACCTCAGGCCTAGCACTACGACCCACAGTCGGCGTGCCCACAGTCGGACTCGAACCGACTAAAAAGTCGGTTCGAGTCCGACATAACCTCCCCTTCCGGCTCCGGCAGGGAAGGTATTCGAGGGGATTTCCGCACGAAAAAAAGAAGGTACAGTGTAAATTTATATAAATACTTCATAAAAACTAGCACCACGACCCACAGTCGGCGTGCCCACAGTCGGACTCGAACCGACTAAAAAGTCGGTTCGAGTCTGACATAACCTCCCCTTCCGGCTCCGGCAGGGGAAGTATTCGAGGGGATTTCCGCACGAAAAAAGAAGGTAGTGTAAATTTATATAAATACTTCATAAAAACTAGCACCACGACCCACAGTCGGCGTGCCCACAGTCGGACTCGAACCGACTAAAAAGTCGGTTCGAGTCCGACATAACCTCCCCTTCCGGCTCCGGCAGGGGGGTATCCGAGGGGATTCCCGCACGAAAAAAGTTGTTAATCTCGTTAACTTTAGGTATTTAACTGCCCTGTCGACGACGAACGGTGCGATTATATAAAGTAACCGTTAGCATCAATTCAAACAAATGTTTGTAAGATTACAAGCATTATTATTATTATAATGTAAGTTTTTTTCGCCCAAACTACTAAACACATAGAACAAACAGTTCTCAAACTCATACAGTATTTTTAATTTCGTATTTATTTATATAATCATATAACTAAATAAAGTTAAAAAAAACTGCATTTAATTTTCTAAGTCAAATCAAGTTTTCCTACTGCATATTTCTATACTGTGACGCTGGTGGGGTCATCGCCGAGTTCACCGTCACTGCGTTCGCGCGTAATATTTTACGAGCGGCCGGGATCGCTATAAATGCCTACTTTTGCAGGAATAGAGGGCCTTAGTCTAGATTGTGCTGTTGATATCAATCAATCGGTTAGAGGGAAGTCGCGAACAACTTGTGTCAGAAATCGAGACTAAAACCTGGTCCAGTTCAACCTCACCAAGACACAAGTATGTGTATTCACCGCTAAGAAAACCCCATTTATTGTAGCCATTACAGTAGTACCATTGCCCCGAGTATCGGGATCCTAGGCGTCGACATTTCAAGTGACGTCCAGTACCGCAGTCATTTAGAGGACAAGGTCAAGCTGGCAACAAAGAAACTTGGAGTTCTTAACAGGGTGAAGCAGTACTTCACTGCGGGGCAGCGACTCCTTCTTTATAAGGCACAGGTTCGGCCCCACATGGAGTACTGCTGTCATCTTTTTGCCGGAGCGCCCGCACGCCAGCTTAACCCTTTCGACTCGGTGCAAAGACGTGCGTTGAAGCTCGTCGACAGTCCCATACTCGCAGGCGATGTGGAACCTCTCAGCCTCAGAAGGGATTTTGCTTCACTGTGTGTTTTCTACCGCCTATATAATGGTTTGTGCTCAGATGCATTATTTGACATGATGCCCACAGCTACATTCTATCATCGCACCGCTCGCCATAGACAGGGAATTCATCCCCACACATTGCATCCAATATGGGTGCGTACCGTGCGGTATGAAAGGAACTTCATCCCACGTACGCTCAAGCTGTGGAATGAACTCCCTGCCATGGTTTTCCCAAGCGACTACAATATGGGGTTCTTCAAGAGGGGCATTAGAAGGTTTCTTCAGGGTAGGCAGCGCGAGTGTAACGCCCCTGGTGTTGCATACGTCCATAGGCCGCGGTAACCACTTTCCATCAGGTGGGCCACCTAAGTGGTATAAAAAAAAATACTGGCTGGTACGTGTTGGCTGCATAGCTCGGGGTGACCTGTGCTAACTTTAAAAAAAAACAAAGAGCGCCAATTACCTCTCTGTTCTTGTAATTAGTACATTACCTATTTAAGTTGTATTTTGCACAATAATCTGAGTTCTACTTCGAGTTAAGGAAGTGACAATGCGTTAACTCTTGAAATAATTAGATATTATAGAAGCTAACAACGCCGTACAAAACTTGTTACGCCCGAAATCTCGGGAGAAATAACTTTTCTCATAGAAAGGGGATGAAAAGTAGAGTGTATAACTCGGGAGCAAATTATTTTTCCCTCGGGCGGTGAACTCGCTACGCTCGGGATTCTATTCTAGAATCCTTCGCTTTGCTCTTGATTCAAAGTAGCGCCTTCGCCGTAAAATACTACTTTGCTCCCTTGTAATACAATCTACTATTTACACCTAAATATGCTATCCAACAGCGCAAGAAACTTAATTGCGCGATGCAGGGTCGGTATTTTTTCGTAGAAGTTCAGCTTGACTGTGCTAGATGGCACTGCTCAATTCGGTTACACAGGGTAGATTTTTACCCGTAACTTCAAAGTACCTATTTGTAATAAACTTCCGATGTAAATATGCAAATAAAAAGCAATAGTAGGTACATAAATATGTAAATTCGCTTTACGCAATTAGCCAGTGTGTTTAATCATTCAGTGAAATAATCCGATAGCATAATGTGAAACGCAAATTAAAGTTCCGTGTCACACACGTAAGTCGTTAATTAATCCTGTACCTACATTTGGTAACTACCAATTTTATAATTATTCCTTTTCCAGGTTTTTTATGTTTGAGGACATGATAAATCAACCGGTAGATAAATAATTTGACAATGTACCTACAGTTAGAACAAGATCTGTTTTGAAGACAGTCTAAAAATGGTCTTAGCTAATACCTACCAAGGTATTATGAGCAAGTCAAACTGTTTTTATTTATTTTTAATCATCCACCCTAACCTATTAGTAACTGATTTGACTATTACATTTAATGACGTCAGTAAATCTTTTTTCATTCAAGTTACTTTTTAACTTATCGTTTTGACGTTTAGTAAAAAGTAACTAATTTGAGTATTCAGTAGAATACCCAATTGTATTATCATCCGAATAAAGGTGTGTACCAAATACGTATCTGGACAATCCGCCAACAGGAAGGGGGGAATAAACATAAAACATAAACATAAACTCACGCCTGTATTCCCCGAAGGGGTAGGCAGAGGTGCTAGCACCCACATTTCGCCAGTTTATGTTTAGGCCCCAATGTAATAGGTGGCGAGCCTATTGCCATTAACCGGGCACTTATAAACCTGCGATAAATACACACATAACTTCGAAAAGCATCGAAAAGTCATTGGTGTGTGCCATGGTAAGCCTGGGATCGAACCCGAGACCTCGTTTCAGCAGTCCATTACCCATACCACTAGGATACCGCAGAATATCCAAGTATTATTATCATTTTTAGTACTTTAGTTATCGAAATCGATCTGACGCTTACTGTAGGAGTAGGTGTCTACTCTAGTTCAGGAAGCGACCACTAAGACATGCTAATTAACACTAATGAAAACCAATCATGGGTTCAAAGGGCTCGCTTCATTAATATATCAGTAATTCGTGAAGCGTCGGCAGTTCAGTGGTTAACTGCCGTTCCCAATAACACACTGACAGTTAAAGATAGATCGCATCTACGGATAAAGTGCTCGGCTGTTTAAATTCAAAACATCTTTCACACCAATTTCGGAAAATAAAATAATACCGCGATGCGGTTTCCAGCAAAAAATCAGTTACCATGTTTTGAATTTAAACAGCCGATACGTCAAATTTGACCGTTGCGATCTATCTTTAACTGTAAGTATGTTATTGGGAACGGCCGTATATCCGCCCAGCAGTCGAGAGGTCCTGCGTTTGATCCTGGCCATTACACTACCGACGTGAATCCACTCCTAGTACAAGCAATTTAGCTTAGTAGGAGGCGTTTGAGGAAATATTAGCGATTTCGGTTGATAATATTCTTTAAAATAAAATAATCATGATTAGTTACGGTTTGCGGTTGCATCTAATGCTAATATTGGAGCCTGGGGTCCGTTTCTCTTCTGTATTCTATGATTTAGCTTATTTTGGCTTTTGCAGATTTATTGCCGTCTTATTTAAGAACTCGAGACGAAAGCCTGTGAAAGAATCTTGAGCGTTATGCTAGCCACAAACGTTCCAGTATATTTGCTAGTCTAAACTTGAACAAGGTACACATTATTATAAAGTTCCGCATGTATCTTTCTGACTGTCTGACTCAAGTTTGACGTTTCGACTTAATTCTTTCTGGCACAAGGGTTTTTTGCACTATCAGATTTATATAAATTTTCTCCATCGTATTATTTTGCTGTGTTACCTACTTAGTGTGTTAAAAGAATTTAAATTTTTCAGTGATTGTTAATGTTTGCTGGCGGGTGGTGCAGAGACTGAGATCTACAACTACTCAGCGTATTTATTTGACTGGTACATATTTTTTATTTTATTATACTATTGGATATTTAAGTACGATATATATTATTTATTTTTTATACTATTTATTTAATTAATATGAGTGATTGTGACTCCTTCCACTCTGCTTATGATACTGATACACCGTCTGATGATAATAGTTTCTGTTCGATTAATAATAATGCGCCAATACTTGGTGATATACTTCGTGAATGTTTTGAACAGGATTTGGGACGGTCATTTAATGTTTGCCACATAAATGCACAAAGTGTGCCCGGACATTATAGTGACCTCGTAGCAACCTTTGCCGACTCTCACGTTCATGCAATATTGATTTCCGAAAGCTTTCTGAAACCGAACCTTCTCTCCACTTATTTCCCACTTCCAGGATTTGTGTTGATAAGGAACGATAGGTTGGGTAAAGAGGGGGGTGGTGTTGCCATATACCTTCGCAGTGACCTTCCTTTTAAAATGGTTGCCTCATCTCCCTCACAATACTCAGCTAGTGCGGAGTTCCTCTTCCTGGAGGTTTGGGTCAGGGGTGCCAAAACGCTCCTTGGCGTTGTCTACAGTCCCCCCACGGTTGATTATTTCACTGATTTTGAATTGGTATTAGAATCTTTGGGGTCTGAGTACGAGCATCACATCATCATGGGTGACTTTAACACCAATCTTCTTGCAGTGGACTCTTCAAGGGCTCACAAGCTTCTCCACATAGTCGAGTCAGCCAGTCTTCATGTTTTACCACTTAAGGCCACACACCATAATAAGGATGTTGAAGACACTTGGCTCGACTTGATACTTACCTCTATTCCTAGTCTTGTTAACTTTCACGGACAGTTCTCGGCACCGGCCTTTTCTCACCATGATCTTATCTATGTCTCTTATATCCTTAAACCTCCTAAAGTCAAACCTAAAGTGCTGCATAGGCGTTGTTTTGGGCGCATGGACAGCAATAAATTGTGTGCTGATGCCGCTGTGATCAACTGGGCACCATTAACGGACGCTACCACAGTTGACGATAAAGTTTTGTTTTTTACCAAAGAGGTAAACAGTCTCTTTGACAAACATGCCCCTGTTAAGAGAGTGAAGTTAAAGTATCCCCCAGCACCATGGCTTACAAACGAGGTTAGAATGGCCATGAAACGCAGAGACCGGGCATTTCTCAAATATAAAAAGAACCGTACGGACATAAATTGGGACACTTACAAAACTGTCAGGAATCGGTGTAACATGGTGATACGGAACGCTAAACGCCGACACATCTTTGATAATATAACTTGCTCATCACCAGCTGATGTCTGGAAGTTTCTTGGGACTTTGGGAATTGGTAGAACAAGGCAGTTGGAGCTACCCAAGACAATTGAGTTAGATGCCATTAATCGTCATTTCTCCACCTCTCCTGCAATTGATGGCCTAACCAAGCGTCAAACGGTAGACTTCATAGCCGGACTGACCAGCCCCAGTTGCACACCCTTTCAGTTTTCTCCAGTCACGTCGGATGAGATCTTAAAAATCATCTCAGCCATCAAATCAAAAGCAATGGGCTGCGACAATATTAGTCGCCGAATGGTTACCTCCATCCTTGATCATCTCCTTCCGGCAATCTCCCATATCATAAACTTTTCTCTAGATACTGGACAATTTCCTACATTGTGGCGGAAAGCTTATGTCCTTCCCCTTCCCAAAATTTCTAATCCCTCCCTTCCAAGCCACTTTCGCCCGATCTCAATCCTACCCTTTCTATCCAAAGTGCTGGAGGCATGTGTGCATAAACAGTTATCTAATTATATACATCGTAATAACTTACTAAGCCCCCTTCAATCAGGATTCAGACCAGGACATAGCACTACCTCCGCACTCCTAAAGGTAACGGGTGACATCAGGGATGGTATGGAGAAGACTATGGCTACGGTAATGGTCCTAGTAGACTTTTCCAACGCATTTAATTGTGTCAACCACGACATACTTTTAGCCATTCTCAACCATATTAAGATCTCATCCGACGATCTGGATTGGTTCTCATCATATCTTCGGGGACGTCAGCAGTCGGTTTGTGCCGGTGAGATGTCATCGAGCTGGTGCAATCTGGACTCTGGGGTCCCTCAAGGCGGTATACTTTCTCCCCTTCTTTTCTCCATATTTATAAATTTCATAACTCCTGATCTTCAATGTACGTATCACCTGTACGCCGATGACCTGCAGTTGTACAGCCAAGCCCCCATGGACAACATTTCAGAGGCTATTGGCAGAATAAATGCAGACCTGGGTTTTATACGGAGCTGGTGTGACAGGTTTGGACTGGCCGTTAACCCTGACAAATGCCAGAGTATCATAATAGGCAGCAGTCATATGATGAGTAGGTTGAAGGATGTGGCCATGCCAGCAGTTATGTTTGATGGGAAAGTCATTCCTGTCACACTTAGTGTTAAGAACCTGGGCTTACACATTGACTCAACCCTGAATTGGCGGGTACAGGTCACTAACGTTTGCCAGAAGGTAACGGGAACACTAAGGGCTCTCTACCGCTTAAAAAACTTTCTTCCACCCAGCACCAAGACAATGCTTATGCAGGCTTTGATTTTTCCTATCTTCGACTATGGTGATGTGTGCTATTTCGACCTGAATGCAGATCTGCTCAATAAACTTGACCGACTTCTCAACAATTGCATTCGATTCGTCTACAATCTTAGGAAGTATGACCATGTTTCGGATCAACGTGCAGAGCTGGGTTGGCTACCCATCCGACGGCGACGCAGTCTAAGAGCTGTCACTTTGATCTTTACCCTGTTGAATTCTCCCAATGCCCCTTCCTACTAAAAATCCCATCTCCACCTTCTCGGTTCGAACCATACTAAAAATCTACGCTCCTCTAACAATCTTCTTCTTCACTGTCCCACTCATACTTCAAGCCTTGTACACTCCTCCTTCTCTGTACAATCCATTCTCCTCTGGAATGCGCTACCGTTGGAAGTCAGGATGTCCCCAAATCGTTCAATATTCAGAAACAGAGTACGGCAGATCTATAGCGAACCATAGGCAGAATAATAATAATATTATATAAGATTTTTCTATAGGACATATTATATATCTATATAATATATTGTGTAATCCGGTGTATGTACAGTATAAAGTATTTATGAACGTATGTATGTATGTATGTATATGTGTATGTATATATGTAGGTATATGTATGTGTGTGTATGTATATATTTAAGTATATTATCATATTTGCCGTTTGTATGTATCATAATTACTACGTACTAGATCGATACTTCGAGCACCTACTAGACAAATCTCTGCATCACCCTAAGGTTGACTGGTAGAAAATACCTACGGCATTAAGTCCGCCTTTGTACACATATTTTATATTTGTGCATAAAGAATAAATAAATAAATAAATAAATATCTTCTAACACATGTTCCAGTATACTTGTATAAGTTTATATTTGGGCAAGTATACTTGAACGTTTGTGGCTACCATTACACTAGCCATATGGCTAGGGCCACGTACCAAGATCGTGGTGGCCTTCATACCCCAAGGAGGGCCAGACCGTAAGGGATGGTCCTGGGCCTACCGTGGTGCGAGGGATTTGTCGACGACAACCTCGCCTCCGGTCTAGCACCACGACTCTCAGTCGGCATGCGGTTTTAGTCCAGCTCCGGTGGGGGAGGTATCCGTGGGGATTTTCACATAAAAAAGGCGGCTTTCATATACCTGTTAATCCCAGTCGCATCCGAAGCTTTCAACTTTGAATCTCGGGTTCACCATTTCCAATCTAACTACGGGTTTGGCTGATAGTCAATATTTTCGTGACGCAATAGCCATCTGACCTCAACAACCAATTGGCGATATCCAAGTATTGCAGTTGGATCCGTTTTTGGACTTTTTTGGACTTTAATTACCGACTGCCATAGATGTTCGTATAACAACCATAGTAAATTAAATACCGGGTAAATAAAAACAGTTCTAAAAGGATGCTTTTTATTGTGATAGTTTTAGGCGTAAATGTAGACATCGTAGCGCAATTTGCTTCCTCGTTCACTCTTCATACGTAGGTTGACGAAGTTGTACCCAAGACCACCCTGGGTCACGTTCACTGACGCCTCGGAGTGAGTCAAATCGTAGGCAAGGATACCCTGGAAATAATTATCATTAAAAGGTGTTGAAAGAAAAGTACGAATGAAATCCATACTAATATTATAAATGCGAAAGTAACTCTGTCTGTCTGTCTGTATGTTAAACCACTGCACCGATTTTAATGAAATTTGGTATAGGGGTAGATTAGACCTTGAGAAAGGACATAGGCTATGTTTTGTCGCGATAACCAACATCAGCTAGCAAAAGCTAGTACCCTATAAAACTATTGAATTTGCAAAATTTTGTCTGGGCTTCCACGCACGCCTTGCTGTAGAGTGTTAGCAGAGATTTGATCCTCTACAGTGTAGAGGATCAAATCTCTGCTAATTTGATCCTTAACACTTTGAGGCCATTGGTAGCTTAGAACAGTTGAGTAATCAGGAATAATCTACCCAGGGTTCTGTACAGGCAGATGTCATAAAACACTAGTTTTTGTAGGTTCCAGCTCAACCTAATCAGCTCCGATAAGCATGAGATACAAAATAGGTTTGTTGAAATCAGGAATTATTTAAAAAGAATGCTTGGTTAATTTTAGTTTATTCAAAATATAAAATACTGAATGTGTTTATAATTTAAATAAATATGATATAAATTTAATCTTAGATAAGATTGGTTATAAAATATGAACAGTCAAATTATAGCAATTATGTTTTTCCTAACTTCATATGGGTATAAACAAAACTTACCAATGACTAATAGTTCTAACGGGTTTTTTGTACATAGGCAAGAAGCTCATTCTCATGCTTAAAAACCAAATTTTGCAAAGTAATTTTCAGAATTGTTTTTTTTTTTAAACCGGTGTCAAACCGGAGCTCAAAGGAGATCAAGCCGTGATGAAAATTACATGGGTATCTAGGCTTAATATTTTACCAGCGAAAGGTAATAAGTTCATGGTATCAAACTGCAAAATCCCAAATAAAAAAATACACACCTGGATAGATCTTCCAACGTTCGTAGGTACTTGAGGCATCATGAAGTACAAATTCTCCACCCGCTTTCTGAATGCCTTAGAACTGTACTCCACATTATGATGGTACACCAAAGGACGCATTACATTTGTACCTATAAACGTATGATGACTTTGTACCAGTACGATAACACCCAATAAAAGCAATGGAATGTACCACTTCATTTTGGTAACGGGGCTTTTTAAATTTTAAAATAGTGTTCTTTTTGACACTGGGTTCTAAATTCAAATTTATTTAACTGACTGTACACTAGGTTACGCCTCGACGGTTGGAACACGAATGTAACAAAACTGGTTTTGTAGTCTAGTATTGTATAATTTATTGAGAATATAAATTTTGTTTACATATTATATACGCAACGGTCGCTAGCTCCGTTATCTATGTTTGTTTTAATTGTTGACGTATTCGAATTCTTCTTAATTAGGTGATTGCTAACATTGGATGGGATTACGTTCACGTGATAAATTAGGTACAAAATATATTACAAAAATGTATGTATATCATCCATCAGCAACCACGAGAAAGAACCCCTACCTCGAGTCCCTATAATAAGCTAAGGTATAATAATTTTAAGTCTATATTGTGCTGTTGAAATCAATCAAGCGGTTAGCTCATTGGAGTTCACTGTTGGACATCTCTCTCCTGTCTCTCCCAATTGCTCCCGATCCTCCGCGTTCCGCATCCAGTCTTCTGCTGAAAACACATGGTTAAATAATTGCACTATTGTTCTAATTGGATGGCTCAAGTCTATAATAGTGCTCGGAATATGGCACTAGGCTCACCCCCTATTACGTGGGACCAAATACAATGATTGGTGAAATGTGGTTGTTGATTCGCCTCTGCCTAACCCTCGGGGATAAAGGCGTGATATGAATTTAATTATAATAGGTCTTTACCTATGAAATAGCCGTTATACAGTACTGGCCATTTCAAATCAAAATAATTTTTGTTTGGCTAAGAATTCTAATTTCAAATTCAACCAGCATTGGTCAATCGCTCGTCTCCGCTGCTCCTGCACGACAACGACCTCATACTGCACAGCAGACGGTCTCCACGTTGCAAGAACTGCGGTTGGAAGCTCTCCGTCATCCGCCCTACTCACCAGACCTTGCGCCTACAGACTAATACTTTTTCCAAAATTTGGATAACTTTTTGGCGGGAAGAAAAACAATACTCGAGAGGCATTACAAAATGCCTTTGAAGAATTTGTTGCCTTCCATCCAGCTGATTTCTTTAAGAAGGGCATCAATAAACTGCCACTACGTTGGCAAAGATGCATTGATTGCATGGGTAATGAAATTACTTCGATTAATATAAAATAAAAAATACATAAGAACGGCGATTTCTCAAGTAAAGACCTAATTATATATATTTATCAAAATGTAGCTATACGAATACCGATATCATCTGTTTCCACTAAATTCGCAAAAATAACAGTCTTATTTAAGTTTATCATGAGGTCGCGAACTTATTCACCTGAACATAATCATTTCAGATATAACATTATCTTACTTCAATATAATAATTTGCCTCTTCGCATTATGGTTAAGTCTTTTATTAGGTTTTTGTGGGAAATTTTCTGGAAGGTGCGATAAGGTACAGCCTTCACGCCGCTTGTCCGTTGCTTTCCCAGACTTGCTTTTTGGAGTTCAGGGGTTTTTCTTTTACCTAATCTTTCCCTAATAAGCATTCTTGCATTTCTTGGATGTATTTTGAGCACGGGGTACTACTGCGGTAGACGAGCTCAAATTCACCAAGCATAGATTTTATTTTAAAAAAATCTACGCACGTCATGCCTTTTATATCTAGCGATTTAGGTCCAAGATATATGATTTCACCAATAATACATAGTAAGAAGCTTATCGAATCAAACTGCAAAAACCCAAAATAATACGCGGAAGCGGGTATCAGCCGGTATGTAATATTGTAGAATCCTTTTTACGTCAGAAACCCAAAAATAAACATCAAAAAATGAGGATAATTATAGGTTTTTTAAGGAAAACTTGAAGGAAATACCGCAATTCTGTGTACCCTACACAGTGAATCACAGATAACAAACAATGCTAATAGCTTGACCGTCTACTGTAGAAGTGTAGACACTGTATTGATAACAAAATGCATAACAAAAAACGGCATGAAATATAAGCGTTATGTGTGAGTAAGCTGAAGTTCATATTATTTTACGCCATTTTGGAGTGCTTATTATGTTTGTGCTTACTGTGTACGTTAATCTAAGGTTAATAAACACTGAAGATATTCATGGGGAATCCCATTAATAATATTAGCGTATTTAAAATTCATTTCTCTGGGATTTACCGTTCGTCAGCTGTGTAGGAGCAAAAAATATTTCATTGTAATATTTTCTTTAAATGGTTTTGTTTTTTCTGTAACTATTCGTTTATCATTAGTGGATATCTAATACCTTTCCAATCCAGTTATCGAAACATTTATGAAAAAAAAAGACTCCCTACTGAAATATCGGGTAACTCCTATGTTCATTACATGGCAACATAGTTAACCATTTGTCATAATTACAATTAGTAAAATCCTGTTGAAAAAACGGAATATTGTTTCAACAATTGATTAATGCATTACAAAATAAATGGTCAATTTTATGAGAGTGATTTTGAGAAGAAAGCTAGAGCTCAATAAGAGGTATAGAAGTATCATTCGTCTGAGTCTTCAAAGCCCAATACTGGTCAGATTTTCTGATTGACGGACGAGGCTTTGGCGCAGATTTTCCTCTGGGGATTGGGTGGTGAGATGGCAGTGGCTCCCATAAAAATCATAAAAGTCAAGCCAAAAATTTGAGAAGGAGTAAGTGACAGTAGCTTCGATCCCCGGGAGTTGGGCTGAGATGAATTAACACCCACATTCCAATTATCATGATTTCGGTCCCATGTAATAGGGGACCACGTGGCAAATATGCGAATATGTAAATAATATACCAAAATTTCGAAAAATAATATAGAAATGACGTCACTTGAAACCTATAAATAAAGTCTTTCATAAAAAACGCATTTAAAAACAATAAAAGCTTAACCAAAACCCCGCCGTCGTGTTAGTTTAGAAAACAGCAACTATTTCGGTATGAAATCTCTGCGGTACGGATTGGCTTGGAAACAAACAAAAGGTAAAAATCAGACTCCTCCTGATAGCGTGTGACAGACCGACAGACGCGACCCTCCGCTCTATTATTTACACCGGCTTGTAACAGAAAATTAAGTAAAATACACTAAAAATCTCTAAAATTATTATCCACCCTTTTTTATGTGCGGAAATTCCCTCGGATACCCCCCTGCCGGAGCCGGAAGGGGAGGTTATGTCGGACTCGAACCGACTAAAACCGCACGCCGACTGTGGGTCGTGGTGCTAGGCTGGAGGTGAAGTTGTCATCGACATATCCCTCGCACCCCGGCTGACCCAGGGCCAGTCCTTACAGTCTAGCCATCCTCGGGAACTTATTATCCACACAGATTGTATAGTCGTTTCGTAGAAAAAGATATAGTGTGTGGCTGATTCCGGTCAGCGCTGACAGATTTTGGCCGGACAGTATATGGCTGTAAGGCAAATGAACACACAATTAGCAAGCAGCCGGTGGCCGACTAGTGCAAGCAAGACCTTATTGATATCACACAGAACAGAGTTCTTTTCGTATATTGATGATCGGTGACATCTATATAAGCGAAATCACATGTAATTAAGAAAATGTAATTATTTCTTGTGATGGGTTCGAGACCCACATAACAAGTTTCAATATTTTGATATTGAAACTGTGTCAAAAATCTTTTTTTACGAAATAACTATACAATCTGGGTGTATAATACCATTTTATAGATTTTTAGCGTATTTTCGTTAGTTTTGACACAACTTAGCATCACTGTAATATTATCCAGAATAAATGCAATGCATTTTTTTTACATGTATGGTCTGTCAATTGGACTGCACTTCATTTCACTTCATATTCACTAATCTCTGTAACAACTAGTTTAAATGAAAAAAATCTTTTTGTGTTGAATAGTCCGCTTATCGAGGAAGGTTATACGCTATACAACCTCACACTACTACCCAAGGGAGAGGAACAACACTCATAAATTTCAACGAATCTGGCAGACGGTATATACAGTCGGGCGTCAGTAATATCTTGACCCACAAAGTCTCAAAATGATCTTAAAAATAAGGTATTAAGAGCAAATCAAACTGTTTTATTGATTTAAATTGTATTATTGTCCAAAATGAAGGTGTGTACTAAATATAACATCAAGTCAACTGGAAGGGGGAGAACGAAGTAATTAAGATCATTTTGAGCACTTTGTTCATCAATATCTTTCTGGTGCTGTGTTTACAAACTTACTGAGCTATTTCTTTGACCAAGTGTACCCTTCTTTGGTATAAGGTGACCTGACGGTTGGTATACGGTATAGAACGGTGGTCCTTGACAGTGGCAATGCATGTTAGGAGAAGATACAGTTGGATTAAACTTAAAGTAGAATTTATAATTATCGAAAACCAATAAAGAAAATATGAAGTGAAGCAAATAAAATGAAACCAGGGTTTTAAAATAAAATCAATATATTTTTCTTATTAATTAGGTAAAAACATAATACTGCTTGTACAACTGTTTTTGCTGATAACCACTAAAAAGCAGTAGTTATAATATAACAAAAAAAACAACTGCCAAAATCTGTGACGCTATGATTGACTTCTTGCTAACTATTACGTGAACTTGTATTAGTCAGTTCCAGTATATTGCAGTGTGAAGTGCTTAAGCATATACATAAATGTCGTAATGCAGACCTTCGGCCCTTCCACTCTTCAGCCGAAGAGTCACGTAACTATATCCAAGTCCTCCCTGCGTGACATTCGCTGATGCGTCAGAGTTTGTCATATCATACGCCAGGATTCCCTGCGAACATAAGAAAAAATCTTTGTATTATCTTACTCTCTTCTTTCTTTCTCTCTCTTATCCATGAAATACGTCAATAGATTGTGGAGTTCAGATGGCAGTCTCATCCAAAGCTATCACCTCGGACTTTAGGGTCTACTTTACCAGTCCAACTGCGGATTTACTCTAGACTAAGATATTATCTGCGAAGCGACTGACTGCCATCTGACCGCATTGTGGAGCCTCCTTGGGTTTTTCCAAAGACGATATCGAAGGTTCCAACTACCCGTAACGACAACCATGTTCGTATGGCAACTAGTACCGACGGCTCAACGTGCTCTCCGTGGCACAACCAGATGGACCAGACCAATGCAAATACAGGGCACTGACTAACCTCCGTCCCCCATGAGCGCGGGCCTGGGGGTGACGGGTGGAGCCGCCTGTCACCCCAGCAGAAGCAGGCCACGGCGGCGGCGCGCTGAATAGCGCGCCTCCCCATTCCGGGGGCGAGTTGGGGACACCGTTGTCCCCCCTCCTGAGGAGGGCCAGACCGTAAGGGATGGCCCTGGGTCAGCCGGGGTGCTAGGGATATGTCGATGACAACCTCACCTCCGGCCTAGCACCAAGACCCACAGTCGGCGTGCGGTTTTAGTCGGTTCGAGTCCGACATAACCTCCCCTTCCGGCTCCGGCAGGGGGGGTATCCGAGGGGATTTCCGCAAGAAAAAAAAAAAGACCAATGCAAATACAATATTTGCACTGAGCGGTGATCGAACCCACGCTTTCTGCGTGGCGGTCGTGTTCATTACCGCCACGCCAAAGTGACACTTTCTCTAACTTAGTTACTATAATAGCAAAAAATACTGACGTAGATAAAGTACAGAATAGGTATATTAGGAATAGGTATAATAGTACTGAGGTACGTGTATCTTACCTGTATACTCGGTCGATATCCGTTAAAAGTAGCAGGTAACGTGAAATTGACGGACTCGATCCTTTTCTGGAAGAGTTTAGAAGAATACTTGGCATCTTTGTGAAATACTAGAGGCCGGTGCACACTGGTACCCAGGAAGGTATGGCCACACTCAACGATGACTATAACTGCTAGCAAGAAAACTGAAACGTAAGTTTTCATATTGTTTGTTTAACTGTATTAGCTTACGTATTAAGTACACGGAGGTGTTGTAAGGAGTAATGTTAAAGCAAGACTGAATAGCATCACCAATGTGCATATTATATACTTAATTGTTACCGTTATCAGGTAAACTTCTTTGTCATTAGACGTCGTTCATACCTATATTAGTAATTTGAAACTATGAAATCATGTGTTCAATTCTTGTGAGGTTTAAGAATATGTAAATATTAGGACTGTGTGTCATCTATTAGAGTAAAGGTTTGATTTTTCCCTTCGTTAGATCAGATATACAGGGAATTAACGCGATCATGGTATAGATACATACATAACTTTGATTTGCCTGACGTTTCGACCAAGTTACACCCCCAATATTTTGAAATTCAGGCAAATCAAAGGTATGTAGGTATGTACCTATACCATGATCGCGTTAATTCCCGTTAACATTATTGTATACCCCCCGGAATGCGATAGTTTAAAAGTTATTATCAGAGATACACTGAGGTTGTAAAAAAGGAATTAGAAGTTTCTGATGTGTGGGTGTTTCTGGTGAGAGAATGAATGAAAGAAGACTAACGAAACAGGTGTATGAGGCGAGTGTGGAGGGTACTGTCGGTAGGTGAAGACCTAGGCGCACATACCTGGACCAAATCGGGGAAGTTTTAGAAAAGGGGCAGGTCAGGAGTACCCTAAACCGACGAGCATGCATGAAGAATGTAATGAGAGTGAATGAAGCAAGAGTAGTATGTCAGGATCGTAGCAAATGGAGATCCGTGATCTCTGCCTACCCCTATGGGAAACAGGCGTGATTTTATGTATGTATACATATGTAAGTTTCTTACAGGTTCGTCACCACGAGTGTGACTCATTTTGCACACGTAACCGCTTTCCATCAGATGGGCCGTATGCAAGTCTGCCACCTAAGTGGTAGATGTACAAAAATCCCAGGAAATTTCTTGGGTTCGATTCTCGAGTCGGGATAGGTTTAGTGTTATAGAATTTTCTCTGTGGCATGGCGGTAACAAAGTGACCGCATCAAGTTTGCTCGGGTTATAAAAGTGTGATTATATAAAAATACTAGCTTTTGCCCGCGGCTCCACCTGCGTGAATTTCGGTTCCTGGCAATCCTTAAACTTTAACGAACATTTAAAAAAAGAATTGGCCAAATTGCCAACACATTTAGCGATTCATTTTAATATTACAGATTAAAACAAAACTATTATATTGTTATATTTTTATAACAATCTAATATTATGTGTGATAAATTAGTTTGAGATAACGCTCGCATTAGTTAACGACTATTTTATCGGTGAATGGTGAATGTGGGCCATTTTAATTTATGCCTTGTTAATGAAGTACTCATTAACTAGAAATTAATGAGAACAGGTTACCTATTACCCCACATGTATATGAACTGATTAGGACTTATATATTTTTACCAGTTTGGCAATTAACAATATTTAAAAACTTTAATAATGTTAAAACTTTTTTCACAACATTTACTGATATATTAGTTCAAATATTACATTATTATAAATAAAGATATAAAACTATAAAACAAGGCATGTGCAAAACTATAGTTTGCAATATTTTATTCTTCGTATAGACCACCAGGGTATTGTGAAATCTCTATGTTGATAACTCTAGATAAGTTTTTTTAATGCAGAATATTCCATCAAGAATCAAATGGTTCGGTGACTCATTCTTTTGCCAGACCAATAAGACCTGGAATTTCTTGTCAGCTCCCTCTTCCTACAGTCCCGTGTCCATTAAGCGGGGCGTGAAAAAGCATCTGACGAGGCCGCCAAGCTGAGTGCCACCGTTGTTAACATGGTACATGTTTATAATGGTGACCCTCTTTCCTGAGACTTTACCTTGTGGCCTTACCATCAGGTGTGGTGAAGTCGAATTGACGTGTCCTATATAAAAAAGAAGAAAAAAAGAATGGTAAACTTGGTTCTTATCGAATTAAACAACAAGAAATACACCCCCTTCTCTTCTTGTGGGTTTAAAGTCTAAGGGATAAGAGGTGTTCTAGTTGACATTATGCATCCAGGCCCTGAAAAAGTGCCTGGATGATGAGAATAGGGACGCTGAAGTCAAAATTTTTAAACAGTCAAATGTGGATAATCTTAATGAATCTCATTAGAATTGTTATCATAACAAATTATAACGTATTTATTTATAAAAAAGAGTATTTAAATATGTTTATTTTCAGGCTTATTCCATCCTATGGTATTAGAAAACTTATTTATGGTACATTCGACCAGGCGCGAGTAAAGTTTATTCCTAGAATAAAAAGGCAATATCACCCAAAAATAGCTGTTTATTCTAGGAATAAACTTTACTCGCGTTTGGTCGAACCGGCCCTTAGAAAGAAAAAGTATATTTGACATTACATTTTTGACATAAGCCAGTTCTACAGTTTGAAATATTCCAAACAGTTCGATCATCGGACAGTTTGGACAATTTTTAACACACAACACCACCCGAAACAGTATAAAAGGACAATTTTTATCCAGCTAGTTCGATCATCGGAGTTAGTCTAACAGTTTGGATTTTGTCCTAACAGTTCTGCCACCCGAGTCAGTATAACAGTTTGATTATCGAACTATTCGTACGACACGATGGAATAAGCCTATTTTCATTCTAGAATTCATATTACGAAGTCTAGGTACTTAGCGATATGTGGAAAGTAAAAAATCCTAGAGTACTTTATCTAATCTATTTATCTATACATCTATACAAATAAATAAAATTGGAGTGTCTGTTTGTAATATTAAAATAACCGCTTTCTACTACATGCATATGAATGTATATACGGTACACATACCAAAATATATATTTTTAAATTTTTTGTCTGTCTGTCTGTCTGTCTGTCTGTCTGTTTGTTTTGGCTAATCTCTGGAACGGCTGGACCGATTTGGACGGGACTTTCACTGGCAGATAGCTTATGTAATAAGGAGTAACTTAGGCTACTTTTATTTTAGAAAACGGATTTTTTTTATTAAGTACATTCCACGCGGACGAAGTCGCGGGCACAGCTAGTATTATATAAAAATCAATGCCACTTTTCGTTGTAATGTTATAACTCAACAACGCCTTTACCGATTTGGCTAATTTTGGTCTTGAATTATACGTGGAAGTCCAGGGAAGGTTTGTACGTAGAAAAAAATTATAATAATTGCCGGGAACCGACATCCACGCGGGCGGAGCCGCGGGCAAAAGCTAGTTATATATAAAAATCAATGCCACTTTTCGTTATAATGTTATAACTCAACAAGGTCTTTACCGATTTGACTAATTTTGGTCTTGAATTATTCGTGGAAGTCCAGGGAAGGTTTGTACGTAGAGAAAAGTTCGAATAATTGCCGGGACCGACATCCACGCGGGCGGAGCCGCGGGCAAAAGCTAGTACCTATATAAAATTCTCGTGTCGCGGTGTTTGTAGTCGAACTCCTCCTAAACGGCTTGGCTGATTCTCATGAAATTTTTTATGCATATTGGGTAGGTCTGAGGATCGGACAACATCTATTTTTCATCCCCCTAAATGGTGCAGCGGGATTTGACGCCACGAGGGCAGGAAAAAATCGGTGGTAGGTACTTACGAAGTTCGCCGGGAAAGTTAGTATTTCTTATAAAGTTACACTGCGGTGTGACATATGACTCCCATTTTGTAGCAAAAAACCTCACGGACTCGTTTGCCGCAAGGTATCAAAATATTTTGCCAAAAACAGACCCACGGGCTTCCAGCAATGAGACACAATCTTTGTATACTTATATTAAAACAGTAGAAGGGTTACGTTTTATGTCTGTATACTGAATGTTTTGTTGAAAACTTTTGTTGAAGTCAACTTCTATAACGATGTAGAAGTTTCTTTTTATGTATGGTATATTCTGAACAGAATTGAACCCCACACATTGCATCTGAAAACGGTGCGCACTGTGCAGTATGAAAGGAACTTCATCCCACGCACGCTCAAGCTGTGGAATGAACTCCCTGCCGTGGTTTTACCAAGCGACTACAATATGGGGTTCTTCAAGAAGGGCATAAATAGTTTCTTCAGGGTAGGCAGCACGAGTGTAACGCCACTGGTGTTGCATAGGTCCATACCGCGCAAATGTCACGGTAACCACTTTCCATCAGGTGGGCCGTGTGCTTGTCTGCCATCTAATTGGTATAAAAAAAAATTAACTCTGATTTCGCATGTCATCATCATCCTCCTGACGCTAATCCCAGTCGTGTTTAAGGCCTTCACATCGGACTCCGGAGTCCACCTTTGCCAGTCTAACTGTAATGCGGCTGAACTGCAATATTTTCCGTAAAGTGACTGCCATCTGACCTCCATAAGCCGGATATCTAAGTATTACAGTTAGAGCAGACGGCGATGGCTTAACGTGCTCTCCGAGGCTCGGCAAATAGAGGCATATATGCAAATAGATTGCACACAAATACACTTTATTCTTCATAGCTTTTGCCCGCGGCTCCGCCCGCGTGGATGTCGGTTATCGCGACCAAACATAGCCTATGTCCTTTCTCATGGTCGAATCTACCCCTATACCAAATTTCATCAAAATCGGTTCAGTGGTTTAGGAATTAAGGGAAGGTTCATATCTGACGGAACATGCGTCGCGTATTATCGGTCGCGTAACGCCAGAACGGAGAAATGTATAGAAAAACACTTGACCGTTCACACTCGACGCACTAACGTAACATCGGTTGAGTGTGAACGGTCAAGTGTTTTTCTATACATTTGTCTGTTCTGGCGTTACGCGACCGATAATACGCGACGCATGTTCCGTCAGATATGAACCTTCCCTAAAGCGTAACACAGACAGACAGACACAGACAGAGTTACTTCCGCATTTATAATATTAGTATGGATACTACAGGTAACCCCAGTCGCATTCGAAGCTTTTAAAATTGGAGTCTGGGGTCCGCTTTACCAGTCTAACTGCTGAATCAGGTAAACTTCGATATTTTCTGTGAAGCAACTGCGATATGACCTCCACAACCCAAAGGCGATATCGAAACATTGCAGTTAAACCAGTTGTTAGAATTATTAAGGCTACAACTACCTGGAAAGTCTGCCAAAGATGTTTGTTTGGCAATCGGGACCGACTAATGTGCTCTCCGAAACACAACCAGACTAAAGGTCCAACCATACCAAACGGATCGCATCGGCCCGCATCGAAACGAATTTTACAATCTTTAAACGAAATTAAATCTTGTATACAGTGTTTAAAGTTTATATTACCAAGTCAAGGGTAAACACAGCCGGTGACATGCCGCGACACAAGATCGGCTCCGTCCGCGTGCGTACGGACCGTGCGATGCGATACTGGCCGATGCGGGCCGTTTGGTGTGGTTCCACCTTAATGCAAGTGCCCATATTCATGCATACAAATATTTGCATTGAGTGGGGATCGAATCCGCGCTTCCTAGATGGCGCCTCTTAATTTCCATTTATTATTTTAACACTGCTCAAACGTACTGAATCGAATATTATGACAAAAGGAGAAACTATGGGGGCAACGCGGCCGGGGGCAAAACGGAATAATAATTTTTTCAATGTGGTGGCATACCGGCCGGGGGCAACCCGGAATGGGAGCATAACGGCCGGACCCCCATGTTCACTGTCGTTACGTCACAGAGGCATAGCAGCAATGGAAACGTCAGGGTAGACATTGGAAAGAACTTTTGTAGGAGGTAGAAAATGGAATATGTATTACTCTGTTAGCTTGTGGGTACAGTTTTGTGGGTACAGAATGGAAGCAGTCCCTTGCGTGGCAGTTGAACTCTCTACCGCTACACCACAGAGACCATAATATAATAGTAACTAATATTACAATAATATCAAGTGAAATTAAAATATAAGTGCTCCGTTATCGAAGTACCGACATTAGCCACCAAGCACCAAGTTCTGGTTCACAAAAAGGTCGTTACACGACTGATCGTATCTTGCGGACCACGAGCCAAATTCGAACAGTTTTAAACTTAATTTCCTGCTTGCAATGATCTTGGCACAGAGCTACATACTTAAAATAGTATCTGAGGGTTGATTTTGCGTGGTTTGATACGATTTCGGTGGTTGATAAAATATGTACCTAAGTAGTTACCAATTTTTATGTGTTTATTTATCGCAGGTTTATAAGTGCCCGGTTAATGGCAATAGGCTCGCCACCTATTACATTGGGATCTAAACATAAACTGGCGAAATGTGGGTGCTAGCACCTCTGCCTACCCCTTCGGGGAGTACAGGCGTGAGTTTATGTTATGTTATGTTATGTTACCTATTCTATACTTGACTAGCTCCTGGGTGGTGTGAGGCGTAAAGTATTGATCCAGGGATATAAAGGATATATGTGTTATTCCAGAAATAATCTACCACTTAGTAGGTATACTAAATTTTAGCCTGATCCATTGAGCTGTCCCGTTTTAGTTCCTGATATACGATTTCATGAGTTGCAGGAGCCGCATCAAAATTCCACGCGGGCGGAGCCGCGAGCAACGGCTAGTATTTAATAATGTTTTGAATGTTCTTGTAAAAGAATGATTTCTTCATAAGCCAAAGAAAAAAGGTTGCAGTAAGTTTGTAAGATAAACTCAAATCACGGTTCAGTAAAGTATACGTTGTTAAGAAGTATTAAGTATCTATTTTCCTGTGCTAACCTTCTATTGAGGAAATTATCTGTGGAATATCTAATGTATCACCTTTCTTTTTTGGTATTTTAAGACCTTAAGGTCAAAATGTGGTCGCAAACCTAGGTGTTCCAAAAAGTGTAGTAGTAGTTCTCCTAAAATGTTGTAATGTAAGGTTGTAGATTGAGTCATAAAGCAGTCTACCCATTTGTGTATGCGTTTTGTCTCCATCAACCATGTATCATAAATGTCAACAAACTAACAATTACAGAAGCCGACGATAGAACTATGTTAGTTTCACACAATATCGAAGTTTGACTACGGCTTGAGGCGAATGTACACTGGTGATAAATGCAAGAGAACTTAATAATGAATGAGCGAATGTCTGTACTATTCTATCAAGTTACATTAATTTAATTAAACTCCATTTTAAAGTTGATTATTATTTCAGAGTACTGTCAAAGGTAGAGACTCGATTCCTATCTTAGCTCGGAAAGGGGGGTGTCATGATTCGCACCATGGATTTGCTTCTTTTGGGATGATGGGCGGCCTCAATTGTCACCCCCAGGACTGTATTCGAAGAACTGGTTGAGCGCTGCCGAGCAACCTTCAATAGGGTCGCTTCCACCTAGGTAGGAGATGGCCGTAGGTGGCACCATCTCCCTCACCTTGGGAAATTCCAATTAGTCCCGCCCTCTCCTTTCCTTCACAGGACAACACGCGCAGGGCTAAGATGCCATCCGTATACGGTGCAGAATATATCTGCTAGAACCAAGTGTTTCAGTGACATATTCCTATGCCGTACCATTAAGACCTGGAACTCCCTGCCAGCTCACGTGTTCCCTTCTTCCTACAGTCCCGGGTCCTATAAGCGGGGCGTGAAAATGCATCTGATGAGGCCGTGAAGCTGAGTGCCACTACTGTTAACATGGTACATGTTTACGATTGTGACCCTCTTTCCAAGGCTTTAGCTTATCATCAGGCGAGGTGAAGTCAAGTCAGTTCAATGCCAAAAAAACACAAGCGTGTGCGTTCACAGCCAAAACCTCCCCCTTCCTTCCACTCCCTACTCTCCAGAATACACCGCTGGCTCTACAGGACCATATTGACATGCTCGGAATGGATGTTCGCTGCATCCTGAACAAGAAGAATTACATCGAGGGCGTCATCAAAACAGCGTCGCGCAAACTCGGGATCTTGAACAGGGCGAAGCGGTTTTTCACGCCGGAGCAGCGGTGTCTTCTGTACAAGACACAGATTCGCTCTTGTGTGGAATACTGTTCTCATCTCTGGGATGGTTCCGCACAATACCTGTTGGACGCTCTTGACAGAATGCAGCGACGTGCAGTTCGTATCATAGGTGATCCTGAGGTTACCAACACCTTGGAACCTCTGCAGTTGCGTAGAGACGTTGCCTCTCTGGCCGTTTTATACCGCCTCTACCACAGCGAGTGTTCTGAGGAGTTATTTCAACTGATCCCACCCTCTCCCTTCCTATCCAGAACAACACGTGCTGGTTTGCGGTGCCATCCACACACGATGGAATCCATACCATCTCGCACTAAACGGTTTGGGGGCTCTTTCCTCTGCCGCACGATAAAGAGCTGGAATGCTCTGCCCGCATACGTGTTTCCCTCTTCTTACAGTCCCGGGTTCTTCAAGCGGGGCGTGAAAAGGCATCTATCAAGGCCGTCAAGTTAGGGACCACCATTTTACGTCCAATGGCACCGGGAATGGTGGTCTGTATCTTCTGGACTGCACTTCAGCTTTGTTGCCATCTAGCGGGGTGCAGTCAATTGACGGACCAAATATAAAAAAAAAGTCACGTCAAGTGAAGGCACGTCTCTATTGCCCAGGTTGCACCTCTTGGAGCACTCTTTAACTGTGTGTACCCATATTCTTTTATAAGAAATTCCTCCTATCTTCATTCCATATCGTGTGACGTCACTCTTACATAGCTTTGATAGCGGAGTCAATTTAAGTTGGCAACTTAATTTATACAAGTTGGGTGTACCTGTGCCCGACTTGGTGGTCGTTGTTCAACGTCTCATGTAAGACGAATGAATTTAATTGCCAAACCTTTCTTGTGCAATAATATTATTATGATGTTTCAAGTAGAGTTTACCTATAAGTTAGTTGAGCTGTTTATACTGGCTGATTTTATAGTGGTTTCGGATAAAAAGAATTTGGGCATAATTTCGATAGCAAATTCATCTTTCACTTGAACATTGAGTGAAGCATGAACATTATTCCCATACATAACATAACATTAAAACATAAACTCACGCCTGTATTCCCCGAAGGGGTAGGCAGAGGTGCTAGCACCCACATTTCACCAGTCACTGAGGGGGCGAGCCTATTGCCATTAACCGGGCACTTATAAACCTGCGATAAATACACACATAACTTCGAAAAGTATCAAAAAGTCATTGGTGTGGCCATGGTAAACCTGGGATCGAACCCGAGACCTCGTCTCAGCAGTCCATTACCCATATATAATAAAAAAATGTTTTCTTTTTTGCCAAATTAATACTTTCAGGCGACTTTGCTATCAACAACAAAATCGTTTTATTCGAAACGACTATAAAATCATAATAATAAATATAAAACCGTAATATTTTCTCGTTGTTCTTGACTATCTATACCTGTGCCAAATTTCGGTCGGGTCCAATCAGCCATTTAAGCATAATCTAGATTTATTTGAAAGTTTTTATTTGAAGAAATTACAACGAAATAAAAACCCCGGACATGGATTCGTAAGAATAAATCCCGAAGTATTTGATAAAACACAAAATAAAGCACAATTCGATGAACGGCCTCTTAACTCATAATGGTTAACGGACAAAACGATTCACACTTAACAAACTTTGTCCAATCTATCGTCAATTAACAGACATTGACTAAGAAAAGTTACTCCAACTTTGTAATCGTCTGATGGGAATTAACACAAGTTCAAAATTAGTCAGAGTCAGTCATTATTGAAGCATTCACGTCATCGGTTTTAATGTTAACTGCAGCTATAGACCCGAGAGTTTCATCTACCTCTACAATAACTTGGGCAATATTTCAGAACAGCTGACACTGATTTAATAAGGGTGTGATACTTCTATGTCCATCTTTGGTATTTTATTAACTCAAACGGTGTCAGGGGAGACAGTTAGAGGCATAGTTGTTGCTCACTTGCATGCTGGAAAATACTACTAGGTATATTAGGAGCTAACAAACAAATACACGATTGACTGACGGGGAATACAGGCGTGAGTTTATGTTATGTAAAATATGTAGTATGCCAACTATTGAAATCGATTAAGGTGGGAATAGTATTCTTGAAATTGCTTCTACCGTTGATTTTGGGATCTTGCGGAAATCAGAGCAATCAGAACTCTCAGGATCTCAAAGATAAAAAAGAAAAAGATGTCCAAAATTTAGCCTCGATTTAACTTTAATAATAACTTAATAAAAATAGGCAGGGAGTTCATCCACACACACTGTGACCGGAAAGAGTGCGCATCGTGCGGTATGAAAGGAACTTCATCTCACACTTGCTCAAGCTGTGGAATGAGCTCCCTGGTGTGGTTTTCCCAAACGAATACAATATGGTGTTCTTCAAAAAGGGTATTAGCTGGTTTCTTCAGGGTTAGCAGCGCAAGTATAACGCCCCTGGTGTTGCATACTCCCATAGGCCACGGTAACGATTTTGGTGCTTGTCTGCCACCTAAGTGGTATTAAAAAAGGCCTCAATCTTCCAAACACCAAAAGACGTATTCTCGTATAGCAATTTTTTTTATTGACATCGTGAATATTTTTGACATTTGGGAGATGACGTTAGATCTAAACGAAAATTGCCTTCTGCAGAAAATAAATATCTCTAAAGACATATATGCCATATACGAAAAAAGCAAATCTGCTAAAAATTATCAAGTTTCTATATCCAAAAGTAAACATTCACTGATTTAAAATTCCGATTAAAAACTAATTTCCCATTAAACGAAAAGCAAAGATAAATATAACAAAGCTTTTAAACTCAATTTTCAATATAAGAGCAAAAATTGTGCGAGCGAAAATTTTCCTTCGAAGAAATAAACATTACCGTAAAAGCAAACGGACTGGCGAAGATACCAACCGGAATAGTCGCCTGCGCGTAATTTTTAACATAATTAAAACTGTTATTGCTTCGGGGACCTTTTTCATTCTATTATATAATACTTTGTTTCTTTCTTTACGTTTTTAGCACTGTAGTCTCGATTCTGGTGCTTATCTGCAATAAAAAGTATCTGTAGCATTCATTATATCCTCGTGGTTATAGATTTTGAATGTGATCAATTAAATTGTATGAAAAACGTACATTTCGTTGCCATCATTGAACGCGATTACCTTATGTATATCTATAATGCCGCTTTGCCCTTTTGCTGCCATTGAGATTGCTGTATTTTGATCATTCAAAACCGTCCCAAAGTGTTGTTACGCCCCATTCCTCCTTGCGTGAATTCTGGTCAAATCCGGAACTTTCACCTTCTGCTATCCGCATTACTTGCCTTAATCTTTTAATTGATAAATGCATAGCTTGCTGATATGACTCGAAGTCGAAGCTGTTAGTCAGACTGTATTTAACCCTCTTTCATTTTCCGCAGATACTTAATAGATATTTTGGCTTGGTTACTGTTCATCTTCCATGTTAACCACGTGCCATTAGATGGACTTGCAAGCTATTATAGAGTGAAAATAGCATATGATTACAGAATTAGACGCCATGTCTGTGATCTAACAGGCTGTTTGAAACCACATCTTGTCAGATTAAGTAGTTACTTTTGTAGCGGCAAAAGGTTCATTGTTTGCGCAGAAAAAGAGTTTAATGTCTTTATTTTTAGGGTTATGAATTTATGCTTCCTTTGTGCCCAACTAATGGTACATTCAACCAAAAGCGAGTAAAGTTTATTCCTAGAATAAACAGGCAATATCTAAATACTCAAATGTGACTGACTGACTGACTGACATAGTGATCTATCAACGCACAGCCCAAACTACTGGACGGATGGGGCTGAAATTTGGCATGCAGGTAGATGTTATGACGTAGGTATTAAGTAACGATTTTTGAAAATTCTGCAACTAAAGGGGTAAAATAAGGGATGGAAGTTTGTATGAAAGTCCGTCATTTTCAGAGTGAGATGCACTAAATTTCATGAACATGTGTCTTTTAACAAATAAATGAACACATGTATCAGCCTTTTTCAAAATTTTACTACTACGTGGGTAAAAAAGGTGATAAACTTTTGTACGGAAAATTCGTCATTTTCAAAGTTAGAAGCATGAAACTTCGTAGACCTACGTATTTTGAGAAATGTTTTGTCGCGATAACCAACATCCACGCAGGTGAAGCCGCGAGCAAAAGCTAGTCATCCATATATTGGTTGTTTCCTCTAGGAATAAACTTTACTCGCGGTTTGGTCGTACTGGCCCTAAGAGATATTATATTATATTCGAAAATACTATTTATTGTCCAGGGAAACTATTTGAGTCCAGTTTGGGAGTACTGGAGTCCCAGCATGATCTATTGACAAATGAGGCTCTGACACAGGTTTTCTTCTCAGGATTGGAGATTCTGAATGCCACCATGAAAACCATTTGAACGAATGAACGAGCCAAATGAAGAGTAACACCTTGTAATCGGGCCTCGTGCTCTGCTCTGAGGTCAAGCCTCAGATGCAACTAGGAGTCCTGGACCCCTCGACAAACTACTGTCGTTAGCACTACTGCGCCTTGTGGCCATCTTGCTGTACAAATCCTACTAAACCACAGACGATGTTGTAAGTGAACATCAACCACCCACGACAATGAACTTTACTGCTCCTCGAATAGAGTCGAGTTTTACAACAATCCCAAAAGTAATTAGGCCTGTTTGTTTGATCAATCCACGGTCGATATCTGAATCCGTATCTGATAAACAACAACTAGACTATAATCCGATACTATATATATACACTATACTATAATGAATCGGTTGTAATTGTAACTGCTTTATGAACGAAAATGTATCTACATAATCGTCAATGCAGCAAATTCAATTTCGTGTTTCACGGTTGCACGACACATAATTAAGTTTACCTAATCTATATGCGTTCATGTACTGTATGTCTATCCCTGAAAGATAAGCTGTAGTGAGTTCAAACCTACATTTTGTCAATTACGTGTTTTGGTACGAAGGACCAATACTTTTAGGGCCCAAAGCAACCTCGAATCAGTTGTTCAACAGGAGCACTGACCTGGCCCTTGATTCTGCTAAAGCCAAACCAATGTGGTGCCTCCGCCATTGCCAAAAACGGCATTATATAATAGACTTTAAAGCGATGCACTTAAAGTTCAAAATTGAATGACTTTTTGCAAATAAATTGAAAAGGTGTAATGAAACTGTTTTTATATCGTTTTGGACTTTAGGCTTATAGAAATAAAGTCTAAAATGTAATGTCATTATTTCGCAGTGATTGTGGCACCACTATTGTTTAGCTATAGTAGAATCAAGGGCCTCTAGTTGGTGCTCCTGTTGAACAACTGATTAATCAAAAACGAAGAAACGGATCTAGGACACCATAGGATAACTTTGATCACAACTGGAAAATCGTTATAAGTATGATGAAAGAATGAATGAAAGAAAGGGAAGTAGAAAACAAAGATCGTTCATTAAACCGAACCCTTATAAGAATGATGAGAAGTCATATCTTTAAATCACCACAATCTTTTTAAATTTCTGTTCATACAGTTTTAACCCTAAAATTCACGTAAGCGCCAGTAAGCAGTTTTATTAGAGAGCATAATTTCACATTAGTCACACACAAATATTAATTTAACCGTACGTCCATCAAACTCGGTCCACAACAACCGGAGTCGGACCAACAAATCATGTCTCTGAAATTATTGCTCAGAACGAAAACATGTTTGGGACCAGCGGACGTAACAAAATTGCTTTCGGTATAACGTACTATAATGTTATTAGATAAGGCCGCAATTTCTATGGATTTATTCACTATTAAACCTATTTATGTAACATTCATATTTGGGACCAATTCGTTCCTGATATAAATGGAATTTGATGCGATGATTTAGTGATTGTGATGTATTTTTAAACGTAATATGGCTTCACTACCGTGATATATGCCAATAATTACCGCCATAATTTCAACATCGCCTAGGCACGGTAATACAGTCCACAGTTTTAAGTAACATAGAATTTTTGGTCATAATTTTTCAATGCCAATCAGAATTTTTTGACATATTGATTGATTATGATATTGACACTTCACAATGCCATAATTATTGCGGTAACAGCCCGGTAGATGGCAACTTAGTGTGGCCCCAGCATAAGCAGTGTTGATTTATTTCTGGTTAAAAAATGAAAATGTTAAGTAGACAAATCAATTTAGATAGGATTTTTTATCGGTCCAGTGGGGAATTTTGTCGGGAAATAATTAGCATACTAAATGCTTTAAAATTACATTCAAATATTAAGTAGATGAAGAATAGTTAATACTTTATGGTAGCAATGGTAGTCACTGTTAAGTCGGGACGTGATTTTACAAGTAAAATAAATAGAATGTATATATAACAATATTATTAGTCCGGAAATCACGTCCTCGGTCTTAATAATAAATAATCAAAGTCAGCAAGATCCATAGGACGTGACAACGAGAGCTGCTCTCATTCCACAAGTAGACTGATGGAAACTGTTATTTAGCATGTAATACATTGCTTTAGCAATCAATAAGAGTCAGTAAATAAATAGATAACCTAACTGTGGTACATATCATACTTTAATAATAATAATAAATCTTACTGTGATCAATTAATTACATACATTTAATTTACAATTACTAAAAGAACTAAAAATGAAAACAAATTAAAAAACTAAAATTTGAACGCGTTGTCGAATTCCTTCACATCGCATGACTCTTGAGTAGCGTTCCCAATGAATCCTTCGCACTCATTAATCATTCCTATATCTGTAGTGTCTGGTACTTTTTTGTGCGAAAATCCTCTTGGATGCCTCCCGCCGTCCGGTGGGGTGGTTATGTCAGACTCGAATCTATTTACACAGCTTGTCTTGAGACTTCAATGGCCGAGGTGTAAAACCTTACACTTCGGCACCTCCCGGCTCATTACACTCCCGGCTGACCCAGTGGCATCTGCTTCTTTTAGAGTGACAAGTGGCTCCATCTGTCACCCCCAGGTTCCTTGAAGAGCATGTTAAGCCATTAGTCCCTGTTACCGTTCGAAATACTGTGGCATTCATTACGGTTAGTTGGAGTCCTAAAAAGTCTGATAAACTACGGAACTTCGATATTACGGGTCAGGGGGTTTTTTGACAGCCTCCATGGCGTGGTGGTAGTGAACGCGACTGCCACGCAGGAGGCGCGGGTTCGATTCCCGCTCAGTGCAAATATTTGTATGCATGAATATGGCTATTTGCATTGGTCTGGGTGTTTCTATGTATAATATGTATGTATTTACAAAAAAAGTATATAAGCATGTTTATCCGCATTCTAGATTCCATAACACAAGCTATAAAAGCTTACCATGGGTCTAGATAGCGTTGTGTAGAATGTTGTGGAATATTTATTTATTTATTTTTGGGACCGAAACCACGGTGCCGGATTCCCCTTTAAAATGTATTATGTATTATTTTTGAGGAATATTTCGCGACCCCAAGAAAAATAAACAAAGTTATGTCTTGAAAAAGTACAGCCAACCAAAAAGTTTAAAAGTTTTGAGTAACTCCATTAGGATGGAGTTTGGAGGGTCAAAATAGGCCAACCAAAAAATTTAGAAGCTTTTAGTGACTCCATTAGAATAGAGTTTGGAGGAGTTATATAGGCCAACCAAAAAAATTAGAAGCTTTTCGTGACTGCATTAGGATGGAGTTTGGAGGAGTTATATAGGCCAACCAAAAAATTTAGAAGCTTTTAATGACTCCATTCGGATGGAGTTTGGAGTGGAAAAACAGGCCAACCAAAAAATTTTGAAATTTTTATTGACTCCATTAGAATGGAGTTTGGAGGGGAAAAATAGGCCAACCAAAAAATATAGATGTTTTTAGGGAATACAAACAACGGTTGTACCTGTCAAATGCACCCGGTTTTATTACGCATCAGAGTCAATTTTACACGATTTGACAATATTTAAGGGACGCTAGCACCAACCTTCAACTCAACGCACAACTTCAACCACAGAATTGTTGGTTCGACTAATACTATGTTGTTTAGGAACAATTTCGATGTCAAAAAACAAAGCCTTAAAACCAAATAAAACACCGAGTATTATTGCTAATAGCCGACAATAAAAATTGTTTTATCGTGGTAATATCGTCCACTTTATTTTTGTCACAGATATTCGACGGGTTATAAAAATGTTGCCAGTTAAAAATGCTGGTTTAGCACAAGGGAATTTTAATTTTAAGTAAGTATCTAGAGTTCAACGTCTAAGGAAATATTTTACACTTATCTTTACCAATCGAAATAATATTAATATGAAACTGCGATCTGCTTTTTTTTGCTTGCTCGAGAGGAGAACCTTTATCGCAGGAAATTGAAAGTGCTCCGAATATCCCTATACCAAAATAATAAGAAAATCAGTTGCAAAACATTATTAAATTATTATGTAATATTAATTGATAAAAATGGGATTTAGAAGAAGTATTTCTAATAAATTCAAACTCAATGTAATTTTCTCCACAGGTAACACACATTTCAGGGAAAAATTTATTATGTGTTGGCAACCCAGTGTTGCCATACAAAGCGCGGGACGTTTATGGCGGTAATTATGACTGATTTAGAGAGTGGCCAGCTTGTTTTAGTGCTTTTCGTTTATTGAACATTGGCAAAGGACACATTTGTTATGGCGGTATGTTATTGCAAACGTTAAATGCAAAATTTTATTGTTTGTTGTTTTTTATAACACATACGAACATGTGTGACTAAAAACAACACCAACAAAAAGAGAAAGGGTAGAGTCAGCGTCAGAAATATCTTGACAACAAAGCCTCAAAATGATTAACGAAATTTTTAAGCATTTAGTACCTATGCTAATTATTCAAATCGATTAAGATAGGAAAAAAAATTGGCTGGTCCAGGCCCCAAGTGGGACTCGGACCTGCGATCCTTCCCTTACCTTACAGCCTCTAGCCAGGATCGCGGCTCATTCTTCTTTGCTACCGCTTAGCTACCGGAGTCTGAACCAGTCAAAAATGTATCTTAATCGATCTGAAAACGATCTTAATAACATTAGACTAGTGTACTATTGTCCGAACTAAAGGTGATCAGAACAATCAGTCAACAGGAAGGGGGGAGGGGGGAAAGCAAGGAATCAAGATCATTTTGAATACTTTGTATATCAAGATCAATTTGCTGACTGTACCATAAATATAAAGCAGAAAAAGAACTACTTAGTGCGATACAAGTTTTTGACACAACCCTTGCAGTAAATTATTATTTCGTTTCAGTACCTACAACTATATTTTAAAGAAAATCTTGTTTTTAAAACTGTTTTGTTAATTTTTAATTAATGAAATTTATTTTTGTGGGCAGAATGTGGAAAGACTAGACTAGAGATTGGAAAAAATATTCGTGTTTAGTTTTTGGTCGAGTTTTGTGCGTAGAGATCGGAAGAAGCCTTTTTATTTTATTTTATCCTTCAATTTGTACTTGTTCTCCTAATAAATATAAGTACTTAGGTGAAGCAAAACCGCAATAAACTGAGTATTTTAAATTAACCGTCAGCGTAGAAAGGTAGGAATGCCAATTATTTCTTAAGAGGCCAGCGAAGGATAAAGTGTTCATTAAAACGTAATACTAAATTCATTTGCAATTTGAACATCGTAGATACCAGTCCTAGTGCAACAGTTATAGTCATGGAACAAAGTAGATAGTTTAGATAAGTCCCGGGTTCGAATCCTGATCATATAGTATACTTACCAGGTACTGACATGGATCCACTTCTAATACTAGTTAAGAATAAAAAAGTTATTAGTGGATAAAAAGCATTCTAGTGTTCATAGTAAAACACTCGCCGGGATATTTAACATATCTTATTTCTTTTTTTTCCAAGGATCCGATATTTCGGCGCTGTTTCAAGCGCCATGATCACGGTTGCACTATTGCATCTCACTCACACACATATGCACACTCAGTGCATCCGTGATCATGGCGCTTGAAACAGCGCCGAAATATCGGATACTCGGAAAAATCCATACTAATATTATAAATGCGAAAGTAACTCTGTCTGTCTGTGTCTGTCTGTCAGTCTGTCTGTCTGTATGTTACGCCTTCACGTCAAAACCACTGAACCTATTTTGATGAAATTTGGTATACGGGTAGATTAGACTATGAGAAAGGACATAGGCTATGTGTGGTCGCGATAACCGACATCCACGCGGGCGGAGCCGCGGGCAAAAGCTAGTATAAGATACATGGTAAATATCCCGGCGACTGTTTTACTATGAATTTAAATGACCATGTCAATCTCAAATCATATATTCTAGTATTATTCATAAGAGCTGTGTTAAGCCGCGTGGTTCTCGGCAGAGTAGAATTTGGAACACCCCATCTCTTCCTACGCGGTGTCGTACAAGGCGACTAAGGGATAGGGCTGTATAAGATCAGACAGATATATATATCCTAGACTCACCCTCAGGATCATGGCTCGAGTCCACAATAGTGCCCGGAATACGGCAATAGGAGCACCCCTATTACGTGGGACCGAATACAATGATTGGTGAATGTGGGTATTAATTCACCCTTACCTATGTATGTTGCGTGAAATCCATTCGGATAACCCCCACCCCCCACCGGAGCCGGAGGGGGAGGTTATGTCAGACTCAAACCGACTGAACCGCACGCCGTCAGTGAAACGCAGAGCTAGGCCGAAGGTGACGTTGTCTTCGACATGTCCCTCGCACTAGGCTGACCCAGCCGTCCGTAATAGTCTGGCCCTATAGCATGTGTCATGACATTTACATCTAAAGCATTTAACATGACTAGTACCCTTTGTGCTGCCTTTCCATGTGGAAATACGGAATGAAATTAGTATCTAAAGAGCTAAAAATATGAGGACAATATCATTTTAATCATTCCCGGTTATATTGCAAAACTTTTATGCATTTTTTTAAATTCTGAACAAGATTTTGTTCTCGAAAAGCCGAAGTCCGAAGTTTCGCAGAACTCATTTTTCCTTTCATATTTAAATTAAAAAAAAAATACAGTTGAGTGTCACATTTGCGAGTCTGCGGGCTTTAATTAAAATGTCACAATGTTTTAATAAGGTATGTGAAGGTTCATATTTTAGTGACGTAATAATTAGTTTTTTTTAAAGTTGATTTTAATTTAACTTTAAATCTGAGAATTAAAATGCTGTACCAACCCGTCTGGCCAGGGAAACAGGCCTATGTTCAGCAGTGGGTTGTGATAAACTAATTTGACTGAAGATATTGATACTAGCTGGTCTATAACCATATAACCATCCAAATATTATGTATTCGTTAATCGTTAGACTGTGCAAATACTGAGAAGGTATTGTCATCCCGTGGGAATATTGAGATTGGGATCAAAAATCAATGTTTATAATTATTGTAACACTAGCTTTTGCCCGCGGCTCCGCCCGCGTGGATGTCGGTTATCGCGATCAAACATAGCCCATGTCCTTTCTCAAGGTCTTACCTATCCCTATACCAAATTTCATCAAAATCGGTTCGGTGGTTTAGGCGTGAAAGCGTAACATACAGACAGACAGACAGACAGATTTACTTTCGCATTTATAATATTAAGTATGGATCATTCATTGGCCCCGATAGTTCGTAAGAATATCAGTAGATGTCTTCACCGTCACCTTAAAGACGGTTATAAATGGAAGAGAAATTTGAATCACATCGGGTGTTTCTCGGTAGCCGAGTTGGTCAAGGCATTCCCTGTAAGGGAAAGATCGCGGGTTCGAGTCCCACCCGAGAAGTTCCATTTTTTCCCTATATATTCGATTTGTATTATTTATATTTATACTTAATGTTGTAAAAATCATTCATGTAAGATTTTGTTTTCCTGTACCTTAATGTAACAGTGGGTACCTAATTATGTTGAATGTGATCTATAAAAATATTATAAATAGATGCTTTATAATTTACAAATCTCTTTAGACAATACAATTGAACAAATACGGACGCGTTATCGTATATTAGTATTACTATTTATTATGCTATCCATAAAGGCCTAATCGTGTTATCTGGAAACAATGGCGAATTTGCGCGAGTACGTCAAAACAGCCGGTACGATTGCCGCGTAGTTAGCGACTAGCACAATGGCCACCGGCCCAATTCGCCCAATTGATTGGTTGCTTTCAGGGCTGTCACAAATACGGCACATTTTTTTTTACTTTTTTGTGATCATCATATTCTCAGTACTGATCCCGGCAGAATCCAAACTTGAACTTGGTAGCTGGGAGTCCACTGTTCTACTTTTGTTTACTTTTAGATCGATTGCCAGCTGACTACCTGATTCGAAGAGAAGAGAGTCACATCTATGAATCAGTGTACCGTTACAGGTGAACTTGGCTTAACCCCGAAAATATTGGCGGCTATAAAATATACCTATACTTAGATGCTTCCGAATTTTGTAGCAGTAATAGTTTATGTAGTACAAGCTTTTGCTGCCGCGTGGATGTCGGTTATTGCGGTCAAAACATAACCTATGTCCTTTCTCAATCTCTATACCAAAGGTCATCAAAATTGGTTCAGTGGTATAGGCGTGAAAGCGTTACAGATACTGCTCGACTTGAAATCCATATCAATACTAATATTATAAATGCGAAAGTAACTCTGTCTGAGTTACTTTCGCATTTATAATATTAGTATTGATATGGATTTCAAGTCGAGCAGTATTTTGCTTATTTATTTTCCAAACATCTGAATAACGTACAAATAATGGTCTTTCCTCTTATAATGAATTTAATATTTGCCCACCAACAATTTGAACAGTATGTCATAAAGTTAAGGCATCACACGCCACTAGTGGCACTCGGAGTGGCACATCATGTCACGCATCACTACGCCACACAAATGCGTATAATTGCATTGCATATCAAGATGAGAGGCAGGTCACATGTCATATCGCTTGCCAGATTAAATATTATTTGGATAGGCGCCGCACCTAAATCATTTAAAATGTAGCTACCGCGTGTAACAGGAAGATGTTTTCTTCTGATATCATATGATCTTACTCTTCAATTGGATAATACTTGTAAATAATGCGATCAGAGGCATGGAGACATCTCAATGTGAGAAGATTGATCATCTGTATAGTACGTGTCAGATCAGCCAGATCTGGCTAGTTAGCTAGCTACCTACACTACATTTAAATTATTTTTTATAGCATTTATTATGCTAACTTTAAAGTTCAAAAACATCTGAAAAAATTAAATGCTCAAGTGAGACTTGAACTCACGACCTGTTCCTTACAGGTGGAATGTTCTTCCAACTGAGCTATTTAGCCACACCCTTTAAGCCACGCCCTTATGATGGATGTATAGAGAAGGACAATTTTAAGTGATTCAGGTGTGGCTCAATAGCTCAGTTGGAAGAGCATTCCTCCTGTAAGGGAAAGTTCGAGTTCAAGTCTCACTTGAGCATTTCATTTTTTCCAATGTTTTTCTTACCTACACTACAGTTCTTCAAAAGCAACATTATTATCCTTGCGTTAATCCCTGTCGCCTTCCTCGGAGTCCAGGGTCGGCCTCTTCCAGTCCAGCTCCCATGCGGTTGAACTTCGTTCTTTAATCCTTTCCAACAGTTCATAGGGCACAGTAACCACTTGCCATCATCACTTGTATAATTAAAAATAACTAACTACACATAGGTGGCAACCCTGACATGTTATGATGAATTAAAGCGAAGAAAGAAAACAACAGTTTCATACAATAATGCCGTTATTATTTGGGGTAGCAATATTAATATTTGTTTTGTACAAACTTGTCTACGTATTTTTTTGTAAAGTTATTTACTTGGCAACATTCTGTAGCCCGGAAATTGTGATGTGAAGTGTTCTGTTTAGTTATATCCGTCAGGAAATTCTTCGTCAGCTACTGTTTTTTTTTGTAAATCAAGAGGAGGAACTTTTTCCCTAACGGAGCGCCCCAGTCTAACCCGTTCTCCTACGTGAGCGAGTAACGTGACAGCGCGCACAAGCGTTTCGTTCAAGTGACGCTTTCACGCGACACTACGTAGGACATAATAAAGTACACCAACCATTTGATACTCGTATTTACGCATAGCGTGGAAACGCGTCGCGTTAGCGCATTAGGACAATGCCTGAAAGTTGCTTATACTTTGGGACATATATTTAAGACCTAAAATAGGCTCAAAATGTGTGCTCTATGCGCGCAGTAAACTTTTCTTGGGCGACTTTTGGCACATGGTGCTACAACTGTGGAAGAGCTCAAATTCAAGTACAATCCACGCGCGCCAGGGCCTCGTCATCTTTACTCCAACATATGTGTATTGTCCTGAAGTATACAAAGCTTGCATTTTACAGCCCAGAACAGTTTGTCACTTTTACCTGCAAAATACATTGAAAAAAAAAAGAACTCAAGTGGGGCTTGAACTCACGACCTTTTCCTTACAGAGGAATGCTCTTCCAATTGAGCTATTGAGTCACACCTGAATCACTTCAAATTTCCCTTCTCTATATATCTGCCGTAAGGGCGACGGTGGAGATAGTACGTTCTATTCTTTGATTTGTCAGGTTTAAAGGGGAATCTCTCAGGAGGAATTAGGCGGCCAAGGGAAACCTCCCATTTGTATTAAAGACGATACATAACATTTTATGCCTGCTTGCTGTTGCTTGTTAGTGTTGAGTTCTTTTAGTATTTTACACCTGTAAATAAACGCCGTCTCGTGTAGCACTAATAGCAGTCCACTGTGCAACAGAAAATTGAAATAAAATATGAAAATCTCTTTTGGATGTCACTTGCAATATTCTATTTGAATTTTCCGATATTGTAGACACAGGTGCCTATTCTAGCTTACATGACAGTTGTAGACGAGGATAAAATAGGAATTTTATATGTGCTACAAATAAAATTTACGATTTCTTTATTATGAAAGTGAAATAAAAGGTTTGTAGTTTTGTTATCATATTTTATTGTTACGAACGAGGGTGTTGTGAATAAAACCTGAGAGATATAAAAGAACGCCGATTGATACGTAAACACTATTGCAAATGTATCATTTAGATCTTTATGTTTTACTGTCCGACCCGTCCCAACTTCGTACGGAAAATTGCGTATAAAATCCCCCGTCACTCTCCATCTTCTCCCCACTTTAACTCCCTTAACTTTTAAACGGCTTAACCGATTTTCATCAAACATGTCTAAAGACACTCGGACATAAGTCACCTTTAATACAAATAAAACTAAATTGAAATCGATTCATCCGGTCCGGAGCTATGATGCCACAGACATCCAGACACGTCAAACTTATAACATCCCTCTCTTTGCGTTGGGGGGTAAAAAGAAACTTACTTGAAATAAGAACACTTTTCAACGGATTCTATTGCGAGTTATTTGGTTTTATTCATATTTAGCCTGATGTTTTAGCTACTTTTCTGAGATCGCGGAGTGATTAAGGATGGTAGTTGTGTCCGATAATATGTGAAAAATGTACTAAACGTATGATTCCGGAGTCAACCATATACGATAACTGCAGACAGAATACAGCGCATACGTTACTTCATAAACTTTGGTATAGATTTAGAGGACAAATGCGTGTGCAGTGCAGTCGTTGTTTGCAGTCACCAGAATGATGAATTTAGTGTACGGATAAACCTTTCTGGTTTTTGTTACACTTATAATGCTATGAAATTGTAAACTTTTTGTTAATAAATTAAAAAAAATAAAATAAAAAAGTAATACCTTTAGTATCTAACACAAATCTTATTGTAACGAACTTTGTTTTCACTTCAATGATCGTATATTAATTAACTTCCATCAACAAACCACAAACTTCATGAAAGATTCAACGTACAATCGAAATCAAAAGCGGTTCAACGTCGAGCATCCAACAAAACGTTATTCCGATAACAATTCCCTCTGATCTCGGAAATATAAAACTACAATCACATCCCTTGGCAACGTGAGAGCCTGTGTTACGAGTAGGATAAGCCAAGCGTGCTGAACTGACGTGGGGTTTGTTCAGAAAAGGTGTGAAAAGGGTCCAATGGCATCCTGGTTGCGTCAAATTATTGTCAACGTCATTATTTTCCGCCAATTTCGTTTTCAGGTAACAGTTTTATACAAAGAATAGTACGTGTTGCGAATTGGGAGAAATTGTTGATAAACGTTTTAAAGTTTTATGAATTGAATAGATTAGCGCGCATTAAGAAAATAAGTAGTTTTTATTAGTTAATTTATACGACTTAAAATAATCATTAATATTATTCTGGGCTGCTTTTTACCCCCAGAGGAAGCACAGTATGTTTATATAGATTATGGATTGATTCGTCGCGAAAGTTTTATAAGTATGTACCTACCAGATTCATCGTCATTATGCGTAAGTTCCTGTGGCATAGGAGACCTTCACTCTAATATAGATTACTAGCTTTTGCCCGCGGCTCCACTCCGCGTGGATGTTGGTTATCGCGACCAAACATAGCCTATGTCATTTCTCAAGGTGTAATCTACCCTTATAGTTTGAAAGCGTAACATAAAGACATACAAACAGACAGACTTACTTTCGTATTTATAATATTAGTATGGATGCACATTGTATAACTGTACTAACTACCCATTTATAACCTTATTCATTCTTGCGCACCTACTCAGTCATACCTTGAAAATAATTCCCAACTCCCGCTAGAAGTATTGGTATTTTTGGTAAAGCTATATTTTTCTCAAATCTCTCATTATTATGACGAACTAAACTTCAAAGGCGGCGAAATTAATTTCCAATGTTTTTTTTTCATCTTCAGTTTTCATCAAAATGTCTTTGTCTGTTCTAAGATTACTTATTTCACAGCCAAAATACTTTTCCCTGTTTTAATCACGTTTTAATTTAACATTTCGTCGCTACCTGGAAGTTTTGCCATTTATTTGATTTTTTGTTTCTTGAATGTATCTATTATAATAGATACAACCAGGGATAGATAATTATCTATCCCTGGTTTACCATGGAACACACCAATGACTTTTCGATGCTTTTCGAAGTTATGTGTGTATTTATCGCAGGTTTATAAGTGCCCGGTTAATGGCAATAGGCTCGCCACCTATTACATTGGGACCTAAACATAAACTGGCGAAATGTGGGTGCTAGCACCTCTGCCTACCCCTTCGGGGAATACAGGCGTGAGTTTATGTTATGTTTATGTTTTATTATCTGCAAACAATTCTTGTATTGCTTTCATACCCTTTTCTTCTTCTAGCGTTAATCCCAGTCACAATCGAAGTTTTCAACTTGGAATTTGGGGTCCACTTTACCAGTTTAACTGCGGATTTGGCTGAACTTGGTTATTTACGTGAAGCGTACTTTTGGGTTGTGGAGGTCATATTATGACAGTTCATATGACCTCCACAACCCAAAAGCGATATGAAGCATAGCTATTAGACCACTTGTTGGAACTTTTAGGACTAAAACTACCCGCAACGATTGCTATAGATGTTTTGTGGTAAACCGGGGCCGATGGCTTAACGTGCTCTCTGTGGAACGACCAGAACAAAGCGAATACCCATATTCATGCATACATATATATTTACACTGAGCGGGGATAGAACCCGCGCCTTCTGAGTAGCGTCCGCGTTCAGTACCGCTACGCCACATAGGCTGTGATACCTCTCAGCGTAAAAGTGTAGGTTTATTTGATTTTTTTTCCTTCGAAATACGTCGGGAAAAAGAAGCGCTCAACCTTTCCCTTACAGGGGAAATGCTCTTCCAACTGAGTTATTGAGTCACACTTGAATCACTTCAAATTTCCCTACTCTTTATATCCGTCTTTTTTCCTGCTAGTACTTCTTCACAGCTGCGCAGCCTAACGGATTAGAATAACATGAGGAACTTCTGCATAGGCCATAGTCCGTGCTAATGTGGCAAGCGGTAGAGCCTTCGGCTCGGTCAGTGCAAATATTTGTATATCTGAATTGTTTATTTGCAAAAAACATCTGAGTATGTTTATCTGTATTCTAACTTCCATAAAACAAGCTACATAAGCCATGTTTAGATACTTATAATCTAGATAGCACCATACGGTATATTCTAGAAAATTATTTATACTACCAGATCCTTACAAAGTTATAAACGGTAACATAAGGAATAACAAGAATCAGCTAAGTATAAACTTGTCTCTCATAACCTAACAATCCCATTTTCCCGCCAAGACGCGACCGGCACCTAACGAACTGTCACATTTCGCGCCAAAATGAGCGCCGCCATAATTAGGTTCAGGCCTCACTACCACGTTGTACGACACGACATGCAATATGCGATTGTTCGTTTCATAGCACATATTTTTCAGATGTTTCGGGTATAAAATCCTACTAATATTATAAAAGAGGTGTATAGGATAGTAACAAGTGGAAAAATGTGGTAAATTTATTTTAATTTAGGATAATTAAATTTAGTTATTTAATTTAATTTAAAATGTATGTAATTGATTGACAATATAATTTATGTACAAGATTCGTATGCCTAATGAAGGCGAGATATGCTGTATTAATAAATGTAACATCCTATCTTAACCGTGTCTCTTACGAATAAATGTCATTTCGTTTCATTTCATTTCAAGAACCCCATTGGGACAGACGTGTGACTATATGTTTGGTAGGTATCCTTCTAACACTGTACTTCTTACTTTAATGTAGTAAATGTTAAAGTTAACGTAGAAATGAAAATATATTAATGTTTGCTATGGGACATTAGATATATTCTTTATGGAAACCAGTTACGTAGACTCCGTTTTCCCTGACGGACGGCCGAGGCGACAATCGGCTTATTGCACGATCGCAAACGTGCGAATCGACTCCTTTAAATATATTTATTTTTTCTGTAGGCGATTCGCACTAATTTAATTTATTGCTGTGCGAATCGTCACCTCCAAAAATATGTAGTAGGCTATTGGCACACATTTTATTTTAAGGCATAAAAAATTGTGATAATAGATTAGGAATAACCTAGAATACCCACATAAGCTTTCTAACAGTGAACTAGGTTCTCATGTATTCCACACAGGTGTGTGCACTAGTATTGTAAATATAGTTTTGTGATGCTAGTACAGTCGGAGAATACAAAGGAGTGAACACACACACACACACACACACACACACACACACACACACACACACACACACACACACACACACACACACACACACACACACACATACACACACACACACACACACACACACACACACACACGCACGCACACACACACACTCACCCATTTAATAAAGTTGTATGAAACGTGTATATTTATTTTTTTAACGACTGTATATTCTAGTACTCGAATTTCTCCATTCATATCGTGGTACAGGGGTTCGTAACATTTCCATAGTTAAGATCAGGCTAGGCTGAAGGATAAAGAAAGTGTATCAAATACATAATATACGAAATAATGTGATTAACCACATCTTTATTGTCAGCCATATTGTTTCGTATGAGACGAATTTCTTTGATTGCGACAGACGCTGCTTCAATATTTAATTTTCTTAATTTCGTTTTGCGTTTTCAGGTTAAATGACTGCGTGAATATGTTAAATACTGGGTACAATATATATTTTTATTATTTTTAATGCACTTGCTCATAAAGTAGTTATAATTTCACTGCAATTAGGTACATAATGACACGGATGACACATGTTCTCAAACTGTGACTTTGCATCTATAATTAACACGTGGGTTATAGAGTTGATTTATTTTTCATTTTATTGGTTGAGTTTAAGTTTCTTTGTCCTGTCGTATTTAATAGATAATTTCAAATTTTGATATACAAAACTATGCCTTTTAACAGTTAATTAATATTTGTTCTAACTGCACATTTACTAAGTAATTGTTTGTCTAAATTATTTAGAAGAAGGTTCTTAAAATACATGTGCATTAAGAACCTTCTTCTAAATAATTTAACGATTTAAAAAACGAGCTGAGGTGAATTTTTTATAGTACTTATCACACAAGCGTTGAGCGTGTTACGCGTTGACATCCACAGACTATATGAAAAAATCAGTTAGAGCTTAAAAAATAATTAAGTTGGATTCTATGGTAAAACAGTCTAACTACAAAACAAAATGTCGTTATTAATCTACATCCAGGACAAATGAGTTTTCTTCCTTCCTCTTATATAAAATCTTTCCGTTATATTTTGTCTTTCTTTTATTACCAAGTAACGCGTCGGATTCACTGAGCGTTTGATGGCTGTCTCCGACTGATTTGGGGTTTCATTTGGCCTCAACACCATTGTGGGGCGAGTTTTCCTTTTCGACGTTAATGATTAGAAATTTCCTTTTTGGTCCGTAGTTGTTTTCGGTGTTGAAATTAGAATCAGTATTGTTATAAGTCTTGTGAGGTTAATTGTAGCAAATAATGTGTTTTGGTCAATGACTTTTGACTCAGCCTACTAAACAAGCTATTTAGGAAAAGCCGGCCAAGTGTGAGTTCGTCCCAGATATGAGGGGTTCTATACAAATTATCTAGCCGTTTGAATCACGTTTGTTATATGGGAGCTCTAAATATAAAATTTTAGTATTTGTTATTCAAAGAAGAATCAAAGAGTAAATTTCATTTATTCAGTTTAGGCACATAAAGAGCACATATGAACGTCAGAATTTTACATTAATGCATTTTTACCCACGACGGAACGGAGACGGGGTGCGTTTAGGGTGAGAGGATGTTTGTGTGTTTGTTTGTGCAAATCCATGTTGCCATTTTCTCCGAAACTACCAATCCAATTTTGATGCAGTTTTCAGTAATGGGTTCGGTTTTAATTGGAGCATGTTCTTAGATAGGTGTTACAATGACAACTCAACAAGGGGCGGCACAGCAATCATTTTTAATACCAATCAATGTTGCCAATTTTCTCCAAAAATGCTAGTCCAATTTTATATTTTAGCAGCGTCAGCAATACATCATCTATGAACACTTCAACAACTGTCTAGTTATCACGTTTCGTGAGATCCAGCCTTGTGACAGACAGACCGACGGATAGTGGAGTCTCAAATATGAAACCCAAGAAATATTAAGGAATCAGACTGAGGAAGAAAATATATACAACCTAAAAAAAAATCTCTCATCTTGTAAGAATTATTTCTTTTTATGAAACCTGTCATCATCATCATCATCCACATAAAGATGTTAGTCCTGATTGCATCCGAGGCCACGGTGCCCTCGGAGCTCAGGGTCCGCCTTCCAGCTCTTCCTCCACTTCGCACGATCTAGGGCTTCCAAGGTAGTGAAACTCTTTTTATGAAACCTATAATGCTGGTTATAATGAAGAAAAATGTAAGTACCAATAATACTTTTATTATACCAAAGAATTGAGAAAAATCCCATAACACAATTTTGTTTGTGCCGTGTCATAATGTATCACAATATTTCTTTTACATTTTCTTTCTTTGAGGTAATATAATCAACAAGCCCCTCACAAAACACAAATCCAAAATCTATCTCATTGAGACCTAAGCCAGGCTGACGGGGGTAAAAATGAGGTAAAATGTTCAAAACACAAACATTGGATAATACGGGCATCCTTCTATGTGATGTATGTTGGGGGTAAAAAAGAGAGATTTACCCCGGCCAAGACGCTTACAGACACTGTCGTGATTGATGACGTGAGTGCTTCCTGGTCGCGTATTTGCTAATGCTGGTTGGGAATGATATACTGTTTTTTAAAAGTAAATATGTAAAATATGTTTCAATACAAAGTTGTTAAAAATTTAATACAGTGCATATAATAAACTTCCGGTTCCGGTTTTTGGAAAGTAAACACGTACGTCACAATCCTCCGCAAATAAAAAACTAATATCTGTGCAAAAAGTGTGAAATACAAGTGCCGCAACGCGAAATCTACCACAATAGAGAATAATAAACGATATTTATAAGGAAACACAGTGGAAAACATATCATAAAAGGAATAAAAACTGCACTTAATAACTAAACAATATAAACTAAAAGTGAAAAATTTACCAACTACCCTACTTAAAAATATAAAAATAAAAAATCACCTTTCACTGTCAAGAGTGTCAAGTGACAGTCAACATTATTTTGACACTGACAGAATACGTTAAAGAAAAAAAGGGTTACCAGCGTAATAAAACAGTTTTCCCAAAAATAAAATACGTTCCTTTACACGACATGGAAGACCAATTTCAACTTTTATTTGAAAAGATGAAAATTGAAATGCAAAAGCAAACCGAGGCACTAACTAATACATTAATGGAAAAAATGGAGGAAAAATTCCAACCTGTCTTAGAAGAAAATAAAATCTTAAAACTTCAAGTGGAAAACATGGGAAAAAAGATAGAATCACTGGAGAGAGATAAGAAAAGTAAAAAATAATAATACATGGATTGAAAGGAGAGGAGAAGACTGCACGAGAGTTATTTCGAGTAGTAAAATCAATATTTTCTGATGAATTAGGCATTTCGTTGGAAGATTTTGAAGTAAATAACATTTATCGCATCGGAAAAACACACACAGATGGGAAACCAAAACCTACGCTCCTCTCCTTATTGAGTATTTGGAAAAAAAATGAAATTATGAGAAATAAAAATAAACTGAAAGAAATTTACATAACAGAAGACTACTCTAAGGAAGTTTTAGAAAAAAGAAAAGCATTAATACTCAAGCTCATTGAAGAAAGAAAAAATGGAAATGTCGCCTATATAAAATACGACCAACTTTTTGTCAAAGAAAACAAAAACATCCAAGATAAAAGGAAAAGGGAAACTTCTACGTCCCCGCAATATCACTCACAGCCAAGAAAACAGCAAACACTGGCTATGTCGAAGAATAGCAGAATAAATGCATTCGACATTATGAGGACTAGGTCTAACTCTCTCTCAAACAATTCAAGCAGAAAATAACAATAGCAATCAAGCACCGACGACCGGAACCAACATGACAAAAAAGAAAAATGTGAAACCACAAAAACGAGAAAACCTCTCCCAACCCGACTGGTCATCGTGGGGGAAAATGACCACTACCCTCCTAGCACGAATAATATAAATAAAAATAAAAATAAAAGTACACAACTATTAAAAGTATGCACCTACAATGTGGGGTCTTTAGCAACAGCCGAACGTCACATTGCACTGTGCCATGCTCTTGAAAAAGTAAATTATGACATAATAGGACTAGCAGAAGTAAGGAGAATCGGATGTCAAATCGAAAAACACAGAGACTACATATTCTGCTATATAGGCGAAACACCCGGACTATATGGAGTAGGATTCATGATTAAGAAAAACCTTAAAACAAATATAGTAAACTTTAATGGAATATCAGAACGAGTAGCATTGCTACAACTCAAATTTGATAAAACTGCTATATCAATCATCCAAGCCTATGCTCCTACAGGAAGATCAAGTGATGACGAATTATGTAAATTTTATGAAGATCTAGGTAAAGCTCACGAATTAGCTGACAAAATCGTCCTCGTAGTTGGAGATTTTAACGCTAAAATTGGAAAACCTAGAACATCCGAGAGATCGTTAATGGGAGAATATGGATATGGAAAACGAAATGAAAGAGGTACGCGAATGATCCAATATGCTTGCGAAAATAGATTATCAATTATGAACACATATTTTAGAAAGAAAGAAAGTCGCAGGTGGACTTGGCTCTCTCCAGATCAAAAAACTAAAAATGAAATCGATTTTATAATGAGCAACAAACCAAGCAGAATAACAAACGTAGAAATATTAAATAAAGTAAAATTTCAATCAGACCATAGATTAATAAGAGCTACATTTAAATTAAACACAGCCAAAATGAGTAGGAAAGCCTTCAACTCTAGTCCTAAGTCCCTTAAAAATGATGAAGATTGCAAATGTTATATTGAAAACTTGAAACAAAACATTAACACAATTTATACTCTAGACGAAACAAGAGACATGCAAAGTTTTTACAATGAATTTGAAGAAATTATAAGAAACAGCTTAAAGACAAGGCATATAGAAGACAGTCGTGGAAACAACCACAACAAAGTTCTAACAAAAACTACTTTAGATTTAATAAATGAACGAACAACATTAATAGCTATCAAGAAAAAGACTACAGAAGAGAAAGAAAAGCTTAAAGACTTGTTTAAAAAGACAAACAAAGCTATTAAGACAGATTATAAAAATTACAGGAAAAAAGTTATAGAGAAGCATCTTAACACGCACAGAAGCTCAAAAAGAGCATTTAAGGAATTAAATACACACAAACATTGGATACAGAAATTGGAAGGGAAGAAAATAACAAGAAACAGGCAAGAAGTGTTGAGTATAGCCACTGAATTTTATAGAAACCTTTATAGAAAACTACCAGAAGACGAAAGTGAAAATCAAGACGAAGATACTATCATAACGGAACCAAACCTCAATATAGAACCTATAAATGAAAAAGAAATAACAGCACATATAAAAAGATTAAAATATGATAAGAGTCCGGGACCCGATAAAATTCACAATGAAGCATTGAAGGCAGGATCACCTATTCTGATGACACACCTTATAGAACTTTTTAACATGGTGCTCAAAACAGAGATAGTACCTAAGCAGTGGTGTCAATCCGATATAATACTTATCTATAAAAAGGGTAACCCGTTAGACATTGGAAACTACAGGCCAATTAGCTTACTATCAAGTATTTACAAACTGTTTGCATCTATCCTACAAAGTCGCATTACTGAACAAATAGATAAGAATCAGCCAATTGAGCAGGCAGGATTTCGAGCGGGGTTTTCTACTCACGACCACATACATGTGATAGAACAACTATTTGAGAAACATACAGAATTCAAGTGTCCATTGTATGTGGCGTTTGTGGATTACTCAAAAGCTTTTGACAGCATAGCTCACAGCTCTATTTGGAAAGCACTAAAAGCAAGCGATGTAAACAATACATATATAAATATTCTAAAAAATATATACTCAAAAAGCACAAGCCATGTAAAATTAGAAAGTAGAGGTGAAGAAATAGTAATAGGTAGAGGAGTGAGACAGGGAGACTCATTATCGCCTAAACTCTTTATAGCCGTGCTTGAGGGTATCTTCCAAAAGATTGACTGGAAAAATAAAGGTATCTGGATAATTAACCAACATCTGACACATTTAAGGTTTGCAGACGACATCGTGCTTCTAGCTAAAACACCAAACGAATTAGAGAAAATGGTACAAACATTGAATAGTGAGAGCAAGAAGGTCGGTCTAGATATGAACCCAGATAAAACGAAAGCTATGACTAACAACTATAAAAAACCAATATATGTAAATGGTAAAGAAATTGAGTATGTAAACGAATATGTCTACCTTGGCAAACAAGTCTCATTCAATATCAACAGGAACGAAGAAGAAGTGAATAGAAGAGTGACCATTGCATGGAAAAAGTACTGGGCACAAAAAGAAATCTTAAAGGGAGACTACAGCCTAGACCAAAAAAAGATTATAATGGACACATGTATACTACCAAGTCTAACATACAGCAGCCAAACATGGGTTTATACAAATAAAATAAAAAATAAACTAATAACAACACAAAGAGCTATGGAAAGAAGCATTCTAAAAATAAAGAAGATTCAAAAAGTTAGAAGTGAAAATTTAAGGAAGAAAACTAAACTAACAGATGCCCTGGAATATGCTTTGAAGCAGAAATGGCAATGGGCTGGACATGTCAGTAGAGTAAAAGACAAGAGATGGACCTTGCAAGCGACAAAGTGGAAGGGTCCTTTAGGAAAAAGAAACGTAGGAAAACCTAAGAAACGATGGGCAGACGATTTAGTGAAGATTGCAGGAAATGGATGGATGAAGATAAGCCAGGACAGAGATAGGTGGAAAGAAATGGAGGAGGCTTTTACCCGAAAGGGATCCAAATTCAACATAAGTAACACTTAAGTACTTATAATGTATGAAATATAAAATATTCTATTGGAAAATAAAGCTTTACTTTACTTAATAAACTTAATGAAATGTTAAATAAGAACCTATTATTATGAACTAAAATAAAAAAAGAAAATATTTACATACATGCGTCGTGAAATTCTTCTGCATCATCGCCAATGAAATATGTAGGTAGGTACAGTCAACATCAGATAGATGTTGACGTACAAAGTACTCAAAATGATCTTAATTTCGTTTTTTTACCCCTTTCCAGTTGACTGATTGTTCTGATATTTAGTTCGAACAATAATACCATATAAATCAATAAAACAGTTTGATTTGCTCTTAATACGAGAGTTTTAAGATCAATATGAGACTTCGCCGTCAAGATATTTATGGCGCTGACTGTACCAACTTAACAGCGTGATATGACATCGGCATACATATTCAAAACGGAGATATTGTTTACCACGTTGTATGATTTTCTTTTTTTTTCATAATAAGAGGACCTGATTTTTATCAATTCTTAAAAAAACAATTTGAATTTAATTATAATATAATCTTCCGAGCCTTATGATAATATCTCAGTCTGTCGATTGTTTTTTGCCATGTTTTTCCACTAGTCTGACGCCGTATTAAGTACAATTTTTTAATTTGTTGAAAAATAGCGTTTCCCTAAAAATTTTTTGGGTTTATTGCAAAAATAGCACAATCAGCACTAACGGTATACAATATACTTCCTCGCGTTGCACTGGATCTTAGATTTAATTCACTACTCCTTGAACTGAAATATGTAACAAGATTTGTTAAATACGCGACTCAAAGCCATGGATGTGACGCGAAACGAAGGGGTTAGATGGCTAAAATGCAATCAATCTGCCTGTCAGTCAGTCAATCTTTTTATCAATATCATAATAATCCTTTTGACGTACGATTTTGATTAACATTTGAATAGAAATGTTTCTACATTACACATCTATTGATCCTGTGATATTAGCTAGGTCATAGATGAAATTGAAAAGGTATTTGAGTTTTACCATGAAAACATACAACGTAAGAAGGAGAAAGAAATAAAGAAAAAACATTTATTTAGGATAAAGATACGTACAATGTACATGGGTAGTTACTAGGCAAAGGACCTCAGCCATCACAGCAAGAATGCCTCGTACAACCGTGCCAGGGTATACGAAGCGCTGGTTTTCAGATGGCGTCACTAGTCGCTCTACCGTCACGCGAATCGAGTTGCAGCGGTTAACAAGAATATTAAAATCCAAACACAAATAATGACACAGTAAAAAAAGTGATCAACCAAAACAATAATAATGTCCACTTAGTTTTTTCCCGATTGCTGTTCAATTCAAGTGAGTTCTGTTCAAGACCCAAAGGATTTAATGAAAAAATCGACTCAGATAAAATGTTTTTATGAGCTTATAAATTTCTCAGACGTCATTTTTTAAGTACATTGATGAACAATTTTAGGAGTCACCAGTGTCACCACTGTCACTAGGCTTATTGCGTTCACATTCACTTTCGATAAAATCCGAGAAATGAGTAATTGGTATGAATGTGATTACATTCTGGTAATTTAAACCATCGGATGTTAATGGTCCGTTGATAACTCCTATAATTTCCCCATCCAACATCACGGGCCCTCCCGATTTTAAAGGTACATAATCCACAGGTATCTGTAAGCAACTGCCTCTAACCAATACTGGACATTTAATCAGCATACCTTCTGAAGTAAATAAAGTTGCTTTTGAGGAACTTTTTCCAGAATAAGGTGATTTAAGTGTTTTGAGTCCTGCGTATATGTAAAAGTCTCCAAGTCGTTTTCTTGCACTTGATAGACGTCCATAAGTTATTTCATCGTCTATGAATGGTGTAATACGTATCAAGGCTACCGTTATGGTTGCAGATGCATCTTTCGGTTTTTTGACTGTTCCTTTTGATGGTAAAATATTTTCAATAATCATCTTTTTTGTATAGTCTTCTTCGGGTCTTTTATCGAAGTTAGTATATTGCACGAAGCCTGCATTAGGTAGTGTGCAATGTGAGGAAGTTAAGACCAAATCAGATTGTAATACAGAACCAGTGCATATTGGCATCAAGTTTCTTTCAGTATAATAGATTATTATGGTGACGATAAAAGGGAAGTTTTCAACAGGAGGTACTTGTCTCTCTCTAGTGAAATGACCTGCAGGGCTAAAAAGGCCGTAGTGGATGTTTCATTAAATGATCATAATATGACGATCACCTGTCAAAATTCACTTATGGTAAAATGCCCACTTTTGATGAATCATAAATGTTGCTCATTTATGTTTCATATATGAACATCATCTTATTTGACAGTTTTGTATGAAAATGAGTAAAATGGTCGAAATATATGAGCCATTCAAAATGTCAAATTCGTGACGTATTAGATGTTACTATGGACTAACTTTTATTCTTCATTCTGGTGTTTTCATTAATCATGGTTATATTATTAAACCTCACTGAGATGTTTAGGACCCTTTGTTTTATTTAGGCAAGAAAAAATGTATATTCCGCGGGCTCGGGGAAGCCGCGGTTGGGCTCTCACCACACTAAAATAACAACTGCCATACGTGAGTAAGTGCGGCCAACCTCACCATGTCAGTCCATACACCTGCTGATTAACGGCCGAGGTTTTGGCGCTAAGTTTTATCACAGGTTAGGTCAGAGTTGGTCAGGCAAAAATTGCCACACTAAAAATAAAAATATTAATAGAAATCATATTTGTAGTATTTGCTTTATTGTTACTTCAAATAATGTTTATTAGATGGGAAATCATTATCTATTGGTATATAGATCATAATTACTACCGTTTTACGCTGTATTAATGGAAAAATCTTAATCTAGGAAAAACCGCACAAGTACCGTACGATTCGGTGTGTCTGTATATTTTTCCTTCATAGTAACATTGTCACTAGAATATGATCATAATTTCCTTCATATCTGAGATGACATATTATAAAACGCGACCATTTTGCGGTCTTTGAAATATGTCATCTACTAATCTGCAAATGAATGTCATTTTAGATGAAACATCCAATACGGCCATTTTAGGCCTGCTGTTCTTTTAATTGCTACAGTTTCATGTTGAAATATGAACAGTGTGCACGTGAACATAAGGATGGAATATAACCCAGTTGGTATCATAATCACAGATTGCATTTGTAATTGATTATACAAAACTGAAAATTGACTAATCCGTATTGATTGTCTTGTAGCCTGGTTACTTAGTAAATGAAAAGTGTTTGAGTTCTAAATGAATTTGAGTATTTAAAGTAGTCAATATTGTTTTCAATTACTACTTATCAGTATAGTATCGTCAGTGTGAGGAAATCAATTATGTTTACGACATTAGGTTTATCCAATTTCATGCATTCATGATGAGAAATAGTGGTTATATCTAACAAGATATTGTTTGAATCATTTCATTTCACCATGGTATCTTCCAAAGTTCCACAGCTACGTACGTAACGTAGGTAACTAGCTGTTGCCCGCGGCTCCACCCGCGTGGATTTCGGATAATGTGACCAAATTATAGTCTATGTCCTTTCTCAAGCTCTAATCTACCTCTGTACCAATCATTGTAAGCGGTTCAGTGAATTAAGCGTAAGACAGAACTACTTTCATATTTCTAATATTAATATGATTACGGATACATTACAGTTGTCTAAAGTTTTACGAGTCACAGAACCAGCATAAGTATTTATATCACACAGGCTGAGCCGAAAATAGCATAAAGTTTACAACAAATATACGTAAATCAATCTTTAAATCGAACAAAACAGACTAAAAACACAACGAGCGTGTCCTTATTCTTCCAACAACTCAGTTTTCGAGTGGAACTCTTTTCCCATGCAAATACGTCATTAGGCTTTCTGTGATAACAATTTGCTTGAGAGACGAATTTTAATGCATGGTAATGTCGCTCAATAAACATTTCGATGTGCCCCTAAATCTTTATCGGAGAATTCAGAACTGTTTACTCATGGAATTGAATTTGATTTTATTAGCTACTAAGATTTTTTCAGAGATTTGTGGCCTATCATTTTAATGTACTTACATAACATAACATAACATAAACTCACGCCTATATTCCCCGCAGGGGTAGGCAGAGGTGCTAGCACCCACATTTCGCCAGTTTATGTTTAGGTCCCAATGTAAAAGGTGGCGAGCCTATTGCCATTAACCGGGCACTTATAAGCCTGCGATAAATACACACATAACTTCGAAAAGCATCGAAAAGTCATTGGTCTGTGCCATGGTAAGCCTGGGATCGAACCCGAGACATCGTCTCAGCAGTCTATTACCCATACCACTAGGCTACCGCACTAGGTTACATAATTTCTAATTATTTAAAAGTCTTTCAAAATAGATGACAAGCACCATACATCATATTCCTCGCCATTAACTTCATGAAAGTCTCGAACGTTCTCGAACTGCCAGCCTTGCGTGGAAAAGTTGCACCCTTAGCAGAACCCCTCGCGAATTTGGTGACTTTTAACGAGGATATCTGGTGTAAGTTTGTGCAATTAGGAGTAAACTAGACGGTAACAATGTATGGTGGATGCTGATGTTGTAATTAGAGCGTGTACATCAACATTTAGTGACAGATATTAATCGAGCTGGTTTTTATAATTTATGAAACAATTCATTATAATAATGATACTTGGATATTTTATTTTTGTACATCATTAAGGTGGCAGACGGCAAACCTGACGGAACTTGGTGAATCTATATGAACCTTCTGATGCTTTATAATTAGCGAAAATACAAAACAAAGGATATATAAACGAAGGATACCACGAGAAAGATAGTTGTCAAAAAGGCTGTCAACGGGGATGGTTATATCGAAGTGCCTGCAGTAGGTACTTATAGTCATAGTGCGCTTTTTGTAATATCATTTATATAGTTTGTGGTTATATAATTTGTTTTGTGCCATACTTATAGCCAGTCTAATCAGTAGACTCTGTACCTCATACATCCTAGTGAATATTGGTTAGTCCATCACGCAAAAATAACTGAACGGATCTGTATAGGTAGATATTTATACTATCATGGCCCCTCCACACCAGAGCCTCATCCATTAGTCAGCAGGTTTACCAGTTTGTAGGTGAGGTTAGCTTGGGTGGTTCCCGAAGATCTTGGGGGGGACCGAGATACACTTTGTAATCCCAGATACACTTGAAAATATAGACTTTTGCCTATCCCTTTGAATATGTACGTGCGTAAATGTGAATTCAATTAGTGCATTAGTAAATACAATGTTATAAGTGGCATCACACTTCGTTGGAAAACATAAGTTGGTAATATAAGTGGGGAGGTTGGATCGAGCAACTTCCTTAATTAATATTCGGCAAGTGTTGGTTTTCTGTTTCCTTTTATGAGATTCTGGTAAAGGATTTTGCATTTGTTACCCTTTTGAATATATATTACTAGCTGTCCCGGCAAACTTCGTTTCGCCTTAGAAATTAGAATCAATTAGCTGTATCAAATTCTCGTAATTATTTTGAGAATGAAAAGCACTTCGATTCGGGCCCCATACGCCCACGGAGCTCCCGACACTAATAGGTCACCAGGGCCCATACTTACATCTACGGAGCCTATATACCTATGGGACCCATACAACCATATACCTCTACGCTCAAGGGCGTTCATGCTACCATAAACCATCAATTTTTCGACCTAAATAAAAAAATAGCCACCATAAATATTTTCGCGGCCCAAGCAACGGGCATTTTGTTAATTCAGAAGAATGTCTACTAATCACCCTCTGACGATATTTGCACACATTATGTCGTGTTAAACGTCAGATAACATAGAAGAATATCATACAGCAGTATTAGAATAATAAACATATTTTTTTCCATATTGAATAACACACTTGTACTTTTCCACTAATTTTATTTCTAGACCTGACCGGTTTCGCCTTACGGCATTCTCGCACACTTGTACTTTTCCACTAATTTTATTTCTAGACCTGACCGGTTTCGCCTTACGGCATTCTCCAACTAGAATGCCGTAAGGCGAAACCGGTCAGGTCTAGAAATAAAATTAGTGGAAACGTACAAGTGTGTTATTCAATATGTGTAGCAGATTCCACCAAGCGCCATCAATCTCCAGTATAATTTTTTTTTTCCAATTCGTATTTCAAATTCAAAATTTAGACATGGCGTATGTCGGATCAGCTATTTTATATGGTGGTTATGTATTCTTAAATTTTCTAATTTTCCGCGCAATTTTCTTCGTTTTTTCTTTCATAAGAACCTTCTCCTAACAATAACGAACACAACAAAAAAGAATTAGCGAAATCGGTCCAGCCGTTCACGCGTGATGGCGTGACCAAGGGAAATAGGAACAAAATTATTTTTTTATACAGGACACGTCAATTTGACTTCACCTCGCCTGATGTTAAGCTAAAGGCAAAGTCTCGGAAAGAGGGTCACCATCTGTTATTTATATAATACCACCATTTTATTTATATAATAGATAGATTATACTACAACGAGCTTTTTTTGATCAGCTTTTCAGATGAACTACGTAATCACTGTATTTCAATAATAGCGCCCTTTACACTAACCATCTATCTCGAGGGAGTACGTACGTTTTTTTTTTTATCGTGCGATAAATCCCCACGGATACCACCCCCACGGAGCCGGTGGAGGTGGTTATGTCAGACTCGAACCGACTAAAACGCACGCCGTCTTGGGTCCTTGGTTGCCGGACGTGAGATTGCCAAAAGCATATCTTTCGCACCCCGGCAGATCCAGGACCATCTCTTTCGAGATGGCCCCCTTCGGGTTGTGGGGACCACAGTGTCCCCATCTAAATTTTTACGCCACCACCGCGGCCTGCTTCTGCTAGGGTGACAGGTGGCTCCACCGGTCACCCCCAGGCCAGTGCTCATGGAGGACGGAGGTCGTTCTGCGACCTCCGACGTCCGGTTCGCCTTCTCTCTGCGCGGGCTTCCCGGGCCCGGAGTCTAGTCCAGACCCGACCGGCCGCCTCCTTCTCGAGCATTACTTGCTCGCAGAAGGAGGCGGCCGCACCCCAAGCGTTCGCGCATCGTACCATCGCTGTGAGCAGCGTGGCGAGTGTGAGGACTCCCACCCCCAGAGCCGCCACTAGGACCCGCCTCGGCGTGTCCCACGCTGGGCACTCGGTCAGCGTGTGCAGCTCTGTGTCCTCGCTCGCACCACAGTGATGGCACTCGGACGTTGGCTCCTTCCGGATCCGACACAGGTAACTCCCGAAACACCCGTGTCCGGTAATCACCTGCGTAAGCCGGTACGAAAGGCTGCCGTGTGGTCTCTCTAGCCACTCCTCCATGATGGGTCTTACCGCCGCTATTACGGCGTGCCCTAGGGAGTTCGTACGTTGCGTTGGATGGAACGGCTGAATTGTATCTGGCATGTTTAACCGCGCGGTTGGGAGGCCCAATGGGCCTTTAGATGACTACGCAATCCTGCCTTCCTGAGCGTCAAGATTGCGCAATTCTCTGACATATGATCTTGCCGGCATATCATTTGAAGTTTAAAAGTGCACAAAATGTTTCGAGTGGTATAGATCACGTGAAACTAAAGACGCGATTGCGTGTGCACGACAATTCAGAGAGAAACGCTGAGCGCACATTCTTGCCGTCTCTTTCTCCCAAAATCGCGTTGTTTGCGTATGTACCATCTGGCAACCCGCTCTTTAACACGCGAATGCTATTTTCCCTCTAGACTAGACTAGATAGACTGTTATCCATGCCATCTGTATGCCATCTAACTTCTACAATATTTATTCACACTAAAGCAGCATCGAGGGTCCCCTCATATTACGCGCAATATGGAACACGGTAGGTTGGAACACGCAGTATGTGGATAAGGTACATTGGTTTTCTGTCAGAAAAAACTAGTGGCACCTTGGAAGTGCTGACAGAAGTGAAAATTTGGCCAGTATTTTTCATATACCGTCATATACTCACGTCTGTAAATCCCCCAAGGAGTAGGCCAAGGTGGGCTGGCACCCAGCACATTTTGACAATTAGGATATTCGGTTCCATGACGTAACATGGGGCGAGCCTATTGCCAATATTAATATTAATGCCTAGGGCCAATATTTTGTACACATTTATATATATAGTAGTATATCTCACGAGAGGTGTCGGTAACGGCGTCGTGATTCCAATAGCTTTTTTCTATTTCAAAAGCTGTGCTATAAAAAATGCACAGTACTCCTGAAGGTTTCACCTCCAAAAAACAAAAAGGGCCTCTCCATGATGTTCGATCATAGACCTTAAGCCACAGATCAGCTAATCTGTTCATGAAAAACGTTTATGCCAAAATCGAAAACGCAGGCGCCACATGGTACTTCGCTTATGTTTAAAACCTACCGAAATTTCTTCATGGTGTACGTGTGTTATAGTAGTTAGCCACTAGAAAAGGGCAAGCATGCATCGACCTCATTGCGTCACCTAGCGACAAGCCGCACGTGGAGCCTTGGACGGACGAAACATGCTGACACAAAGTTCCAGCAACTTGGAAGCGGATACCAGCCAGGTGGCCGCGTTTACGCCACCACCTTAGTTTTAAGCACCGACATTCTTTTGTCTCACATCGACTTGAATAGTTGTTTCTTAGTTTGTAATTAATTGTAATTTATAATAAATTAAGTTCAAATCATTTTGTTTTTTTTTCGGCAGCGACATTCATATTTCGTGTTACGTACACAAAATGCCAAAATGTTATGTAAATAACAGTATGTACTGACGTACTATTTAGGCAGATTCAGTAAATTTTACTGTAGCTGTATCTAACATAATGACCTTTACGCGAATACCCTTGTTAAGCAGACTCTAGTCTCGTGGTTGAATTGTTTCGCGGCGAAAGTTAACAGTCATACAGAATGTTGATGAACCTCGACTGTTATTTTTGCAATTATAAGTTAGCGACAAGACGGGTAACGAGGTGTTCTTCAGCTAAGAATGTCTCTTTCAAATAATTGTATGGTTTGAGTAAACATCACAATATTTGTCTTTGTTGACAATGACTTATTTACTACTAGATAAACTTTGCCGTGTTGGTTACCGGTGGAGTAAAATAGGGTGGCCCATGTCTTCCTGTGAGTGTTGTAGAAAGCGACTGACGGCCGTTCCCAATAACATACTTACAGTTAAAGATAGATCGCATCTACGGATAAAGTGCACGGCTGTTTAAATTCAAAACATAGTAACTCCTATTTCACACCAATTTCGGAAAATAAAATTATACCGCGATGCGCTTTCCCGTAAAAAAAACTCAGTTACCATGTTTTGAATTTAAACAGCCGATACGTCAAATTTGACCGTTAAAGTTAAAAGTTAAAAGAGTTAAAAAGTCTTTATTTCTTTAACTCGTACAAATTTAAACTTATCCGTGACGAGGGTATCCTTTTAAGTATTAAGGTTAGGGTACCCCCCTCCTCCATAACAGTGTTACATAAACTTACATAATACCTTACTGTAGATACACAATAAAAATGCTAATAAAGCCATATAAAACTATATAAAGTGTGTGTGTGTGTGTGTGTGTGCGCACGCGTGTGTGTGTGTGTGTGTGGTAACAAGCCCTACGACCTCAGTCTTGGGATCAGCAATATAGCCACGTGTTAACAGCATATCGTTTACTTAGGAAATTGCGTTCATAAGGGCCTCAGTTTCAACATAGCTTTTATTTTTTAGCCATAATACTAGTGCCTTTTTGCATCTGTGGTTATTCATATGATAGATGTTAAGATATTTGTTTACTGTGTTGTATAAGTACGCTGATTGTCTAGCAAATTGCCTTTCAGCATAGCTACTTTTGACTGCGATAACGGGAGCTACAGTGTATTGACGTCTTCTGTTAACCATTTCGAGGTTGTAACTTAGTGATTTATGTAATTTTAAGACAGCGTGTAGAATGTATAGTTTTCTAATAGAAAGGAGATCACTGGTTGCATAGAGTTCCGTAGTAGGAAATCTATATGGTTTACAGTACATAACTTTTATTAACAATCTTTGTGCTCGTTCCAGTTCTAAGGTTTTAGTTTTAGTAGCCCCTCCCCATATTGCTATGCAATAAGTTAAAACTGATTGCGCCAGTGAAATGTAGATTTTATTTAAGAGATTCCTTGAGGCGACATGCCTCAAGGTCTTAAAGGTCCATACAAGTTTTCTGGTTTTAGACATAATCATTTCCATGTGACTGTGCCAGGTTAAACGCTGATCCACCATAACACCAAGGTACTTTGTCCGATTAACTTTAGTTACTGTACTGCATAAACAATTACTACTATTCCTACAGGTGTGGATTTTTAGTTCTAGGTCGTTTTTTGGTTGAGTTGTGATGTATTTAGTGAAGGTTATGTAGTTTGTTTTTGAGATGTTTAAGGTGAGAAGATTAGCATTCAACCAGCTGGCAATTTGGGAAAGTCCTTTTTCAGTATTTTGCTTTACAGTAGCCCAGGTATCCCAGGGCCAGGTAGTGAAAACTACCGCCGTGTCATCAGCGTAGGAAAATATTTGTCCGCCAAGGTCCTTCATATCACAGAGACTGTTTATATATATTAAGAACAGTGTAGGACCAAGAACACTGCCCTGTGGTACGCCATGTGTAACAGAAACATACTCACTGGTATATTTGCCAATTTTTACACATTGCTTACGATCCTTAAGGTAGTCCGTAAGCAATTCTAGGGGCAGGCCCCTTATACCTGCGTCTTCAAGGCGTTTTACAAGGATGGTGGTAGAAACGGTATCAAACGCCTTTTTTATATCTAGAAACACTGCCAGACATTTTTTATTAACATCAACTTGTTTGACAATATGTGAAGTAATTGCTATCACCGCATCTTCGGTAGAAATTTTGCGTCTAAAGCCAAATTGTGATTTTGAGAGTATACTATAATTGTCAAGATATTTCAGTAGACGATTTATTTATCAATTTTTCCAGAATTTTTGATATTGCTGGTAAAACAGAAATCTATCTTTAACTGTAAGTATGTTATTGGGAATGGCGGTAAGAGATAAGAGTTTTCTCTACCCGATAGTAAACGTACAGTCTGTGACAAAGCCAAAAATCATAGTGAAATGTTGGTGTCAATACACCTCTGTCTTTTTTTTTATCGTGCGAAAAATCCCCACGGATACCAACCCCACGGAGCCGGTGGAGGTGGTTATATCGGACTCGAATCGACTAACGGCCGTTCCCAATAACATACTTACAGTTGAAGATAGATCGCAACAGTCAATTTTGACACATCGGCTGTTTAAATTGAAAACATGGTAACTGATTTTTTTGCGATAAAACGCATCGCGGTATAATAATATATAACCCCCATACTTTTTCCTTTCACTTGAACATTATTCCCATACATTATCAAAAAAAAAACAATTTTTCTTTGCCCAAATTAGTACTTCCCGATGATTTTGCTATTAAAACTGTACCCAAATTCTTTTTATCCGAAACGACTATATATTCACCTTGTATATATGCAGTAGGAGCAAAATTTTACTCGGGTGGAGTCACAGATAATTGCTAGTAGATAATAAAACCCTAGCACCAAGACCCACAGTCGGCGTGCGGTTTTAGTCGGTTCGAGTCCGACATAACCTCCCCTTCCGGCTCCGGCAGGGGGGGTATCCGAGGGGATTTCCGCACGGAAAAAAAAAAAAAAAAAAAAGCTAGTATAATAAAACCATCTCCGCCATGAAGTCGTAAAAAATAAAGCTGAATATAAATACAAATCTGAACGCCAATGAAATATTAAAGCAAGTCTACCCTCCTGCGCATAAAATATAGATTATGTGTTCAGTCTCCACTCGTCGTACTGATCCTGGTTTTATCGCATCATGAATTCTTATTGAAGGTATTAATGCCTGAAATATGTGTCTTAGTATATTGAAAAACCATTTTTTATAACTCTACTTACATATTTTTTATATATTTATCAACTGTAATAAGATTTTTTTTAAACCTTATTAAGTCAACTTATCTGCAAGCCGTTAAGGCATGTTAACTTTACACGCAAGCCGCTCAATTAATCAATCAATTAGCCTCTCGCAATCCACTGCTGGACACAGTCCTCTCCCAATGTTGGAAGGTTTTGGCCCACTGCTTTCACGCTCGTCAGACGAGTGGGTTGGTTTTATTTCAAGTTTTCCTTCTCTTACAGATGCAGTGATTTCATCTTCGTACGTTTCCTTCGTTCGTTCGATATGGGGGTGGTGATATTTGTATTCTTTGTCCATGTAAGCCGTTACATGTTAACTTTACCTGCCTGATGGACGGATCAGGGTTTGGGTAAAAGAGCAGCCACTGACTTCCAGATAAAATCTAATGCCTCATGCGCCACGTAGTAAGTGTTCCGGCTTGCAAACGAGGTTGGATAAGGTACGAAAAGTATTACTAAAATATTACCACTGCAATGAATATACTCAAAAATGAAATCGTTACTGAAGCGATTACTGGATTTTCAGTAAGTATTAGCACTGTAACAATAAGAAAAAAGTATAAATGTTTAAAAATGGTTGAAAAATCTTTTTTTTTTTATACAGGACACGTCAATTTGACTTCACCTCATCTGATGTTAAGCTAAAGGCAAAGTCTCGGAAAGAGGGTCACCATCGTAAACATTTACCATGTTAACAGTGGTGGCACTCAGCTTGACAGCCTCATTAGATGCCTTTTCACGTCCTTAAAGGACCCGGGACTGTAGGAAGAAGGAAACATGTGAGCTGGCAGGGAATTCCAGGACTTAGTGGTGCGGCATAGGAATGAATCACTGAAACGCTTGGTTCTAGCAGGTATACTCTGCACCGTAAATGGATGGCAACTCAGCCCTGCACGTGTCGTCCTGTGAAGGAAAGAGGAGGGTGGGACTAATTGGAAGAGCTCGTCAGAACATTCACCATGGTAGAGACGGTAGAAAATTGCCAAAGACGCAACATCTCTACGCATCTGCAAAGGCTCGAGGGTGTTCGTGACCTCAAGATCCCCAATAATGCGGACCGCACGTCGCTGCAACCTGTCGAGAGCATCTAATAAGTACTTTGCGGAGCCGTCCCAGATTGGTTCTAACAGATGGCTCCACGGTCGCTCATAAAGACGAAGATAGAGAGAAGGGAAATTTGAAGTAATTCAGGTATGGCTCAATAGCTCAGTTGGAAGAACATTCTCCCTGTAAGGGAAAGGTCATGGGTTCAAGTCCCACTTGAGCGCTTCTTTTTTCCGATGTATTTCGAATTTAAAAGTTAGCATAATAAATGCTATAAAAATTTCATTCAGGTACAACATAATTCAAATTTAATCGAATTCTGCAATTTGTTAATTATAGAGATAACACCAAAAAGTTAATTTCCAAAATTGAAAGTAACATCATGGTAGAATTTTCGTAAAAGGTTATAATTTATAAATTATTGCAACATCTGGCTTCGAAATGGACGTTCAGTTGAAAACGAAGCCCATTAAAAAGGTAAATGCATTTTATTTTAATTCTTTTATAGTTTATTGTCAAACGTTATACTCTAACGAACAAAATTTTACAATTTTACAATGAAGACACTTTATTCCTAAAGATGTGAGCAGAGAAGTAAATACGTTGAAATATTTAACTAAAGTGGTTAATACCTCCGCCTATTTCTTTTGAAATATTCCAAACGAGAGGACCTACAAAATAAAAAATAATAACTAGAGGTTATAAAATCATATATAAATAGTATAAATAATATTAAAAGGAAATTGGAAATTGAAAATTATCGAACTTAAAAAGTTAATTATAAAAATTGGTAATTTCATAATGGCGCGTTCACAAAAGGTGATAATTAAAAAATATTAAAACATCTGCCGCCTAAATGGAACGTAACAGTTTATATCAAAGTAATTAAAAACGTACATAATATATCTGTTTGGTACAATATTGAATATTTGACTGCCTCATTGGATTAATGGTATACCGAGAGTTTTCCGTTTTGCCCGAGATTGTGCGGCATTGGATACGATTCTCAGGCTAAGCTAAGAGTGTTATTAAATTATTGAAATGTATCTGAAGGAGCTAGGTTTACAGCCGTCCCTTATTATAGGAGATTAAAAATAAAGCTGATAAAAGATGTCGGTAGACGCTTAAGGATTTGAAGGTGACACAGGTGCGTCCAGCACAAATGATTTTCCAGGTCTAATTGAACTGAACGACAGAATACAAATGATGTAATCACGTTCTACTTAAAGGTCTAAAAATTTCATTGTGAGGTAATCTACATGATTACCTGCACATCCGCTCCAAAGTCACTCGAGTGCCTAGTTTTGCTACTGAAAAAATGTGAGTCTGGCAAGGTTCTTCTTTATCTACATTCCAAATCCATTATTGGAGTGGAAAGTCAAGAAAGCTAACCTCATGAGAAAAATCAACGACAAAACCTAATCAATCATCAAGTGAACTGGCTTGCAGGTTGACTTGGAAACGTTCAATGAAAATTCAAGTTAAACTGCAAGCCGAAAAGAAGACACTTGCCTTCCGTTTGGTGACCTCTTTTCAACCTTTTAGAAAAACATTCGTAATGTAAACATTTAGTGTAATGTGTATACAAAGTGTCAAATAATATAGTGGGTGGTATTTCGTACGCATTTCTCTGCGCTAGTGCTGTACATATTCCGTAAAAGTGGAGTAGAAGGAAACATTGGAATGCGGCGCGATGTCCCACCGCGTGCTTTATTGCGTTGTGGCTCAAGGAACAAACTTAAATCGCTTTTAAAATCGATTTAGAAATAAAAAAATTTGATCAGTCCAGGCGGGATTTCAACCCGCGATCGTTCTCTTACTGGGAGAATGTAATGACCACTAAGCTACCAGACCGATAAAAAATCGATTTGAATAATCAGCATACTTTTTTTTTTTTTTTTTTTTCGTGCGGAAATCCCCTCGGATACCCCCCCTGCCGGAGCCGGAAGGGGAGGTTATGTCGGACTCGAACCGACTAAAACCACACGCCGACTGTGGGTCTTGGTGCTAGGCCGGAGGTGAGGTTGTTATAGACATATCCCTCGCACCCCGGCTGACCCAGGGCCATCCCTTACGGTCTGGCCCTCCTCAGAATAATCAGCATACTAAATGCCGTAAAATTTAATTCAAAGTAAATCGCTTTTGCAACTGCAGTTTTTAATTTTTAAAATGCAAACTTAACATTTATCTTGCATTTTCTACTGCTTTTTGAAGGGCTACTGCCTAATCGTTCTACCTGGAGAGGAAAGCCTGCTTCTGTCAACCAGTACGTGTACTGGTTTGCAGATGAGATTGGCTTGGTTCCCCTTCACCCTAACAGGACCCGCTGCCTTGTGCGGGTTCCGAACAGACAAACAGCACACACTGTATCGTGCAAAATGTGTTTTGGCATCATATTTGCACCATAATAATTTGTACGAAACCTGGTATTTTGTACGTCGGTATCTCGTATATTTATACGAGTAAACGTATGAAGCAGCGTACGGCTGAATTTTAGCTATTGTTACCTATATACGCAGAATGAGCTCAAAGTGAAGCTATGCCTAGCCTATCTTGATTGAAATTGAATAATTGGATCCGTTCCAACCATCTCCTCTATTGAATTTAAGTAACTTCGCAGGCAGCAGCCACTTTTAACTTGAACCCAACATTGAAGCTTGCATGGCGACTAACAAGAGAGTAGTTCTAAACTATTTTGAGTCTTTATAAACAGTTTTCTGCAAAAAATGTGCGCTGAAAAATAAACGTACTTTAGATACTGATTACATTGTTACATGAATAGATATGTTATCAATCTGACTTTTTTAAATATTGGTGCATTCATTCTCATTATTATTTTTGCGTGGTTAAGTATATCTACTAAATATTACATTTTGTATGTAATTTTTTTCTCAAATTGAAATAGTTAAGTATATCTACTAAATGTTCCATTTTGTATGATTTTTTCAAAGGGAAATAGGAATGCCATAAGACATATCACCGTTTGACCTATTCTCCAGTCTCGATTTAATTTTGATCATTATACTGTTTATTTTAGTCAGTAATATTACTTAAGTATTTTAGGAATAGTAGGAAACTTTTATGAACATAATTTTTAATACGAATGTACGCTAGGCTATAGACATAACATATTATATCACGTAGTAAAACTGGAATTTAACATTATTATAAACACTTTCACAAAGCCTTCGCGTTCCTATGTAACATAACCATGTTATAATATCAAAATACAAGCTCACACAATAACCATTTTTATTTATACAAGACTTAGCTTCTCAAAATGGCGGACTCACAAAATGGCGCCGCAACAAAGGCATAGACAAAAGAATAAAGGTCTGGCTCTGCTTCGTCCCTTTAATGAGGGTTTCGGTCATTTTACGCTCATTGCAATGCAAATTCAAGGGTTTCATGATATTTAGAGGACTATGCAAATACGACCAAAAGATTTTGATTAACATTTATTAAGATACTAATAATAACCCCCTGCTCCGCGCTTGATGTATTTGCAAAGAAAGTATGTATTAACAGGTTGCAAAGAATACAGTAAAATGGAAGATAAATATGATTTGGAGAGTTATTATTCAATTAGTTTGACTTGACGGTACATGGGGAAAGGAAAGATGAGGGTGGCATATATCTTGCCTTATGGGCTTGACAGAGCAGAGAGCCTACAGGATTCAACCGTGAACCAGTACCCAGCCAACCAGTAACCACAATTGATAACCGTCAACCACGACAACTTGGTCAAAAGCCCATTGAGAATAAAGCGATGTATTTACATGAATTTTATTAATGAAGTAAGTGGCTATCAAAAAATACAGCTAAAATATTGGCAATGTATAAAAGCTTACATAAGGCAAAGAAAACTCTAAGCAATATAGCTCAACAGTTATTATATTACTTGGAAAATAAACATAATATTCTACTCTAGTGAACATTTTACTTAGTAAGGTTTACTTTGTGTTACCTTTCTACCGCCAGGATATGAGTTCCTACCATGTGTTACGGTTAAGGAAGATTTCTGATGTACTGACTTGAAGTTGTGGATGACTTGGCTCCGAAGGTCTTGGCCTCAAACACCTTTCTTGTTGCTCAAGATGATGACTGACTGACTGATGATTTTTGTTATGATAGACAATTTGCATGAAGCGAGGTAGAAACAAAAGGGAATGGAAAAGATTATAAAACAAAAAGAGAAGACTTAGTGAACCATATGGAAGGCAACATATTTATTAAACATCGACAATAAGAGTTAGGCAAGACGAGTAGAGATATTAAAGCGTATCTCCAGACATAAGACATTTCACATTTTCGAAGCTGCGAACAAGAATAGAATGGAGAGAAAATCTCAACTAAATATTCAAAGCAGTGTAATATTATTCAGAAAAGATTATTAAGACACAAAATTCTCAGTAAAAGTGTGAAATATTTCTCGACAAACTTAAAACATTATGGAGTGCCGGAACGGCTATCCCTCGAGTCCCGACGACGGTACTAAATTTTGACGATAGAAGGAAAGATTAAAGAATACAGTGATACAACAGAATATTCTAAGTAATGGCTTCGTGGTGCAAGATGTAGTAATTGCCTGTTTTGTTGTTTAATGGTCACTGTTGCTTTACGCGTTATATCTTCATGCTCTCTCGAGGTTTCCTTTATTTAGGAGATATCAGTTCTTTGTTTTGTACTTGTGTATAAAGCTTATACATTTGTGTCGTTTATTTATATAGCTACCATATTACGGGTACCTACAGCAAAATAAACTTGAAGGTTTTAGTTGGAATTTCGGTGAGGTATTTTCAAGGTTTAGCCTTCAAGATTGTTAACTGAATACTGAAAGACTAAGTTAACAAACTAAATATTATAATGAAGCAAAAGGAAAAACAAGTACCTGAAGTTTTACTTATCTAATATTTGCTTTATTTCTTGTTTATATTTCTTTCTTTATTTACATAATATAGCAATAAATTAATCTTCCTTTCTTTCATTTGTATATTTTTAATGAAGTTCATAATAATGAAGTTTAAAGTACATAATTTATGTAATGCTGTATAATTGAAATTGAATCGGATTTAATGACATTATGTGTTCTGTGTATTTGATATTAATGATAGTGCATAATAATTATGATTTTTTTTTGTAATAATTTGATTATTTGAGTCTTTGTTACTTGAAGAATAAATGAATTTGAATTTGAATTTGAATTTGAATAAGCATTTTTTTATTTATAATTGTTTTACTTAAAAATTTCTAAAATATGTTATGAAAACTTTAGCCTCTCAATATTATTATTTTTAGCACCTAAACTTGTTAATGCACTCGTGTTGTAGAAAATTGTAAATAATAAGATTAGTTGTTTACGTTGTGAAGAATTTTAATGAAGTAATTGTCACAGTAACAGCTGATTGTTCTATATACGAATATTTTAAAATTGACATTGATATAAAAAACCAAAACTACAACACCCTCCCCTCAATGGAGATAAACGAAAATACACTAATACTTACATAGCACATAAAAGAAACAAAAAACTAAGTATTACTTAAGCCCATACCTATGACACATCTTAGGTGAGCTGTTCGCCTTAAGGGCTTAGTAAGAACATCAGCTGTCATCTTATCTGACTGTAGATATTTAACATCAATAACACCATCGCTAATTTTCTCCCTTATAAAATGAAATTTGGTATCGATGTGTTTCGTCCTATTGTGGTGGATTGGATTGTGCGCTATTTTCTGTGCACTTTGGCTATCGTTAAAAAGTACAACCTTATCAGCGTTACCAGTAATTTCAAACACTAACCTCCTAAGAAACGTAGCTTCCTTTGCAGCGCTAGTTGACGCCATGTATTCGGCTTCAGTGGAAGATAACGCTACCGTTGGTTGCTTTTTACATTCCCAACTAATGGGACCGCCTGCTAGCGTGAAGAAGAAACCTGTGTATGACCGCCTGTCATACATGCAATTCGCCCAATCTGCATCCGTGTAGCCACACAAATAGGTACCCGTTTTCCTGTAAGTAATGCAGTAATCAATAGTACCTTTAAGATACTGCAAAATCCTTTTTGCGGCCGACCAATGTTTCTTTGCAAAACAATTATTAAACTGGCTTAAATAGCTCGTAGCATAAGCTATGTCTGGCCTGGTATTTACCGCTAGGAACATCAAACAGCCAATTAAACTTTGGTAAGGATAAGACTCATCGGATTCTTTACCTTTTTCGTATTTATTATTTTCCAGCGGAGTTGACATATGCTTATAATCCTGCATATCAAACCGAGTCAAAACTGTATGAATGTACGTCTTTTGACTAACGCATATTTTCCGGTCCGTACGTTTCACATTCAAACCTAAACAGAAATCTAATTTTCCTAAGTCTTTCAAAGAGAAATATTTTTGTAATTCTGTTTTGACGGTGACAAATGACGTTTCTTTTTTATAAAAGATGACGATGTCATCAACATAAATTGCCAGGATGACAGTTTCATCACCAAACTTTTTTAAATAAATACATGGTTCCGAAGAGGTTTGTATAAAACCTATAGAAGATAAGGTTTGATTTAATTTATTATTCCAGGCTCGAGCTGCTTGCTTTAAACCATAGAGTGATTTCTTCAACAAGCAAACTTTTCCTTCTTCGCCTTGTTTAATAAAACCTTGAGGTTGTTGCATGTAGACTTCCTCTTCCAGGTCACCGTTGAGGAACGCTGTATCCACGTCCAAGTGTTGCATTTTCCAATCCATTTCTGCTGCTAAAGCAATTAGTGTTCGCAGGGATGAATTTCTTACAACTGGTGAAAAAGTTTCATAATAATCAACACCTGAAACTAAAGCCTTTCGCAACAAGTCTTGCCTTATACTTCACCACTCTACCTTCGGCATCCTTTTTTATTTTTTACACCCACTTACATGGTATAACCTTTTTGTTAGGTTTTTCAACCAGCGTCCAAGTCTTGTTTTTAGTCAGTGAGTTAAACTCGTCTTGCATAGCAGACTGCCAGCTCGCACTATCTTCTGCTTTGATAGCTTCAGCAAAGCTTTGGGGCTCATCAGGTTCACTTGTTATAGCAGTATTGCCATAAAAAGTACTTTGGTTTTTCTTAGCTATCCTGTTTCGAAGAGGATACCGTTCTTCAGGCTCTATCACAGTCTGTTCGGTTATACTTTCTTCGTCAGAAATATCTTCGGCGCTAAGGAACTCTGAAGTATTGTGAACTTGTTCTGTTACTGGCTCCAAGTCATTAACTTCTTCTTCGTTTTCGGCTGAGACCGTGTGACTGCTCTCCTGAGAAGTCGAAGCAATGGACGGCATCGGATGCTGCTCCTTCCTATGAAACATGTCTAAAAAGGATTCATTATGGATAGCTAAAGGAACTGATTGTGTGGTTTTAGCTTTTATGTCGGTAAAAGATTGTTCAAAGAACACCACATCTCGTCCTTTCACTAACCTTCTTGGACAACTTGGTTCGCGAAATAAATAACTTTGTCGATCGTCTGAATATCCGACAAAAACATACTGCGCGGCTTTTGGATCCAACTTCTTCCTTAGAGGATCTGGTATCTTCACCATCGCGCGACAGCCAAAGACTTTCAAATGAGACAGGTTTGGTTTTCTGTTGTGCCATAGTTCATAAGGCGTCTTCCCGTCGAGAGCTCGATGTGGACATCTGTTCTTTAAGAACACAGCTGTTTCCACAGCATGTTGCCAATATGCTTTTGAAAGAGAACTGTCTGAAAGCATACAACGGGCCTTTTCAACTACCGATCTATTAGTTCTTTCAGAAATAGCATTCTGTTGTGCGTTATATGGCACCGTGGTTTGATGCTTAATGCCTTCTTTGCCTAAGTATTCAGAAAACTCTTTATTTACATACTCAGTTCCATTATCGGAACGCAAAGTTTTAACTTTGAATCCTGTTTCCCTCTCGACCATGGATTTGAACATACAAAACCTGCTAAAAACCTCATTCTTAGATGAAATAAAATATATAAAAATCATACGGCTAAAATCATCTATAAAAGTCAAAGCATATTTATTTCCCTGAAAAGAATTTTCAGACATTGGACCACAAAGATCCGAATGTATAAGTTCTAATTTGGATGTTGTCTTTTTGTGCGATACAGATTTAGATTTAAAAGGTTTTTTCGCCTGCTTACCTTCTATGCACGCGATGCAAGGATCTTTATCTACTTCGGTGTACACTACGCCTAGATTATCCTTTTTAAGTTTGTCTAATCCTATACGGCATAAGTGACCAAGCCGTTTATGCCATAAACGAAAACTTGCTACATCACTCTGTACTTCGAACGCTGATAAGGTGTTTGGGGGACTAACTGTACAATCCAGCGAATACAATCCACCACAACAGGATCCATGTAACACTGCATCACCTGTACAAGTAAAATTTTCAGAATTAAAAAATGTACAACCTTCCGTATCAAAAACAACACTAAAACCATTTTCAGTAGCTTTCTTAACAGAAATCAAATTAGTATTTAAATTAGGAACAAACACTACATTTGAAATCTTCGTAACTTTACTGCTACTTTCCGTTTTAAAATCATTTACTATAGGCACATTACCTATTCCTGCACTTGACAATATGTCTCCGTTAGCAATCTTTATCTGACCAGTGGAAAATTCCTTACAATTTACTAACCAGTTAGATCTTCCAGACATGTGTGCACTGGCTCCAGAATCTACATACCATTTATCAGACGAGATTTCTTCAGTACCCGCATTTAGTGCGCCAAATAAACTTGAGAGTTTGTTCTTCTCTTTGCTTGAGCCTTCTTCATTGGACTTTCTGTTGAGTGGACAGTCCGGTTTGACGTGTCCAGGCTTCTTGCAGTTGTAGCAAACTACTTCTCGTTTCTTCTTATCATTTTTCTTCATCTGTACGCGTAAAGCTGCGTCAGACCTGGAACCTTCATCATTTACAGATGATCTCGAAAATTCTGATAAAAGTTTCGTTTTAACGAACTCACTTGTAACCATACTTGTAGAGTTCTCTAAAGCCATTATAAGAGGATCAAAGCGAGCCGTCAATCCTCCTAGAAGAATCGCTGCGACTGAGGCATCTTCAATCATTTTGCCTATGTCCGCCAAGTCTTGGACAGTCGACATCACGGCATTACAGTCCGTCAAATCTAAGAAGTACCGTTTGACAGTTCTGACAATTGAATGATAGGGATGGGATGAAAAAATCGATTACTATAATATCCGAACTTTAAGAGATCGATTACTATAATATCCGAATTTTAAGAAATCAATTGTTATAATTAAATAAAAGAAATGTTTAGGATATTTTTTTATTCACTACTAGTACTAGTATCGTCGTCTTCGTCATCATCGTCATTTAAATTAATGACCAGTTGATTGTCCATTACATTATCAAAGTGTACGTCTCTTTCGAAGTCGTCCATTATTATTTTCTTTGTTTTTTGTACTACTTTACTCCAATCTTCCTGTGTAACTTGGGCACATGCTTCCTTTAATAAACCTTCCATTTTCTTGACACTGAAGGGTGGTTTTGTGTTGTGTCTTGCTGCATAACCTGTAAAACAATAATGTAACTATTTGATAGCAGACGAAAACCATTGTTTAAATTATAAATGTTAGAAGTACTCTTGTTATTATTATAATATTATAAAATATTACCTTTAACTTGGGCCCAAATCAGTTCAATGGCATTATATTGGCAATGGTACGGAGGAAGTCGTATGACTTTGTGCCCGTGCTCTTCGGCCAATTGGTCAATTACATATGTCGGTTTTGGTGGTTTATGCAATTTCACTAACTGTAATAATTCAGCTTTTAATAGTGACATGTCGGCATCCACTCCTTTTCTTTGCAGCCATGCCACCAAATCTGCTTTCTTATTGGCTGACGTAGGTGCTTTATCAATTTGCACAGAGTGGTATGGGGCATTATCCATTATAATTGTGCTGTTAGGAGGGATATTCTGTAATAAATTTAAGAACCACTCTCGGAACCTTACTGCGTCCATTTCTTCATGATACTCTTTAGTGCTTTTGGATTGGAAAGCTAATAAAGAGTTTTCCACGAAGCCTGTAGACGCTGACCCAGCATGGCATATTATGAGGCGTCCACCTTTTCCTATCGGCACCTTCGAGCACGAAGCTTCAGAATCATCAGTCCATGTTTTCGGCACAGAATGGTTGGAATTTAGCCAAGTTTCGTCCAAAAATATTACATTATCCCAGTTTATAATTTGTTTAACTTCGCGCAGGAATGTTAGTCGCTGCATAATTATGTCATGTCGCTCCATAACAATTTTTCGTTTGTCAACTTTTTTGTATCTGAAGCCAATTCCTGTTATTACCGTTCTCAACGACTCTATGCTTCCCTTATACAGCCCGGCATCTTTTAAAGTTGCACATAACTTTGCCAATGTTGGAAATTCGCCTCTTGTAAAATACCCGTATATATGGTTTCTAATAGCATGACTATCGAATTCATCGATGCCTGTCACAGGTTTATTTCTTTTTCGTTTTTTCGGTGTGTGAAGTACGTTACTGTCACTCCCCGAAGGCCCATATTTTTCACTTAATATTTTGCCAACGGTGCGGCTACCAATACCGAGAGCTTCACCGACGCGATCCCGAACTTGTGTAACTGGCAGTAGAAGTCCACCATTTTGAGATTCACGCTCAAAATACTCGTGTAATTTCACCACCAATTCACGAGCCTGGCTGTTCAAAGTACGTCCTCTTTTCGACATTATTAATAAACACTTGCTTAGTTCGGAGTCCAGTATAAATATTGCCAAGGTAAACGGATAAAGAATGATCAGTCCAGAAAAGTAATAGCCAAGTCACAAATTGTAAAACACAAACGAGAAAGCAAGTACGCGCACAGTCAGCTTCCAAGATGGCGAGAGACTGCTGACGCCGAACCGACCGAGCGGACCGCGTGCGCTTGTAGTTGGCAGTGTTGCCAGAAAAAAAAAATTGTAGAGACTTGGACACCTGCGATTTTGCCTATTGACCTAAAAATAATTAAATTAATTTATTTTAGGGTATCTGTGTATTCAGTGCATTATGCGGTCGCGCAGTAACGTCGTTAATTTATAACATCAGGCAACAACATTTTTGTGAATGGGTTCTACATACCTTATTTTTATTAGTTTTAGACGTAGAAATAAGACTTAGAAGAAAAAATTGTAATTGTAAAATCAATGGATGTGCTTGTTAAAAATTTGTTTATTTCTCTGTAATATGCAAACCCATACTATCATACACAAAAATAAATGTAAAAAACACTATCCCTGACTCCATTTACTATTTCGACAGCGTTAGCGCGAGAAACCCCGACTTATTTGGGCGCGAAAATCAAAAATCGACAAATCGCTTTCGACAACTTTTTAAAGAAGCAAATATATTTGATTTATAAATACGTATTTTTGGTGAATGGGTTTTATCTCATATTTTACGATTACATAACTATTTAGTTATGTAATCGTAATATGTGAGATAAATCCCATTCACATGAAAAAATATTTGTTTGGTTGTCAAGTGTAATTTGTAAATAATACATTCGATTTTTCGTATATGTAAACGATTTTTTTGCATACAAGTGTATCCGAAGAGTCGCAACACTACGTGCAGTGACCTAACTACGTAACTTTGTAATGAGGTCAAGAATATAACTATTAGAAATTATTTACTGTGTAAATATGTGTTATTTTGCTTTGTTTGAAAGTTTTCAATTACATTTAGATATTAAGAATTGTACATTTTTAGATACAATAATGAAATCTTTCTAAATTCATGGTTTTATGAAAAAGGTTATCGAAACTGAATAATGTACGTATGAACAAAGTTGTTTCGGTTTGAAAAATATGAAACGTCAAACGGTACCTCTTAGATTTGATGGACTGTAATGTACAACTCTATGTTATCGAAATCAGTCAAACTGTACCTGTATAGTTTACGCTCCAGGGCTAGACGACGACCCATTGACTTATCTTCATAAGCCGCCGCTAAAGCTTCCCACGCTTCTTTTGCTGACTTACTACTTCGAACATGTGTGATTGCTGGACCGTCTAAAGTTAAGCATATTTTGGCTAACGTAACTTCGTCATTTCTATCCTTAGTAGAACTATTAGGAATTTCGTTTATGTAGCCTGTTATACTACTCCACAAACCTTCGTGTATGAGGTACATCCTCATTTTGAACTTCCAAATAGGATAGTCTTGCCTACCGCTTAGCAAAATTCCAGCAAGGGATCGTAGTCCCGATCCTTTATTGTGATCTGACATATTTCACACTGATCACAAAAATATCGGAAAAATTCACTTTTAAGTGGTGAATTTAAATTTTGACTTCACTCACAACAACACCACACTTATACAACTTATTGCTCACTTTTACAGAGCTTCGTGCTGATAACGTGTTGTAGAAAATTGTAAATAACAAGATTAGTTGTTTACGTTGTGAAGAATTTTAATGAAGTAATTGTCACAGTAACAGCTGATTGTTCTATATACGAATATTTTAAAATTGACATTGATATAAAAAACCAAAACTACAACAACTCGAGCTAAATCTCAAACTTTAAACTCACTTAAGATTAACTTCGTCTAAGTACAGCCCAGCGCGTAAAACAAAATGCGCCCTTACAAGTGTAATAAAACCATTATTTGTTCGAGTGCCATTTGAACTTTAATGTCTTTGTTTTGTTGTTTACAGATTATTACTAAAATTAATTTATGTTATTTGGAATCGGAGGTGTGAATAGATGCCGTTGGTTTTATAGATTTATTTAGTTAGGATCCTGACCTATTAATAAAGGGTGTCTCAATAAGAGTGCACTTTTTAATTTTAAAATAAAAACAAGTATTTTATGACAGAGTTGTGATATTTTTATTGTATTTTAAAGAAGACATGTTCCGATTAAGTATGGAATAAAATATCCGGCATTTTCAAGAAATTTTCCATGACTTTTGTACAGAGATGTGGCTGTATCTCACCGATAATGCGTTAGATTTTCGATTTGAGCTCAGGAATTGTTTCGGGTTTATTTGCACAAACCCGAGATTTCACAAAACCCCAAAGAAAAAATTTGCACGGCGTTAAATCGCACTATCTTGGTGGCCAGTTGACATCAGAATTTCGTGAGATAATGCGTTCTGGAAATCGTTACTGCAATAAATCGATTGTTTTGTAATGAGTTTTTACAATTGTAACGGGTTGTTCTTTTGAAAAGCGCGCCATTTTTAATAATTGGAATAAACTGAGGTGACAATTGTATCGTGTGAGTTGCCACTTGCATGAAACAAAAAATATTCCAATTTTAAAAAGTGCACTCTTACTGAGACACCCTATATTAACATGAAATCAATATTTCGATGGGTACTACGTATTTGGACTTAACTAACATTTTGGCCATTTTACCTTTTTAAGGTAAACGCTTCTTATCGATGTAATTAACATGTGAGCTATTAAAAAATTTACAATCCTGCATGGCAGCACGATTTTTTATTGAAGTATAAGGGGCTATGAGACAAATTTATACGTATAGGGGGCCAAAGTGTAGTTTGAGACTTATGCGCGGGAAGTTTCAGGGCGTTTTTTTTAATGTTAGACCAATCAGCACGTTTTGCCTTTATACATTTCACAATTTGCTAACCTAGTGTCCTATTGTGTTAGCTGTAAATTTTCCATATGGTAATTAATAAATAAATAAAAAAGAAAGATCTATAAGACCCAAGTAACTTCACCTGCAAGAAGGTCCATGCTAAACAACGACGAGACTCGGCTGTGTAATTCACTAAGCACACAGCATCGAGCATAGCGGTAACAGCCTTGATAGAGACATCATTGGTTGGGCTGGTGACGTCACTGGCGCTCAACCAATGACAATCAATCTAGGCTGTCGCAGCGTTGTGTTCTACGCTGTATGATTAGACAATTGCGCAGCTTGTTTATGCTTTCTTTTCTGGATTGGGGGGTTAAAATGTAATCGCTTTCGTAAAAGTTCAGATAGTAATATGTGGCGTGGCGTGGTGGAAGTGAACGCGACTGCTACGCAGGAGGCGCGATCCCTGCTCAGTGCAAATATTTGTATGCATGAATATGGTTATTTGCATTGGTTTGGGTGTTTCTATGTAGAATGTTATATCCTTGGTGTACAATAAAGACAATTATTATTATTATTATTATTCTCTTTATTCATTTTAAAAAACTTATAAATTATATTTTTAAATACATATAAAAAAAAACATATATTTAAAAATATAAAAAATAGTATCCCACCGGCATCGGGTACAGGGACCAAGCTACCGGTGGTTAGGGCTGCAGAGAAAGGAACTTCCTCACGATGCGCGCCGTATCAAGGAGTACTGCCTTCTGCATCTGGCCCTTGACCCAACCATCCAACCCGAGCCTCTTTAGATGTTGGTCGAGGCTCTTTGCTATCAGTCCGTTGACTGATACGACTATCGGTACAATGATTGCTGAGTCAACATTCCACATGTCGACAACCTCGTGAGCCAAGTCCAAGTACTTAACTTGTTTATCTTTCTCAGCTTTCACGAGATTCTCGTCATGAGGAATGGTGACATCAACAATCAATGCTCGGCGTTCGGATCGGTCTATCACCACAATGTCAGGCTTGTTAGCTACAACAGTCCTATCAGTGATGATAGATCGATCCCAGTACAATGTGATATGACTATTTTCTAGAACTGGCTCAGGAACATACCTATAGTACGGTACCTCAACTTCCACAAGGTTGTATTTCAGAGCAAGTCGCTGATGGATTATCCTGGCTACTTGATTATGTCTGTGCAAGTACTCGCCGTTAGCAAGACGAGAACAACCGGAAGTAATATGCCTGAGGGATTCACCAGGTTGGTGACACGCTCGACAAATGTCAATTGTGCCATCCCTCATGATATACTTCCGGTAGTTATTCGTCTTGATAACTTCGTCTGCAATCGCACAGACAAAACCTTCAGTTTCCCCAAAAAGGTCACTGAAACGTAGCCAGGACACGGATGCCAGTAGGTCTACTTCGGGCCTGTGGAGGGCCCGATAGAACCTGCCATGTAGCTCCTTACTCTGCCATACCTCCCTGCGGCTGTCAGTGCCAACTATTGTAGGCCTGCGCCAGTTCTCTTTAGCCAAACCGAGCGGGGTTAGCCCGGTATCTACGTTGACTACATCACGATGCATATCCACGTTCGACTTTAGAAAGTAGTCTCTGAGATTGCACACCTCGCGATTATGAAGGGTCTTAGCATTTAAAAAACCTCGACCCCCACATTTCCGCGGGATGTACAATCTCATAACTGACGACCTTGGGTGGTGCATTCGGAGTGCAGTCAACTGAGTCCGGACTTTCCTATCGATGGTATCGAGTTCAGTCTGAGTCCACTTGAGTATGCCAAAAGAGTACATCAAGAGTGGCATGACCCAACTGTTACAGGCACGCACCTTGTTACCACCTGACAAAAGACTGTTAAGTACCTTTTTCAGGCGGCCAAAGAAACGTTCCTGTAACATTTGTTTCATGTTGACCTCATTGATGCATAACGTCTGTGACATACCCAAGTATTTATAGGTCTCAGTTACGAGGAGGGATCTTAGGTTAGTGGAATCAGAGAGTTGTATACCCTCCGACTCCACCACCCGCCCTCGCTTTACATGAATGACTGCACATTTGTCCACACCAAACGCCATTTTAATAGAATTACTGAATGTTTCAGTTACCTTCAGTAAAGCTATTAATTGAGGGTTGGTGTGGGCGAATAGCTTTAAATCATCCATGTAAAAGAGGTGGGATACCATCTGACCCTCTCTTCGTAACCTATAACCTAACCCTGAATTCACTAGTAAAGTACTAAGTGGGTTCAGGGCTAAGCAGAACCAAAGGGGACTCAGACTGTCCCCTTGAAAAATACCCCGCTCTATTGTTATCGGCTCGCCACTACCCAAAGCCTGGCGACACCCTGGATAGAGAAGAACCGTCCTCCATTGCCCCATACATGACCTTAGGAAGGTACATAGAGTTGTATTCACTTTATACAACTCCAGCACCCTCAAAAGCCATGTATGTGGCACGGAGTCAAACGCTTTCTTGTAATCTATCCAGCATGCCACCAGATCCTTACGATTGCGGCGAGCTTGTTGGCTAATAGTCATATCAATCAGGAGGAGCTCCTTAGTACCCCGGGCCCCATTCCTACATCCATTCTGAGAGGTACACATAATAGAATTATTGTTTATATGATTGTTAATCTTAGCTCTCAGGATGGATGTAAGAAGTTTATAGACCGTTGGGAGACATGTAATCGGTCTATAATTATTGGGCTCCAGGGTACTACCAGTTTTATGGAGCAGGTGAGTAACTCCTGTCGTCATAAAAGCTGGTAGCGTACCAGATTCTATAGCGGATTGAAATTGTGAGGCCAAAACAACATGCGAACTCCGTAGCCATTTTAGCCAGAAATTGTGCAGTCCATCCGGTCCTGGAGATTTCCAGTTAGACAGCGAACGGACCGCACAATCTACATCGGTGGCATCAATGTAAATTTCTTCCATTTCAGGAATAGGTTCGCATGCTCTTTCGACCTCACGCATCCAATCGCCTTCAGTGTGGCTAACGGGCACCGACCAGATACTGCGCCAGAACGTATTTGTGGCTTCAGCATCCGGCCGTCGCAAGTCATCCACACTTTCATCTGTTCGCTCCCAGCTTCTATATACCCACCTTTGGTCTCTTTGGAACATACGATTGACGGTATATCGATCAACTCGCTTTTTGTATCTTCGAATACGGTTTGCCCATGCACAGACTTTCTGCTTCAGGAAGTCAATACGCTCTGTGACCCGAGACGTATAATCTTGGGGACTAATATTAGTTCCCGCAAACGCTCGGGTCACATAGCGCATCACCCTTGGGCGAGTATTGCCCGACCTGAAGCACAGAGGAAGCATCCGAGAACGGTACGCACTGAGGTTAGTTCCCCCCTCTGTAGCCGCAAAATATGCCCGCATGACGTTTTCGTTGATAGAATTAGTCCATCGCATGCGGTGCACATTACCACCGGCAGCGGGGGCCCTATTCGAAGCCGGAGGGCGTCGGGGTCCCAAGCAGGTCGGTGGACGGCCTCTTATTATTATTATTAATATATGTATGTATGTATTTACAAAAAAAAGTGTTAAAGTACGTGTATTATATATTCTATGTATGTATTTACAAAAAAAGTGTCTAAGTATGTTTATCCGCATTCTAGATTCCATAACACAAGCTAGTTTAGCTTACCATGGGTCTAGATAGAGTTGTGTAGAATGTTGTGGAATACTTATCATTAATATTATTAAACTTAATTAAATTAATATTATGTAAATTTGTGTCTCAACTTCTCAAAGTAGAATGGCGTCAAGAGTAGAACGGTTTTCTCACACCTAATAATAATTATTCATATAAATATCCACAGTGTTATAATCAAAAGGTCATAAAGTATTAGTTTCGTATTACAAGAAACTAAAGCCTAATATCGAGTGCGTAAGGCGCGGGTGTTTCGTAGCTAATGCTCGAAATAAAACGAATGGCCCCGAAGTCTTTGCTAGAAATTGCTCTGTAATTTTGTACATTTAGTAGGTACTTAGTTGCCGGTGGGCCTAAAATGTAACATTATTGTGCGAGAAAATAACATTGAAAATTCTGCGTCGATGCCGTGATTTGGGGATAAGATAAATTCTTAATATTTATCAGACATATAGAAGATATAGAATTAATTTTATTAAAATGCTGCATTTCCTAAATGTGGTTTCACCAAGCGACTACAGTATGGGATTCTTCAAGAAAGACATCGGAGTTGGCAGCATAAGTATGACGCTCCTGGTGGTTACACACGTCCTTAGGCCGTGGTAAACACTTCCCACCGGTGTGCGTGTCTGCCACCTAAGTGGTAAAAAAATTATCTAACGAAGAAGATTACGTGTAAATTGGCATTTAAGACGACACTCCACCCCCCGGGTAAGAGGGGAGAATTTTAATGGCATTTATTATGCTAACTATAAAAGAATATTAATTTATTTGAATAATAATATTGAATTTGAAGTGATACAGGTGTGGCTCAATAGCTCATTTGAAAGAGCATTCCCCCTGTAAGGGAAAGTTCGTGGGTTCAAGTCTCCATTGAAAATTTCATTTTTCCCGATGTATTCCCATCTTTTTTATTTTACTAGAAGGGTATAGGTACTAGACAGGTATACTAAACATTTTTTGACAAGATAACCTAGTGAGCGGACTCGTTTTTCGACGTTTGATATATTGCTATCATTTGAGGTTTTGTGTTTACAATAGTAGCTTTTTTGATACATAAAGCGGCATTTTAGGCGCACACGACTAATAATCATGGGTCAAGGTCCAACCCCTTTTCACCCGGGATTTATATTAAATTCCTTAGTCCAAATTTGGCGAAACAATCCCTATGGGGCTACCTAGCCGCGATTTTATTATTACTAACCACCCCATTCGTATACGAACCGAGCACAGTGCGAACTGCAGTGCTCTTTAGTACTGTTTTATTGAATAAACGGAGAGAATAAAAGGATAATCAAACATTTCGAATTTAAGTAAAATATATATTATTATCTCTCAACATTGGGAGAGGCTTATGTTCAGCAGGGGACTGCGAGGGGCTAAATGATTGATATTATATCCATACTTTAATATTATAAATGCGAAAGTAACTCTGTCTGTCTGTCTGTATGTTACGCTTTCACGCTTAAACCACAGAACCGATTTTGATGAAATTTGGTATAAGGGTAGCTTAGACCTTGAGAAAAGACATAGGCTATATTTGGTCGCAATAACCGACATCCACGTGGGCGGAGCCACGGGCAAAAGCTAGTAATAAATATAATTTTAACCACTCCTAAAGAATTCAATTTAGTTTAGTTCGAGGCGTTGTTGGAGGGAACATTAGTAAAATTAGTTGTTTCTTTTTTAAATAAAAACAAAAAAATATATTAATCAAACACATTTTAAGATGTTTTGAGCGTCTATCCCCCTTGTATCTTAAGAAAGATGGGAACGCTGTAGTCCCAGACCCGAATGGCCCTCGAATGGACTTCGATGGCCCTGGATCAGCCAGGGCATGCAAGGGATATACCAGAGGCTACCTCACCCCTGGCAACTGATTGTAGGCAGGGGTGAGGTGAGTGCACTATTTTCGTCGGTTCGAATCCGATATATTGATAATTAGACAGGGAATCTGCGGTAGCCTAGTGGTATGGGTAATGGACTGATGAGACGAGGTCTCGGGTTCGATCCCAGGTTTACCATGGCACACACCAATGACTTTTCGATGCTTTTCGAAGTTATGTGTGTATTTATCGCAGGTTTACAAGTGCCTGGTTAATGGCAATAGGCTCGCCATTGGGACCTAAACATAAACTGGCGAAATGTGGATGCTAGCACCTCTGCCTACCCCTTCGGGGAATACAGACGTGAGTTTATGTTATGTTATGTTATGTAGACAGGGAAAAACTACCTAAGCGTGATTCAGGACCTTGTTAATTTAAAATCGTACACGAATATTCCACTAGATGGCACTAGCTGTATCATAGAAATATTATTAGTCGTATATTAAAATAAAAGTCAGTTTAGCCTTTATTGTAATAATAAAAAAGGGTTTCATAATAACGGAAATTTAAAATTGAGTCCTAAACCAATATTAACATACGAGTGTAAATTGTAAATGTTTCAAAGATAATTTCGTTTTCAACCTCTAAAAGCCATTTCAAGATAAACCTGTATGAATCTGTATGAAACTCAATTTAAATGGGTACCCGTTATTTAGACAAATATCCTGCTTTTTGAGAGTCCATTTAATATGTATGATGGGTCAGTGGGTGAAAGGTTGTATGCTAATAATGTCTTTTTGGGGTTCCGTGACTCAATAGGAAAAAAGTGGAGTACTATTAGGTAGGGTATTTCGTTATCCGTCAGTCAAGATATTTTCTCCAGCACGCGAAGTGTTATTAAGTTAAATAAACTTCGCGTAAAATAATCAAGTCTGCAACATTTAGTAGCTGTGAAAAAAAACCACTGTAGAAAATAAAAATGAACAAAAACGTGTTTCATTTTTAAAAATCTCAGTGGTTAAAGGCACTATCAATTCAACACAATCAAAAGATACAGATATTCATGCAGCATATTAGATTATTAATGTGTCACCTAATATGATATTTCAATATTCATGAATAGAAAACTGTTTGTTGAAAACGGAAACACCCTAAAAATATATCGACCTAATAAAAAGTTTACATTGTCTGGTAGTTATTTTTTTATACTTGTACGAACAAAGTAAACTTAGTAGCTACTTCAGATTACTTCTCCAATCCAATCGAGAGGGCGGAATTCGATACATTTCGTGTTGCCTGTTTGGACCGGAGCTCCGAACATGATGCTTATCTAATTATACAGGAAGAAAATGAGATAACTGTACAGATTAGCTATTACTTTTTAAGATTGTTTTTCCATATTCTTTGCATAATTTTTTTTTTAATTGATGAACAAAGGTATTGCTTTTGTTGTTATGATCCACGCAGGAGGCGCGGGTTCGATTCCCGCTCAGTGCAAATATTTGTATGCATGAATATGGCTATTTGCATTGGTCTGGGTGTTTCTATGTATAATAGCGTCGGTAGCTTAGTGGTTAAGGAGTCGGCCTTACGATCGAGAGGTCCCGGGTTCGATCCTGGCCATTACACTACCGGCGTGAACCCATGGTCCTAGCACAAGCATTTTAGCTTAGTTGGAGGGGTTAGAGGGAATATTAGTAACTTCGGTTCTAATATTCTTATTAAAAAAAAAAAAATGTATGTATATAAGTATGTTTATCCGCATTCTAGATTCCATAACACAAGCTATAAAAGCTTACCATGGGTCTAGATGGCGTTGTGTAGAATGTTGTGGAATATTTATGATATTTTTAAACACCTAATTTTAGTTATAAGCCGGGATATTTGTGGGTGGGACGAGAACTTAAGTGACTTGACTTTCGGGTATATTTTTCCGTCCAGAAATCCCCACGGATACCTCCCCCGCCGGAACCAGAAGGGGAGGTCATGTCGGACTCGAACCGACTAAAACCGCACGCCGACTGAGATTCGTGGTGCTAGACTGGAGGTGAGGTTGTCTTCAACATATCCCTCGCACCCCGGCTGACCCAGGGCTATCCCTTGCGGTCTGGCCCTCCTCGGGGGACTTTCGGGATACGGCGGTCAGATGGGAGTCGCTCTCCTAAAAGCCGTTTAAGTTAAATCATAAAGAAAAGAATAAGCAAGTAAATCCCGGGTATTGAGGCGAAAGTAACATAATTATTCTCTTTGATATAATATTGCATCATTATATTTCTCAGATTGTTGAGACGACGTGTTAAATCAACACATTATAGTTTACTAGCTTTTGCTCACGACTCCGCCCGCGTGTATATCGGTTATCGTGACCAAACGTAGTTTATGTGTTAATCCAGGGTATCAGCTAATTCCATACCAAATTTTATCAAAATCGCTCCAGCCGTTTAGACGTAAAAGAGTAACAAACATCCATCCATATTACTAACTTTCGCGTTTATAATATTAGTAGGATAATAGTACATTATGATATAAGTGCGGTAAGTTGAAAATTACAGCCGAGGCGATATTACTAGCCCGAGCCATCGGCGAGGGCTATAAGGAAGCAGAGGCTGTAATTTTCAAAGCGCATACGACGTTTTATAACATATTTACGAGGAAATTAATAAAAAGGCTTGTAAGTATCTATCGGTCGATTTTTCAGGCAAGAGGCTTAGAGTAGCCTTTTTTGCCGCGTTTAAGACTTGTGGCGGTGTCAAATTAATAAATTCATCACTACTTGACGACATTTTCAAATAAAAACAATACAGCAAAAAGAAAAAGCACGCGGAATTATTTTTACTTGTCCACAAATAAGCGATGCGCGCGCATCAACGCCTTTTTTAGGCAAAGGTACAAAAACAGCCAGTATTACTAATAAAGTAAATTAATATTTTTGTGTTTTTGTTACAGATAAATGGTTGTAATTTATTGTCAAAATTAATTAAATTAAAGAATGAAATGTTTATTTTTGTTATATTTTATTTCCCAAAGTTAATTTTATTCATAAAATATTGACCACTTTCTTGACATAAAACCTCTTTGCTAAGATTTTTAAAAGTATCGTTCATTTTTAGACGAGACGAGAGACGAGTATCTTAAAACTTTATTAAAAAAAAACACGTGCCTTTTACATTACATTATCGCACAAGTACGTAATGAGATACATTACGATATTGAAATTGGTGTAATTACAACCACTTTACGAGCAAATATGTTATAAAGATTTTTATTTTTTGTTACTCTATTATGTATGCTAAAAGGCATAAAGGATCCAGAAACTTGGTATGGGGATAGATTACCTGTAGACATTGGCTATTTTATATCCTTTAAATGAGTTTCCATAGGAGAGTGGAACCCACTGACAACAATTTGTACTTAATAAAACTATCATTACATCTATTACAAAATACGCGTATTACGAAACAGCAACTTTATCAGGTAAATACATAATTGTTTTCGTGTCACGTGCCATGTTTATGGGGTCACAAATTACTTTGCGAACACAAAATTGTATTAATTTACCGACTCGACTACTTTATACAAACTTTTAAGCTTTCTTATTCAGTCGTGTTTACACGTGCGAGTTAATTAATTTATGAGCAAAACATTTTTTTAAATAGCTCTTAAAAAGGCTCTAGGATAACCCCAACTGCGTGCAGGCAATAGATAGGTATCGTGTATAATTATGTTAGCGGCAATGTGTATAATCCGTCATTCTATATAATGTCTAGGTATGAAATATGTTCGGCGGCACGAGCGAGAAAGACTCGCGAATCGAGCCACCCGCGCGCGCAGGCAACTCGGGCGTCGGAGGGCACTGACTGACCTCCGTCCCCCATGAGCGCGGGCCTGGGGGTGACGGGTGGAGCCACCTGTCACCCCAGCAGAAGCAGGCCATGGCGGTGGCGCGCTAAATAGCGCGCCTCCCCATTCTGGGGGCGAGTTGGGGTCACCGTTGTCCCCCCTCCTGAGGAGGGCCAGACCGTAAGGGATGACCCTGGGTCAGCCGGGGTGCGAGGGATATGTCTATGACAACCTCACCTCCGGCCTAGCACCAAGACCCACAGTCGGCGTGCGGTTTTAGTCGGTTCGAGTCCGACATAACCTCCCCTTCCGGCTCCGGCAGGGGGGGTATCCGAGGGGATTTCCGCAAGAAAAAAAAAAAAAAAAGGTATGAAATATGTTCAAAAAACATGGTTTAAAAAAAACAACCACAACGGCTAATGCGGCAGCTCCACTTCTGTCTTAGACTTCTAACCTATATCTATCCATGGTCAGGGCGCACTGTCCAGACCGCATATATTGACGGATAGATTAGGTTAGAAGATTAAGGCAGAAGCGGAGCTACTGCATTAGCTTTCGTGGTTGTTTTTCTTATAACCACCATAATATATGTTTTTGAAGGCTTATACGGTAGTTTGGTCCGCTCCCCTACCGCCTCAGCTTTCGTGGTTATTTTTTTATAACCAATCAGAAATAGAAGGGGCGGACCTGCGATGTGAATGTGGAGTTACTCCACAGACAATGGCCCATCTGTTGAGATGTGCTAAATGCCCATACACATGTACACCGCAGGACCTTATGTGCGCCTCCGAGAATGCCATACGGGTGGCAGCACACTGGGAGAAGATAATTTGAGGGCCGAAGCGCCATCGCCACGATAGAAGAAGAAGAAGAATAGAATTTCTAGAAAACCATCCGCAATTATAGACCGAAATCTATTTATTTACATACCTATTACCGGTGGAGCAGCAGATATTCTATATAATAGCATACATTGCATTGTATAGAATGTCTGCAATGAACAGATTGTCGGCAACATATACCTATATTAATATGCGTTTATTAAAAAAAAAAAAATAAGAACGGTCGGATATAAGTTACCTACGATAGAAAAAAGTGTTAAATACTGTAATTTTAGTGCCACTGTTTTCGCCTCTTCTTGGGAATGGACGTTATATTTTCATGTATGTGTGTGCGTTTGAATGCGTAGTTATTCATCTCACGTGCGTAAACCTTTGCTGGATTAGGTTGGTTACTAATTAGGTATTTCATTATGTTATTAGTTATGTTAAATTTTAAAAAATGATATTTTTTTGGTGATCGTTTAACTTGTACATAAATATTGGAAGTCGAATATAACCGAGTTTTTGTTAGTCGTATGGATTTGAAAAAATCTTATAATTATCTTTTTTTTCGTGCGGATTTCCCCTCGGATACCTCCCCCGCTGGAGCCGGAAAGGGAGGTTATGTCGGACTTCAACCGCACGCTGACTGAGGGTCGTGGTGCAAGGCCGGAGGTGAGGTGGCCTGCGACATATCTTTCGCACCCCGGCTGACTCAGGGGCCATCCCTTACGGTCTCGCCCTCCTCGGGAGTCTTATATATCAAGGAGAAAGATAATTATACATTTCTAAAACGATAGAAACAAATACTAGTTTGTTTACAAGTATTAAAGTCGGTTGGTTAGCATATATCGCCACGAGGTGGTCAGAACCAGAACGATAGACAGTAAAGATAAGTTCGTAGGAACTTATACAAAAAATCCATGTATCAAATTTCAAGGAACACGGCAGTTCAAAAGTTGTATTATTTCAGGGAATTTATTTTAACCCGTTTGTTGAATTTTTATATTAGATTTTTCACCATTAGCATATTTTTCGATTGAATTGCCAATCTAAATAATCTAACTGGCGTACAAAATATTCGATACCTCTTACATATTTGAAAACCAATACTTTTAGTACCAATTTTCGGTAGTGGAGTGCAAAATATAAGACCTGTCATAGGTTATGATTATGATAGGTAGTCTCTTTTATATTAAAAACCGAAATTATTGCTATTCACATTGACGAATTTCATTTTTAAAAACAATTGGATGTCGGTTAATACACATACAATATAGCCCATGTCCATGCCCTTTCTCATGGTCTAATCTACCCCTATACCAAATTTCATCAAAATCGGTATAGTGGTTTAAGCGTGAAAGCGTAACCTAAGGACAGATAGACAGACAGAGTTACTTTCACATTTATAATTATTAGTATAGATATAGATACAAAAACTTTTAAGCTATCACACAAAGAAGATACATTACAATATTATTGTAAAATACAACGTAAAATAACATAAAAATAAATCTAGCTCTACATTATTTTCCCAAATAAAATTGTCCCGAAATAGGAACACTCCATTTACATTGGGCGTCATTCATCAAGTCGTTCAAGACCAAAGCTCCCAGCTTGTCCCGTGATCCCGGCGGACCGGCTTGAACCCAAGACTTTTTCCCGGGAGTTTTTCCCCAAATTACTGCTCCGTTTAAATCCGCGTTGAAATGTAGCTTCTAGCTAGCTTCTAATAAGCCTTTTTGCAAGGTGATGTATCTGTGATTTTAGATTAGTTTTTTTTTGGTGCTAGTATTTTGTTTGGTTTATAAGAATATATATATTTTTGTACACATGGGAAATGAAATAGAGGAAAAGTTTGGGTCTACCAAGATCTTCGGAACCTTGTCAACCTCATGTGGAAGACTACAAGTCTGTACATTTTGATGATTAACGGACACAGCTCTGGCTTTTACTTTCCTCTCGGATTTAGGAGGTCAGATGACGGTCGCTCCTGCAAAAGTGAAGATAAAACAAATTAAGATAAAAACTAAGATAGTGGACACCAAGCACTAAAAAGGTATATACGTTTTAAATGCAACATAGATCTTAGAACAGTCTTACATATTTTACGTAAAAACCAATACAAAAACGAGATTTTAAAAGTGTTCAATAACAGATAAAGCTCCTGAATCTATTTAACGACTTCTCAGTACAAAAGTTCCAAAATCCCTTTGTTGTATATATGTTACCGGCAATGTGTATAATCCGGTGTTCTATACAATGCCTAGAATTGTATAGAATGCCGAGTGCGCAGCAGGTAATGTATGAAACGGTATCGAAGAACATTGATGGTGGTTAAAAAAAGTAAAACCACGTAGGCTAATGCTGGAGCTCCGCTTCCGCCTCAGTATTCTAACCTATAAATATCCAGTTCGGGATGCCAGTGTCCACACAGCTTAATTTGACTTGGATAGATTAGGTTAGAAAACTCCGCATTAGTCCTCGTGGGTATTTTTTTATAACCATTCAAAAATATCATTTCCGCAAAACCATCCCCAGATATAGACCACTAGCTTTTGCCCGGGCTCCACCCGCGTGGATGTCGGTTATCGCGACCAAACATAGCCTATGTCCTTTCTCAAGGTCTAATCTACCCCTATACCAAATTTCAACAAAATCGGTTTAGTGGTTTAGGCGTGAAAGCGTAACATACAGACAGACAGAGTTACTTTCGCATTTAGAAAAGAAAAGAAGAAAGAAAGAAAATACATTTATTTCTCGCAGCTGCAGCACATACACAGAAATGTTACAAAATAGCTATAATTAAAATATATAATAATTTCTATTCCTACAATAAATAATCATATTTTTTACAGTGGCAACACTTCCCACCATTATCTCCTTCCGCCCATAGATTATGACTATGATTTTATAATTTTAAAGGTAAAAAATATGACATCGTTATGACATAACAGTGACATAATCCATGGAACTGGCTTTATGTTATGATGCAAATGTAAACTGACGCGATGACGTCTACAACCACAACACATTACACAATTATACAAGACTTAGAAAAATAAGAATAATTATAATATGTTTTTGTTCAGTGCGGTGGCCTAACTAATGAACGTAGTTAATTATTAGTCTAGTGTTGCAACAATTACGATATCAAGGAAAATATGCGCTGCAGCTACCAAAATAATATTAAATATGGATAACCTATTTATTTCACACATTGCCGGTGGAACAACGGGCATTCTATTATATTAACATACATTGCCTAGGCATTGTATAGAATGCCTGCATTATACCTATTACCGGTGACATTATAATGGGGTAATAACTTCACTGGGCTAACGCTAACCCTTCAGAGTGGAGGTAAAGACAGTTAACTTTCCTCTTTGGAACTTCGAAAACCATGTTTTTAATTTCCACATGAGTGAACACACATGGCAGAGTGAAGGCACTTTTCTAACAGTGACTACACACGGTCGGTATAGATGGCAAACAGTGTCTTAGAAAACATTGTTTTATTTTATTTATTTTTATTTTCTCTCGAACGAAACTGAGCTCAGAACGTTGATTTCTCTGAGGATAGATTGGCAGATTTGAGAGATTGTGCATAAACAATGTGTTAGAAAAAAAAAGGAATAAAATATTTTTATTCCACACAGACCAAATGAGACATTAAATAAATTACATTTTCGTCCTCATATAAATCGAGATTCAGGACTGAGTACCATTCTAGAATTCGGGCCTAAGTCTATTATTGAAGACGAAAGTGCTGCTCGTTATATTATGTTCAGCGAGCAGGTAATGGTCGTGAAGGAGACGGCGGAGCGGGAGAGGCGGCGCGAGCGAGAAAGACACGCGGATCGCGCCGCCCGCGCGCGCAGGCAACTCGGGCGTCGGAGGGCACTGACTGACCTCCGTCCCACATGAGCGCGGGCCTGGGGGTGACGGGTGGAGCCACCTGTCACCCCAGCAGAAGCAGGCCACAGCGGCGGCACGCTGAATTTTATTCCAGTGTAACTGTATATACTTCCAAAACCAGCTTCCTGATTTAATCAGTAGTAACCTACTCGTAGCTATTAATAAATGTTATAGAATAGTCTTTCAATATGAAACTTGGCAAAAAGCTTTGCAGATTTTTTTTTACAAACAAGCTTGGAAATGAACGATTTATTCTACTGTGCTACTCGAACGTTTTTAGTCAGACCAAAAAACCAACTTTATGAAAAAAAAAATCATCCGAAAAACAGTGTTGTATCCTGGTAACTTCCTCCACCTCGAGAATCAAAATTCATTTTAAGCGTTTTCTACTCCGCTTTCAAACCATTGACCGAACACATGTGGTGTTATATAACTGTTATATTCCGGCTAATCCAACAAGCTCGCCAACCAAATTGTCCGTACATCACAACACATCAAGTTAACTCGGTGTAAAAGTTGGCGCGTGTTCTATTAGTGGCGCGTATATTAAAAGTTTACCAAGTACCTTCCATTAAGTACGTTTAGGACGCTCCTAAATATATTTACTGTGGAACATTGAACTTCATGTAGTGTAGAAAACACAAATTTAGTACTTTATTTATAACTCATAGATATAAATATTAGTGAGCAACTATACCTACTGGGTATACAACATAGAATACGTAATAGTCCAGAAATAGCCTAAAGAGGGATGAAGAAGAAAGTTAAAATCACGGAGGAAAGAATATGAATTTAACTTCTTCATGGTTAAAATTGATAAATAGTGCGTATTAATCAATTTTAACCATGAAAAACATTAACTTAACATAAGCGTTAACATAGATGATGTTAGCCTAGAACTCCCAAGGCAAACACATACTTGGCCATCCCAAACAGATCTAGAGGCAGACCATTGTTATTACAGAAGCAGTAAGCTTAGAAAAGACCTAGAGCGAAGTAAAGTATGAAGGTGAAGAGGGGGTTGCATTCAGACAATGCATAAATGGAAAAGATATTTAGCAAAACGAGGTTAGCGTGGTCAGTGTCGACAGCGTGGTTCGTGTGCCTCGCGTAGTCGTCAGCGTGTTTAGCGTGGCTAGCGAAGTCAGTGTGCCTCGTGAAGTCGTCAGCATGTTTGGCATGGCTAGCGTGGCCAGTGTGGGAAGCGTGGCCGGTGTGCCTTGCGTAGTCGTCGGCATGTTTAGCATGGCTAGCGAAGCCAGTGTGCCTCGCATAGTCTTCGGCGTGTTTGGCGTGGCTAGCGTGGCCAGTGTGGGAAGCGTGGCCGGTGTGTCTCGCGTAGTCGTCGGCTTGTTTGGAATGGCTAGCGAAGCCAGTGTGCCTCGCATATTCGTCGCCATGTTTGGCGTGGCTAGCGTGGCCAGTGTGGGAAGCGTGGCCGATGTGCCTCGCGTAGTCGTCGGCATGTTTGGCATGGCTAGCGAAGCCAGTGTGCCTCGCATAGTCGTTGGCGTATTTGGCGTGGCTAGCGTGGCCAGTGTGGGAAGCGTGGCCGATGTGCCTCGCGTAGTCGTCGGCATGTTTGGCATGGCTAGCGAAGCCAGTGTGCCTCGCATAGTCGTTGGCGTATTTGGCGTGGCTAGCGTGGCCAGTGTGGGAAGCGTGGCCGGAGTGCCTCACGTAGTCGTTGGCGTATTTAGCGTGGCTAGCGAAGTCATTGTGCCTCGCAAACTCGTCGGCGTGTTTGGCGTGGCTAGCGTGGTCGGTGTGAGAAGCGTCGCCGGTGTGCCTCGCGTATTTGTCGACGTGTTTGGCATGGCTAGCGTTAAAGTCAAACGACAAATAATTTATTTACATTTTTGTGAAATAACGTAAACAACACAATAAATAGTAAGGACGAAATTATTTCCATGAGTCTTACTACTCAACAGTAAATGAACATTACTCTTCAAGTAATGTTTGCACAGATAAAGTAATAACACTATTTGGATTTTAACTTATTAGGGTAGTAGACGGTTTGCAAGGCATCAGCTGTCTCATTTCAAGCTCATATTTTACTAATGCTCTCACAATCTCAAGTCGCTTTGAATCAAGTTTTACGAAAATATCTACTTCAAAATATTACTGTTTAAATCTTCTATCTCTGCTTTATGAATAGCTGAATGTCTTTTCTATTTAATACGGCTTTTAAATGGTCGTTTGATAACACTTAGTATCCATTTATTATTCATAGATAACTAGAAAATATTGCAAAATAAAGGTCCTAAAATTTGTCCCCTGGAATAAAAGTAGCAGATTTAGGCTTCTATGCCCATTGGTCACTGATATTTAATTTTAAGGTAATAAGTAAAAATTACATAGTTGGGTACCCATTTCAAATGCTTTTACCCATGGTTTTGATCCACCGTGGTTTTACTTCATTGAGTTTTACAGAGACAACCTCTCATTATACTCGTATTTGCTTTTGTCATATTTTTAGTTTTTTAAATCATTTTTGTTTAAAATTAAATAATCTAATATCGCTCACTCTTCTATCTACTTTTAGTATGGCTGATACGATATTTATGCGAGCAACTGCCATTTGACTTCCTAACCCCGGGTGGGAAGCCTGAGCCCCAGCCTCATCCATCAACGAACCAGGTGTACTGGAAAAAAATAACACCCACATTTCGCCAATTATGATTTTCAGTCCCTCGCCCGCAGATAAGACTATTGCCGTTAAGTAAACTTAGTCATGAGCTGAATGTTTAATGTCGGATGGAGACCAGCCCTATCCCTTAGTAACCTTTTATGATACCCACAGGAAGACATGGGGTGGCCATATACTGCCAACAAAATTGTTAGTCTAATTATATTGCAGTTCTGTGATCGTATTGTCTATATTAGTCTATATTACTGTGCAGTGCAAATGTCGTAAAAACCACGGTGTGATTTCCACCATTCTGCAAAAATATTGTGATAAAGGGCCATCGATATGAGTGAGTGCAAGCAGTTATTTCAGTCGCAAATAGCCCGCATATACGAATGGCTTGGGGCGTTTTGCTTGAAGTGTTAATATATGAATGGCCACTAAATTAGCGTTTAGAGAATTTATAATCGACACGAGTTCGAGTGCCTGACGAATGTTGACAAGAGTTTTTTGTTCTTGGCCGTCCGCTGTGAGGGGCTTCGGGCGATCGAGATCGGTCTTCATACCAGCGGATCTAGGCCTTGGCTATTCGACGAGCAATTCCGAGGGTTCATTCTGAAACTTGTCGCCACTACGTCTCCCTTGGGGAGGCCTTTGGCTTGGACTGAGCCTGGCTTGGTGGCTGTATACCAGGGTAATCCAATTAATAGCGCTGTACGGCGCACCAGTGGGGGCGGTTGTTTCGACTGCTCGCAACATACACTGCCTAGTAAGCTATATACGAGTACTCTACCGTATTCACGAAAACGACTTGCGCATTAACCGACAACCCCCTGTAGGGTCTGGACGCTGTGGCCCTGGGTCAGCCGGGGTGCAAGGGATATGTCGATGACAACCTCACCTCCGGCCTAGCACTACGACCCTCAGTGCGCATGCGGTTTTAGTCGGTTCGAGTCCAACATAACCTTCCCTTCCGGCTCCGGCAGGGGAGGCATCCGTGGGGATTTCAGAACGAATAAAAAAGAAAGTTTGATCTGGAGGTGGAAGTACTCGCCGATGGTAGCAAATATTATCGCATAATTCCAAGTGGGTAGTGGCACTAGGCTTCTGCCTGAAGAGTTTCTCGCTTGGTGAAATGTCGCCGGTAAAGTTATCTAATTTTAATTATCGTTTCCGCTGGAGTCTTCAAATGCAGGTCATCGCACCACTGTCATTGTCGAGTGGGCAGAGAGACGGCACAGGACCCTTTTCTTCAGACTAACTTGTATGCTAGTAGCCTAGTGGTATGGGTAATGGACTACTGAGACGAGGTCTCGGATTCGATCCTAGGTTTCCCATGGCACACACCAATGACTTTTCGATGCTTTTCGAAGATAAGTGTGTATTTATCGCAGGTTTATAAGTGCCCGGTTAATGGCAATAGGCTCGCCACCTATTACATTGGGGCTAGCACCCCAGCCTACCCCTTCGGGGGGTACTGGCGTGAGTTTATGTTATGTTATGTTACGACTCGTATGCTTTTCGGGCACACCTTCTTCGGGCACAAGTGCTACAACCATAGTGTCCGCAGGTTTTCTGGCCCCAATATATCGCACTGCGTTTATAAATCAAACGTGAGAAATGGTCCCCAACTATCGCACGGTACAGATGGTGTAAGTTTTGACGCTCCTCACTTTGCAGTTCACAAGTTTTTCTTAGACGTTTTAGTTCTGTGGATTTTACACCGAGTTTGAAGCTCGTGCTCATTAGGAAGACGTTTTGTATGATGCTTTGTAAGTAATTAACGGTGGGAGGGAAGTGACTTGAATGTTTTATTTTTAATTTTATAATAGCTTTGACGTTGAATGATGAGATGGATCTAGAATAGTTAAGGGGGCCACACACTAGATCATCAAAAATGCAACAAAGCAGCATTTGCAAATTGCCACGAAAAATGTGCATGTCAAGAAGCATTTTGCTACGTTCATGCTTTGGTGTGTAGTCTCCCTTAGAGCGAGTTGATGAGTTTGATGACACTGACGTTCGATTTATGATTTTTTTAAACCCCGAAGCAAAGAGAGGGGTGTTATAAGTTTGACGTATCTGTTTGAGGCATCATAGCTCCCGAACGGATGAACTTATTTCAATTTAGTTTCTTTTTGTATTAAAGGTGACTTAAGTGCGAGTGTTCTTAGACATGTTTGATAAAAATCAGTTCAGCGGTTTAAAAGTGGGGATGGAAAGTGCCGGGGTTTTTAAAAATTTCAATTTATGTTATTCGATTGACGTTTTTATTGGTTGAACGAGATAATGTATTGTAACGAGAATTGCAAAGGGTATGTTTAGGTGGTTTGATCACGTAGAACGAATGCGTATGCGAATGATAAGCTGAGTATGTAAGGCACTTGCAGATAGGCAGACTTTGCAAAAAATACACTGATTAAATTAAAGATGAGAATGCCGTGAGCGAAACCGTTGAAGTGAAAAATAAAACATCCTGGAAAAGTACAAAGTGTCTTACTCAATATGTGAAGCAGTTTCATCAGTTGCCATCAATCGACAATATAAACAGTTTAAATTAAAGGTGTTCAGAAAAAACACTGATCATGAAAAGACGCTGGTCATAAGCACTGGAAAATGGGCGGTTTTGCGTGAAAGGTTTAATGACAGAAACTCATGAAATGTGTAAGGACAGAAACAGATGGTGAGCTGATGTCTCTACCTGTCCTAGAGAGAAAAGTAGGTATTTTAATTTCAATATTCATGTATCAAGAAAAGCTTTTATTTATAATAAGGCTCGTAGGTAGAACTTCACGCCTGTTAGTGCCAAGTCTCTATTTGTTATCTATAAAAAAAAATACAACCAGTTTGGAAGCCCACGCGTAGAAATCCTCTAAGCAAGGTATTATGTAGGCGTGACCAAAGAAATTTTGACAATATTATTTGAAAGCAAACTTCACTAAAATATTGAGATTTTGTGCGAGTTTATGAATAACTCGATGCATAAATATAGTTTCGAAGAGAAATTGTTTATAGGTACATCTTTTTAAGAATATTAGTCACCGCTAATTATATTTTATTAGTCTGTTATTCATGTGCAAATATATAATTTTCAAATAGATTTGTTAAAACTCATACCTATATTTCGAAAGCTATCGGTTTTTTTAAAATAATCACGTGATCTCAGCAAACACAAGTTTGTTTCATATAATCACGTCTGAATGACCCTTAAAGGCTAGCCAACGTTTTGGACAATATTGCTCGTATTGCTACATTTTGATTTCAATTTTTGTTCTGGCTATATGGACAACACTCAGATAAAGAAGAGTGATTTGGTATAGTTAGCAAAAAAAGTTAGGTTATCACATTTTGGAAGTTATATTTTAGTACAAAGTAACAAAGAGTGACCACCATTACATTCAGGATTAGACTTACCTTTCGACGTTGGAATGTCAGATGGCATTCAGTCTTGTGAATCTAAAGATATACAGAAATGAAAACAAACATAGAGAACCGAAGAAAGGGGTTTGCGTTGTGATGATTATATCCATTTCTAAATTTTATACTATGCCGTCAATCAGAATTATTCGCATTCAAGATAAACAAAGTATCAAAGCAGATTTTATATACAAAATCTGAACGTGATCTTAAAGAGCAAAGAGCCAACACAATCCAAAGGCAGTCTGACAACTGCGGACGCAAACATGACACGCGTTTCATACGAAAACACTCAGAATTTCATATTTCAACCGAGACGTGCTAAGCGACTATGCTAAAGAGAACCTCCCAACACATTCCTTTTTCAAATAACAAAAATAAAGTCTTGGGAGGAGAAGGATCATCTTAACTTGGTCTGTTTGCTTCAAGACATGTATCGCCTGCAGCGAACAACCCTTCTTTGTCAGTTGAAAGAAACAGAAAGTGAGCGATTGTTTTCTCCGCTTTTTGGTGTTTTATTTTTGAATTTAGAATCTGTGTTTTACTGGTGGCCAGTGTGTCAAAGGAAAGGTAACATTTAAAAAGAAGAAGATCAAAGCATAAACCCCCCCATAGACGCGGGATAGCACCCGAACCACCCCCGAGACGAGGCCGCAATTGTAGCCGTGGGTCTGATGGGAGTCCTGGGACATCCTTCCGAGGGCTTACCCGGGGCTCCCATCCATAGGCTTCTGGGCGTTACCGTGGGGGTTAAAAAAAAAAAAAAAAAAAAAAAAAAAAAAAAAAAAAAAAGCGCCAGAATAGATAAATGTATGATAAAACATTCAATGGTTCATACTTAGCCGATAATGCGTTAGTGCATGACATTCGCTCGCGACGTTTACTCAACGCATGATCCAACAGACGTTTAGGTTTCGGAAACAGTGTCTTCTCCTTTTGTAATACTAAAGTCTTACATAGAAATTATGTTGAATACAATTCAATGACAATCAGTTTTCGAAATTTCTTTCTCATTTCTTCATAGTAAAATAAAATTTTCCGTATCATTATTATTTCAAAAGCCCTCTAATCCTAATAATTGATGAATAAATCCTGTTATTACGATATAGGACTAGCTACTGTAATTAGTAGGTACATAAGTAACCCTCATTTCGTTCTATGGAGCGTAACAGGCCACGCTAATGGGTTATTGTGTGTAGCACATAAATTCTTATTACCCGGCCCTGAGTGGAATGAGAAAAATTGTATCAACACGGGCTGGGTTCTGTCGAGTTTTAATTTCAGCGATGTGTTATCAAAATTACCACCAAAATTTAAAGTGCCACCAGCTGCAGGATTCAGATACCCACGCAAACTGACGTAGGTACACTCAGTATGGCTTATTGGACGATTCGCATGAATTGAAATCGCACAATACGTGCGAATCGACTCCTATAAATATTTTCTTTTTCTGTAGGTGATGTGCACTAAGTTAATTTATTGGTGTAAGATTCTTCACCTCCAAAAATATTTAGTAGGCTATTGGCACATATTTTATTTTAAGGATTAAAAAAAAAGTAGAATCACTCAAACTCAAACTCAAACTCAAGGTATTTATTCAAAATTGTTTTTGACGTCAAATTCTGCTTAAAACTAAGTTTACCACCGCTTCCTAGGCACCAGTGGAGAAGAAACGGCGCAACAAACTCCACTGTAGCACTGAAATAAAACTAACAAGAGTGGATGATTGAGATTTTAAAATCTAAAAATCTATATTAAAATTATGAATATTTTAAATACTCCATTAATTATTAAGTAGTTTAATAGCTTTTCCACTAAGTAAATAATTAAAAACTGTTAACATGGGATGGTAGCTATCAATAATTCATGTATCGTAGTTTTATAAGCCCCAGAGCACGCGTAGTGTATTTCATACTTTATTTGTTATTTTAGGAGAGGTTTAGAAGTCGCAGTGATCATTATATTAGAAAACATATTGTGCTGATTCTGTCATTGGCTGTATTTTGCTCAAAAACTGATTTTTAAAATTTGGAACCTTTGACGCTGACAGGGGGAATCAGGAATAAGCCCACTGGACTAAACCATCAGCTGAGGATCCAGTTTTATCAGAGAGAACTCAGAGATCTACTGGCTCTAGCCTATTCTGATTAATTTTCTGAGTTCTGCTGTAAAAGGTATAATATAACCTGTATGTTTGTTCTCGATAAACATTTAAGGCCTCTTTATACATGAGATCTAAATAGGCTATTTGACTATTATCTTTCGAAAAATGAACACTTTCTTATAATATAATGAACTGTAAAAGTAAAATTTTCGTACGAGAAATAGTTTTCAAAATATTTGATTTAAAAAAAAAACAATTTGTCGCGCCGCACGAAAAAGCTCCATACAAAATCGTACGAAATTGTGACGTCACGCTTTGGTAGAACGTAGTGCAAATGTATGGAGTGCGAAAGAATTTCGCATTTATCTCAGTCTACGTTGCGTTTACACTTATTCTTAGTTCATGATAAAAGTTATAAATTTAATGAGGAATCTAAAAAGTTATTTATTTTATTTATTTACACTTTATTGTACACATAAATTCTATTTATACAGAATAGTGATATGTAATGTACAAAGACGAGCTTAACTCAGAGCTGAGTTCTCTTCCAGCAAACCCGGGAGTGCACAGAGGAATTGCAATACGAGAGGCTAAGTCTAGTGTACATGAAATAAGAGATTTTGATGTGCGAGGTATACGAAATGTATACCCCAGGAATACATAGATATTAATAGATACATACATACACAAATACATAAATACACACAAAAATACATAAATACACACAAAAATACATACATATACATACCTATATACATACTTACTTACATACCTACTTATATACATACATACATTCATACAGATATATCTACATACATACATTCATACACATATCTACATACATACATCTACAAACACAGATACCTATTATGTCTGCTGCGAGAGAAAGTAGTCTTTTAGTCGTTTTTTAAAAGTAATATATAGATGGACTATCGCGTATGGAGTGAGGAAGAGAGTTCCACAGGCGTACTGCATAAACTGTGAAAGAATTGTCGTAGCAAGAAGAACTATGAGAAGGAGTTCGAAGTAAAAGAGAGGACGAAGTGCGACCGGGTTTACCCCTGGGGACAATGAACTCAAAGCGCTCACGAAGATATGAAGGAGAATGAGGATTATGAAGAATAGGGAAGAGAAGGGAAAGAATGTGAATATCTCGACGCCGCCGACCTGGCAACCATTTCAGTTGCTTCCGGAACTCTGAAACATGATCGTACTTGCGTAGACCGTAAATGAAACGGATGCATAAATTTTGCAGTCGCTCCATCTTGTTCCAAAGCTCTTCAGTTGCATCCAGAAAGGCGACATCAGCATAGTCTAGAAGAGGAAGGAGAAGAGATTGAGCAAGACAGACCTTGGTCCTGAAAGGAAGGAAATTATGAAGACGCTTAAGAGAGTGGAAGGTACCAAAAACTTTTCTGCTAACCTCGTTGACATGACTAATCCATGACAAGTTGTAATCTATTGTAATCCCTAGGTTTTTGGCGACCGTGGTATATGGTATTAAAGTGTTGTTATAAAAAACAGAAGGTAGAGAGGCATGGTCAAGTTGATTGTAAAAGTATCTGTTCACGCGCCTACCCACCTTTTATATTTTATAAATAAAATAAATATTATGTAGGTAGAATTTTTTCTCCTATGACACTTCGAACACCATTTATCGCGGATATACAGCTAATTGTAACAATCCAGGAAATTATACGCATTTACAAAAATATACAGAGTTTTACTCAAGAACTCCAATCTTGTGCGTAAACAAGAAAATTGGCGACCGTGACAGGACGAAAAACTGTAACATTGGATTATCGAGGCGTACAAATTGTGGCGAACTTCGTTGGTACAAAATACACAAAGAAGAGTCAAGATTCCAGGTTATTCCGACAAAAGGAGCCAGTCTTGCCTTCCTGGTCTGCGGTACAGCTAAAGATCGCGCCAGAAAACTGCCAGCGTCGTCGTCATAGCCAAGTTAAGTGCCATCCTTTGTTCCGCAACTACTTACCTAAATTCAACTTTTTTCATCCCTATTCCTATTATATCTTCTCATTCATACATATTTCCCATATATATTCATTATCAAACATAGTTCAACCTTTATTTGTGTAATTTTCTTAACTTTTCCGTATAAAAAGGGTGTCTAAGTACCTACCTACCACCTACAATAAAATAAAAAATATTTTATTTTTGCATTTCTAATACATTATCATATTCTCTCATTACAAATCAATATTAGAATCAAAACTACATATAATCCAATATAGCATAGGCAGAGACCTACTCATTTTCATTGTTTTTTTTTTCACGTTATTCAAACGCATATGCCGAACTTTTCAGCTGCTGTCACGCAGTACTGTACGCTGACGCTGAGCCCGTCCGTGCGAGCGATCATCGCCAGTCCCCGCTTCGGCTGAGCGTGCCCGGCTTCCTGCTGATTTCGCCGAGAGGAGGAGCGTGAGAATAAATCAGTGTTTTTTATTCCTTTTCTAAGTCACTATACAAAACTTGTCGATACCAATTCTTTATCTGTTTTTAAAGCAACTAGTGTTGAATATAAGGTTTGAACTAAAGTTATTTATGTACATTGAAAAGTATATTTAAACAAATTATTCGCTCACCATGCCTACAGACAGTGATATTACGTCAGCAAAATCGCTATTAAAGGATTTATATGCGAAACGTAGTTCTATCAAAGGACAAATCACTAAGTTTAGGAATTATTTAACTACAATTACCAAACTTTCCGAAATATCAACTGTACAATTGGCTGAGTTGAACTTAAAACTAAACAAATTTCAAGGGTTATCGACAAGATTTGACGACCTGCAGACCGAGATTGAGGTGTTGAATTCCGCAAATATTCAAACAGAACTTGATGAGAGGGATTATTGAAAATGAGATAGTACAGAACATTGCCATAGCTAAAACCGAGTTACAAAGGTTTTGCATTGATGATGACATTAAACGACGTCAGTCTGTCACTGTCAATGCAGATTTTGATCCCCAGTATGTCGGATTTAAGTTGCCTCGCATACACATTTCGAAATTTGACGGTTCACACTTCCGCTGGTTAGAGTTTCGGGACACCTATGTTAGCTTGGTGCACAAAAATGATCGCATACCAGATATACACAAGTTTCATTACTTGGTTTCTTATCTTGAGGGTGACGCCGCGGGTATCATTACTAACCTCGAGGTATCTTCGGCTAATTATAGGGAAGCTTGGAAACTGATTTGTGAGCGCTTTGACAATAAAAGAATGCTCATGGACTATCATTTGAGTTCTTTACTTGATGTACAATTACCAACGCGTGAATCAGATAAGCCTCTTCGTTCTTTGGTTGACCACATTACTAAAAATCTAAGAGCGTTGAGGAGTTTAGGACTAGTTACTGACCACTGGGACCCATTGATAATATTCGTGTTAGTCTCTAAATTAGATAATCGTACTGCCTCCAGGTGGCAAGAGCACCGTAACACTATCGAGGATATCCCAACGCTGGTGCAATTTAAGAAATTTCTAATTAATCGCGCAGACGTATTAGAGTCACTAAGCCGTGATAAAAATGTAAACACTAACTATAACTTCAAACAACAAACTAATTCTAATGCTTCGCATTTGAATAATCAATCTCAATCAAATAAACAATCATTTAACAAGTCAAAGCGGGTCCATAATACCAACTCCTTTGCATCTACATCTCAAAGTAATAATAATAATTCAAGGGGTTTTCCATGTGTAGTATGTAACGGAAATCATAAAATTTACAGTTGTCAAGTCTTTAATTCAAAGTCTATTCAGGAAAAAATGTCTTGTGTCTCTCAACACAAATTATGTAAGAACTGTTTGCGACAGGGTCATTCTGATTCTGAATGCCGAATGGGTCCGTGTCGTCACTGCAATCAGAGACACAATTCTCTTCTCCATGATCCCAATGTTTCAGCTAACTGTAACGTAAATACAAATGAATCTGTTGTAGCCTTTTCACAACAAAACTTAAACAATAGTTATGTTATTTTATCTACAGCTATTATAGACGTGCACAATCCCTTAACTAATAAATCAGAAAGGGTTCGTGCGCTGTTGGATTGCGGCAGTCAATCCTCATTTATAACAAAATCACTACAACAAAGATTAAATTTGAAATGCAATTCTTTAGATACAATAAGAAATGTTATTGGTATAGGCAATAATTATTGTAACAAAATATTCGAAAGTTGTGTTACTTACTTGAAATCCATGCACAGTCCTTACCAAGTTACATTGTCTTGCTATGTTTTAAACGAGCTTACAGGAGACATCCCAAGGTTTCCTGTTGATATTCAAAACCTGAAAATTCCAAAAGGAGTTACACTAGCTGACTCTAAGTTCAATGAACCTGCCCCAATCGAAATATTAATTGGAGCAGAATTATTTTGGGATATACTATTAAGCTAACAGTGTTCCTTAGGTTCAAACAATCCTAAGGTACAAAATTCTAAATTAGGCTGGATTATAGCTGGCCCTATCAATTCACAAGGTACAATTCAAAATAAAAAACAAAACGCAATGAAAAATACAATACAAAATTCAATTCAAGATATTCATATCAATCATGCATTCATTTCTAACGAAAATATTCATCAAATGCTCACGAAATTCTGGGAACTTGAGGATCTTCCGCTAAAAAAGACTACCAAGGGTCCCAACGAAATAGCTTGTGAAAATCATTTTATAACTAATACAATTCGTTTAAACAGTGGCAGATTTTGTGTCAGACTCCCACTAAAGGATTCACCAGACTGCCTCGGCGACTCTTACAATCAAGCCAAAAAACGACTGCTTAATCTCGAAAGAAGATTCAAAAAGAATCCCACTCTAAAGTCACAATATGTAGAATTTATACGCGAATATTCAAATCTAGGTCATCTTTCAAAATCACCCATTTCAATTCCACACCCATCATACTTTCTTTGTCATCACGCAGTGTTCAAAGAAAACAGCGAATCAACTAAAATTCGTGTTGTGTTTGATGGGTCAGCTCCCACTACATCTGGATTTTCTTTAAACGACATACTAATGGTAGGTCCCAACCTGCAAAACTCTCTTTTTTCCATTTTAGTGAGAGCCCGGCAGCATAAGTACCTCTTGACTGCAGACATAGAAAAAATGTACAGGCAAGTGGCTGTCCAACAGGAAGACTCTCAGTTACAACTAATATTATGGAGAGAAGAAGAGTCGCAGCCCATCCAAACTCTGCAACTTGATACTGTCACTTACGGTACTGCAAGTGCCAGCTATCTTAGCACAAGATGTCTTTGGCAGGTGGGAGAAGAATGTGATGATAATTACTTGAAAACTATTATTCAAAATGATTTTCTAGTAGATGACTTATTAACAGGCGCAGATAGCGAAAATCAGTTAAAATACATACAACATACAGTCTCTACAGTCTTAAATTCAGCTTGTTTTCCCCTACGAAAATACAAAACTAACTTATCTAATTTATTTAATGATATAAAAGTCAATACGAAGGAAAAACTTACCTTGAGTGAGTCCTATAATACTCTAGGCCTGGGCTGGGATCCTAGCGACGATACGTTCCATTTTCCTGTAAAAATATGTCCGATTAATGATAATATAATAACAAAAAGATTTATAACGTCACAAACATTTCGTATTTTTGACCCTCTAGGCTTATTAAGCCCTTGTATCATTCAACCAAAAATATTAATCCAAAAATTGTGGATTAAAGGAATTGATTGGGATCAGTCTGTACCTGATGACATAAGACAAGGTTGGTATGAAATTGCTAGTAACTTACCCTTACTTGCAGATCTTCGGATTCCGCGTAGAGTGTTGTGTGATTCTCCAAATTCGATTGAGTTGCACATGTTTAGCGACGCGTCACAGCTCGCATATGGAGCTTGTGCCTATATGAGGTGCCTAAACGGAAATAAGGAGATATCCATGAGCTTAATATGCGCGAAATCCAAGGTAGCTCCTATAAAACCAACTACTATACCCCGTCTCGAGCTTTGTGCCGCCCTGTTATCAGCGAAGTTGTGCAAATTTATTACAGATTCTTTAAGGCTGACTCTCAACAAAATTACATATTGGTGCGACTCACAAGTTGTATTATGCTGGATTAATGGCGATCTTAGCAAACTTAAAGGCTTTGTAGTAAACAGAATAGTAGAAATTTTAGATTTGACTAATAAAAATTCATGGCGTTACGTTCCCACCGATTGTAATCCTGCAGATTTGATTTCACGAGGTGTCAACGCGAAACAACTCAGTAATCATAATCTGTGGTGGAAGGGTCCTTCATATCTTTATAATGATGAATCACAATGGCCACTCTGGTCTCATAATCAAAAAATGTTAGACTTACCAGAAATAAAGGTTCATTATACGAATTTAAATGAATCTACATTTGATTTTAAACAATTTTCTCATTTTAATAAACTACAAAGAATATTCTCATATATTTTACGTTTCTTACATAATTCAAAGGTAAGAAATAGAACAAATAAACTTAGTGGTGGTCTTACGGTAAATGAATTAAGTAAATCCTTTAACGTTATTTGTCAAATTTCACAAAAACAATCTTTTAGCACTGAGTACAAAAAATTTATATGTAACACTAATTTAGGACCAAAATCTAAATTATTAGGCTTGTCTCCATTTTTAGATCCTACAACTAAATTAATAAGAGTGGGGGGGAGATTAGCTAATTCAAATTATATTTATGAAAAACGTCATCCAATTCTATTAGATGCCTCTCATCATTTAACTAAAATTTATTTCGAACGTGAACACTTGCGTACTTTACACGCTGGCCCTCAACTATTGCTTGCCACCATAAGAGAATCTGTATGGCCTATTAATGGCAGAAAGCTTGCACGGCGTGTTGTAAAGCAATGCGTTGTCTGTACACGGATTCGTGGACAAACCCTATGCCCTAAAATGGGTAACTTACCAATGAATCGTATTTCAGTTGACTTTCCTTTCAAATCGGTAGGAGTTGACTATGCTGGACCGTTTCTCATCTTAAATCGCAAGGGACGCGGTGCTAAATTAATAAAATGTTACTTGTGTGTATTCATTTGTATGCGTTTCAAATGTGTTCACTTAGAATGCGTCAGTGATCTAACAAAGGAGGCTTTCATAATGACACTACGTAGATTTATTGCTCGCCGTGGCAAGCCAGCGGAGATGTGTTCCGACAATGGTCGAAATTTCATAGCAGCGGCTAAAGGTATCGGTAATTTTCTAAAAAACAACAACAAGCCTCTTTCTGAGTTTGCATCAGGAGAAGGAATAAATTTTTCGTTTATACCCGCTTACACTCCTCATTTCGGAGGAATCTGGGAGGCTGGAGTCAAGGCTGCCAAATATCATATTAAGCGCGTCATGGGTAACACCCATCTTACCTTTGAGGAATTAGGTCCCTTATTCACACAAATAGAGGCTGTTCTAAATAGTCGTCCATTATGCCCCATGTCATCATCCCCAGATGATTTCCTGTCCTTATCCCCAGGGCATTTTATTATTGGTAGGCCACTTAATGCGCTACCCACTCCAGCTTCTGAAGACGACAAGACAACAAATCTTCAGCGATACGCTCGCCTTGAGCAAATAAGGCGACATTTTTGGGCACGTTGGCAGAAGGAATACATCTCAGAATTACAACAACGCACCAAATGGCGTATCAATTGTGCGAAACTGGAGATTGGAGATCTTGTCCTATTACACGAAGACAACACACCACCTCTAAACTGGCGTCTTGGGCGTGTAGTCAGGCTGTTTCCCGGATCGGATGGGATTGCTCGAGTCGCAGATGTCAACACAACAAGGGGCTGCGTACGTCGATCGCTAATTCGCCTCTGTCGGCTTCCTGATCCTGAGGACCTTTAAGGTTGAAGCTCTACGCCCTTCAACGGGGGGAGGTTATGTTCACGCGCCTACCCACCTTTTATATTTTATAAATAAAATAAATATTATGTAGGTAGAATTTTTTCTCCTATGACACTTCGAACACCATTTATCGCGGATATACAGCTAATTGTAACAATCCAGGAAATTATACGCATTTACAAAAATATACAGAGTTTTACTCAAGAACTCCAATCTTGTGCGTAAACAGTATCTGCCACCTATAATGACTGCCTGAGATTTGGCGGTATTGACAAGTAATCCGAAGGATTTAGCCCAAGCATTAATATTCTTAAGGTCATTATTGATGTCAGCAATCAGCCCTAAAATGTCGATATAGCTGCAAATGAGGAAGAGTCATATATTTGAATTAAATTTAATTTCGAAAAACATTGGAAAAAATGAAATGCTCAAGTGAGACTCGAACTCACGACCTTTCGCTTACAGGGCGGCTGCTCTGCCAACTGAGCTATTGAGCACCACTCACTTGAGCATTTCATTTTTTCCAATGTTTTTCGAACTTAACAGTTAGCATAATAAATGCTATAAAAAATTCATTCAAATTAAATTTAATTGTTTATATTTTGACTTTTTTTGGGAATTCCGACTAATGAAACTAATCTAGAATGCGGATAAACATACTTAGATATATTTTTTTTGTAAATACATACATATTATACATAGAAACACCCAGACCAATGCAAATAGGCATATACATACATACAAATATTTGTACATTTTGCACTGCGCGGGGATCGAACCCGCGCCACCTGCGTGGCAGTCGCGTGCACTACCGCCACGCCACAGAGGCTGTCAATATTTTTTTTAGCAAGGCATACTTTTTCAGAACTAGCTAATATATTAAGCAGTATTGGGAAGAATCGACGACCTAGGCAAATAGCCTATTGGAGGTTATGTCGTGTCGTGTACTTATGTTGCCAAAAAACAGATATTCACACGAGAAACTATAACAAAAATATCACGATAAAATCCATTTTCTTTCTTTTAATAAGTACCTAATATTCACGGAAACTTTTCCCATTATTACTCACAGAGAACCCTAAAAGCAGACAGAGCCTGCACGATCTATTGTAATGTCATTTCAGAATGAGTTTTTTGAGTAGCTATACGATTATGGTGTGCAAGTACCCTAACGCGTTATGCGGCAGTTACATCGCGTTGAGTTCTCATATTAATGAAGGTTCTATACCATTATCGCAAAATGTAGAGAAAGAAAACAGTAGCACCTATAAAATATCAGCCCTGATTATACACCTCGGAAAGGTATAGTTACCGATCTCAGACTAACGGCCGTTCCCAATAACATACTTACTGTTGAAGATAGATCACAGCAGTCAAATTTGACGTATCGGCTGTTTAAATTGAAAACATGGTAACTGACATTTTGCGGGAAAGCGCATCGCGGTATAATTTTATTTTCCGAAATTGGTGTGAAATAGGAGTTACTATGTTTTGAATTTAAACAGCCGATACGTCAAATTTTACTGTTGCTTTCTATCTTTAACTGTAAGTATGTTATTGTGAACGGCCGTAAAAGAATAACATAGACGAATCGTATAGAATTAGCAAGTGAAGTCACAAAAAGGAATACTAAAGTAGTGTCATCTCACTCGCACTCGTGCGTGCTCACAAAGAGTGCGAACAAGATGGCACTACTTTAATATTCCTTTTTGCGGCTGCACTTGCTAGTTCTATACGTTCCGTCCATAATCTATATTATTGTTTTAGTCCGACATAGCGAGAGAAACTTAATTCTGGCGCGCGCAGATTGAGTCTGATGAGGCCTACAAACTGTGTGACACCATTGTTAACATGCTATGTGTTTATAATGGTGACGCTCTTTAAGTGACTTTGCCTTTTACTTTACCATCAGGCGAGGTGAAGTCAAATGGACGTGTCTTTTTATAAAAAAAGGATACTCATATAATCTTAGATGCTACGATGGAGAGCTATGACGCAGAAAAAGCTCAATTCCACCAGGGGTTTCACAAGGGGTATGAAAAGGAGTATGGCTCCTATATTTCTAGAACCATATTTTTTTTATTCTACGTGAGAGGGGCTAGCCAATGGCCATATATCAGGCATATTATTCATTGTGTTGCAACTGGAAACTGGTAATTCTGTGTTGACAAAACTAGCTAAAATACGCTAAAGATCTCTAAAATGGTATTATATACCCAGATTGTACAGTCGTTTCAAAATAGGTTAACACACATCTGGAATATTTATACCAACAAAGCCAACATCTGAAAAAACGTTGGCCAGCGTTTTGTTTTTAATTCAACCCTTTACCCGCTTTCGACTTATTGGGACAGATACGATGAAAAATTGCGAGGGCCCAACATTGTCCCATAAATTTAATAATGTCCCTGAGAATTCCGACTCTTTATTGGGTGAACAGATTGGAATAGTGCCCGTATTTAGAGTATATATTTTGCTCCATTTTGGATATTGGTATGATGATATGGAGTCCTGTTTTTCCAAGATTTATTATGAGATTTTTAAAAGGGTTTATTATATTTTTAAAGGGATCATTTAGGATGTTATTGAAATATTTTGTTCTTTTTTGTGGTATGTAATAAAATTATTTTGTAATATTGTGAGACTTTAATATTATTTTAGAAAGATATTTTATTGTTTGATTCTGTTGTTATAATTGAATTTGTGGATGATTGTGGTAAAATGGCAAATTGAAGTATCAACTATAAAATTTTGGTGGCCATTGGATGCCAGTGAGTAAATCCAGGCTTTCAGCAACTGATCTCTGCAGGTGCTTTTTTCTTTTTTATCGTGCGCAAAATCCCCACGGATGCCACTCCCACGGAGCCGGTGAAGACTCGAACCGACTAAAATGCACGCCGTCTTGGCTTCTTGGTTGGCGGAGGTGAGATTGCCAAAAGCATATCTCTCGCACCCCGGCGATCTCTGCAGGTGTGATGCATTGCAAACATTAGGATCCAAGTAAGTACTACGTCGCGTCGTCTTTGTGAGGAATGGTTCTTCAAAGATGAAACTGGTTGTACGTTGCTTGTGCTGTTTGTATGTGTCTTTTATTATCCTCATAAGTAGTTTGTTGATGTTAAATATTTCTTCATCTACACGATCGAATCTCAGTAGGAGATTATTATTACCAACACCAAAAATGGTCCATTCAACCGCCATATCTGAATGCGCACGTACTTTACTGTTCAACATAAAACATTTAATTAAAAATTTAAAAAACCCCCGTCACATAAAAACACCTTCAAAAAGTTGAAAATAAATGAATAAATTTTAATTCAACGGTTGCCATGTCGGGGGACCTTAACTGGTTAGGTACTCGTTTATATCTTAAGGTCCCCCGACATGGCAACCGTTGAATTAAAATTTATTCATTTATTTTCAACTTTTTGGTGTTTTTTGTGACGGGGGTTTTTTAAATTTTTAATTTAATTTTTATTTTATACTTTTTAAATTGATCTACTAGTCAAGCTCTTTCATTTGATACCCATATTGAGGGAGTTATAAAAAAATATGGATTCCAACATGTTGTGGCGGCGGCCATCTTGGACCGATTTTTTTCAAACATAGCTCAAAAAAAACTAAACCCAAATCGGTTCATCCGTATGGGTGCTACGATGCCACAGACAGACACACACACACACACACACACACACACACACACACACACACACACAGACACGTCAAACTTATAACACCCCGTCGTTTTTGCGTCGGGGGTTAAAAAACAGATAAAATGTAATCATTTGTATTTCGGCACAGTAAATTTTTCCTGTAAAACAAAAAGTGTAGATTTACTTTAATCAAATATTCGTTAAGTAACATTCAATTTGGAGATTAGATACTTTTAACTTAGATTTATCCCTAACCTGAATGAATTATTTAGGTTTTTTCATGTAGATCTTTTCCAACTAATCAACGTATAAATGCCCGATTTACGGTAAAGCCGTATAATCCTCATGAATTACCAATCGGGGCGAGCACTCTCCTCGAATTTCGAGTTTTGCCCCGAAAATTTCTGCCAAAGTTACATCGAATAAATTTCTCCCTCCCAACGCCGTCCCCCCTTTTTCCTTTAAAGTTATTTATGCGACAATCTATTGTTGCGAGCTCGGAGCATTTAGTTTTAAATTAACGGTGCTATGCGAAGAATTACAGTTCGGAGTGGGGCAAAGACGGGCTTTGTACCTTTCTTTGTAATCGTCAGTTATTGATTAATCCGATAAAAGGTAGAATTATTCGATTTGTTGTGTGCCGATTTACTTTATTGCTTTAAGTGACCATTTTGAGTTTTTTGTTAGGAGTATATACAACATATTGTTTATGTCTTTTTCACTGTTAATTTAATTGTATATCTACGTATCTGTAGACTCAAGATATTTTAAACCAGGTTAAGAGTAACTGCCAATAGCGTGCATATCTGAAGAAAGATACGAAAGTAGAAAAAAAATGAAATGAGTGTATCTCAGAATGGTACCAAATGAAAAATTCTTACCACTCCATCATTGAGTTTTTTTGTGTTGCATGTCCAAATACATGTACACCGGAGGCACTTATGAGCGCCTAAGAAAACGCAATCCAGGTAGCAGTACAAGGAGAAAACATAATTTAAGAGTTGAAACACCATCGACACGATAGAAGAAGAAGATTATATTAGCACAGATACACCCATACTTTATACTAGACACAGCTTTGCTGAAAATATGCATAAAAAAACGACGTAAAAAACACGTTTTGTGTGAGAAGATTGTTCTTTAAACTGCCAATGTGTGCATGTCATGGGATGTAAGTTTAGTATGTATAAAATATCAACTTAGACCGAAGTAGTAGCCATTTTTTACGCCGCGTAGAAATTAAACTTGCTGCGTCTATACAGTTTGTCTATAGTCTAAGCAACATCAATTGATTGTTTTAACACCATTGTTTCGTATTCGAGTCACATTTGTATTCTATTTGTATAGTTATTTGTATAGTTCGTTAGTAGTTAGTTAGTTTGTATTTGTATAGTTAGCATACTTCTCTTATATATAAAATTCTCGTGTCACAATGTTCGTTCCCCTACTCCTCCGAAACGGCTTGACCGATTCTCATGAAATTTTGTGAGCATATTGAGTAGGTCTGAGCATCGGCCAACATCTATTTTTCATCCCCTAAATGGTGCAGCAGGAATGGGATCTGACGCCACGAGGGCAGGAAAAATTTACGGTACGAAGTTCGCCGGGACAGCTAGTAATGCTATAAAATTAATTCAAGTATTTGGACGGAGTTATCAAAAATCAATGTTTAAAAATGATTGTAACATCCATTGCCGACTCCACCGTCGCTTCAAAGACAGAAATTTGAATCACATCGGGCGTGTCTCGATAGTCGATTTGGTCAAGGCATTCCCCCTGTAAGGGAATGATCGCGGGTTCGAGTCCCGCCCGAGAAGTTTCATTTTTCCCTATGTATTCGGCATTAACACCAATTTAGCGACCCACAAAAGTCAATAACAAAAATTTCGTCGAATAGACAGAAATCTTGCGTGAGTATAATTTTCATCGAATAATCCTAAACCATTGTTTCAGTACCGCCATTATAAATTTAAATTACATTAATAAACGGTTTTAACAACTAGGCAGATACAAGATATTAAATTTTAATGTGTTCATTATCTCGAGTAATTCTAGTTCCTAGTAATAAGATCTTTTGTTTGCTTTATTAAAGTGGGTCTAAGTTTTTAATGTCTTGTCTAAAGGATTTTGAGCTTTATTGTCTTAATTTTCTAATGTTTATCGTGGTTTATGCGTTGGCAATGATTATTATGGGGTGTTACTTTTTTAATGGTTTGAAAAGCTTTACGAGTCAGTGAGAATGAATGAACTGTAGTTGTGGCTCCATGTTTTTTTTATAAATTACACGTCAATTTGACGTCACGTCGCCTGATGTTAAGCTGAAGGCAAAGTCTCGGAGAGAGGGTCACCATCGTAAACATGTACCTTGTTAACAATGGTGGCACCTAGCTTGACGGCCTCATCAGATGCCCCGCTTAAATGACTAAAATAGCTAAATAAAATCACATATGTAAATACGTACATTTCGCCAATGACCTTTGAAATAAAGATTATTATTTTTATTACCCGCATCATTAAGACCTAGAACTCCCTGCCAGCTCTTGTGTTTCCCTCCTCCTACAATCCTGGGTCTTTTATTTTTTATCGTTTAATTCGTAAAGTAAATATATCATTATAAACAATATGACATTATTCCACATAGGGACCCTTCAATATATAATGATTAGTCGATGGACCACTAACATTAATTACCCCATCAAAATTCATTGACATCAGCTGTCACTCCCATACACCAACTTAGTAACTATAAGCCTATCATTACACCGCAACGTTTCTGGTGCGATACGTAAACCACAGCGACAGTTACGCAATGTGTGTTACTATAACAAGACATTCAACTAAGATTTGGCCAACATTTGTTAACCAATATTAATACCAAGGCAGATATAGCTTGATTAAAATAAGTTGGCCCTAAAATTTGGTCAAAATTTGCTCTATACGTGCAGTACATGTTTCTTGTATTTTGAATATAACACGGGGTGCTACTTAGCCCGGTCAATTTAGACATTCGAAGGTACATAAATTCCCAACAAGCTGAAAATGAGTAAAATTGTTCAAAACATAATTATAAACAATACCTGAAAGTTCCCCATCATTCTTGTGTAGGTCAAAGGTAACAAAATTGAGTTTTTCGCGATTTTCAGCAAAACGGTAAGTTTATCATAAAACGGTAAGTTTATGATAAACGTACCGTTTTGCTGAAAATCGCGAAAACTAATTTTTTGACCTTTGACCTTGTATTTTTTTTTTCACACGGGAATGATGGGGAACTTTCAAATTTTGTTTTTAAAGATATTTTAAACAATCTTACCGATTTTCAGCTTGGTGGGAATTTAGGTAACTTTACTTTTATTTTTGGTCTAAATTCACCAAGTATAGATTATTACAACACAATCCGCGTGCGCCAGGACCTTTTATATCTTGCGATTTAGGTCGAAGATATTTGATGAATATTATGTGATACGTTATTCGTTTATTCAGCCGTAGGTATACTACGAAGCGTGGCAAATAAGTATTTTTTGTAAAAGACACATCAATATGACTTTATTCAAAGTCTCAGGAAAGAGTATCACCATAACAGACACCAACAATCTTAAAATGGTGCTATATGCTTTTTTTATACCCGCTTATGGACTTTTGATTGTAGGAAGAAGAAATTCGATTTATTCAAGCACTATGACGCAAAGCTTGCGTTAAGCGCGAGTAATAAAAAAAAAGAAAGGACTAAAATATTTGGACGAATACAGTCTAACCGCTTGCCGCATAGCAAAAATCACACAACGAAGTATGATTGCACCTTAACAAAGACATCCTGAAAACCGGACCAACATTTGTTAACCAATATTGGCACTAAACATTAAACCAATAGCACACCACACACAAACAAACACAATACTACCGTTACCGTTATCACGGCATTCTATCACCATAGTTTATGTTATAACCATGGAAATAACACATATGATTTTATTTCGTATGTTCGGGCACAAAAGTAAATCATAAAAGGGCGTTATTGGACATTATTATTGCCCGGCCGATGTTATTAGGTATGTGTTGTGGTGTTGATGTGATTTCAGATCATTAGTGAAATGACCGGTCGTATGAATGAATATGTTTTTGTCAGCCCCTAAGGTGTGTAATGGCGGGGTTTTGAGCATTATACGGTTTATATTTGGTTAGATTCGGGCTCAATGATGTCGTTAAAATTATATATGTGTTTATAAGTAGTGAAGTATATATGACACAGTATATGTTGTTTGGTTTGTAAAAGAGGAGGCTGAAAGAGAGAGAGAATTAGGTCTCTGCAGTCGTCCACTGAAATAAAAATCCCATTCTGCAAAAAAATGAATGTTACCTCGTAAATTGTTGATCCGATTTTATTGCAGTTCTGTAAGAGTTTTAATAGTTCCATGGATGTTCTAAATCACAATTAGACCTGGTATTGGCACAATAAATAAGTTACACATTTTTTTTGTTTTTTTTTTGTTGAGTTCGAAACTTTTTAATTAGACAGAAGCAATTCAACTTAGATTCTGCAAGTCAACAGATGTAATTGCTGAAGGTCGCAATTAGATCTCTTGACGACCTTAATACGTTCTTTAAATGAAAGTTATATTTGGTCACATCAACTTTTACCCATATCATTTTTAACGTGTCCTTATATAAAAAAATAGCTGTAAGAAAGCTGATTCGTGTACTTTTGTTCTGACAACACAACAATTAGCTCGTCGTTCCAAAATTAGAAACTTGCTTACTATCCCTATCCGATATTTGGACTGCGACATGCGTACGTATTTATTTAGACGTAATAGGTACTGGAATAAATACGATTGCTTTTGCGAGTGGCGCTTATTATTTTCTTTTGTAATTTTCGAAGCTTTCCACGTTGCTGGCCATATTTTCCCGTAAATACTTTATAGGTCGTAAGTGGTTATCGATGTCATTAATTTATTTTGGCACATAAGGTTGTTAATACCGCCATTAACTCTTCCTGTAAACTAATTTGTTCGGTTTATTTAGTTTAGAGAACGTTCAGAAATCAGCATCAGATCTAAGTTTAAAGGAAATAGGGGAGTGAGCATAAATAACTTGATTATTCCACAATTGAACATTTTGACATGTAGATAAAAAGTGAATTGGAGCGTTTTATAACCAAATAGTTATTTTGCGACGTAAATCTTTTGAGACTTAACCATCTGAACTGCACCATGGGATTCATAGTTTTCCTGTTTTCCATAAACAGTTTTCCACATGCCCTTATCTTAATTCACGTCTAAAAAACAAAATACGACTCAAATTCGTATATTTATTACGAAAGACTGCACTAAATTCCACAATAAATCAGTACACACCATAAAAACTTATACGCCGCAGATCGCGAGACAGTAAGCGCCAACTTTGTGACAAACAGACAGATTTCCTAGAATGTTCATTATACCGAACATAGAGTCGCAAACAACTGTTGAAAAGTTGTGAAGATTTGGCAGCACCCCTCCAGTGTTCCGTCGTATCGTTCTTAACGGAGTGTGCGAGACTTTCCGAATGAGACTTCCGAAATGAGACTTTTGAATGTTCGCAAATAAATGTGTATGGGAAGAAGTTGGATTTAAGATAACGTGCGATACGACTATTGGCTATGGTTGAATAATGGATATAGTTGGTTTTCGCAGTATACCGGTAAGCTATTGACATTTCGATAGATCTCATACATACATACAAACATATTTTGCTCACGTCTTTTCCCTCCAGGCACTCCAAGGTAAGGAACAGCCCTGCTTTTACCTATACACACTTCACGACATAATTTGATGGATTTTTAAAATACACATATTTTATTTAAAATATTTTACCTTCAGTTTTCTTTTTAATTGTGAAATATCACTTACGGTAGAAGTACTTATCAGAAGTGGTATTTCACACGAAAATATTTTAGCACGCTTTTTAACTCCGTGCTGGAAATGGATTTTTCACCAAATTGAATCACTTATTTTTTATAAAGATACCTATACACCACAAGGATAATTGCTACTAGAATAACAAAAGGATATTTCTAATATATATCCATGTCACAATGTTAGTTACCGTATTCCTCCGAAACGGCTTGACCGATTCTCATGAAATTTTGTGTGCATATTGGGTAGGTCTGAGAATCGGACAACATTTATTTTCATCCCCCTAAATGGTGCACTGAGAACGGGATCTGACGCCACGAGGGCAGGAAAAAATTGGCGGTACGAAGTTCGCCGGGACAGTTAGTAACGCTATATAATTACAATTCTTTTAAATAACAAGTGTGGGATGCCTCATAGATCAGTCATTTAGGTTATTGTCATCCTCCTTGCGTTGCTCACATCCACAAAATATGCTATGTTCAGTATGATCACATCACTCTAAAGATATAGCCAGCAAAATAGATACCTAAATAAACAATGTTGATTTGACAATAACAATAATAATTCATTTATTTTCTCACCACACATTTGGATTATTTGACTTGTTGTTTTGTTGACTTTCTTGTTTTATACAATTAGAGTTGAATTGTTTCTGTTATTTGTTTGTGTTTGTTAGAATTGACATTGTGCGCTCTAATCTACAAAAATTTAATTTAATTGTCTGTTATTGCCGCGTGGTTACCAGCAGAGTAGAATTTGGTCTACCCCATCTCTTCCCATGCGGTGTCTTGCAAGGCGACTAAGGGATAGAGCCATTTAACATCAGACAGATACCTATATACAGGCCAGACTCAGCCTCGGATGCACGGCTTGAGTCAACAGTAGTGCCCGGAAAGTGCAATAAGCTCACCCCCTATTATGTGGGTCCGAATCCAGTGATTGGTGAAATGAGGGTGTTAATTCACCTCTGCCTAACCCTCCAAGGATAAAGGCGCGATTGTATGTATGTAATTGTCAGTTTTATTCATTACCTTCCGTCTGTTACTATCTATGTATTTGTACCTCTTCAAGTACCTGGTACTAGCTGTAGCCCGAAGCTTCGTCCACGTGGAATTTTGAGCTAGATGTATTTTTTTAATATAGTTAAAAAACTACTTTAAAAAAAACCGACTTCAAAGTCTAAGGCCCGTATTCTAGAACGACACTTAACCTGAATCTCGCTTTCTCTAAATAAATAAATATAAATAAATAAATATTCCACAACATTCTACACAATGGTAAGCTTTTATAGCTTGTGTTATGGAATCTAGAATGCGGATAAACATACTTGTATACTTTTTTTTTTGTAAATACATACATATTATACATGGAAACACCCAGACCAACGCAAATAGCCATATTCATGCATACAAATATTTGCACTGAGCGGGAATCGAACCCGCGCCTCCTGCGTGGCAGTCGCGTGCACTACCACCACGCCACAGAGGCTGTCTAAGGGCAGATTGTACAGGTCCCATGTCAAATTATCAATCTGTCTTTGCCATCTGTCATCAGATAAATCGTGATTCAGGATGAGTTTCATTCTAGAACAAGGGCCTTAAACGTACAAAATAACTGATTTTACAGATTTACTGTCGTCGAAAGAAAATTACTTCAATCTACCCGGGAATTCAATCTGGGCCACAGTCACATGCAAACATAAACACAAACTTATACCATGAGTTGTTTTATATGCCATCGAAAATATAGGCGCCATGAAACTTGAAAACAAATGTCATTACTTTTTATTATATTTCAGTTAAAGTTCGTTTCGTTTTGTTTACTTTTTTGGCATCTTAAATCACCTAGAGGCATCGTATTAGGCGCGCTGCAGATGGAGCAACTTTATTTGATACTACTATCAACATTTTTCATTAAAATTGACCAGTTTTGCACACATTCTAATAGTGCAGTTGCCGATTATTTTTATGAGAGCAACTTCTATCTGCCCCTATTCACGAGTAAAACCTATATCAGAGTCTCGTCCATTTATCAGCAGGTATATCGGCTAGAAGGTTAGTTTCTTTTGGATCATGAAGATCTTGATGTGATGTGTGGCACCATTCAAGAACTACAGTTAAAGTAAAGAATAAAGTAACAATTTACGTCGAAATTTGAACTCCACTTTAAAGAAATATTAGTCAAATCTGGAATAATATTTGATGCCCGTTTCAAAGTAATATTTCCAAGTTACCATTCAATAACATCAGCTGCAGTTGCGTTTCATTTAAATCTATTGTACCCTCTATATTCGCAAGGAAATATTACTCAAATGGTTTGAATATAGTTTGAAATTCTAAAGAAAATGCTATGTTAACTTTTTGTCACGTATTTAAATTGAAAATTCTTTGATTACACAAGGAAAAACGAATTGCTAGAGTGGCGCTTGAACCCACGACCTTTCTCTTACAGGGGGTATGCTCTTCCAAATAGGCTGCTGAGCCACACCTGAATCAATTCAAATGTCTCGTCTCTTTATATCCGTCTTTAAGGCGATGGTGGAGTCATCTGCCAACACTCTTACGAACTGTTACGAAAATTCTTGATTGTATGAGGTTTAGCCAAGACGCTTGACACAAAGCATCCCCAGAGTCCCCTGCAAGTCAGTACTCGTAGTACGCCTACTAATTGATTAATGAAACTCTGGCGCAGTCCAACTCAGGGTTGGGAGGTCAAAATGGTATTTTCTCGTAATATAAACAGCATAAGTCCTATCTAAAGGATGACAAAGAGTAAGAGGATTCAGTGCTGTGATGTGAAAGCCATATTTTTATGTTAACTTAGATTAATTATTTTATTATAAGTTTTTTTTTAAATATACTTTAATTATCTGGACACGAGACAAATTTAATGTACATTCGTCCATATTCAGTCTTAATAAATCACTTTTTTGTAAATTGTCGTCTGTATAATACTACAGTGGAGTTTTTTGCGCCGTTTCTTCTCCACTGGTGCCTATAAGAAGCGGTGGTAAACTTAGTTTTAAGCGGAATTTGATGTCAAAAAGCTGTAGTAGTGCTACACTATTTTGAATAAATACTTTGACTTTGTAACTAAGATGATGACAATTTCAATTGAAACATCTCAACAATAATGCAGTATCTGAGCCTGCAACAACCACATATATTACTAATAGGTACATAATACAAAATACAAGTACATAATAAAAAAAATATAAACGGGTGAAATGTGGGTGCTAGCACCTCTGCCTACCCCTTCGGGGAATACAGGCGTGAGTTTATGTTATGTTATGTATGGTACATAATATAAGCTGCGTCAAAAGTAGTCCTCTACGTTTCATGGCAAACGGCCATTTATTGCCGAGCGTGCCAATAGTATGTATCACTTCAAAAATAAACCCCATGGGCTAAAAACTACAAAGCTTTTTCAATGTGCTGTATCACCGATAGAAACATAATGCCAATTCCTAACTAATACGTCACTACTGTCGAGTTTTTGTTAGTGAAATAAAATTTCATTTCGAGCCATCGCACGCGCTCGCCAGGCACCGCGCCGCATTTCAATGGAGTCGATGCTACGTACATAAAATTTTCAAACTATTTCCAATGCAATTTTCTTGAATGATTTTTGTATTGCAAGATTTTGTTTTGATCTACACATAATCAACTGTAAATCCTTGAAGGACTACATTTTCTTTATATAGTTTTCAGTTTTCGATAATACTGGCGGTAACAAATAAGTAAAATCGCACAAGAAAACCGTTTATTGAATTTTTTCTTAGTATATTTTTGGATTTTCGATGGACCTCGTGTATTATAACATCATATAATTTTTAATTTCATAAGTGTTTGTGACTTATAGCTCGAAGAATATTTATCTTGAACCTAAAATGTGCTCGTATAGAGCAGTAGACGTTTCTTGGATGTCTTTTGAAGATAGTAAGGGGTTCTACTGTGGTGCCCTATCTGAAATTCACCAATTATAGATTATTAGGTACAAAACAATCTGCACAAGGGCCTTTTATATCTTGCGATTTAGAGCCAAGATATAAGGTTCGAGCTATACATGAGTAAAGACTTAATATGACTAGCTTTTGCTGTGGATGCTGGTTATCGTGACAAAAAAATTATCAAAAGACGTAGGTGTACCAAGATTCATGCTTCTAACTTTGAAAATGACAAACTTTCATACAAACTTCAACCCCCCCCCCCCCCCCTTTAACCCCTCTTTTTTGCGACCAAGTGTACCCCTATACCAAATTTCATTAAAATCGGTTCAGAGGTTTAGGCGTGAAAGCGTAATATACAGACAGACAGGCAGACAGAGTCACTTTTACATTTATAATATTAGTACCGATTGCATTGACTTCTATGTGGGTGAATTTCCCGGGACCAAGAATTGCGTGGCATCGATGAAATCGGTACTAAAAATCATAGTTATAATGCTCTAACATTTTTTGCTAGTTAGGTGAAATAGTGATCTATGTGGGGCACTAAATATTCTATTAAATAGGATTATAGGTACTCAAAAAAAAAACAAAATACACCGAAATCTTTCATTGCCGTGTTTGTCCACACGTCACCTACTGTGTCGTGATACCTCATTGATAAAAATCTATTGGTTATTTTTATTAATACCTATTTTTAGTTGATACGTGAATAGTTAAAGTATTGTTAGGAAATACATTTATTCAAATATTTAAACAATACAACGAATGGTTAATAAAAATACATTTGTCCCAGAACTGCCTGTCATCGCCGTGTTCTAAACATATTTTAGAATATTGTCTTATCTAACGACTTGCGTCCTCCCTTATATGCACTAAACGTTGCATATTGGTGCCGCCTAAGTGCTCGACGCGGAAGAACGTACACACGTACCTGCGTTTAGGCACCATAGATGTAAGTATACCATTTTTATGTTACTGGACATTTTTTCTTTCATCGCCGTGGATAGGTATAACTTTCTATTTTAATAAGTTATCCTCTTGATTAAACATTCAATAGAACGCCATTTCTCTTGTTTATTTTTGTGAAGTGATTAATACTTCGAGTAATTATTAGATTTTTTGTTATTTTATATTTTTGTCTTGTTTTTCATTGCCGTGCTTTCATTGCCGTAGTTTCCGTGGTCAAAATTTGCTATGGCAATTAAAAAAAAAACACGGCAATGAAAAAAAAATCATTGCCATGCATTGTAAAACGATTTAGTTTCATTGCTGTGGCCTGATGTTTCATTTCCGTGACTTATGTTTTCATCGCCATAGTATGATTATTGATTAGGCATTACATTATAGGTAGCACCAAATACTGACATTAGAGGATTCGAAAACTTTCTGCAATACGATGAAAGACTTGATGAGTTTTTTACTGTACAATCAATTATAAATAGTTTGATTTTAATAATGGTATATTTATATGGATAATTGTCAAGACTATGAAGAAGACCCATAACCGATGTGGGCTGTGACTATTTTATCTTTAGATTTTATAAAAATGTTTTGGTTTCGCTTCACATTAAATATTGATGCGTAAATTAAAAACTTGTGGTGTACTATGTATGTTGTTTGCATTTACTTTTGCATAATTAACAAAAGTATGCCATATTATTTGTTTTATTCATATTAGTGTATTGTTAATTTTTTTTTTGTGCGAAAGAATTTAAATAAATGATTGGACAATTCTTTGATTCTATTATATTTGTTTAATTGTACCTACTCCTTTTGCAGATTTTTAACCTAGTATTTATTGTATGTAAGTAGGTATATAAAGTATTATGTTTTATATGGATTTTCATTTCTGTGATTGATTCTTTCATTCCCTTGGCATAATTCTTTCATTGCCATGGACGCTTGTTTCATTGCCGTACACACATGTTTCATCGCCGTGGCATGTAATTTTTAATCTTGTATATCTCGTTAGTCTTTTTAGTTATCTGCTAGATATTAAGCGAGAATACATATAATATCAAAACCTTTAATCAACGCGATTTTTTTTTATTATAACACTTAAGGTAAAAAAATCCACGGAAATGAAGATTTTAACGGACCTGTTGAAATTCACCCATGTACTTCTACTGGACTGGCTGTAGAGCACAATTTATAAAAACTTCTTGTTTCTTAATAAATAAATAAATAAAAAAACACTTTTCATACACTCACACACACATACACACCCACAAACACACACACGCACACGCACACATAGGTACAATGTGAATTGAGTTGTTCATGTAAACTTATATGCAGCAAGTTTAAGGGTCAAGGTTGTTTATTCGTATTTGGGTCATGTTTCGAATGCTATGCGATTAAAGAGGATGGCGTTAGGTTATTTTAGCAATAGTGTTATAAAAGTATGTTATATCTACCTACCTTAGACTTTCAAGTGTCAATGGTGTACAATTAAAATTGTGAAATTTAGTCAGTGTACAACTCCCCGCATGACCGCAATAGACGTGGGTCCAAAAATCATAATTGGCGAAATTTAGGTGTCAATACTCTTCTGCTTACCCCTTCGCGGGTTTCCGGGCGTGAATATATAAATGTGTATTCACGTGTTTGGTAACTGAGTTTACTCTCTAACAAATAAAAATCGTTAAAATGATCAAATTCCACGCGCCGCCGGTCCATGCCGCGGTCCGAACTTTTAATATGCATGAACACGCACAGTTTAGACTGCCGATAGGCATGGAATAACAGATCTAACTAACGTAATTCCTTAGCTATATATTGCTGCTAATTCTGTTGTTACATCTCTAAACTTAAAATTCTCTAAAATTTTCTAATTGCATCTGTTTCTTTCATTATCAGATAGAAAAGGACATATGATTTATTTTAGTGAACACCTGTCAAATTAAGTCGGCGTGACGGTACGCTTCAATTTTAGTCGACATCTACGAACATGCAACTTAACTTACTACGCACTAACAAGGCGCTGTCTTAATTTGACAGGTCTTAACTTAAATAAAATCATCTGTACTTTTTATCAGATCATGAAAGAAAGAGATGCAATTAGATTTTTTAGAGAAATTTAAGTTTAGAGATGTAACAAAAGAATTGGGAGCATTTTATAATAAAAAAGAGGAAAGGAATGAAAATGATTGTTAGTAAGACAAAAGTTATGGTTTATTGAAAGAGATGAATGCGTGATATAGTGTAGGATTTGTATAGATGTGGAAAGAGTGGAACAAGTGAATGAGTTCATATATTTGGGAACATTGTTTACAAGAGATGAAAAGCATGAGGAAGATGTTGTAAGGAGAGTGACAGCTGGAAATAGAGTGAATGGGGCACTACAAAACTTGAAGAATGTAATGAGAGTGAATGAAGCGAGAGTAGTAGTATGTCAGGATCGTAGCAAATGGAGATCTGTGGTCTCTGCCTACCCCTATGGGAAACAGGCGTAATTTTATGTACGTAGGTATGTATGTAAAAAAGCTCTTTAGCATGTAATATAAATTGTTCAAATCATTGAAATAAAATCACTTTTTAACAAATTCTATCGCGATTCATTTGGTATTATTTACTTCCGACAGCATCGATGAAGTATCCATAATTTTCTGGGTCACAAAGTAAATGAATTATTGTGTCGTCATATTCGCAAGACCAATGCAACCAGTGGAGTCTTCTCCCTAGCAGAAGAAGGCCCATCGTAGCGGACGTGTTTAAACCGGCTAAGGAGAGTGTGCCTTTGTCTTTAGTTTACCATCAGGCGAGGTCTTCGTTCACGTCTATTTGACTTCTGAAATTGGAGTCTGAAAAAAAAATTTTTTACAATATGAAAAACCCGACTGATACTTCATTGATTGATTGATTTTCATGCAGTTCATGATTTGCAAATGGGTACCACTTGCTATCAAAGTTATTTCGAGTATCAGTGTTTTTTCGCCTTCTGAAATCCAAATTGATAACTGTACATAAATAAATAAATAAATAAATAATCCACAACATTCCACGCAACACTATCTAGACCCATGGTAAGCTTTTATAGCTTGTGTTATGGAATCTAGAATGCGGATAAACATACTTATATAATTTTTTTTGTAAATACATAAATATTATACATAGAAAACATAGAAACACCCAGACCAATGCAAATAGCCATATTCATGCATACAAATATTTGCACTGAGCGGGAATTGAACCTGCGCCCTAGAATGCGGATAATCATACTTATATACCTTTTTTTTTTTAAATACATACATATTATACATAGAAACACCCAAACATAATTAGAGTCTAGACTGTACAGTCTTTTGAAGGAATTTTTACAGCATTAAGTATGCTAACTATACAAATCGAATACATAGGGAAAAAGAATCTTCTCGGGCGGGACTCGAACCCGCAGTCTTTCCCTTACAGGGGGAATGCCTGACCAATTCGGCTACCGAGACACGCCCGATATGATTCAAATTTCCCATCTTATACGTCTTTAAGGCGACGTGGCGTCTTTTTCCCTATGTATTCGATTTGTATAGTTAGCATACTTAATGCTGTAAAAATTCCTTCAATTGTTTGGGCGCAGTTATCAAAAAATCAATGTTTAAAAATGATTGTAACATCATTCATTGATTCCGATAGTTCGGAAGAAAATCGGTAGATGACGCCACGTCGCCTTAAAGACGTATGAGATGGGAAATTTGAATCATATCGGGCGTGTCTCGGTAGCCGAATTGGTCAGGCATTCCCCCTGTAAGGGAAAGACTGCGGGTTCGAGTCCCGCCCGAGAAGATTCTTTTTCCCTATGTATTCGATTTGTATAGTTAGCATACTTAATGCTGTAAAAATTCCTTCAATTGTTTGGGCGCAGTTATCAAAAAATCAATGTTTAAAAATGATTGTAACATCATTCATTGATTCCGATAGTTCGGAAGAAAATCGGTAGATGACGCCACGTCGCCTTAAAGACGTATGAGATGGGAAATTTGAATCATATCGGGCGTGTCTCGGTAGCCGAATTGGTCAGGCATTCCCCCTGTAAGGGAAAGACTGCGGGTTCGAGTCCCGCCCGAGAAGATTCTTTTTCCCTATGTATTCGATTTGTATAGTTAGCATACTTAATGCTGTAAAAATTCCTTCAATTGTTTGGGCGCAGTTATCAAAAAATCAATGTTTAAAAATGATTGTAACATCATTCATTGATTCCGATAGTTCGGAAGAAAATCGGTAGATGACGCCACGTCGCCTTAAAGACGTATGAGATGGGAAATTTGAATCATATCGGGCGTGTCTCGGTAGCCGAATTGGTCAGGCATTCCCCCTGTAAGGGAAAGACTGCGGGTTCGAGTCCCGCCCGAGAAGATTCTTTTTCCCTATGTATTCGATTTGTACAGTCTTTGTGTCCTAAAATGTCAATTAATTATAAGTAGGTAATTTAAGTACTTCACCACTCATTAATTACTCCCTAGGAGCTCATCAAAGTAATTAATTAGCTACGTAATTACAGTCCCAAAATAGTAAAGATAGGTATTCAAATAAATTTTAAAGAACTCGAAATGAAAAGTTTTAACAAATTAGTCTTGAAAACTTATTTTCATGAAGGTCAGACATTAATAATTAAAACTCGGATGATTTGGTACCAAAGTTGTAAAAGATAAACCAAATCTGTGAGACTACAAAAGAAACGTTATTTTTAAGGCAAGTAATTTTAAAACCCATTGCTGTGTTGGTTCCCGGTGTTCCCTTCTTCCTACAGTCCCGGGTCCTTTAAGCGGGGCGTGAAAAGGCATCTGATGAGGCCGTCAAGCTGAGTGCCACCACTGTTAACATGGTACATGTTTACGATGGTGACCCTCTTTCCAAGACTTTGCCTTTAGCTTACCATCAGGCGACGTGAAGTCGTAATTGACGTGTCCTGTATAAAAAAAAGTAGAATAGACCCGAAGTCTTCCTGTGGGTGTCATAAAAGGCGACTAAGGGATAGGTCTGTTTACCTTACAACAGTAAACAGCCTAAGACAAAGGGCCAGCTAGATGGCAACAGGGTCGCCCCCTAATACGTCATGGGACTGAAAATCATGATTGGCGAAACGTGGGTGCTAGTACACCTCTGCCTACCCCTTTGGGGATTTACAAACGTGATTATATAGATGGATAATTTTAAAACGGATTGTATTATTTAGGTAATACTGGCTGTTGCCCGTGGCTACACCTGTAAGGAATAGGTACCGATTCCGTAACCCATAGAGAACTATTAAAAAAAACCAACGTTTTAATCCAGAGAATAATTTATCCCCTTACAAAATTTCAGCCAGATCAAAAGCACAAAAAATAAATATAAATTTGTTCACCCTAGTCGGCACGTCTCTGACTTAACCGACTTTTCCTTAACCATTTACAACAAAAGCTTACCATTACATTCCGTATATTTACCCCATAAAACTCCCCATTACCCAATTCCACACAGCGCAATATTTAGCACTACACAATTATTATTTGGTATTCAGCCGTGGGACTCAATACTCAATATTCCGACTCACGTGTGTACGTGAAAGATTTACAAACAGTGTGATTGCGGAGTGCCCCTTTGTGTCCCCTTTTCGACGATCGTGACGCGACCAAAACAGGACTAAGTCCGGTATTGGACGTGGCGGGGAAACGCTCCATTTATTTATTTAATTTTATTTTACTATTATAGATTACTAGCTGTCCCGGCGAACTTCGTACCGCCAATTTTTTAGATCCCGTTCCCGCTGCACCATTTAGGGGGATGAAAAATAGATGTTGGCCGATTCTCAGACCTACTCAATATGCTCACAAAATTTCATGAGAATCGGTCAAGCCGTTTCGGAGGAGTATGGCAACGAAAACTGTGACACGAGAATTTTATATATTAGATTTTTACCCCGATGCAAAGAGAGGGTTATATTTTTTGGAATCGGTAACATGGGCATGGGAACAGGTTGTTCTTACCCCGGCTTGATTCAGTAACGTATAATTTCAATTCAATCAGAGAAAAAGAAGAATAGAGATGGTAAAAAATGGGTTATTTCTGATTCCCCCCGAAAATTTATTCGCTGTTTAACCCTAGAAGACTAATCTATTTCAGAGATACACAAAGCCTTAACATTCGTCTCAGAGGCGTACATTAGTAAATGACAACCTGTAGGTTAAAATATGCCTACTTATGTTTCCTTTTTCATAGGGAAATCTTATTTGGGGTATAAAGAAATAATAAAACATAAATTTATCAATGAAAATAACAATTATACTTATTTATTTTAACAAATAAGGTCATTATACTTATTACCAAACAAAAAAATCAACTCTTGAAAAGTCAACTGAAACATATCAATTATTCGAAAAAATATAATACTTTTAAGCATTAATCACATATTCTTACATTGTAAATTAAAATTAATCAGACTTTTAGTTAACAACTATACTTTAAATGCAATCAAAACAGAAGATCAAGTTTGTGTTCGCCACACGCAGATTTTTTGCACTTGAAGCACACTAACTTAGACATTCTCTTTTTTTTTGTAGGAACAAAAGGCACAATATCTACGTTTTTGGGCTCAGGTTCTTCTGCTTCTAATTCGTTAGTTGAATGTACTGATTCTGACGGTTTGCCCAGAATTTGGCATATATTTTCTCGCAATGGCCTCTTCAGAGTTGGTGCTTCTAGTCTTGTCTCCATCCAAGGTTTAACTAAGTCTGTGCTGAGTTTTTTTATAAATTCTCTTCTATTCAAGGGCTTTTTATTATTCGTTACCATATTGTGGCCATAAATGACAGCCGAATTAACAAAAGCCATATTTAAAATGCCGTAAAATACAGCCATAGGCCATCTATTCGTTTTTCGACTACATGACATAGCAGAACACATTTGATCGAATGAATCTACTCCCCCTTTTGTCTGATTATAAAAATGAATCATATCTGGTTTACCACTAGAATCATTAATACCTCTTCCGTAACGTAGTTATACTCGTCTTCGCTTTGCACGTCGTCCTCCAGCTGGTTATCCTCGTTTTCAGAAGCCGATTCCTCCATTGAAACTCTGCCTTCTTCATTTCAAATTGATAAAATATCGTCATTATTTAATCTATTAAACGATGACATATTTAAATCTGAAACAATGCCAAAACAACAACAAAATATAATAAAAACTGATAAAAATAAATCACAAAGTTGGAAGTTAAAACTTACACAAAGCCTAAACATACGTCTGACAGACGTACAACATCGTTATAATTCAAAAATGTGGGTACTTACCTCAACGACACAAGTGCCAGTAGCTAGCGAACGTTGAACACTGAGTTGGTTATGCGGCACAATACGTTTGGTTTACCCGTTAGAGAGAGATGAATAATTTTCGATTCTGTATACGCCTCGGAGGCGTAGATAAGGCTGTTTTAACAATGTGGTACAGACAATGAGATAAGTGTTATTTAGTTTAATTGCTTTTTGCTCTCGTATTCAGTATAGACGTTAAAACAAAACACTCCAAAAAATCACTCATAGGTTTCAAATTGGATTATAAAATTGGAAATTTTATTTTCTGGACCCTTCTGGAACCAAAACATAGCTAAACCTAAACGAACCTACAGACATGAGCACATAAAATGTAACAAAGTACGTGCTTTAAGTACTAATTGTGCCCATTGTTTAAAAATTAAGCCTCTGGTGTTCCTATTTCATTCTGGAACTATTCCAAGTGAATCAGTACCAAAAAAAGGGGAAAGAGTGAACTAGCATGTAGGTACCCCCCCACCTAAAAAGGTAAAAAAATGAGCCTTAGTTCGCATTCTAATTACCAAAACCTGAGGTGTTTTTAGGGATCCGTACCTCAAAAGAAAAAAAACCAAGCCCTTGTAGAATCACTATGTTGTCCGTATGTCTGTCTGTCTATCTGTCTGTCTGTCTATCAATCCCGGTTTCTCAGGAATGCGTAGAAGGTGTAGTCTACTTAGAACACCCAGCTGAATAGCGCCTGTGCGAATAGCACCTAGCCATCTCCACGAAGAGCACTTATCAAGATTTTTGGCAGGTGCTATTCGTGGTTACTAGTTATCAAATTGATTCGTGCTACATCTTCAGGTCAATAACGTGTTGAAGCTGTGCAAAAATCATATTTCTAAGTCAACTTAATTAAAATCACTTCATGGTATAAAGCAAAGTAGCTTTCTGCGTCTTTCCATCCCTATGTATGCTTATATCTTCAAAACTACGCTACAGATTTTGATGTGGTTTCTTTTAATAGATAGAGTAATTCAAGAAGAAGGTCTATATGTATAATACATGCTTAATATAGTAGAGGGTGTGTACAGCGGGAACGGGAACGTATGCCACGCGGGCGGATAAAAATTGGGGGTACGAAGTTCGCCGGGTCAGTTAGTCCATATTATAAATGCGAAAGTCACTCTGTCTGTCTGTCTGTCTGTCTGTCTGTATGTTACGCTTTCACGCCTAAACCACTAAACTGATTTTGATGAAATTTGGTATAGGGATAGGTTAGACCTTGAGAAAGGATATAGGCTCCACGCGTGCGGAGCCGCGGGTAAAAGCTATATATTAAAAACTACATAAATGGCTGAAGTTATGGAACCCTCGGTGTGCGAGTCCGACTTGCACTTGGCCGGCTTTTTCCATTACAAAATTGGGTGTTTGAGGTAACAGGTAAGGCAGGGTACAGGAAAAAGACAACGGTGTTGAAAACAACCAACTTTAACAGGAAACAAACGGGGCCCGTGTCACTCGAAATGACACAAGAATTCTAATAATACCGCATTGCACAGAAATCCGAATAGTACAGTCAGCATCAGAAAAATGTTGACGTACAAAGTACTTAAAATTATCTTTATTTTGTTTTTTTACCCCCTTCTAGTTGACTGATTGTTCTGATATTTGGTACACCCTTTAGTTTGGACAATAATACCATTTAAAATAATAAAACAGTTTGATTTGCTCTTAATACGAGAGGTTTAGGGTCATTTTGTAGGGTCGTAAAGATATTTATGACGCTGACTGTACCTGAGTATCGCACTGTAATCAAAAACTTTTTTACCCCATTTTTCATCCTAATTTACCTTCACATATACATAATAAACTCTTATTAATTGGCAATACCGCATCCGCCGCCAGTAGGGAGGGTAGACCCAAGAAGATGATATATATGTGAGATTATTAGCATGGATGCTTAAGATCGTGTGAAGAAGCTGGCTATCGAAGTCCTTACTCTACTCGCTTATGACCACCACTAACGTCTATACGATGACAGGAACCCTGAAATCATAACACTTTTTTTTTGCGCAATCGTGTAATGAATAACACGCAAAAACTATTTAGCATAGTGGACCCTACGTACTCACACCTTAACGTGACCGAAATACGAAATATCAAATCAAAGTATCACCAAGCGTATAAATTCTGCTTGACTATAAGTTTCAAACGCAATGCTAACGTGAGTGAACTATGTGTAGCGGCTATAAGCAGCTACATGTAAACTGTGACGTAAGTAGATACTAATGTTAGATACAAGTATAGAATCGGTCGATGTAAGCTCAGTCTCTGTACAACCGTAGATACGAATAAATACATGAGTCAAACAAAGTATTTCTTGATTCCATCGCCCCCTCTCAACCCCAAGGACACCTATAGTGTTGACCCCGACGTGATTTCGATTGGTTAACATAGAAGATAGGATCGTTATACGGTTGGTCAAGCCTAATATGGCTCAGAAATGGAGAGGAAAATAAGTTGCTATCAGACAGAAACTACAATTCTCGTTACCTGAAACTTTCTCGTCCCATATAACTACAAAGTGCCCTTTACGTCATATCCAGGTTATTATAGGACAGTCCCAGTTTGGCCTAGTTATTAATTCATGGATGTTTCGAATAGGAATATGGTATAAAATGTTTCTAGTTGGTTTTGTTGTGTACGTTTTATAGTTTGGTGTGTTTGGTTATTTTGGCTAGTAAAAGTGCTTACCGTGAAAGCCAAAATAAATTAAATTATGGGATAGGAGAACGGATCCAGGCCACCTAAGTCAGTTTTAGAAATGTAAGTTGTACTCAAATGTAGAAGAATATGATTGGTAAAATTTTATATTTTGGTGGCAAAATTTTTATTACAATTTTTTTTTTATAAAGACACGTCAATTCGTCTTCACCTTGCCTGATGGTAAGCTAAAGGCAAAGTCTCAGAAAGAGGATCACCATCGTAAACATGTACCATGTTAATAGTGGTGGCACTCAGCTTGACGGCTTTAACAGATGCCTTTTAACGCGCCGCTTAAAGGACTGTAGAAAGAAGGAAACACGTGAGCTGGCAGGGAGTTCTAGGTCTTAATGGTGCAGCATAGGAATGAGTCACTGAAACGCTTGGTTCTAGCAGGTATATTCTGCACGGTATACGGATGGCATCTTAGCCCTGCACGCGTTTTCCTGTGAAGGAAAGGAGAGGGTGGGACTAATTGGAAGAGCTCATCAGAACATTCACCATGGTAGAGACGGCAGAATACTGCCAAAGACGCAACATCTCTATGCATCTGCAAACAATAAGTAACAAACAAACAAAGTGACAAAACATGATACAAGTAATATCCCAAATTTCAAATTGTGGCATTTCTTGTTCTCTGCGCTTAGGTAGTAGTAATTGTCACCCCCGTAATAGCCTAAATTAGCAAGAAACAAACATTAATATACCCTATAAATTACCATGTTGTAAGTAAAAGAATTACTTTACAATTATTTTTATTTATTATTCATTATTACAATTATTTGTAAGCATTGAGCACTGTTTCCGAACACAAATAAATCAATTTAACAAATCATTCCAGCTAATTTCGCCCGGTTGCCGGCTATTTAGAATATTTTACGAGTTGACACAATTTACATTTTGTTGGGCTTCTGACATTGAAGTCTGTCGAACTGTGCTTCCCGCTGTTCCCGCAAAATCAATCGATGTGTTTGTGTCGTTCGAAGGCTATTTATTGAATTAATATTAGGTCCTTACATATGAAATTGGCGTTTTGTATGGGAGGAACAAAAAGTCGAATATTTTTAAATTAAAAAAATTAAATTAATCAAAGTATAAACCATTGTTTTCTATGCACTTTTTCACCTCATAGGTAGTTCATTGATCCCTTTACTAAAAAAACCAGTCGGACGGGAATCAATAAAATCTGTGAAGGCGATTTGGACTGCCCCATTAGAGTTGAATTTTTTCCCTTGCAAAAAGTTGTCCAAATTTCGAAAAAAAATGGTAATCTGTTGGAGCAAGGTCCGGGGAGTACGGAGGATGTCTTAGAAATTCCAATTGAAGCTCTTCTAATTTGGTAGCCGTCTGTTGTGCGGTGTGTGGTCTAGCGTTGTCGTGAAGCAGCAGTGGCGTGGAGCGATTGACCAGCCTAGGTTGTTTAGCCGCTAGCTTTTCCATCATTATTTGCAATTGCTGACAATAGACATCAGCCGTAATAGTCTGGCCAGATTTGAGAAAACTGTAATGAACAATACCGGCACTAGACCAAACGCTCACAAGTAACTTTTTTGGGGTTAATTTTCGCTTGGGGCAGGATTTGGCTGGCTGGCCAGGATCCAACCATTGCGCTGAGCGCTTCCGATTATCGTAAAGAATCCATTTTTCATCACAGGTAATGATTCGGTTTAAAATACCTTCATTATTGTGCCGGTTCAGTAATGTAACGCAGCAGTCGACGCGCGTTTGCCGGTTTGCTTCAGTCAATTCGTGAGGTACCCACCTTTCAAGCTTTTTAATCTTCCCAATTTGCTTTAAGTGAATTAAAACAGTTTTATCACTAACACCGCAGTCTTCAGCTAACTTGGACGTGGTTTGCGATGGATCCGCTTCCACAATAGCCTTCAATACTTCATTATCAACTTGGGTCTCAGGCCGTCCACGGGACTTGTTCTGCAGGTCGAAATTTCCAGAACGAAAACGTTGGAACCAAAAACGAACTGTGTTTTCTTTTGCAACATGACCGCCATAAACATCATTCACCCTTCGAGTCGTTTCCGCAGCCACGGCGGAACTCGTATTCGTAGGTAAATAATGCGATATTTTAAGTTTTCCATTTTGTAAAATGAGTGACGCAAACAGAAAAAAACAGAAAAAAAAAAAACAAATGAATGACGGTCATCGAAGCACAAATACATGAGTAAATAGCTGTACAAATTTGAATTTGGAATTCCTTACCAAAGAGGAGAAAATCGTGATTATAGTGGCCAGTACGTAAAACGCCAATTTCATATGTAAGGACCTAATATTTAGGTGAGCCTGTTAGCTTGTAACTAAAATAATATTTTTTTATTATTTATGCATGTTCCGGACTTCACGCGATAAAAAATGACGTTTCGGGTGCGATGCTGCACCTGTGGTCACGACATGACTAGACTGCACATCGCACCCGAAACGTCGGCAAAAAGTAAGTGAAATTTTTTTATCGCGTGAAGTCTTAAACCGGCATAAATAATAATGAGTTTACACCGCGAAAGCTTAAAAATAACATAATATTTTTTTTTATTTGGTTCACCAACAATAGTTTACATTTATTTATGCAACATAAGCGTGTAAAACTAAGTAATATTACTAAATATTCAATAGATGGCTTACAATCTTTGCAAGTGTATACGGATTTACTTGGATTTAAAACTTTATTGGTCTATGTCGCGATTTGAATGTTATTTGATATTTACACTGTTTTTGTAGGTAGTCTATGTTTGTAGATTTACGCATTCCCCGAGCCTTTTTTTTACTCGGTTGAGATTGACTTTCAGTGTAACCAAGAGTATATTTTCCATGGACCAACTGCCATTTATGACATCCATAACTTTATATTTATTTTTTTACCAATATCCATACTAATATTATAAATGCGAAAGTAACTCTGTCTGTCTGTCTGTTACGCTTTCACGCCTCAACCACTGAACCGATTTGGATGAAATTTGGTATAGGGGTAGATTAGACCATGAGGAAGGACATGGGCTATGTTTGGTCGCGATAACCGACATCCACATGGGCGGAGCCGCGGGCAAAAGCTAGTAGTTTTATATATAGTTCAACACTGAAATCCAACAAATCTCAAATCTTAGTGAACGATTTCTACTATTATTATAACGCGAAAGTTTGTGAATATGGATGGATGATGGTTGTTTGTTACTCTTTCACGTAAAAACTAGGAACCCGTGAAAGAGTTACATAAAATTATGAACATAAAATAAGAACTTGAAGATTTATAGTTAAACCAGATTGTTGGACTTTAACTACTTATTACCTGCATATTTTTTATAGACTGGCACATAAAAATTTGCACAAAGGCGGACTTAGTGCCAAAGGCATTATCTAACAGTCAACCTTAGGGTGTTGCAGAGATACATTGAGGTGCAGACAGAAGATGAACTACTTACTAAAATTTAATAATACATACAATAACATAGAGATGAGATCCGGTTCTTAGCATTCCATGGAATCACCGTGCGGTCGCCGGGTCCACGGCGTGGTACAGAGAGGAACACTGTGATGGCGCCTGGGACTTGCAACCCAGGTGTAGGTTTAGGGTGGCCACCACATCCGTACATATACATTGACATAATATATATTTCTTATCTACTTATAATTATATAAATGTATGTTACATACCTGTATAATATAATACTACTTACACCATGGTAACATAATGATGAAAGATAATATTGTAGTTTTATTTATGTCAATACCTGATAACTGCTAGGAAAAAAAAACGCTAAATACGAATAAAACCTAAAAAGTCCGTTATTCTAAGAAATCTGCTTGACTTAATAAAAAAAGGTAAATGAGGGGTAGATACAGTGGAACATTGACGCGAAGGAATTTGTATCGGAGCCGAATCGAACTGGGGACCAAGTGACATGTTTATTTGGAGACACCTTGTACTTTTTACCCACGACGGAACGGAAACGGTATATGCGTTTGGGGTGAGAGGATGTTTGTGTGTTTGTTTGTTTGTGCAAATCCATGTTGCCATTTTCTCCAAAACTACCAATCCAATTTTGATGCAGTTTTCAGTTATGGGTTCGGCTTTAATTGGAGCATGTTCGTAGATTGGTGTTACAATGACAACTCAACTGGTGGTTTCCAAAACTAGTCCGATTTTGATGCAGTTTTTAATTATATCTTAGTAAGGTATAACATCAGACAGATATCAGCACAGACTCAGCGTCATATGCATGGCTCGAGTCAACAATAGTGCCAGGAATACGGCAACAGGCTCAGCCCCTATTACGTTGGACCGAATGCATGGATGGGTAAATGTGGGCGTTAATTCACCTCTGCCTAACCCTTCGGGGATAAAGGCGTGATTATATGTAAGTATGTATGTTTTATCTTAATCCATACTAATAAATAAATACGAAATACTGATAATTTTATAAATACGAAAATCTGTCTGTATGTTACGCTTTCACGCCCAAAAAATACTGTATTGATTTTGATGGCATATATTAGACCCTGAGAAAGGGCATAGGATGGCTATGTTTAGTCGCGATAACTGAGCTGAGGGCACATATTAGTTAGGTGATAATCGAGAAGTTAGCACATTGCAAGGTTAAATCGTTATTACTACTAATACTACCTAATATTACCTCCATACTGATAATTTTATAATTTGTGTTTAAGAATCTATTATCGTAACTTAATTGAACATTGATGGCATTAATGCACGGAAAAGCTCCAATAAGTTTGTGTGGCATTTTTATAGGAATGTATTCGTATAAATATTTTTTACATACATACAATCACGCCTTCATCCCTGGAGGGTCAGGCAGAGGTGAATTAACAGAGTGGCCCTGGGTCAGCTGGGGTGCGAGGGATATGTCGATGACAACCTCACCTCCGGCTTAGCACCACGACCCACAGTCGGCGTGCGGTTTTAGTCAGTTCGAGTCCGACATAACCTCCTCTCCAGCAGGGGGGGGGGGGGGGTATACGAGGGGATTTCCGTACGAAAAAAAAAGAGTTGAAATGACACCCTCATTTCTGAAATTCTGCTGCTAAAGGGGTAAAATAAGGGTTGGAAGTTAGTATGAAAGTCCGTCATTTTCAGAGCTAGATGCACTAAATTTCATAAACCAGAGTCTTTTAAGAAATAAATGAACACGTGAATCAGCGTTTTTCAAAATTTTACTACTAAGTGGGTAAAATAAGTGATAAACGTTTGTAGTATCGAAAGTTCGTTATTTTCAAAGTTAGAAGCGTGAAACTTAGTACACCCTAGGTGTACTAAGTTTCTTTTGAAAAATATTTTGTCGCCGTATGAAGCCGCGGGCAACAGCTAGTATTAAGTATGATAAACAAAATATAAGAGCACGGAATAAGCAAACACTGAGACAAATAAGACAGTACGCCAGATAGGAATTGGTATACATTGAATTGTGCAGCTTGACACAATTCGCCATCGATGTCACAATACGACATCCAATTCTTATTCCAGCAATAAACAGAAGCAAAGGGTACGGAAATAAAGTATGATTACAATACAAGATAAGAACAAAAGTCGCTGAATATAGAAAAAAATCAGCCTACCTAAATATTCTATCAGACACGTACTAGAATAGAAATAGTTTCTGCTTTATGAAATTGGATCTCCTGTTTCTTTTGTTTATACAGATTTTTCGACGTTGGAAGTTCATATTTTGTTATTGCCCGATTTATTAAAAAAAAGTAATTAAAGAAGTATTCTCACAATTAAACATATTTCTAGCATTCCCGCTAGCTGTTTCAGACAAGTTAAATATTGATTTTGTTTGTGTTAGTGTACTTGGGACCTGTAAACGTGAAACTTACTTCATAAACACTAAGTTACAGATGTTGTGGATATTGCAATGGAGAATTGCATTAAGACCTGGAACTCCCTGCCAGCTCACGTGTTTCCTTCTTCCTACAGTCCCGGGTCCTATAAGCAGGGCGTAAAAAGGCATCTGTTGAGGCCGTCAAGCTGAGTGCCAACACTGTTAACATGGTACACGATTATAATGGTGACCCTTTTTCCGAGACTGCCTTTAGTTTACCATCAGGCGAGGTGAAGTCAAATTGACTTGTAATTTATTAAAAAGAATGTTTTATTTCTTTTTTGTATACCTACAGATATTATCTCACTATGACAAAGGAGTTATCGGAGTTGAACTTATTAAAACCAGTGTTTCTGATATTCAACAGTGAAAATAAATTGTTCAACAGCTTTTGATAGATCTTCTTCAATGTAACTGTCGATAAAAGATCAACATTAAGACAACCTTTGAACCTATTACTGTCTAGACGTTATTAATTTAAAATGATTAATTGACATGTTACTTCAAAAGCTGTACCTAACAACAAAAACCAAAACCAAACTTGATTAAACTAACTCCATTTCTTTCAGATGTTTTTCAAGAAATTGTTCTGATATTCTTGGTAATTTGTTCTGAGGACCTTTGAAGTGCTCAAAGACAATGCCCATTAGCCTGCTTATTACTGGAGTGCGCTTGAGAGCTCTTGGTAGTCACGCGCGGAAACAATGCATCCATTACACTGGTGCCTGATCGATCGTCTGTTATAGTTAGGTACATTCATAGTCTTTTCTTATAAGTTTCATAGGTGACGTTATTTTACAGGAATAATGTAAAAAAAAACCAACATTCTACACAACGCTCTCTAGACCCATGGTAAGAATAGCTTAACTTTTTTTTATATAGGACACGTCAATTTGACATCACCTCGCCTGATGTTAAGCAAAGGCGAATTCTCGGAAAGAAGGTCACCATCGGAAACATGTACCATGTTAACAGTGGTGGCACTCAGCTTGTGTTATATAATCTAGAACGCGAACACTTACTTAAATACTTTTTTTTGTAAATACTTACATATTATACATAGAAACACCCAGACCAATGCAAATAGTCATACCCGCGCCTCCTGCGTAGCGGCCGCGTTCAGTACCGCCACGCCACAGAAGCTGATATTATGTCATGTAGCTTTATATATAGAAATATTATGAAGAGGAAGGCATTCAATTATTATATACCTCAGTCCACTGCTGGACATAAGCCTCAATTGAGTCGACTCAATTCTACCCTCCTTGAGATCAGAAATACGTATAAGAAGAGGCCAACTACGCTGCTATGACTTGCTTAAATCGATAGTATTTCGGTCTATGAGAAGAAGGATAGGGCTATTTTAAGGATTGGTTGAAAATTTACTTACGTTTGACACTATGGGCTAGAGGGCTTGAGAGAGATTAAGGTTGAACCTGGTCCATACTACCTGACACATTCGTGACGATATAGTGAGTATATAGCCGTTTTTGTGTGATTAGTATATACTAGCTTTTGCCCGCGGCTCCGCTCGCATGGATATCGGTTATCGGTTATCGCGACCAAACATAGCCTATGTCCTTTCTCATGGTAAACCACTGAACCGATTTTGATGAAATTTGGTATAGGGGTAGATTATACCCCTATACCAAATTTCATCAAAATCGGTTCAGTGGTTTAGCTTTCAACATACAGACAGACAGAGTTACTTTCGCATTTATAATATTAGTATGGATTATTACTATAGTACGGCATAATAACAAGGTATCTCGAAATCTTGGCTTTTTAAAGCGTACTGTGCCTTTCAGGAATAGCCATTTCTAAAAATAGTTTATTATAAGCCGTTGAATATTACGTGAGTAAAAAATTATAGTTGCATGAAAAAAACAAGTACATTGAAAACCTTCATTGGTCAAAACATTACAAGAAACCTTTTAGCAGATATTCTTTTAAGAAATATATAACAAAATTACTCTCATAACATTCAACTCTTTATTACTGCAGTTATATTACCCTCTCCCTTTATTAATATTTAAAGAGTGTTATTAGAACTTTCTCGAAGGTTGGAAAATTCCAATAAGTAATGCACTTAGCGTTATAGTGTAATCACGTACGAGTTTAACTGAGTTCGGTACGTGAGAATGGAGTTATATGAACCAGTCTATTGGATAGGCGGAGTTAAATCTTAGTAAGAGCAGCTATTACAGCTATTCACTCGTTGTTAGCTGGGATAAAGAAGCAGAAATAACTAAGCCGTAACCAAGACATGGTCAATACGGGATCCCATTTTTTCTCATAATGGTTTGTGTCCTAATTTAAACTGTCATATTAATTTTATTTTATTTTAAAACTTTATGCACAAAAGAATGTACAAAGGCGGACTTAATGCCGTAGGTAGACATTTTCTACCAGTCTACCTTTGGGTGATGCAGAGATTTGTCAAGGTAGGTGCTTGAAGTATTATCTAGTAGGTACTAGTAGGCATAATTTTCTTTGTCATAATAATAGTGTGCCATAATTGGTTTTTAGCATACTGTGTTATTAAGCATAAATATTGTATATCCTAATGTTTTTATTCATAACTTTGATATGCATAAAGTTGTAAAGCATATTGTCTATTTGTCTAATAGTTATTTTAACACCCGACTCAGTGCAATTCGACTCGGATAGGTTAGGTTAGAAGACTTAGTATTCGAGGTTTTTTTTTAAACCACCCAGAAGTAGGAGCCCCGCGAAGCTTATATATATGTGCTTAAAATAGTTATGGTTACGCGTCGTTATGCTTCAGTAAACTTATGCTTTAGGATAGTATGCTTATAAAATATTATGCTTATAGTCAATAGGATTTAAAAAATTATGATTAAAAAGGTATGGCAAATGAGTATTATGCGTAAGTAATGTTAGGACAAGTAACATTATGCAATGTTAAATTATGACATAAAATCGTAGGAATAAAAATAGAGAACCGGTCAATACATTAATAGTAAAACACTCGCCGGGATATTTACAATTTTTTAAATATTTTTCGAGTACCTATCCGATACTTGATATACTCGAATTGAATCGAAGTTATACTCGAAACATATAAAAAAATGGTAAATATCCCGGCAAGTGTTTTATTATTAATATTACAACGACGATAGTAATTTGGTTCATAATAAAATGCTGGGGGTTTTTTATCAGAAGCTTTCGAAATCTGTGGACCTGAAAGGCAAAATTATAGCAGAGGAAGCACGTGAAGTATATAAGGATGATAATGATGATGAAGCAAGTGCTGCTGGCAGTTGTCTCTGCATACTTGGAGAGAAATATGTGATTTTATTTATTCTTAAAATACTACAATTTACTAAAAGCATGGAAGTTTATAATACAAATGATCTGCGATGGCGAAGAGTCTAATTGAGTCTTCCCGTGACCATAGGGCTGGCCTTTACCTCGCTCAAAGAATTGCTATCGCTATTCAGCGGGGTAACACCGCCAGCCTTTTGGGCACGGTACCGGTAGAGGTCGATGAGGAGGAATTCTACGATGCCTAAAGTTACAGTCTCTTCCACCCCTGTTTTTCTTTTTCTTATTTTTGTATATATTGTACATTTAGATGTACCTAATTAGTTAGTGAGTTGATTTCCTAAAGTAAATAATAATCATCAATGATCTGAGTATTAAATATTGACTAATATCTCGACAAGATGCTGAATGCTGAATAAATTATTATGGAAATTCATTCATAATGATTTATTGGAAGTCTTCAGCTTAGCTTACTTTTTCTTTGGATGTTAAATTGGTCTAAGTAGCTCAATTAGTGAGGTATTCTAGCTGAAAATAGGTAGAGCGGGCTTACGTTGTTTAACAACCTGGAAAATGGCAGATTTACAAAATATCTGTTGGAACTTTGTTTTTAGTCAAGTCTAAACTGGTTAGGTAAAGGATGGCCAATGTTGGAAGTTATACGTACTGTATTTGGTTGCTAATAAGTACATTCGAAATTCAAAATTATTCCATTGTGTTCCTAATCCATCTTTCCATCAAAAAATAAAAAAGACACCAATAAAATATTTTTTATTGCCATCCGCCAAATGTATGTCTTACTTTGAAATAACATTTATTTCGATTTTATGTTCGAATTGGTTAACCTGGGTGGTTATTAACAGTACCCAATCTAAAATCAACTATTGCCCCTTTGAAACAATAAAGTTTTTTTTGGGTCTAAAATTGCTAGAAATTTAATATGATCAGTTGTTACGTAATAAGATACGAAAAGAAGTTATTTGAGTAATAAGTTGGCGATGCCGCCAGCAATAAATCTTTAGCTACAATAGGTTCAAGTCTTTTTTAGTTTTTATTTAAATCTTCAATTATCTTTAACAGTTCCAGAATGTTTCTCAAATAAATTATGTTTTTCCAGACGCTCTCCGCTTGATTTGATCGAGGTTTACTTAATTTCATCCAGACTACTTAAGTGTTTTATGATTGAAAAACATCTCAGATTGAAGCATTCAAGTAGGCTTAAAGCATTCAACAAATTGTACCAATTACAACTAATTGACGAGGCTTTGTTTGAATTCAAATAGTTTTATCTTTGAAGATAAATAAAGAAAAGTCTTTATAAATCAGATTTTGTCTGAGATTTTGAATTAAGTGGATATTTAAATTTGCTGCCCAGATTGAAATTTATGAATATAATGTGAAGATATATCTAATATTTTGTCAGTAAATAAGTTAATTGACAAAGGAAGAACAGACTGTAGTTTTTCCAACAGCGGAGAAGAAAGTTGAGTAGGTTACATTAGTTTAATAAATTATTTGAAAATTGTTGTTGATCTGCCCGCTATCTACAAAAATGTATCAATAGATATTCAATATAATATATCAATAGATATTCAATATAAGATTCCAAAATAAGGTACTTCGGACTATATTAAATGCTCCCTGGTACGTCAGAATTGATGACATCCACCGAGACCTTGGAGTGGATCTTGTAACTAACTAAATAAATAAATAAATATTTCCCAACATTCTACACAACGCTATCTAGACCCATGGTAAGCATAGCTCAACTAGCTTGTGTTATGGAATCTAGAATGCGGATAAACATACTTAAATACATTTTTTTTTTGTAAATACATACATATTATACATAGAAACACCCAGACCAATGCAAATAGCCATATTCATGCATACAAATATTTGCACTGAGCGGGAATCGAACCCGCGCCTCCTGCGTGGCAATCGCGTTCACTACCACCACGCCACCACGGAGGCTGTAACTGACGTTGGTCAAAACACGTCGAAGCACACGAACAAAGGCTTCTTCATCATGTGAACGTCGAGGCTATCCAGCTACTAGACAACACGGACATAGTGAGCAAGACTAAAAAGAACTAAACCTCTTGAGTTAGTTTTGTGACTTATTAATGTAACAAAGTGCAGTGAGTGCTATGTTTAAAGAACACAAGATAAAGTGTCTATCAATAACAATAGAGACAATAAGAAAAGTGCCAATGGACACATTCTTAACTTGTAAGTGTTAGCAAATTAAGTTAAATTCAAATTACTTATTAGCCTCAAGGTCTAGATTGTAATTGTCTGAGTATCCGTTTAATAACGAATACTACATAATAATAATAATAAAAAACAAATAAAAACAATGGCAGCAATGGAAAAAATCATAACCCAGTTTTTATTGATTTTCCTGCAACAGTTGAAAAAAAAAATGGGTATTTAGAGTATCACAGTCGCTCACATGAATGTATTGTTTTGTCAAAACTATATTTAGGTACTAAATAGTAAATATTCCGATATCTGTAATAGTATTGATATCATTGATTTATTTGATAGATTTAATTTACTTAACCAAGCGACCGTATTGCCATGCAATCCAAACCAAATGTGTATATTTATTTCAGCTCGAATACTGAGTGATTCGAAATTCAATTGTAACATTTTCGAAACTCAGCTGAAAAGTCTAAATCGCAAGCAGTCAGCATAAATTGACGGTGCAATCAAGACGTAAAATTTCAATATTTCAACGCGTTTTACGAGTTATTTCAAATATCGTGCAAGTAACCGTTCACGGCGGGCAGCTGGCGTTTGACCGACGATTGAAATTCTGCACCGAATTGAGTCCACAGCTCAATTTGACTTGTGATTTGTGTTCGGAGCTAGAAAATAATATTTTTTGGAACATAGTTTACAGACTGTTAAGTTGATATGACCAGACTCAAAACTAAGCATAACTTATAATATTAACGTTTTAGAATGTGAACACTTTGATAGTTTTCTACAAAACTCAGAACCATAGAAATACGCTTGGATATTTCAAAAGAGCCTTGTTATCGTACCGTTGCAGAAGCTGGCGGGATTACTTCCACGAAGTTTTAGATTCGATTGTTAGGTTGATCAGATTTAATGAGTTTTTTAATGGGAAACTTTTCAATAGCGATAAAGAGTATGCATAGCTCCAACGTCATAAAATCCACAAGTGCGATATATTTCCACAAATTGTTTCGGCATTCGCAGCTTACAACAGATCCATTGCAAATCTTTTTCGTATATCCTATTGGCTGGATCGTCGACGTGGTCGAGTGACGTTTATTCCAACGTTGGCACATCATTTACACTCGAACGCTCAGCTCCACCGCTGGCCGTCGAAACGTCATTCCCCGAATAAGGACGTCGCTGACGACATATTGCTGAGCTTACTTGAATTTGAAATTCGAACGGGGCGGTTGACGTGAGATTTGATCGAGTCCTGTGGGATAATTGGTTCAGGAGTGGCTTGAGGAAGGCCTTAATCAGGGTGCTCAAGACGACGTGTGAGACTTGATCCTTGGTATGCTTATGTAGATTTAGCTTTGGCATGTATGATAAGACATCTTATGACATACATATTATTATTTTTAGCTCGAAAACAAAAACGAGAGGTAATAATAGTGATCTTACGTGTCCTCTAAAATTGTAACCTCTTTGTTAGTAATTTCTAATTTTGATGAGTCTTAGTTTTCTACTGTACTAATTGCATATTCACATTATTTTTATATTGATGTTTTGTAAGTTTTAATGGCTGATTTAATGGTCTATGCAGAATAAATGATTTTGAATTTAAAAAATTTTTTCATAAAGTTCTCGGGCTACAAAAGTCTTTCTCAAGGGAGTGTAGTTGGGTTGTGGTGTTATTTTTTTAAGACTAAGCCAGTTTGAAAGTTCCTTCAGGTTATCCAAGAAACGGTACGAATAACTTTGAAACTCGTTGTAAAACATAACAACCTGTTAACTCCCAAAAAACTATTACCAGAGTATTGAGTTCGATCATTCCCATGATGCGTTCATCCATAACTTTCAGCTTTCAAGGGACCGGTAAAACAATGAGAGTTCTATAGTTCGTGACTCTTGTACAAACTTATCGACAAACTTTTAATATACCTTACTCCGTTGAAACAAGAGTGAATTTCGCTTGTATAGCTATTGCGTAAGTTTGTCAGAATTAATAAGAGATTAGCCTTGGGTTTGCGTTAGCTATGAAGGTTGCTATAATATTGGTAAGTTACTAAGTGGTTTTGGGCGTTAAAAGACATCATCAAGGGGCGATCAGACCTCTGCAGATGTTTTAAGTACTTATAATATTATTGGGTATCCATTTTTGTTTCAACTAAGGATGATACTAAAATTTTATTAGATGTACATTTTTATTTCATGAGTGTGGTATTGAAGTAATCCACTTAGATCAATGAACTGGTTTGGAACCTTTAAAAATCATTTCAATTGAGATGTCTTTCTCGCGTTATAAATCACCATCCCCTTGGCTTCATGGAAGGAACAAATACAAACTATGTAACTACGTAATGCTTTTCAGCTATACATTTCTTAAGAGTGGAAACTTAATTTATCGTTCCTTCTATCGTCATCATCATTATCACATGAAACCCTATTGACTACAGTTGCTGACTGAAGTTATTAGGTATGTGCATTTATAAATGGATGATTATTAGTATATATATATATATATATATATATATATATATATATATATATATAATAGATCTGCGGTAGCCTTTTTTTTTTTTCGTGCGGAAATCCCCTCGGATACCCCCCCTGCCGGAGCTGGAAGGGGAGGTTATGTCGGACTCGAACCGACTAAAACCGCACGCCGACTGTGGGCCTTGGTGCTAGGCCGGAGGTGAGGTTGTCATAGACATATCCCTCGCACCCCGGCTGACCCAGGCACCCCGGCTGACCCAAGCCTAGTGGTATGGGTAATGGACTGCTGAGACGAGGTCTCGGGTTCGATCCCAGGTTTACCATGGCACACACCAATGACTTTTCGATGCTTTTCGAAGTTATGTGTGTATTTATCGCAGGTTTATAAGTGCCCGGTTAATGGCAATAGGCTCGCCACCTATTACATTGGGACCTAAACATAAACTGGCGAAATGTGGGTGCTAGCACCTCTGCCTACCCCTTCGGGGAATACAGGCGTGAGTTTATGTTATGTTATGTTTATGTTATGTTATGTGATTATTAGTTTCCTTCTTCATCTTAGTATTAATCCCAGTCGCAACCGAAGCTCTCAGCTTGGAGTTTGGGGTCAATTTTACCAATCTAATCGTGGGTTTAGTTAAACTTCGATATTTTCTATGAAGCGACTACGGATGGTAGACCTTTACAACCCAAAGGCGATATCGAAGCATTGCAGCTAGACCAGTTGTTGGACTTTCGAGGGTTCCAACTACTCTTAGCGACTGCCATAGATGCTCGTATGGCAACCGGGACCGACGGCTTAACGTGCTCTCCGAGGCACGACCAGACCAATACAAATACCCATATTCATGCATACAAATATTTGCACTGAGCGAGGATCGAACCCACCCTGCCGCGTTCACTACCTCTACGCCACGGAGGCTGTTAATGGCTGTGAAGTTTATTAGTGTTTCATGCAAAAACACATTATAGTCATATTTCTGAGGTAATGAACACGGGACCCGTATTCCACGTGAAAGTATAAATTCTATAATAATGTCTTAGTTTTATAATTTGGCCTTGTTTTCCAAACCGTAAATTTTTTATATTCCACAGAAAATAACAATAAAAAATATCATTTAGTTTGACGAGATGTTTCCTAAGTAAAAATTTAGTCCGCAAACTTATGGACGTCTCAGAGAATTTAATACATTTTCTCATTACATTTTTGAGAGCATTCTCTCCTAATTCTGCGGTGGACTCATTACAGGGAAATGATTGAAGTATAAGTTGAGTAGATAATACATTCGGAGTACCCAATTTGTGAAATTACAAGGTCATTTTCATTTTGTCTTCCATTACACGGAGGGCGAACGTTGTAAGAGATCCAGTTTTTCCGCAAACTCTAATAAACTGCTAAGATTTCTGAGTTTTGGGATAGAATTATTTTTCAGATTTTTTTCGTCTTTTTGTCTGGCAACAAGGAAATGTTCGTCACAGAGATATTGTAGATTAGATTTTTGTTCATCAGGGTTTGATTAATACTTATGGTTTTGTTGTTAAAGCAGCGGTAGTGAGCTGCAATACGTGAGGTTTTCAATTCAATTCTTGGTTTTGTATTTAGTAGGTATTCTAATCTCATGATACTATTAAGTAATCTTGTAAACTGCCTGTTATTATTCGTTCCTGAGCTATATAAAAAGCTTTTACCTATACTAAGTTAAATCAAGAATATTTTATGAGTAGGCCATTAAATATTTATAGTTAATGAATGTGAAGCTCCGTAAGTATTATATCGAATTACAAAGTTCATTGTGTTTTAATGGCGTCCTGAAATAAGGTAATATAGTACAGTCAGTGTCATAAATATCTTGACAATCAAGTTCCAAAATAATCTTGAAACTCTCGTATTAAGAGAAAATCAAACTGTTTTATTGATTTATATTGTACTGGTGGTCGATATTCGATATTCGAATGATGTAAAAAAAAATTAAGTATAAAGTACATTATTAAAGTTTTCAAAGTAGGTATATCTTGAAATTTCAAAATGAACGGTATTTCCACGGGTATTATTTTCCAGACAAATAATTTATCAAATATTTTTCTCAAGTTGACCACAGACTAACGCAATTTTCGTAAAAAGAGATACAAACACACCTATTAATTTATCAATTTATACTCAGAACAGAAAAAAAATCTATTTATATAACAAGTTAAAACCTCCTTGCATTATTTTGTATTTTTTATGCGTCTGTAATGATTACCTAAGCCTAAAAAAAAACTGTATGAACACATAAATGACATGCGTATGTGTGAAAAATGGATTTAGTGTGCGTAACGTTTATTTTTACAAAAATAAGGTATTATAATGCAATATTATAAAAATATATTAGACTTATGCACTTCTCTTCGGTATAAACTATCAACATGCCAAATATCACCCTCCTAATTGCCCGCAATTTTCATAAAAAGGGATCCAAAATTTTCCCTTCACGTATTAATACATAAATTATTGTCCAAACTGGTGTATATCAAATATCAGAACAATTGATCAACTGAAAGGTCTAAAAATGATATTAAGTTCATTTTTAGATTTAGAAAATTACATTCGTTCCCAACCACCCCTTAGTGGTGGCCGTTGGGATCAAAGATATTACTGCATCGCTTCGAGCATTATCCCTCTTCTTGCAGTAATACAAAACAACCAACACATCAAAATAATGTTCCCCCATTACGGAAAAATTCGCACTCCATAATTAAAAAATGAGTTCAAAACCTACTTCTTTCAAACAAGAATAGCACCTTTTGCCGATACTACAAAGGTCAAATTTCAAAGTAAGATATTTTTTATTTTCCATCTCCCTCTCTCCAGTACTCCATAATTTGTATGACGCTCACTCATAATTTGGGTAGATAAAAGACCTTTGAGATTTTTACTGAGACTTGAAAAATATCTTGTGTAGCCTTGATTTGGGGAAAAAAGTAAAATGCAACTTTACCACAGGAAGCTTGCTTTTGAATTTTAATATTCTACTTCCTTTTAGATCTGCAACTGTTTGTATAAAAGTTTGTTACTGTGAGAGAACAGTCAACGTCAAAAATAAATGATGAATATCGATTTCAAAATTCGAAATGTTAATGAAATCTATTACTTAAGTGTCAATCAAAGTTTTAAAACGTTGAAATGATGACTACAAAATAGTTTATAAACTATTCTCATTAAAAATATAAATCGTTCTTGAGTGAAGTCTCAACATCTACTTTTTAAAATAGAGATAGAAACTATACGTTCAAGATGAATAAAAGGCGCAAATGTGGCTTTGTCTGTAATAAAAATTAAACTTTTATTTTTATTTTATTATTTTAAATTTAACTAATAATAATAAGTAAATAAAATAAATTTTTCACAACATTCTACAGAACGCTATCTAGACCCATGGTAAGCTTAGCTAGCTTGTGTTATGGAATCTAGAATGCGGATAAACATACTTAGATACTTTTTTTGTATATATATTATATTATACATAGAAACGCCCAAACCGATGCAGATAGCCATATTCATGAATACAAATATTTGCACTGAGCGGGGATCGAACCCGCGCCTGCGTGGCAGTCGCGTTCACTACCGCCACGCCACAGAGGCTGTCAAGTACTATTATTGAATGAAATTTTATGTATGTCACTGGAATAGAAGTATATCGTCAGGAAAAGCACACTAAACTTCTATGCTTTTATGAACTTACTAGCTTTTCCCGCGGCTCTGCCCGCGTGGATGTCGGTTATCGCAACCAAATATAGACTATGTCCTTACTCCTGGTCTAATCTAACCCTATACCAAATTCCATCAAAATCGGTTCAGTGGTTTAGGCGTGAAAGCGTAACATACAGACAGACAGACAGACAGAGTTAATTTCACATTTGTAATATTAGTATGGACTAGCTTTACCAAAACCCCTATACCAAATTTCATCAAAATCGATTGAGTGGTTAAGGCGTGAAAGCGTAACATACAGACAGACAGACAGATAGACAAACAGAGTTACTTTCGCATTTGTAATATTAGTATGGATATTAGATTCCAGACGTAATTGATCACTGTGAATCACACATACCTTCAGTACATATAAACTACTTGTTTCATAACAAGTATGAAGACGTTTCAATACGTCGACGCCATATTATAAAATATACTCATCATTATTTTGTCACACTGCAACACACGATTTATAAAATACACTTTTAAAGGGGATTTTCTTTGCCTCGAGACCAACCACCCTCGCTTTAGTTAAAAAAAGCACTCGGAAATACAAAACGCATACAAAATGAGAGGATATTGCAGCTTTCCCTGCCATCTTTTTAAATATGCAAATTTAAATACGATTAAGGGGAAAGAGACGGGAACATGTTTCAAAATCTTTGGACTGTGCTGAGGGAGAGAGGGATAGATGGATATCCTGTGGTCTGACTACATTTAAAAATGGTTAGTCTAGATGAATAATTTAATTAACCTTTGAGTTTTTAGCGATTAAATTTCACAGGCAAACGTAATGGAATTAAGTTGATATGGTGGAGAAATTGTTTAGACATACGATACACGTGAAACCGTAGACTTCAAAACCGATAAAACAGAAAAATGTTTTAACTAGCTGTCGCCCGGTCCGCTTGCATGGATGTTGGTTATTGCAATCAAATTACAAGCTCTATTATTATTATTATTGCATCTCTGAACCAAAATTTATTCACGTACAGAGATGCAGTTCAGTGATTTTGGGGTAAATTATGGCCTACATTTTATCTTGTAATCACACAACCAGAATTGTACCGGGTATTTTTTTAAAGACTACCTACTGGTTACAGAAATTATTAGTATAACCGTTAACCCCTCTAGCTGTGACATACTATAATATTATGACTATGGCGTTTTATTTGTGTATTTTAATGTAATTGTCTTTCTTAGTTCTGATTTTGTTTCAGTTTTATTTTGTATAGCTAATGTAAAGCTTAAAATAGAGCCTCAGTTAATATTTGCATGCCGTTGAATGGTAGATGTGCTGAACTGTAATATTTTTATGTCCTTCACATCATGTTTGACTACATTTCTGCAAACAAATGAAAGATGAATTATTAGTATGAATTAACTAAGCTAAATTGCATGTGTTATTATATTACTAGGTTCACGTTGGTAGTGATATGGTCAGGAGTTGAAACCGAGATCTCTCTACCGACTACCGACTAATACCACAGGATCAACAAGTATAAAACAATTATTAGAAAAACTCACAGGTGTCTCGAAAAATCAAAATATCTCGGACCGTAATATAATTTGTCAAGTGCAAACGCAATAAGGGGGCCCTCGTCATACGCGACAAAATTAAATATTTCATGGAGACAAAGAGCTTGGAAGGAAGCGAAGACAACCGCGTTGTGGTAATAAATATTTTAATAAAAATATTGTTTGCAACTTTGAAACGGAAGGGAAATATCAGTCAGAATACAAGAATACTTTAATGAAGGGGCTATTCTATGGAAAAACCACTTCACACACTGATGAAGGTCCTTCCTAATATGCTATGGAGATTATGCAGATGTTCTAGGGCTGTTTTATGGACAAACCACTTCATACACTGGTAGAATTTCCTAGTGTAGATGACTTGGTGACTTGACCCTCACGCTGTCTGATGCTGGCCATGCTCAGCTGTGAGATCGTCATACGTGGAATATCACTGCCTTGTTATCCAAAGCAAGGTGAACGTCAAAGAGCTGGTAGAAAAGGTACCACAACAAACATTTTTATTTACTATCGTTTGGAAAGATGTGAGGATACATCTCAACCATTTCTAAAAGTATGTAATTTCATGTAGAAATGTAAAAAATTACACTCCATTTAACAGCAGTCATGTAAAAATATGTAACTTTTACTAAAGTAGATACGTCATTAGACAAAACTCACAGGAGATTGTGTTGAAAAAAAAACGCAAAAAAATAGCACATCCACATACTTTTTAACTCGAAAACCGGCACAGTATCGCTACCCCAGGGGAAATCAGGGATCACGGCGCACTGGGCGTTAAGCCTCATGATGGGTGTGTCTGAGCACTGGCTCGCGATGTTTCTGGATTTTCACTTGCTCCAGAATTCTTTGTTATTATGTGATAGCTGGATAAATGCATCTGTGGAAGAGATGGCTGTTCTGTTGTGAAGGAAATGGGATAATATTTGTCAACACGTTCAGCTGCGTCGTCAGTTCGGGTGTCTTTGTGAATAGCTTGAAACGCAGAACTATTGGATTAACAAAACAATTGCTAGAATTTTTCATGTTCCAAACCATTTATCGACTCGATTGGGGTCGGCTTCCTTGGGTCAGCAGGGGTGCTTGGGTCAGCTGGGGTGCGAGGAATATGTGGAAGACAACTTCACCTCCGGGCTAGTACCCCGACCCCAGTCGGCGTGAGGTTTTAGTCGGTTCGAGTCCGATATAACCCCCTCTTTCGGCTGCGGCGGGGGATGTATCCGAGGGGATCCAAGTCGGGTCCAGTATTTGCTGTTGGGTTTTGACTCCAACTACCCGTAACGACTACCCTAGATTGTCGGCATTCAAGACAGATTTCTTGACATGCTCTCTGGCAACAACTCCTATTACCTATCCTAAGAACGAACTGGCCACTTTGGGATTTTTTTCTTAACAAGATAGAATCTTTTCGTTAAAAGACTGTATAACAATAATATTGTTCAGTTTTGTCTTATTACTGATTTACTATCTTAGCAGTTAGGATGTTTTTGAAACGACTGCCGGGTAATGTTTTTCGGCACTATGTATGTATGTATGTTCATTTATATGGCACGGCCTACAGCCTGAACGGCTTGACGGATTTGGACATGTGAGGTGTCATTTGATTCGTCGTGATTGTGTGAGAGCTCTATTATAAATAAAACAAATGATTAAAAAATAAAAACCCGACTGACACTGAAAAGATCGAAATAAGTTTGATAGCAGGCGGTACCTATTAATTTTCTTTCGGTTTATGTTTGGCCAATGGGTACCACCTGCTATCAAACTTATTTCGATCTTTTCAGTGGCAGTTGGGTTTTTATTTTTTAATCATTTGTTTTATTTATAACAGAGCATACACTTCCTAAACGTAATAAGAGCCTTCCCATGGCAGCATAGTTACCATCGAAATAAATACACCCCATCTCTTCCCGTGTGCATTGTTTAAATGATAGGGCTAGTTTCCAACTGATAGTAAATATACAAACATGAAAAAGCACAAGGCACGCCCTATCAGCTACATGGGCTAGAAAAACTTTTAGAGTAAAATATGTATATTTACTGCCTACCCCTTCTACAATATAAATGCGTAATGTAATGTAGAACACCACAATAGTATTTCCCGTTTCGTAACTTTGTACCATAAAATTTTATTAGTTCCTTTCAACCCCAGTTTACCCTTTTGTATGTGTAATGTTATATTAAAACCTGTTCTCCATTATAATGTGTTTAGTCGAATTAAAACTAGTTTAAACTGAATATCTATAATATATTTGTTAAAACTAGGGTTTACTGTTGGTGTTAAACTTTGAGATAGGTAATTTGCTAATTACTAAATTGGAATTAAAAATATAATACGAGTATGTATGTCGGAGAGCATTAATTATCTCAGTGATACGAATGCCAAGTATTAGTTCTTTGAATTCAGTGATTTTATATGTGACAACATTGGTCCTTGAGTGTGATTAGCCGTCAGTTGACAGATAAATGACATTTCGTTGGCGGTCGGTGCCGACAGGGGCTCAGTTTATTACGGGACACGGTGCGAAGTGGTCGGTCATCAGGAGTATAATAATGCAAAATTAAAGCTTGATTTTTAAAACTTAAGGATTACCTTAATAACTTAAGGTAATCCTTAAGTTTTAAAAATCAGGTTTTAACCTAGCAACTAGCGTTTACACTTCGGAGCCCAGGGCACGGAAAAAATCGGCGTCCGCTCTCTTTTTTCTTCTGTTTTGTGTCAGTGGCAACAGTTTCAATATTTATATGCACCAAGCCCAAAACTCGGCGACTATGACCGCACTTTCCGTCCCATCATTTAGGTCGTCAATTGTGCAGGTGTAATGGTGAAACGGTACCACAGGAGTTAGTGGATCAATTGCAGAGGTACACCGCAGTACCCGGTTTACCCTACAGCAGCCGACCTAATACGTTTTTTTTATATCACTTGGGTGGCAGACAAGCACACGGCCCACCTTATGGAAAGTGGTTACCACGGCCTATGGACGGATGCAACACCAAAGGCGTTACAATCGTGCTGCCTACCCTGAAGAAACCTTCTAATGCCCTTCTTGAATAACCCTATATTGTAGTCGCTTGAGAAAACCATAGCAGGGAGTTAATTCCACAGATTGAGCGTGCGTGTGATGAAGTTCCTCTCATACTGCACGGTGCGCATCATTTTCGGTTGCTGCCTATGGCGAGCGGTGCGATTATAGAATGTGGTATTATGTCAAACAATACATCTGAGCACAAACCATTGTATAGGCGGTAGAAAACACAGCAAGGCAAAGTCCCTCCTGAGGCTGAGAGGTTCCACATCGTCTGTGAGTATGGGGCTGTCGATGAGCTTCAACGCATGTCTTTGCACCGAGTTGAAAGGGCGAAGGTGGCATGCGGGCGCTCCGGCCAAAAGTTGACAGCAGTGCACTCCATGTTGGGCTGAACCAGCGCCTTAAAAAGAAGGAGTCGCTGCCCCGCACCTTATTAAGCTCTCCGAGTTTCTTTGATGCCAGCTTAACCTTGTTTTCTAAATGTCTGCGGTACTGGACCTCACTTGAAATCCCGATACCTAAGAAAAACTTGGTAAACCGTGTGTCTTGAACTGGATTAAGTTTGGTCGACCCCAATCGCATACTACCGAGAGAGTAGTCTCGATTTCTAACACAAGTTGTTCAAGACTCTCCTCCACCTCGGACTTAAAGGATTTCCAGGTGGTCCATTTCAGTTCATGCCCGGGTGGTAGGATACTCGCGAGAGAGTAGTCTCGATTTCTGACACAAGTTGTTGGCAACTCTCCTCCACCTCGGAATTAAAGGATTTCCAGGTGTTCCATGTCGTTTCATGCCCGGGTGGTAGGCACTCCAATGTTGATGGGTACGGCTCAAATAAACTGAAATGATAGCTTTCTAGTTTACAACTAGAATTTAGTTTTCGCTGAAAAACGTCAAAAATTATCAAAACTAGTCATACAAAATAACAAGTTTTATGTCAACAAAACGCGATTCAACTAAAAATGGATGTCTACAGTGACATTATACGTGTAAGTGTACGTAGGAAGGGGACATAATTTTCCCTAAAAGCATCTCCATGTCGCCTACCATATACCCCCTCTTCATTTATTCATATTTCATAATGAACATTTACCATTACGTGTAACTGAAGCCCTATTACTCTAAAGTGACGTGTTCTGACACCATGATGGCTCATTAATAATGAGTATTATTATCGAATTTCATCTTAACTTCCATTAAAGATATAAGATGTGAGTAATCTACGGTTTTGGTTCATCATACTTGCGTTAATCGTGGTCGCAAATGAATCTTTCACTTCGAAGACTGCGGTTCCGTTAAATATGACGTAAAATATGATTATTAATCTCAGTCAGTAAAAGGACAAGTGCAACTGTCACTGATACAAATACCCGCTGCAATAGTGATGTTCGACAATCAATAGACTTAAAGTAAAGCCAATGAGACGAGAGAAAAAAGGTAAACAAAGCGACCATTACTGAGTTACGTTACGATAATATATTCTCTTTGTCCTTGTCCCATATGTCACACGTACGCAACAATGGCTGAGCGACAGCTGTCGTCGCGTGTTTCGTAGTACAGGAAAGCTGTCAGCACAGCGATTCTAAACTGTCAGATCCGCCATCCTTTGAGCAATTTAATTCCTGTCTGGAATGCGCTTGTAGTGATAAGTGTTTGGAACCGCTGAAACTTTGTTCACCTTTTTCTCTCTCGCTTCGTTGGCTTTAATTTAGACATTTTAGTCATTCTTTATTTTATTACCAAATCATTATTTATCTGAGACAAAAAACCTGCAACACTGGAAATGTCATTTCACTGACTGAAATTAATGATCATAGTTTAGCTCGGTTTTAGCTAAATTAGAAGCCGTCTAACCTCATAGCCAGAGTTGTAGTTAGTGACCATCCAGTGACAGAGTTGTTCACAGTCTTACTATTATAGATATCTCGATATTTATTATGTATCGTTTCGAGTTTCTGATATTTCGGTGCTGTTGTAAGCACCATGATCATGTCAGTGACAATGATTGTTTAAATACCTATATCGTTCATAGTCGTCAACGTATGTCATTATCGTCAAATATATTATGTCTATCCCATACATTCATCATTCTGTTCTATTGATGTGCCTGAATTTTTTTTATTGAAATTATTATTCCGACATTTCTTTATATTTTATTTGTAATTGCTAATACGTTCTTACCAAATTAACTATTTGGATTCTGCATGTACCTATACACATTTAATCCATTTCATAAATTGTGATTTATTTCCATAATTTGTATGCCTTTGGTGGAACAAAGCTTTTACTTACTTTATTTTTATAACATCATTCTATTCTGCTTCACAAAATAAATAAATTTGAATTTCTATTCTTGCCACTTGTCTACGGAACAAGTCCAAGATGTATGGTGTTTTTAATAGAACTATTTCCAATTCATACCTGTGTATATTTTATGTAGTATGGTTTTGTTCACAATACTTACAGTGTTTGGCATAGAAACTCAATCCCAATATTCAAAGATCTTGACAAAATTGTCATGTCCACGCGGACAGGGTCACGCGATGATCTGACTTCTAATGTCTTTGTATTAACATTTATAGGGTTTCCACGATTTATATGTGCCATGGATGTCTTCTATTCATCCATTTGTTTTATATTTTAATGAGTAATAGCAGTCAATCTCATCCCACTAATATTAAAAACTAACTGTTACCTGTATAGCTCCAACAGTGTCAAATTTTAATTCTGTTGACGTAGCCAATGAAGTGGCCAGTTTGTACACGAATGGTAGATTGAATTGATATCGATACTTTTCCCGCCATGATGCAGTGGGTGTACGGGTAAACAGAAATTTCCCTTGCACTGACCAGTGGGAGAAGTTGTTGGGGGAACGGGTCGTGGTGGCCATTATTTCGGCCTTTAATCTATCAACAGGCATCTGGAAGTCTGAAAATGACTGCCGTCTGAACTCACAACTCAGAGAGGAAGGCATGCACCAAGGAGGTGGAGCCAATCTACCAAGTTTTGGTCAGATTCGTTCAGCCGGAATTGATCGATGCAGGTTCCAGTTGTTCTAGTGCAGGCTTCCTCTTTAAATAGGGAAGGTCCAATGGCAATCGCTGCCGTAAAAGCCGTTTAAGTCATACCAAAAACGGGAAATGAAGTTAGCGAAACGGCTCCAAGCTGAAAGTGCGCCTCCTTGTACCCTAGATGCTAGATGGTGATATGGTCCCTACAACTCGAACGGGGCCACCTCGAAAGAGATGGTCCTGGGTCTGCCGGGGTACGAGAGATATGCTTTCGACAATGTCACCTCCAACAACCAAAGACCCAAGACGGCGTGCGTTGTAGTCGGTTCAAGTGCGACATAACCACTTCCACCGGCTCCGTGGGGGTGGTATCCGTGGGGATTTTTCGCACGATAAAAAAAAGCTGAAAGCCTCGAATGCAACCAGAAACAACACTAATCCAATGATAAAAATAAAGTACATGCATAGTCATAACCTGTCTTTTTTAGCTTGGCCGCAGTCCGATAAAAAGAGACTCCGATATCTGCACAATTCGATAGCGAATTTCATTTGGCAGTTTTATCCAGAGAGCAGTAACATACCTGCCGCTGATTATTACGAGTTGGAATCTTTTATGCAAAGTGAAACATTTTATACGAAAATACCATATTCTGTATTCGAAATATTTTATTGGATTTCTTTGTCTGGATAAATTTGATTCGGTTATGGAACTTTTTGTAAAATGGAAATAGATTTGAGATTGGCATTAGTTTTTATAATGTGTGTGAGAATAAGAATTGTATCATTTATTTTAATTGTTTAATTTAATTGTAGCATTTGTGAATATGTGCTAAGCTGTTATAATATTACTTTTTTAATGCATACACACTACATAGTTACCTTGATGTGTTGGCCCCTAAGCTATATCATTCCGGACTTGCTTGCCGATACTATATGCGATGCTTTAGGATGTCGCGATGCTGCACTGGCTGTCGTTGGGTGTGGACCTGGGATGGGGGAGGTGGTGTATTTAGCTGAATGTGTAATATGTGAAACCATATAATTTACCTGCCTAAGGTTTACCTACCTGCCTATTTATTTATTTTTATATACCCACACATGAATGTCAAGGTGCATGGTAGTGCCTTGTGTAGTGATATTGCAAATGCTAAGAATTTAAGTCTATTACAGTTGTTATATTTGAGAAATTCCTTACCTTTTATCGTTGTTACTGCAAATCATCAATGTGGCGATATTGCCAGGCGACGTCAGGCGGCACATAAGGGTTTACACTGAAAAACAGTTCTGTGGTGGTTAATACCCACCTCAGTATATACTGAGTGTCTGGCCCTATTGCGGAGGTAGCGTACATGTTTTGTAGCTTGAAATCCTAAAATTAGCTCAATGTTACACGTGGCAAGTGAGTTGTGTTATGTTATGTATGCCTTTCTTTCGGCAATATACTTTATTGTGACTTTTGGCTTTGTGCCACGTAAAACATGACACGTTGACAGACAAGACAATGTCATTAATGTCACACGTGTATCACCGCGTGTAACTGCCCAGGCGGCGACCATAGATTAGAAAAAAAAAAATCTTTTCCGCATCACAACGAACCGTTCTCAGAGTTCGGTTCGGACATTGTCAAATATGCATTCGCCGCTTGAGTAGCTGCGTGACCTGCGGTTTCACTCACTTGTTTGAGCGTTGTTTTCTTTGTTTTTGTTATTATTTATTGTTTGGATTTCTTTATATTTAGATATGTGCATGTGTTTTAATCCGCAATAAGAACCAATTTTCTTTCTTTTTTCTTTCTTTCTTTCTATTTGGTTTTTCTAAAAGGTCAATTTATATAAGTAAGGAAACCTGCCCTTCCTAAAAAAATGTTATTTACCAAAGCTGATCATTTATAGATCATGGCTTTGCCAAGGAAGACATTGTGAAAAATCCTGGCCTGATAGTAAAGGAAAATAAAAACCGTCTTTGAAGCGGATTAGATATCATCTCAATAAACGTTACCTAGACTCAAAGTAGGCATAGGTAGGTAGTTGTTGCAATATGGGTTCCAGAACGGGTGGTCCATTTGCTAAACTAGTATTTAATATTTACTTTGTGTTGAAGTTTTGTAAGTTTCGATTTAATGGTCTATGCAGAATAAACTATTTTTGAATTCTGAATGTGAAATAACTTACATTACTCTAAGTAACTCATCTTACTCTGAGTTAAATCTTCTTTTTAAACAGACATATTTACGGCTTGAAATATTTGCTTTGAGCAGGAATCGAACACGTGAATGCCGATATAGCACTAACACGCTTTACCACTACGTCCTAGAATTTCGCATAGTCTCAGAGAGTCACCCACAAGATACACACGAAGTAATTTAACAGTAAGTCTCAAGTATTTCCAGCGTAATTACAGCTCACCTCACCTTGGGAGATTAGGTCTAGGACACACAACTATGTTAGAAATGTAATAGTTATGTTGCACTTTCGTCACAGGTGTCGACCTGGTACCGTTGGGTAAAGGGTTAAATATTTCGAAGATTGGGTTGAAATATTTTTTTAAATATCGAGTACAAAATCGAATTCAAAAAATTTTAACTGAAAAATGGTGGGCTTTTCAAGTGATAGCATCAACTTAAATAATAATCTCCCAATAGCGCACATTGGGAGAGGCCCATGTCCAACAGTGGACTGCGGTGGGCTAATTGAATGATTGAAATAAAAAAATGCACAGCTCAGGAAATATTATTTCAGACTTAATTTTAGATAAACCTACATCAAGAAAAAAATCGTTGCTTTTCTTCATTAAATCGCCATTCCGGTTGCTATGTCTGAAAGCCTTTGAGCCCGGAGACTTCTCTTCTACTCCTCCATTTTATGGCTTTGGTAATTTTGACTTTTACTATCAATCAATCAATCTATTGGCCAACTGCAGCAGTCCACTGCTGGTCATAAATAAGCCTTGACTTTTACTAGTTATCGGGCCCCTCGACCCGGGGCCCCCTTAGAACCTCGTAGATACGTGAATCAGCAGATATCCTGGTTTGTAGCAGAGGTAACTTGAACCTCGAAGATATTAGTAGGGCCCCATATACTTACCATGATTGAACTTCTGCATCTGATCATGCATCGTGTATACTACGCCTATTAAAATGGATAACAATCCTCCAATAATCAATACAAGGTATTCTGTTCTGAAGTATGTCTATTTGAAAATTTAAGGAACCCTGAATCGTCACTTTGTTAAAAGAAATTGTAAAGTTTCCAACCATAGGATATTCGCTAAATTCCGTCTTCTAGGAGCCATTACCACTAGTTTAGGTGTTTGCAGAGCCATGATTTGCCCAGCGAGCGTGCTAGACTGGGCAAGCGCTTAAGTAACAGTATACTTGATAAATGTAAGTTGAATGAAACATATATTAATTGTGAATTTTAGTGAAGACTGGGAATCGGGAGACGTCAATTTGACTTCACCTCACCTGTTGGTAAGCTCAGGCAAATTCTCAGGAAAGACAGAAGAGGGTGTGTATGTAATTTACCTCTGAATACCCCATCAACCTTACCTAATATACAAGCAAGTACATAATAAAAGGTATATAAGATACCACAGAGAAAAGAACGAACGCTAAATTATCACTGTGACTGATGTAGGATATAGCCTTTAATGATATTATTAGGCACAGTCAACGTCTTAAATATCATGACGATGAAGTCTTAAATGATCTTTATACTCTCAGATTAAGAGAAAATCAAGCTTTTTATTGATTTATATGGTATTATTGTTCAAACTGAAGGTATGTTCCAAATATCAGAACAATTGGGCAACTGGAAAGGGGTATAAAAACTAAATTAAGATCATTTAAAGCACTTTGTTCGTCAATATCTTTCTGATGCAGACACTAAGAACTCACATCGATATTTTTTCCTTTGGATTTAAGTTGAACTAAAGTGTCACGTCTTCGAATCTGATTTTGGCATAAATGTGTTATTTGGAACTCGATGCGCCAAAGCGATGTTTTATTTTAGACCTAAACGCAATGGAATAATTCTCACTAGTTCATACTCGCCTTCGATAATAAAGCTAAGTAATAAAACACCCTCACTGCGGAGCTTTTTATACAACTACAATAAACATAAAAGCTTAGTTGAACTCTTTATATCATGCAAATAAATTTCTCCCAGATCTCTTGATCAAATTATTGTGCAAAACAATTCCACATTATGGAACTAATGGTGTAGTGCTTATACACTCTTTTGCAAAATAAACGGGCACCTAAGGAAATTTACGTTCTAAGGTCGATTTTAGTTAATTAAATGAAATTTATTTCTTTGACCTAGTCTGTATACTTATAATCGTGTAAATTAATGCGCGTGAAGTGAATTCGAGCAATTAAAAGAAAAACAAACGATGGATTCTTTAAAATCGATGTACACGCCCAAACAATAAGAAGTAGTCGGCAATAAAGACAAGTTTTTTTTTTACTTTTTTTAATTAAATAAAGTTACAAATGTAAAAACCTAATAACGAGTGTGACCTCCTCTTGCCAAAATCACAGCTTGAATCCTTCTGGGCTTCCACGATGTTTTTAATAACGTTTTGAGGAATACGTTCCCACTCTTCTGCAATGACTCTTTTTAGCTCCCTGATGTTTTGTGGAGCAGGTTGCACTGATCTTACCCGTCTCTTTAGAACATCCCACACATGCTCAATTGGATTGAGGTCAGGACTTTGAGCTGGTCAATCTAAACGACGGATCCCAACTTCTTGCATGTACGCTTCCACGTCGCCAGAACGGTGCGGGCGAGCATTATCGTCCATAAAAATGGAATCTTCCCCAAGTGCAGTCAATGTGGGTTGTGCATATGGAATTAGGACTTCCATTATGTACCGGTGTGCATTTAATGTTCCATTTTCTATGAAAACTAACTCCGTACGCTCCGTCGAATTAATTGCTGTCCATAACATAACGGAGCCTCCGCCATAAGGAGTGATTTCTTCGAAACCCACTTCCGCATAGCGTTCCCGTGGTCTTCGCAGCACTCGCCGGCGTCGGTCCTCTCCACACAAAGAGATTCTAGCTTCATCAGAAAACAATACTTTATTCCAGTCCTCCAGAGTCCATGAAGCACAGTTCCGAGCAAACTGAAGTCGAGCAACACGGTGCTCACGGAGTAATTTAGGGCCCCGAGCTGGGCGGTAACTCTTGATATTGGCAACCAAAAGCCTCCTCCTGACCGTCCACATGCTAACTTCTACTCCTCTTACTTCTTCAAGGCTCTTCTTCAGGTCCACACTTGACGCCTTACGATTACGCCACGCCTGACTCACCAAAAAGCGGTCATTTCTTGGTTCTGTGCATCGTTTTCTTCCCGAACCGGGTCTTCTTTTGACCGAACCCTTCAAAACATGCCAATACATCGTCAAATTAACAAAACCTATTTCTTGTGCTTCTTCATTGAAGTAGAGAAAAAAAATCTAAAGTGCCCGTTTTTTTTGCAAAAGAGTTTACTTGGTATTTTAATAAGGCTTACAAGTCGATATCTATATTGGTGATTTCTTTCTATATTGCGCTTTACTGAAGTAAAACCTCGTACAGTCAGCCTGATTTGATATCAGAAGTGATTTTAATTCCTTGATTTTCCCCTTTAACTGATTGTTCTGATATTCGGTACACACCTTTAAATCTATAAAACAGTTTGATATGCTTAGAGCATTTTAGTATACCTTTGTTTTAAGTTCATTCCGGCCTAGCACCACGACCCTCAGTCAGCGTGCGGTTTTACTCGGTTCGAGTCCGATATAACTTCCGTGGTATCTGTGGGGATATCCACACGAAAAAAAAGAAGAAAAGATCATTTTGAAAAGATTAAGTAAGTTGTGCTTGACTGTAGGTACAGTCAACGTCAGATTTTGCTGACACTGACTGTATAGTCAAGCACAACTTATTTAATGTTATTCAAGATTGTATTTGACAACAATACATACATCTTATAAGTTTTCCAAGCGACATATAATAAATCAAAGTTCAATCGAACGAACTTACAGAATAGTTGAAACTGTAAAACTTTCAGCATATTGTTAAAAGTTTTCTAATAAATAAAATTCGTTCATAACTCACCCATCGCGGAAAAGTTGTTTTATAACGAATTTTATTTGATTTTCTTACATTTTAGAAGGAAATTTTCATTTGGAAGGGTCAAAAGTATTTGATTACTTTGTATAATATTGTTGCTGCATATTAATTGGTTCGTATCTTTTTTATTCGTTAATAATAACTGGAAATAACGTGATCATCCCGTTTTATTATTGTATATCATGGAACGCGAGAGTTTAAGTTATTTTTTTATTCGTGTCTAATTTTAATGTTTTGGACTAAAAAGTTCAAATAGGCATAAAACCGAATACATACTAACGGACCTAAGTTGAAACGTTACTAAAAATCAAACAAGAGAGTTATATAAAGGACACGTCAATTTGAGTTCACCTCGCCTGATGTTAAGCTAAAGGCAAAGTCTCGGAAAGAGGGTTACCATCGTAAACATGTACTATGTTAACAGTGGTGGCACTCAGCTTGACGAGCTCGTTATCCCACGTTCGTTATTCCTTTCCATGTTATTCCCATATCGAGTTAATCCCACAATATTGTACGTATTATTGAGAAGCTGGTCCAGGGTGTCTGCCTCATATGGTTCAAACGATACCATTGTGAACCAAACGGTTTGGTATGTAGTAATGAAGAAAATAGAAGTCAGGGGGATCGGAAAACCAAATCAAAAACTTAAACTCCCTAAATTACTGATGGACTTCGAAAAACATCGGAAAAAATGCTCAAGTGAGACTTCAACTCACGACTTTTCCCTTACAGGGGGAATGCTCTTCCATTGATCGACTACCGTAAATATATTCGTACGCTCAATCGTAGTTAATCGTACGCTATCCTATGGTGTGTACCTGTACATGCCTCTAATTGGTGTACATTACAGAACGATACCTTGTATTTCACGATGATAATGATTATATGTACCTATACTGTTAGTACGCTAGTACTATTATCTATTCTCTGCTGTTAGTGTGTCTATTAATAAATGATTAAAAAATAAACAAACCCGACTGCGACTGAAAAGATCGAAATAAGTTTGATAGCAATATTACCTGACATGTCTAAATCCGTCACGCCATTCAGGCTGTAGGCCGTGCCAAATAAATGGACATACATACATACATAGTCTCGAAAAACATTACCCTCCTTCTTCGGCCTACGGGTAAAAAGAAAAGCAATTTATTTGAATAGTTTTATTGAACACATTTTCCTCTTAATCTTTAATCAAGTAGATTCAGCGTAGTATGTAGTATGTCGTATGTAGTATGTATAGTCCATTACAAGATGTCGATCTTTCATTTATACGCCATAATAGTTGATTCTCCGACTTCCTTTCTATCTCAATCACCTTTTTCACGTCATCAGGCAATGTAATAGGAAGACATCTTACCTCCAGTCTAATCTAAGTAATATCGTAAACAAAAGGCCATATATCTCTTATTCACCAATATTTATTCGCCCATGAAACACAACAAGCGAAAAAGTAATAACGTTTAATATCTGGAAATTTAATCGTCATTACGAAATGTAATACATGCCGGTTGCTCCTCCTGTAAGCAATAAATTCTGGCTGAAAAACTACACGAGCGATTCCCTCACGCTCTGTTTAACAAAGATATTTCGACGTGGCCACTAGAATGATAAAATTTAATATCAGAGGACATCACAATGTTACTGGTAATTTTTATTAGAAATATTACATCCCTAATAAATGATATTGGTATTTTATTATTAGCTTTTATTATATTGGTAAGGTATGATTGTGGTTTTATTAGTAACGGTTTTTTTAATGCGTTTCTGATGTTCGTTCCGTTTTAATATTCTTTTTTGTCGAGATATTGGAAGCGAAATTGTTTCCGATTTCTTGCGGGAATAAATTGTCACCAGAAGTGCTTTGTGATGGAAGTGGAAATAATTACACGAAATTTCTACGAGAGGGAAGAGGGATGTAAGAAATATGAAGGTATATTATGATTTTTTTGGTACCGTGACTAAATGAGAATAACGGAATGCTATTGTGTTTTAAGACTGTTGGCTTTTGGGTGAGGTTTCCCAAGTATGTGTTTATTAATAACTAGCTGGTGCCCGTGACTTCGTCTGCGCAGGATTAGCATTTCGAGTAGCTTTCAGTCCAACAACTGATCTAGCTGCAATAATTCGATATCGCCTTTCGGTTGTGGAGGTCATATGGCAGTCGCTTCACAGAAAATATCCGCACTTAGACTGGTAAAGCGGATCCCAGACTCCAAGCTAAAAGCGTCGGATGCGACCGAGATTAACGCTAAAATGAGGAAGAGACGGGTCTTACGGATCCAAAAGGCTGGTTCTCTGACAACCCAATAGTAAGATTAGAATATTATGCAAGTAGTAAGAATTTTCGTTCGTATCTATAGTACTTCTTCAGTTAGGCGGCTCAAAAATGTGAGAAGCATGACGGAATTTTCCCGTCATGCCTAGTTTATATCTTAAGGCAAGAACACAATAGTGTAATACCGCAACGCAAAATTTATAACGCAATTTGGGTGTCACGGTACCGCATCGTACGTGGTAAATGGTGTCATAAGACGAATAGGATAGCTATTTGTGCGTTGGATATGAACAGAATTCATCCTATCATTACTTATTATTAAGGTGCACAGCTACCTTCATGATTAGTGGTTAGTGACGTATGTAAGGGCAGGCAGAAGTACGGAAACATGAAAGTAAGGGGGGAAGGTCTCTGAAAGTTGACCCAATGTAATCTATATTAAATAATTTATAGAATTTTATTGGAAAGTGGTCGTGTCTGTACATTGGAGATATTTAAAAAAAAACTTGTGTTATAACGACACTGAAAACGAAAATATATTTTTTAGTTATTAAAATGGTTACGCATCAAAATACTGCAATGCAAAATCCCAAATTACAAAATCTCGAAGTTAAAGATTCCGGAAATGGATGGTCGAAAGAGATGGTCCTGGGTCTGCCGGGGTGCGAGAGATATGCTTTTGGCAATCTCACCTCCGGCAACCAAGGACCCAAGACGGCGTGCGTTTTAGTCGGTTCGAGTCCGACATAACCGCCTTCACCGGCTCCGTGGGGGTGGTATCCGTGGGGATTTTTCGCACGATAAAAAAAAGGAGGGTGTGAAAAAAAAACAGCATCTAAAATGGTGACCCGTATCTTCTGAACTGCACTTCAGTTTCTCATCTAGCGGGATACAGTCGTAATAATTATTCAAAATAATGTCGGTAATCCATACTTAATATTATAAATGCGAAAATAACTCTGTCTGTCTGTCTGTCTGTATGTTACGCTTTCACGCTTAAACCACTAAATCGATTTTGATGAAATTTGGTATAGGGGTAGATTAGACCATAAAAAAAAGAAAAAGACATAGGCAATGTTTGGTCGCGATAACCGACATCCACGCGGGCGGAGCCGCGGGCAACAGCTAGTCCTCAATAATAAAACTATTCGCATATAAAATTATACAATTTAATAATTTAAACTTACTAACATGCTCACTGAATACAATTCTGCAACAGAGATTCAAGCGTTTGAATTATGGTGCGGCGTGCAACGGCGTCGACTTTTGCGCATCGCATCCCGCTATTGTGCTTACGCCCTTAGGGGCAGTACTCAGTGTTTCACTGCCTAAAATGTAAATAGGATTCACTGTTGTACTCTGAATGCATGGAATCACTTCGTTTGTATATAAATTTTAAGATGTTATCTTGACTGATGAAAGAGGACATGTCAAGGAAAGGAATAAGTTCGCCGTTCAATGGGATAGTGTGGAAGAGACTGACATATATCATGGCTGTAATGAGAGCCTCAGCACCAATACAAGGTTACGTGCAACCTAGTATACCTGCTGATTAATGAACAAAAAGCTCTGGTATTGGTCAGTCTATATTTCCTACCGGGAACCGGCGTGCGAAGGTGGCACGTCCAAACATTTGATGCCCGCAAATGGGACTGTAGCACATCCGAGGCCACGATGCCCTCGGAAGTCAGGGTCCACCTTCTGGCACTTCCTCTTCCACTTCGCACGATCTTGGGCGGCCATGGTAGTGAGACCATTTGCACGCCACAACAACGTTAAGCCAGGGATTTTTGGGTCTACCCCTTCTTCCTGACTGAATGGGACTCCATTGCCAGGCATTGTAAAATGGATCGTAGGCATTTTATTTGCGATGGCTGTGACAGTCATACAGACTGGCACGGAACCTCATGCGATCCTCACCGTGATCTCACAAATCCATCGTAATATAACTACTGCGAGGGAAACCACTCGGGAAATACAGACTGATCTTAAATTTGCCCACATAAATTTGCTCTTACTTATTTTTTACCCGACTGTGTAAGGACAATGTTATACGCGCTATCTAATATAGTTTTCTATGCTCCCTTCTATAGGCCTAACGGCTGGACGGATTTCGACGAATGAGTTCTCAAATCGGTTCTTCTAAAAAAGTTTGATAGCAGGCGGTACCTATTTGCAGATCATAAACCGAGTAAAAAGAGTACAAAAAAATCGATCTCTTTTTTTAATAACAGTCGTCAATTGTAGTAGTATTTTTTGTAATGATATCTATGTTGATATCGATAAAAGAATTCCTCTACACAAAATTCGCTTCTTACCTTAGACACACACTAGATACATTGTGCGGCAATAACCAGTAATGATCCCAGATCGATCACGACGTCGTCTCCAGGCTCGGGTTAATCAATCAAGCTTTTTGTCAAGCGAGCGGCATTGTTTCCCTGTTTATCTATCATGTGTGGGATATCTCCGTTAAGCTTTGACGTGAGAAACGATTATGCCTGTTTTTCTTGATATAATGTGATGATTTAAGGTTGTGTCGCATGGGGTTACAGATCAAAATACCGAAGCTCATAATACCAACGTACAAATGTTTATCTATCATGTGTGGGATATCTCCGTTAAGCTTTGACGTGAGAAACGATTATGCCTGTTTTTCTTGATATAATGTGATGATTTAAGGTTGTGTCGCATGGGGTTACAGATCAAAATACCGAAGCTCATAATACCAACGTACAAAGGAACGAAAGTCTAAATCCCGAAATTTTGTTTGACCGAAAGTTCAAAATACCGAAAGTAGAAGTACCAAGTTGTTCTTCTTATTTCAAAGTTTATTTATTTTAAATCAGTTGGATGTATAAAATAAAGTATCAGGCATCACATCCCAGGCATTGTGATGCCTGTTACGGAATTATAAACTTTTACAATCCATTGCGTCACTCGCGTGAAATTCTGCACCTATTTCCAGAAGGCATTGGAACTAATTCCAGATATAATAAGGCATATAACTATGTCCAGCTTATTGTGATATTGCAGAACTTAATAAATCCCTATCTCCTTCATCATAGCGTTAATACAAGCTTTTCAGCTTGGAGTCTGGGGTCCGCATTACCAGTTTAACTGCGGATTTGGCTAAACCTCGATATTTTCTGTAAAGCGATTGCCATCTGACCTCCACAACCAAAAGGCGATATCAAAGCATTGCAACTAGACCAGTTGTTGGACGTTTGAGGGCTCCAACTACCCGTAACGACAGGCATAGATGTTCGTATGGCAACCGGGACCGACGCGACGGCTTAGCGTGTTCTCCGAGGCACGATCAGACCAATGCAAATATTCATGCATATAAATATTTACATTGAGCGGGGATCGAACCCGCGCCTCCTGCATAGCGGCCGCGTTCATTACCGCTACGCCACATATGCTGTCGAACTTTAATATGTCCCTGTATTGTTCTATCGTTTGAACGGGATTAAGAAAACAACATCTAGACATCTTCACCAACTGTCATCTTTGTAATATATTAGTGGGATAATTACATGATTCTATATTCAATTTACTGTGAAAAATACACTTAAGGGGCCAGATCGTGAAAATCACCGAAAAGAGTGTTACAATTTTTCATATTTAACCTATTTAGATATGATTGATATCAATGATACTTTGTATATATTACAATGAAAGACCAAAAATTATGGTATGCTTATATTAAACTCTTAAAACCTAATAGTTGTTATATAATAAACGTCAACAAACGCACAAAATTGAGAAAAAATGCAAAAACATGCCTTCGTATTTTTCAGATTTAACCCAATAAATCAACACAAATTGATAAAAAGAAACACTTTTTGAACACTGAAGAAACCAATAAAATATAGTGTGTACGTTTTTTGTACCTTTACAAACAAGGACTTCCTCTTTTAAAGCCCTAAAATCTAGATATGTTTTACGTAAATTCTCCATACAGGCTAAGTGAAATAGGCTCCAGTTTTTGAGTAAATTCATATTGAATATGAGTGATTTTAGCAATGAACCGGTATACATTTGAAAGTCAAAGACTTGTTGACTTGTTGTTGTGTTTCCGTACATATTAGTAATAAAAAAAGTTTCGTTGGCTTATGTTATATTAAAGATACTGATTCATATTTAGCAGCATCACTAGAGTCGCAGGAGTCGCGGGTATCAGTTAGTGCGACCACCAGTAGACCTTGTGCACTGGATTAGAAGCCTTATGTATCGCAATGTCGCAGATACGCAAGAGAGCCGCCTTCGTTGGTACGATCACGTCAATCTGCGTCTGATCGATAAGGAGCGAACGTCCGAGTGCCATCATTGCGACGCGAGCGACGTCACGGGACTGCACACGCTCACCGAGTGGCCGGCAAGGTGGGAGCTCGTGGCGGCCCTGGGAGTGAGAGTTCTCATCCTCGCCACCTCGCTCACGGCGATGGTCCGCTGTGCGGACGCGTGGGTGGCCAGCGTCTCCTTCTGCGTCCTCCTTTTTTTTTCTTTCTAATGGTCGTGAAGGAGACGGCGGAACGGGAGTGGCGGCGTGAGAGAGAGAGACTTACAGATCACACCACCCGCGTACGCAGGCAACTCTGACGGATAGAGCCGCCTGTCACCCCAGCAGAAGCAGGCCACGGCGGCGGCGTGCTAAGAATCGCGCCTCCCCACTCTAGGGCGAGTCCTGGTTTTCCTCCTCCCGAAGAGGGCCAGACCGCAAGGGATGGCCCTGATGGTTAGCCGGGGTGCGAGGGATATGCCAAAGACAACCTCACCTCCGGCCTAGCACCACGACCCTCAGTCGGCGTGCGGTTTTAGTCGGTTCAAGTCCGACATAACCTCCCCACCCGGCTCCAGCCGGGGAGGAAATGTAGGAAGAAGAGCTGCAAGACGGACCCTGAAACTGTGCAATTGGGTTGCTAGGTGCCTGCAGGATCGCCGTATTCGTGTCCTCTCTCCACATCACTCTCTTTCTTCAGCTTTCATTGCTATGCAGATGATAGCACCTTACACGAGAGTTATCACGGAAATCCTGCGGCTACACAGTCTGATATCGATGAAAAAGGGTAGCTTCTTATCACTGAGATTGTCCGGATCGTGGATCACATTTTGCAATGGCGCTCTGAGAACTTGGTGGAGTTCAATGCTAAGAAGACGCAGGCGCAGCAAAGGTAAATGCTGGCGTGCCGCAGGGTTCCGTCTTATCTCCCACTCTCTTTCTTCTGCATATCAATGACATGCTCTGTAACGGAAACATTCACTGCTATGCAGACGACAGCACCTTACACGGGAGTTATTACGCACATCCTGCGGCCAAGCAGTCTGATATCGCGGAAAAAAGGCAGCTTCTAGTCACTGAGCTGGACCGGATCCTGGACCACATTTCTCAATGGGGCGCTAGGAACCTGGTCGAGTTCAATGCCAAGATGACCCAGGCATGTGCGTTTACAGCAAGGGTATCTCCTTTCCTTTCCCTTCCCACTCTTCAGAGCACACCACTGCCACTGCAGGATCACCTCACTATCCTCGGTATGGATGTTCGCTGCAAACTGAATAACAAAAACTATATCGAGAGTATCATCAAATCAGCCTCGCGTAAACTCGGAGTCCTGAACAGAGTGAGACGTTTTTTCACGCCGGAGCAGCGGTGTCTTCTATACAAGACCCAAATTCGTTCCTGCGTGGAATACTGCTCACATCTCTGGGACGGCTCCGCAAAGTACTTATTAGATGCTCTCGACAGGTTGCAGCGACGTGCGGTCCGCATTATTGGGAATCCTGAGGTCACGAACACCCTCGAGCCTTTGCAGATGCGTAGAGATGTTGCGTCTTTGGCAGTTTTCTACCGTCTCTACCATGTTCTGACGAGCTCTTCCAATTAGTCCCACCCTCCCCTTTCCTTCACAGGACGACACGTGCAGGACTAAGATGCCATCCATTTACGGTGCAGAGTATACCTGCTAGAACCAAGCGTTTCAGTGATTCATTCCTCTGCCGCACCACTAAGACCTGGAATTCCCTGCCAGCTCACGTGTTTCCTTCTTCCTACAGTCCCGGGTCCTTTAAGCGGGGCGTGAAAAGGCATCTAATGAGGCCGTCAAGCTGAGTGCCACCACTGTTAACATTGTAAATGTTTACGATGGTGACCCTCTTTCCGAGACTTTGCCTTTAGCTTAACATCAGGCGAGGTGAAGTCAAATTGACGTGTCCTGTATAAAAAAAAAGCTATTTTCTTTTCTTACACCATTCCACTCTTCAGAGCACGCCACTACCACTAAACGACAATCGGATCGGCATCTAGTAAGGTCGTCAAGCTGAGTGCCACCATTGTTAACTAAGTACGTGTTTGTAATGGTGGCCCTTTCTTAACACTTTGCCTTTATCTTACCGTCAGGCGACGAGAAGTCAAATTGTCGTGCTCGGCTCCTATACATTTAGATTAATATGCGCGCTCTATACATAAAATATAAACTAATGTGATCTTCGGTATCTCGTAGTTTGATATTTCGTACAGGTTTGAACGGCGGAATTTTGTACTTCGGGCTTTTAAATATCGTTTCTTTTGTACGTAACTGGCAGGTATGGTCTGTATACGCGGTGGGCATATTAATTTTATGAGTATTTTCAGTATCCTCAGATATCAACAATTAGGTGTAGGTGTGTCCCCAGCCTTATTTTGTTCGAAATCTCATAATCTCTGTGAAAAGTTGAACATGCTATGTATGACACTGAAACAAAAGACATGCCAATGACGTCACGTAACATAATATGACAGGGATGAATGTATAAGAAGAAAAGAGATACGAAATGTAATTGACAGACGTAATACGTCACAATAAATCATATTACTCAAAAATGCACTCTAACCACAAGGCAAATTAGCAAAATAGTTTTTTCATCATTGGTAAGACAATTTTCACCATTATTTTGACTGGTAAAGAGCGTCTTGCAGCCCACTGTGCATCTCGGTGATGTGTGCGTGCACGGCTGCGTCTGTATTTTGACAGATTTTGAGTCGTGCGCTCCGCGGACCCGGTCCTTAATATGTACAATTTAGAAAAAATAAAGTAATGAAAATAAAAATAAAAATATTTACATATTTACAATATTTATTTAGTGGGATTGGATTGGAATTGAATGTAACTATTTGTTACTTTTCACGCCTGGAATGGTAAATCAATTTTGTCAAAATATAACCTGCTGAAGTATTCTTCAGCAGGTTATATATTGACAAAATTGATAGGCTACTTTTTATTGCGGAAAATACCAAATCTCTTTGGTAATAAGTTTCGATAGAAACTAATTATTTATAACTGGTCTGCACTCTCATAATTACGTTTCCACAATCTAAAATTTCTAGTTTTACCTGTGACTGAATATTGTAGCAGTTTTTAAAGTCTTTTAAAAAACCCGTGGTCATTGAGCGGTAAAAAAGTGACATAAAAAATATATGAGCAGCGCTATGGTAGGAATAAAAATCCCGGTGAAGCATACCGCTATTTCTACAGTTTTTCGATATGAATATTTTATGAAATTTCTTCTAAATGCAAAGAGTTATTAGTTTTAAAATATAGTTTTTGCGGCAGAGAAGTTTACGTTTGCAAGTTACTTATTTTAAAAGTGTACCTATTTTATGTTACTAGGGAACAAGGTGGATCATTCACTGGTAATGAGCACGTTAGCGAATGTTCCATTGCAGACCAATTGACCAGCGTTTTAGTGAGCATTCTATCGAGCGTTCTAGCGAGCATTTGCGGAGAAGGACAGTCAATTTGCATCAACTGAGCGTTGGCTCGGTTCAATTCGACAAACAGCGTATGCTCGATGCGCACACTCAAGTTAAGGAATGAACTCCTTGCTATGATTTTTCCAAACGACTACAAAATGGGGTTCTTACAGAAGGGCATTAAGGTTTCTTCAGGCTACGATTGTAACTTCTTTGGTGTTACATACGTAGACTTCTGCTTCTTCTGACCACTTTGGCTTATAAAAAAATATGAGAATTTGCCCGCGGCTCCACCCGCGTGGATGTCGGTTATCGTGACCAAACACAGCCTATGTCCTTTCTCATGGTCTAATCTACCCTTATTCCAAATTTCATTAAAATCGGTTCAGTGGTTTAGGCGTGAAAGCGTAACATATAGACAGACAGACAGACAGACTTACTTTCGCATTTATAGTATTAGTATGGATTCTGTTACGAGTGAATGCTTCTTAATATTATATCAGCGCCATTAGAATTGAACCAATATCGATTTGAGTTCCCTATGGTTCTTAGTTGATAATATTTGTCCCATTGAGGTATTTCTCTATCCTAAAAACCACAGATAAACAAAACGTTTACGGTGAGTGGGGTCGTCTGAGGTCCTTAGGGAGAGTGCATTAGTATCAGTAATTCATCATTGACACTTTTAGTCCAACTGTTCAAATCATTCATCAAAACTGGTAAAGCCGTGTACTAATTCCGAGGAAAGCGAAAGACAACATAAGTACATACATACGCACTGACAATACGAATACTTAACCCATCTTGTTGACTTCACCACAGTTGGTCAAGACCATGCCAAAGAGACTACATGAAGTCTATATTCCTCTTTGAGACAAAAACAACTGGTAAGATAACGAAACAAACTTTATTTCAAGCAACTTTCAGAGAAACATGAAAATTCAATTTCCAAATTACGTTGAGAATAGCTACACTTACAGTACCTTTCATCTTTTGACCTTAGGCCGTGACGTTCATTATAATATTTCAGAAGATAATTAAATAATGCAAAGTACGTGGTATGTATTTGTAAAATGGATTTACTGACTTAAGCAACTACGAACCAGTAAAATTCTTTGAATTATAGTTGACTAGCTTTTGCTTGCGGCTGCCCGCGTGAATGTCGGTTATCGCAATCAAACATAGTATATTTGTTAATTCAGGTTATCGACTAACTCCATACGAAATTTTATTAAAATCGTTTAAACCGGTTAGAAATGACAGAGTAACAAACATCCATCCATCTATACTTTCACACTTTCGCTTAAATATTAGTAGGATAAAAGCGTAAACTAGCCAGCAGTATATGCCTACTGCTACTTGTATTTTTTTTTAAAACGTCACATCAATTTGACTTCTGGGCACGTCTTTTTGACTTCTGGAAGAACTGGATGGCGAAAACACTGTCCTGCCTGTTGGCAAATTGGAGGAAATTGTAAGAGACATACACTCAGCATTCGGTGACTACGGGTTGAAGAAGAAGAAGAAGAATTCGACTTCACCTCGCCTGATGGTGAGCTAAAGGCAAAGTCTCGGAAAAAGGGTCACCATCATAAACATGTATCTTGTTAACAGTTGTGGCACTCAGCTTGATGGCCTCATCAGATGCCTTTTCACGCTCCGCTTAAAGGACCCGGGACTGTGGGAAGAGGGAAACACGTGAGCTGGCAGGGAGTGCCAGGTTTTAATGGTGTGTCATAGGATTAAATGTCGTACTTACTGTTAAAATCTTCCGAATTAAAAAAATCCGAAGGTGACCGCACACGACAACTGCAAACGCATGCAGCAAATATGCGTCATTCATTGCAACTTCTGCCCTTTTATATGTATCAAAGTTTAAAAATTAATGTATACGCTGTATCTTATGTCTGTGTCTGCAGTTGTCGCCTTCAGAATCATACCTAGTGTTACCAGAAATTCTTCAATGTAAACAATATAAACTGACCTCTTTCTTAAAAAGTGCATCCTTTCATCTACATAATATAATAATCCAGTGTAGAAATTTATAGTGGTAATCTCTGGGTCAGTTGATATATAATTCTTCTCTAGGTGTGTATATAAATTGTCACTAAAAATTGGTCAGGATAGGAGTATACTGGCTCGATTTGGATGAAAATACATTTTAATTGTAAATGCTGACTATAAAATTGGGCCGCTTAGAATTTACAAATTTACCATTTGGATTTAAGATTTACGCTGCAAACGGGTTCTAGAAAGTGTTTTATATTTTTTTTAACATTAGTGTTGAAACCAGGTTAGTTTACATATTTCCAATTTAACTGCTTCTTATGGAATTTACTTCACGTGCCGCTAGTTATATACTAAATAAGCCATACTATTATAATAAATGCAAAAGTAACTCTGTCTATCTCTTTGTCTGTTACTCTTTCACGTCCAAACTACTGAACCGATCTTGACGAAATTTAGTATAGGGGTAGCTTCGACCTTGAGAAAGGACATAGGCTATATTTGGTCGCAATATCCTATATCAAACTTCTTCAACAACACTAAACCAAATAAACAATTTCTCTTTATTATATCACCGCTATAAAAATCCAAATATCCATGAAAATTCCCCCAAAGTCCCACCAACTGTAAGTTTTAAACCAACTTCCAAATATCTCCTCGAGTAATACCGGTAAGTGTACTAACTCTTCCAGTGAATTAATGGCTCATTATTCCACAGACTTCCCAGGTGAAGGTAGAAGTATCTTTACGATGGGTTTTACTACGGAACCCCTCGAGTTATAGGTCTTCAAACGCTGTGTAATTGTGTTCCTTGAAATATAATGTGTCGTAAGAAGAGTTCAACTGGTTCGTGAACTGTTTGTGCGATAGTTAAACGCGTCAATTAAACTGTGGTCAGTGTGAGCACTTGTTCAAATGATATTTACTTGTCTTGTTTACGCTGCTTGCTATTACATCTGCAAATTATAGTTGTACAAGTACTTTCTCAGTGTCAGTTTTCTTGGTGCAGTGGCTAACTCTGTTTGTTCAAAAACATAGTTAACAAATTGCAGGTTAAGCATCTTCAATCATTAGCTGTCCCTACTTCTTCAAATATATGCTTATATTAAAAAAAATCACAACATTCTACACAACAACGCTACCTAGACCCATGGTAAGCATAGCTTAACTGGCTTGTGTTATGGAATCTAAAATGCGGATAAACATACTTAGATACTTTTTTTTGTAAATACATACATATTTACATAAAGATAACCAAACCAATGCACATAGCCATATTCATGCATACAAATATTTAATTTAGTTGTAATTTAAGTGGGGAGGAATGTAGTGTATGACGGTACTTGCATAAATATAATAATGTGATAGTTGTGGGTAACCTGAGTTGTGAAAATATAGATCTCCTCAAGTAAGCTGTGTTTCTGTGCGACTCCCGAAATTCCCCAGTATTCCCGTCTATAACATTTCAGAGGTCAGATGGCAGTTTCTTCGCGGAACATATCATAGTTTAGCCACATCCGCAGTTAGACTGGTAAAGCGGACCCCAGACTCCAAGCTGAAAGCTTTGGATACGACTGGGATTAACGCTAAGATAAAGAAGAAAAATGTCAATCCGTATTTAGTTTTATATTTATTTTCGCTGTAAGTAAAAGAAATCACAATATCTAACCTATCTATACATAGGTTCTATAATTTCGTAAGTTTCACAGCTAGCCCAACCACATTATACATTTAACTAATGAAATTAAAATAGCTTTTGCTTTTAGTTTTTCGAGCGAGGCTCCGAGAGCTGACCGCCGTCTAATTAAACCACATATTCAACAAAAGAGAGTGTAACATTGAAGGAAACTGCACTTTTATTAATTAATGCTAAAGATAGTGGATAAATTTCACGAGTTTTGGGCTATCTTTAAACTCAAGAAATGCTCCTATGATAATAGTTTAAGCAAATAATTGGACAAGTCATCTAAAAAGGTTATTATGATTCAAGAAAATTAGACAACATAACTAAAATTTCAAAGTGTTTACGTCAAAAGGGTTAACACAATTATACCTAACCGTTGGTCGAGGTAACTTTCTCAAATAATTTTAACTCAATCAAAAAGGGCGAGTCTACACTCATTAAGGCGTAATTATTTACACAATGTTTTTGACGATTGTGAACCAATTTTAATGCCTCTTTTTGACTGAATAGGCCGAGAATTATACCATTTCAATTTATAATAAAAGGAATTCGACTTTTAAGAAAGAAACAATAAATAAGTGAACTCATCAATGATGAAAGTTCATCATTGATGAGTTCACTTATTTATAAGTGTATACTTATTTATAAGTAAGATATACCCATACATATTTTATTCCCCGGAGTGTTAGGCAGAGGTGAATTAATACCTACATTTCACCAATCATTGGATTCGGTCCCACGAAATAGGGGGTGAGCCTATTGCCGCATTCCGGGCACTTTTGTTGACTCAAGCCATGCATCTGAGGCTGCGTCTCGGCTATATATCTGTCTGATGTTAAACAGCCCTATCCCTTAGTCACCTTGTACAACACCACATGGGAAGAAATGGGGTGGACCAAATTCTTCTCTGCCAGAAACTGTCTGATGTCAGAAAAGTGAAACAAATTGAATGAGTTAGTCAATTTGTTTCACTTTTCTGGTCAAAGGCCTTCCTCAAAATATTTCCTTCCTTCTCTTTCTGCCTCCTATCCTTTATGACTAATTATTCTGAGTGTAATAGCCGCGTGGTTCACGGCAGAGAATAATTTGGGCCACCCCATCTCTTCCCATGCGGTGTCGTACAAGGCAACTAAGAGATAGGGCTGTTATGTTAATATCAGACTGATATATACAGTGCCCGGAATATTATGGCAATAGGCTCACCCCCGTTACATAGAACCGACTACAAATTATTGCTGGTGAAATGTGGGTGTTAATTCACCTTTGCTAAACCCACCGGGGCTAAAGGCATGATTTGTATGTATGTACGATATAATCGATTAGACATACCTCACTAAAACGTTTCCAAGTAACACCAATGCAATCTAAAAATACCTCTTCTAAAGCTTAAGTGTCTGTAGCATGGCTCACATATAAAGTAAGCTTGCTAAGGACCATTAAAGCCGTAATGTATGAGTTCTTAGTTCGCAGATGGTACACGTTGCGCCGATAGTTCACTCCGCACTGACGTAACATATAAAACGTATTCGGATAATGTAATATGGAAGTAAAAACTTAAGTCCTGTAAGTGGATATACACATGCCACATTTAGTGGATCACGAAAATGAAGGAAGAATGAATGTTTGGTCCTGCTGGTAGATGAGGACGAGGATCTGAGCTTTCTTTGGATTTCTACTCGAGGTTGGGTCAAAAAAGGCAAAACTAATAGACATGGATAGTGAATTCTGGGTTCTAAAGTAGGCAGGCGATAACACATTTTATTTTGGGTCACAAAAGTAAATACAACCCGTAATATGTCTTACACTGTTTACAAAGTCATTAAGAAATTGCAATTACTTGATGCGAACACAGCATGCAATGATGTTAATTCTGTATTGTAGAAACTAACTAAAAAACTCTAAAACTCTCTAAAATCTCAGATTGCTTGATGAAAAAGAAGTAAAAAAATTCAAATTAATGCAACATACTTTCAATAATATTTTTTTTTATTAAAGAATATTAGAACCGAAATTACTACTACTGTTAAGAGTGGATTCACGTCGGTACTGTAATGGCCAGGATTCGAACCCGGGACCTCTTGATCGTAAGGCCGACTCCTTAACCACAAAGCTACCGATGCTTGACTTTCAATAATGGTTCTAAAACACTGTCTAAGCCTTTATACTTGTTGACTTGAAGTGACTCGAATAAGTATTGCAATTTTAGTCGGATCAGTCCGACATTGGATTTCGGTGATTGGCGAGAGCTGACTGTTTTTTTCTGGCTTCGATATTCTTAGTGCTAAAACTATTTTAATGAATGTGTTTCAAGAAGAATATTATTTAATCTACTGTAAAAATAAACAACACTCATACAAAATTCTGAACAAATATGAAATCGCATAGATATCTACTCAACAATCAGAGTATAACAAATGTTATTCATAAATAGATTTATAACCCCTCATCTCAAGGGGTTTCTACCCCATCTATAGGATTGGCACCCCATCGGCTCTAAAACAGTGCAATACAAACTATTGTATTTTGAGTACTTACTATGCTGTCTCCTTACTCTTCTTAGTTGGCAAACAGTCTGTATTTATCATGAATAGGGTAGCCACGATTTAGTTATATCGAGGATAAATCGGTATTTAATTGAATATTGTTAGTATGACATCTGGTGGAGCGCTTATGTACTTTCTTAATTGTTTCCCACATAATTTGATTGTATTTCAATTTTTGTAATTTAATAGACCGCTTCTATGTATCGAAAAATGTTTGAATATTGGCGCTCATTTGTTGACCACTTAGTGTTGAAGAAGGCCAATGAATGGCGCTGTGAATGGATCTGTTCGAACTATATTTTGAGAACGAGGTTTCTATGAGCGGGACTCTCAAGCTTCAGGGCTGACGTTCAACTCATTCATTTTTTAATCAGTCAGTAACGCGCCGCCAGCACCGAAAGGTGTCCTTTTTTGACTCCGCTAACGCACAAAACGGAAGTTTGATTAATTCAACTCCTCGTTTCTTTCTGTGTAATTCTATAAGTTCCTTGGCCACATTCTCAAGTCAGTATAAGGGAAGTGTATCGGAAGAAAACGACAAATTCAAGAAAATAACCAGCCGGTCGAAAACATACCTACCTGCCAGCACGTGCCAGGAACCACGCCTGTCTGCAGCTGAATCCTCACGAGGTGGAACACAGGTCAGTGCCGGTTTTCTTACGTTTTCATTCATAGAAGCGGTCACATGAGTATTTCCTTTCTATTACAACCAAACGCCAGGTCAGAGGTTCTTATACGCTTTGTGTGCAAACACACCAGTTTGGTAGGACTATTTTACACGTCCCACCATAATTTATGGTCCTTACGAGTCGGATAGGCCAGTAAATAACATATTCACGTAATTATTGGTGAATAATATTTCTTTCCTATTCATTTAATTAAAAGATTCACGTAATTTTGGTGAATTCTTTCCGCCATCTTAGTTTCATTACTTTCATTCGCTAACAGATTTACGTAAATTATTTGGTAAATTCAGCATTTAAAACGCTAAATCTACGTAATAATTGGTAGATATTTATAATAGTTGGTGATTTACGTATTAATTGGTAAATAATCATCATTCTATTCGCATACGCGTAACTTTGTAGGTAAGTACCTATCTAGTTACGTAGTTAGTTACATTCCCGCTCCGCTGTGCTACTTGCGCTATTATATAATAAGCCGTAGTACAATTTTCAATAAAAAAGTAGGTATATCTAAACTGTTTGTGTTGAATTACTATTATATTATAGTAGGTACCTTACAGATAATCTTCTTGTTATATTTCAATAGGTAGGTTTTACCTATCGTTAATTTGCAAACATGTCGTCAGATCTCGAATCGAAGCTTATTCTGTTGAATCAAAAGAAGGAATTATTGTTTGCACGCATTAATCGTTGGTATAAATCGTCGAAATCAGTTGTGTGTTTTGATATAACGACGCGAGCCAATGAAGATTTTTTGGCCGAGACCGAGACCATCGATGTCGTTCGCGATAAATTCGAGTCGATTGTGGATCAAATGAATAGCTTAAATTTATCATTAGAACCCCCTGTGGAGCCCGACTATTCTTGCCTTGACTCATTCGATGAATTGTATTCGAGAATAAAACGCATTAGAAATAAATTATCTACGCCCAAGGTCAAGGAGATCGCCTCACACGGGTCGAGTAATTCAAATGCGTCTGTAGTGAAATTGGAAATGCTTGTTATTCCGAGTTTTGACGGACGCCCTGAAAACTGGAATACATTTTATCAGTCCTTTAAGGCCAATATTCATTCAAACACACAATTGTCTGATTCGCAACGTGTGCAATACCTATTCTCAAAATTAACCAAAGACGTATTAAAGTTCACTGCCGGTATTGTTCCGTCAAGTGAGACCTACAGTATAGTGTGGGACGCCTTGGTCAAGAAATACCAAGATAAACGCTCATTAGGTTCATATTATCTTAATAATATATTAGACTTAAAGAATTGTTCACCTAGTGTGAACTCACTTGATTCATTTATAGGTATATATTCCTCCTCTATCGCCGCGCTTAAAGAGTTAGGTATAAATGATTTAACGGACTTCATGTTTCTACAATGTGCCTTGAGGAAAATGGACACTCTAACCATCCAAGCCTTCGAACTTTCTGTTCGAGGTGTCGATATACCTACGACGCAACAGCTGATCGACTTTGTACAAGATTATGCTAAGATGATTGAACGGTCAAACCCGCGGTCTTCGTCATATGCGAAGTCGTCCACTGCTGGGACGCCACAGTCTAATGATAGGCGTGTACAGCGTAATTCTAAGTCGTTTGTTGTCAGTGTGCCGATTAATAATAAGTCGAATGCGCCCGCCGCAGTTGACGCGTCATGTTGTTTATGTGGCGGCCGCGACCACCGACACCTGTATAACTGCGCTCAGTTTAAAAATATGCAAAATGCAAAGGCTAGATATGAGTTTGTTAAATCTAAGCGTGGTTGCGTGAATTGTCTAAGCACATTACATAATCTCCCGCAATGTAAAAGTACGTCAGTTTGTTTCTGTCAGAAAAAACATCATAAATTATTGCATTTTGAGAATAATGTTAATAATTCGCACTCGCATGCGACGACTGTTGCCGCATCCCCGCCGCCCCAGTGCGGCCTTGACGGTCCCACTCCTGAGTCGCCGCTCGCTTCAAGCACTGTGCATTCGTATGCCTCTAGCCATAAGGGTGATATTCTCTTGGCAACCGCTCAGGTGTATGCTCGCCCTAAAGGTAGCACTGGAAATAAATCTGTAGTCAGATGTCTAATTGATAATGGCTCACAGAATAACTTAATAACATTGTCCTGTTGTCGCTTATTAAATTTACCAATAATACCAATGAGTAATTCTGTTGTCAAAGGTGTTGGCTCCACTTCGCACACGATAATAGGCTATGTGTATTTGGACATTGAATCTCGTATTTATGCAGATCATAAGTATACTATACATGCGTTAGTTATGAATAGCCTTACGGATCAATTGCCCTCGCAATTAATTAAGTGTGATCGCGAGTTAAATCTTCGCGATTTACCGCTTGCTGACTTAAGCTGGAACATTCCAGGAAACATTGATATAGTATTAGGTGCACAGCTCTTCCCGTATATTTACTTAGGAAATAGAGTCGAGTGTGGTCCCAGTGCCCCTTGTGTACTATCAACCGCGTTTGGGTATGTACTTATGGGTGATTACCCACGTAAAGTTGTTGTGCCTACAACCGCATCCTTTTCTGCGCTAGCACTAAATGATTTAGTGCAAAATTTTTGGGAACTTGAGGAAGTTCCTGTGAAGCGCCTATTGTCTCCAGAAGAAACCGAGTGCGAGAATATTTTCACATCTACTGTGACTCGCGATGACGTAGATCGTTATACTGTTGCGCTGCCGTTCTGCAAGGATCCCTCTGAATTAGGGAACTCGCGCGGCGTCGCTCACTGCCGGTTTTTGTCGCTCGAGCGTAAACTTCGTCAATCACCAACCGTACGTGAAAATTACAATAAGGTTATTCGGGATTGTTTGGATAACGGTTGTCTTGGTCTCGTTGATGACTCTAATTTGTCTATGGATGGTTATTACATACCACATCGCGCAGTGGTTCGACATGACAAACCGATGCCGCGTATTGTGTTAGACGCGAGTGCTAAAACCCACACTTGTCTTTCGCTCAATGATATTTTACATATTGGTCCCAATTTACAGGCAGACCTGTTTTTATTATTATTAAATTTTAGGCTATGTCCTATCGCAATGAACGCTGACATAAATACTCACCGCAAATCGCTTGAGTTTGATGTTGGCAGTCATGTCGCAAAGGTTTTAGGTCTCTCGTGGGAGCCGTGTGGAGATAATTTTTATTTCACATCCACCTTGGTAGATGAGAAGTGCACTAAGAGAAATATACTCTCTATAGTTGCGCGACTATTTGACGTGCTCGGGTTGGTGGCACCTGTGATACTCTACGCCAAGTTGTTAATTAAGGAACTTTGGCTTAGTAGGAGTGATTGGGATGACCCTGCTCCAGAGCATATACGCTCACGATTTTCCGCTCTCGTTCAAGAATTAAAATTGCTTGACACTTTAAAAATTCCGCGACATATAGGTGTCGAAGTTGATTGCGAATTACGTCTTGTCGCATTTTGTGATGCCAGCCTGAATGGCATGGGATGTGTTATTTATGCACATTGTACCTACCCATCTGGCATTCAAACTCGCATTTTGTGTGCGAAATCAAAGGTCACTCCGACAAAGATTACTACGCTTGCTCGCTTAGAGTTATGTGCTATTTTGCTTATGTCAAAGTTAATAAGAACTGTACGTGATTCTTATGCATTACGCATTCCCATTACTGACATTTACGCCTTTTCTGATTCCACGATTGCCTTATCATGGGTTCACTCGTCACCACATCGGTGGTCGATTTTTGTTAGCAACAGGGTCGCTCAGTGTCAAGAAAACTTGAACGCTAAACATTTTTATCACGTCGCCGGAGACATTAACCCGAGTGATTGTCTATCACGCGGCATGCTCCCTTCGCAACTTTTGACTTATGATTTGTGGTGGAACGGTCCAGCATGGATCCGCGGCCCCCCTGATAAATGGCCTATTAAGTCATTCTCTCCCGCCAACTGTTCTGACTTACCTGAGCATAAGGCAAATGTGTTGAGTGTGACAACAAAACACACAGAGTCGCCATTGTTATGTACATTAGCACAACGTGTTTCTTCTTGGCAGAAACTACTACGTATCATTACATACGTTTTAAAATTTGCACGATTTAAATTTAAGATCGAACCTCATTCTGTATCAGGATTACATCTTGTCCTTCTCCCTAAACGCGATCACGTTGTTGATCTAATAATTCAGCATTTTCACGTTGTCAATTGTCATACTGGACCTGGACTCCTCATGTCTATCATAATATATAAAACGCGTACTGGTACTTACAAACGCGCTGTAACCAAATTGTATCCTATCCCAACGCAATAACTTATAACGCTAAATAGAATCTTAAACTTTAATTTTTAACTCAAACTTTAAACATACTTTAGATAGAATATTGTTAGTCTAAGTTGTTATTTTCGCTATGTGTATTATTATGTTATACAAATTCACTATGGGCTCTAATCAGCCAGTGTTCGCTTGTTTGTTTCGTAACGTCTTGCGACGTTCCAAAGCCGGGTGCATGGTGGAGCGCTTATGGTGCTTTCTTAATTGTTTCCCACATAATTTGATTGTATTTCAATTTTTGTAATTTAATAGACCGCTTCTATGTATCGAAAAATGTTTGAATATTGGCGCTCATTTGTTGACCACTTAGTGTTGAAGAAGGCCAATGAATGGCGCTGTGAATGGATCTGTTCGAACTACTTCAGCTCTCAAGCTTCAGGGCTGACGTTCAACTCATTCATTTTTTAATCAGTCAGTAACGCGCCGCCAGCACCGAAAGGTGTCCTTTTTTGAATCCGCTAACGCACAAAACGGAAGTTTGATTAATTCAACTCCTCGTTTCTTTCTGTGTAATTCTATAAGTTCCTTGGCCACATTCTCAAGTCAGTATAAGGGAAGTGTATCGGAAGAAAACGACAAATTCAAGAAAATAACCAGCCGGTCGAAAACATACCTACCTGCCAGCACGTGCCAGGAACCACGCCTGTCTGCAGCTGAATCCTCACGAGGTGGAACACAGGTCAGTGCCGGTTTTCTTACGTTTTCATTCATAGAAGCGGTCACATGAGTATTTCCTTTCTATTACAACCAAACGCCAGGTCAGAGGTTCTTATACGCTTTGTGTGCAAACACACCAGTTTGGTAGGACTATTTTACACGTCCCACCAACATCTTACAGGTCATTTACTAGCAAATAAAAAGAATAATACAATAATATTGAACATCAGAAATAACGTACGTTAATATCATTATTTGATATGAATGATTTTTCAAATCCAGGCCCGATAAGGAAAAGACTGCGGGTTTGAGTCCCGCCCGAGAAGATTTATTTTTCCCTATGTATTCGATTTGTATAGTTAGCATACTTAATGCTGTAAAATTCATTCACACATTTTTTGTTTTGTACATTCATATTTTTGGTGTATAGGTGATATAAAATATTTATCATTCTCTTTTTATATCAGCCTTTTTTCCAACTCTGGATCTCTGGCTTTTTCGAATTTTGAGGCTTTCTAGTCTAACTGAGACACGGCTAAACTTAGAATTTTTCTATAATTCCGTAAAGATTTAGGTATTATATTGCATTTTAATAAATAGCTCGTTGTCCTACTCGATAAAAACCAAAGGGTCTCTGAAGTGAACACTGATCCAAAACTAAATGCCAATTATACAAGCAATGTATCTCACAGAAATAAAATACGAATTCTAGGACCTACATTTATACATGCAGACGATAAAATTTCACAGTTCCTACAGCCCACAATCCTTTCGCAGATAACCGCTAGAACTTGCACAAAAATATAACAGAACCTTTTAATTCGACAACAAAAACCAAAGGTCACTTCACAATCATAATCACTCGTTTGTGGTGACCCTAATCGTGAGCAAAGTGCGCTATGCCGCCGCCAGCGAATTTGCTCACAGCGTCGACGAACTACAAAATAAATAAGGGCTGCCGTTTGTCACAAACACAAACAAAACAGCGCCAAAGGATTGCCAACCTACATGGTGTTGTTAATTTTATAGCGGATTCATGGTCGCATTGGTCGTACGCTCTTTTATATCGATGAAGATATGAAGGCGATATCTTTTTGTTGGAGACTTTGGTTAAACATTTTTCCTCTTTTTGTTCTTACAGGAAAGTTGTTACAGCCTATATTGATTGCCTGCACTCGATGGTTTGTACCCATCTTTGGGTATGTAGTTTCACAGATCTGTGAAAAAGGGATCGGCAGTAGTGGTAGTGGGCCAGAAGTGGTTCGCGAGTTCGTCCGCAGCATCGTTGCCGTAGGACCCACTGTGCCCTTTTATCCACTGTAGCATCACTACAATAAAGTGCCGTGAACATGTCTAATTGATGATTAATTGAATACTAATATTATATATTTTTTTTTATAAAGCACCCTCCAATTTGACTTCACCTCGCCTGATGGTAAGCTAAAGGCGAAGTCTCGGAAAGAGAATTACCATCGTAAACATGTACCATGTTAACAGTGGTGGCACTCAGCTTGACGGCGCCGGCGTCATCAGATGCCTTTTCACGCCCCGCTTAAAGGATAAAAACGTGAGCTGGCAGAGAGTTCAAGATCTTAATAGTGCGGCATAGGAATGAGTCACTGGAACGCTTGGTTCTAGCAGGTATATTCTGCACCGTATACGGATGGCATCTTAGCCCTGCACGTGTGGTCCTGTGAAGGAAGGCGAGGGTGGGACTAATTGGAAGAGCTTATCAGAACATTCACCATGGAGACGGTAGAATTATTTCTTATTGACATCAATTTCACTTATAACTTACGATTATCTTACACTTACCATACATTAAATTGGTTTTTACCGGCGACAATGCCGTTTGAGTTTTGGATCACCCAACTCCGAGAACAAAGCTTGCAGAGCCTAGAGCTTCAGAGCTTAAAGGTTCAATAGGATCCTCTCATCCTAATACATTATACTTAGAATTATTTATAATAAAGGATAGGAGGAAGAAAGAGAAGAAAGGAATGATTTTAAGGAAGGAGGAAGGCCTTTGACCAAAAAAGTAGACCAAATTGACAAACTCAATTTCTTTTTTTTTTCGTGCGGAAATTCCCTCGGATCTTTCCCCTGCCGGAGCCGGAAAGGGAGGTTATGTCGGACTCGAACCGACTAAAACCGCACGCCGACTGTGGGTCGTGGTGCTAGGCCGGAGGTGAGGTTGTCTTCGACATATCCCTCGCATCCCGGCTGACCCAGGGCCATCCCTTATTGTCTGGCCCATTCCAAGGGTTCATTACAAATCGAATCTTCCACGATCTTTAAGTCCCGGGTTCTTCAAGCGGGGCGTGAAAAGGTATCTATCAAGGCCGTCAAGTTAGGGACCACCATTTTACGTTCAATGGCACCGGGAATGGTGGTCTGTATCTTCTGGACTGCACTTCAGCTTTGTTGCCATCTAGCGGGGTGCAGTCAATTGACGGAACAAATATATTAAAAAAAATGGCATTATTCATCGCATACTGGCACGATTCAATGTACCTCTATCAAAATAGACCATTATGAATTAGATATCGATTTCCAATGTCACATCTTTCTAATAGAATATTCTCGAACGTCGAATAGTTCTAGTGACGTCACTCGCACATTAGCCAGATATTTTCAGCGCATGCACTGTCAATAGGTATAGCACCAATTAGTCCCCGTTCCGTGCAAGTCAACTGTCGATAAAGAGCTCATATGCAATGCTATGTGTTTATCTGCTCCAATTAGCGAGCAATAGTTTCAATGACGTCATCTATACTGGCATTTCAACGAGGATAGGATTTTTGGAATGATTTTTATAGCATTCATTATCGTAACTTTAAAATTTGAATACATCGGAAAAAATGAAATGCTCAAGTGGGACTTGAACCCACGACCTTTCCCTTACAGGAGTAATGCTCTTCCAACTGAGCTATTGAGCCATACCTGAATCACTTCAAATTTCCCTTCTCATTATATCCATCTTTCGTCGTGGGTTCAAGTCCCACTTGAGAATTTAATTTTTCCCGATGTATACGAAGTTTGAAGCTAGCACAATACCTAAATGCTATAAAAATTCATTCAAATATTAGGTCCTTACATATGAAATTGGCGTTTTTCGTACTGGCCACTTTAATCACGATTTTCTCCTCTTTGGTAAGGAATTCCAAATTCAAATTTGTACAGCTATTTACTCATGTATTTATGCTTCGATGACCGTCATTCATTTGTTTTTTTTTCTTCTGTTTTTTTCTGTTTGCCAAATTTTTCCAAATTTGAACAACTTCTTGCAAGGGAAAAAATTCAACTCTGATGGGGCTGGGGATGGGGATTTTATTGATTCCCGTCCGACTGGTTTTTTTAGTAAAGGGATCTATGAACTACCTATGAGATGGCAAAAGTGCATAGAAAATAATGGTTCATACTTTGATTAATTAAATATATTATATTTAAAAATATTCGACTTTTTGTTCCTCATATACAAAACGCCAATTTCATAATATGTAAGGACCTAATATTATATTTGGCGGAGTAATAAAAAATGAAATATTTAAAAATGATTGAAAAATCATTCATTGGTTCCAAAAGTTCGTAAGAAAGTTGGTAGATGGCTCAACCGTCGCTCTTAAAGAGAAGAGAAATTTGAAGTGATTCAGGAGTGGCTCAATAGCTCAGTTGGAAGGAGGATAGGAATGTTAGAATTTTGCATAACGAAAATTTACTCGTGATAGAATCTGCGCTTTTATAAAAAAAGGCGTATGGCACTTTTGAGGCCCAAGCTGCAAGTCAATGCACCGTCCTGGTAAAGAATGAATGAGGATCTCCCAAGCAGCACACGAGGCTGCTTAATAGCCAAATAACGGATTTCCAAAACGCTTAAAGCCAAATAAGGAAGCTGCATTAAGTCTGTATACGACCTTATTCAGCTCTTATAACTCTTAAATGGGAACAAATTTATTCAGCCTTGGGTTCACATAGCTGCTTAAGAGCTGTGTAGCAGCAACTTAACAGTGTTATCAAGGGTAACAGCACAAATTATTTAGCCTCAAGTTCACATAGCTGCTTATGAGCTGTGTAGCAGAAATGTAACAGTGTTATAAAGGGTATCGACAGTACTTTGCGCTGAAATCCGACTGACTAAGAGATCACAAGTTACTCTTTATTCAGAAAATATGTCTGTAATGCGCGCTCTATACATATTGTAAACCGCGAAAGGCTACTTAATTGCGGCCTGTGTAAAATTAATGAACATGCAATACTGGGTTTAAGCAATTTACCGGTGCTTCTAGCTGCCTTGATGGACATTGCACTTTGTTACGTGAAGTGAATATTGGAAACGAAATTAATGGTGGATAATATATTCATATCCCTGATAAGTACATTGTTTTACATAGTAATAAAGGAAAAATGATTGGGAATTTAATTTTACTGACATAATACATATATATTATCTAAGAAAAGTTTAATGCGCCATGAAAATATTTTGTTTTTAATTAGTTTAGTGATATAAATAAGCTGTGATGTAAACTATGACAAAAAAATTTGTAGTGCTTTGAAAAGAATTATAAGATAAAAAGTTATTATTATGATATTAGGAAGTAAAAACTAGTGCAATACATTTTATTTCTTGCACAAAACATCGGAAAGGTTGAAAAATCAATCAGAATATGTTTAGGTTATAAAATAAAATGGTGGATTTATGTTAAACAGTAACGTGAATAGTTAAAACTCTTATATTCTACAACAGGCTGTCTAATAGTTCACTAGTGCGCTGTTATTCTACAAAAAAACTGAATAATATTACACATGTGAACTGTATACAGCTATAAGCTGTTTTCTTTACTTTTAATTGTTCACAAGCTCTACCTTTAGCCATGATGTGAATAATTAAACAGTTATCATACCGACTCTTTAGGGATCCCTAGTATTAAATCTAAAACCACCGCATGGACTTCCATTACAAAATTGTCAAAGCAGTATTATTTAGAACACTATTTTACGCGTGTGCGAACCTTTCAAGTTGGGTAGTAAGATATAGTAATATATAATTAATATATTTATTATTTTTTATTGTAAAATTAAATCGTACAACAACATAAACGCAATATTTCACCCTAAACATCATCTTCGGAGTTATTCATATTTTGTACGGAACCATCCTGTTTCAAACTATTTGTCAAGCTTTGCGTTACGTCCCGACTTGAAGGTTTTATTTCTTCTACCTTTATAATTCTTTGATACTCTTTCGATAATTTTCTTCTAATGCCTCCTGTTCTTGCTTTCAATTTCCACGAATTACGCGAATTCATTTTAATATATAGCAAATAAAAATACGTTGGATATGGTCTCAACTTAGTTCCACTGACTGATTACAGTACCACATATGTTACTTTTATTTAGATAACGTCGGATTTAAGGTACTTATGTGAACCATTATAAAGTAGAAGCCGTTAATTCTATACACTAGTGAGTCTCTAAGCAGCTGCGAGGCATCTAGTGAATGTTTAAATAGCCGCTATGCAGATACTATCAATTGCAGTATAAAGGCTGATTAGCGGTAGACATATTCAGGTATAAGCTGTAATATGGGCCACATATCGTCCATTATACAGCTATTCACTTCAAAATAGTTCACACGTGCCCCTTTAATAAGTCAGTGTAATAGGAGTTCACAAATATCTTCTTAAACAGCATTTGGCGTAATTTTATGCACTAAACAGGCCTTACTACGGTTTAGGCAATAGAAAAGGTTAGAAGCTGAATAGAGTAATTAAAACATACCTTTATAGCACTCTTAGCGTATTAATGGTGATTTTGTCGGTCTTAATCAGCCTTAATACAGCTTTTAATTAGCTAAAGCTGTTTAAATATCACTGACCGCTATTATACAACTGTAGCATCACCAGTGTACTCTTAGAAGCGTCTTAATACGCACAGAGTTTCAAATAAGTCTTAAAGTGGGTAGTTATACAGCTATCTGTGCTACTTGGGCTGGAACAAGGTTTCGATCTCCGGATCTCGAAATGTGTTAACCAACTCGGTTATCATTTAGTGTCAAGCCAATCTCTAGCCAATGTGGAAAATTCGTCAGAAAAATGTCGGTCAAATCTTCTAAAGAAGATAAACTACGTACTAGTGTTATGAATATTTTATTTGGCTTTTAAGTATTTCAATAAATATTTTTTTGAAATACTTAACAGCCAATTTTTAGGAAGCAAAATAACACGACGTGACTTATAGGTACAGTTAGTGTCAGAAATATCTTGACAGCAAGGTCTCCAAACGATCTGAAATTTAAGGAATTAAGAGCAAATCATAATGTTTTATTGATTTAAATTAGTTTATTGTGCAAACTAAAGGCGTGTACCAAATATCAGAATAATCCGATAAATTGGAGGGAGGAAAACCAAGTAATTCCGATGTTTATTAATAATTAATTAGGATCTTTGTGCACATACAATAAAGAGATATATTAATCAAACTCTTTTCATGCTGACTGTACAAGCGTGCATATAAGTTCTTAGCGATCCATATATTGTTTCAGTAACATTTAGTGTGTTAATAAGTTAGAATTCCCTAAATTAACTATTATTATGAAAATAAATTAATAAAAAATTAAAAACCGCTCACTCAGAAGACTTATAAAGTCGTAAAAGTACGTAAAAACTGTTGGAAATTGGTAAAAATGGCTTTGTAAGTTTTGAGAGGCCAATCTATTTCATTAGGCTTACCTAGCTTTTCGGTTCACAGTTTCGAACGACGAGTAGAAACAGTGTAAGAAGCTTACCCTCCCTGGAGCCTGGATTATTGGGGATGAACTTTGGTTTTAGGAATTTCTTTTTGTGGCATTTGATGGCAAAGTTACGAAGTACTTAAGTGGACTTAGTTGAAAAGTGGCGAATATTTAGGTCATTTGACCTAGTGATGTAAGCTGGTACTGATTTATTGATGGCTGAAGTGACCGTATCGGTTTGATCAGTCAAAAGTGTGTATACGTGAATATAATAATACCCTGTCCAACTTCATATTAAAGTCATAAATATGAAAGTTTTTGAAAATGTTTCGCGGTTTGCATGTTTGTAACTTAATCAATCTAAAACGGCTGAACGAATCTGGCGTAACTAAGATCCACACAGAGATGGATTGGCTGAAACTGGTGGATAATTTTACTAAAATTGTCACATGTTGAAAAAAACTATTTCTTAACGGATTCTATTTTAGTAAAAGTTCTTAGTAAAAGAACATGTGGCAAGATATTTTCTAAAGTTAACGCCAATTGACAATTGCGTAAACTAAGTGACATTTGCATAGACTTTATAAAATATCTTGTTACATGTTTTTTACAAAAATTTCCAACTGTACTGTATAACAATGATACGCTATCCCTGATAGCAAAACGTTCACTACAAAGCTTACCCTATTACCAATCAAAGCTCATAAACAAAAATATTTCTCCCCAAAACGGCACCAAAAATATTCCAAATACGAAAATCAGAGAGCCACGGAAGCGTATTTACCAACCAAACAGAGTCATAATGGCGCGAAATATCACATGTACGCAGTATCGTATTGTATATACGCGTATCTCATACGCGTTACGTATCGCCCAGGCTATCTGTATAAATCAACGTTGTGTAAATTGACGGTCCACCAAGCGAAATACGCAGCTGCCTCCGTTGGTTTCTATCGAGGTATAGCGGTTTGGATGCGGCTGTTTTGGAAACTATATTTTATAGTGGTTTACTGGTGGTCGAAATTTAATTTGGACCGGGTTGGTACCACCGTGCGCTATTGCGAAAAACCCTCCATAGTAATCTAATCTCGGTTGGATTGCGTTCAGGGGTCAGCACGTGCATAGCCGGGCCGAGGTGATGGTAGTTGCACTACTAGTGGGACCGGTGGGTTTTGGCGTAGTCTAGTGGGGTGTGACGTGGGGCACCGCGCCGAGCAGGGAGACCTGTAGAAACGGTGGTGCCCCTGGCCGCCCGCGGCATAGTACAGGGGCCCAACTGGGGCTAACTACCCTGGGAGGTTGCTCCACCAGGTCACGCATAATCCCGATATGGCTTGTCGTTCCGGTTGGCGATCGCACTGGAGCCCGGCGAACATGTTCGGGGGTACGGGGGCCCTTCCGTTCGGCGCATCGGCTCTAGTCATACCTCACATTCATAGACAAAACCAATCTCCCATGTTTTGTCACGCGGTGCTGCGGCGACAATCACCTCTTTTTCACGCCTTCCCTTACCTTTACCATAGGGCAGCACACTAAAAAGATATAGTCAGAACTCTCCCACAACAGGTCTATTTGAGGTGGAGTCCCTCTCGCTCACGACGCCGCTCCCGTTCCGCCGTCTCCTTCACGACCATTACCTGCTCGCTGACGGAGACGCCGGCCGCCCACGCGTCCGCACAGCGGGCCATCACCATGAGCAGGGTTTGCGAGGGTTAGTACTCTCACTCCCAGGGCCACCACCAGCTCCCGCCTCGGGGCTATTTTATTGTACCATTCGGCTCATCATATGTTTCGTCGTTCCTTGTATTATATACTTGTATGTGTTAGGAACAAAATAGCGAACGATGTTCGTTGGCACTACATTATTCAAGCAGTAAATTTGATTGTCGGACTGTAAATAGAAACTCTAATCATTTAGTTGCGACACCCATTGGTTAGTCAAACGTATAATGAATTCATTTTGAGTGTTTTAGTTGACTGTTTCCCTCGTGTCTTTTTTATAAGGTTTTATTCTCTCAGCCTCATATATAGGCTCGACGGACTCATCTCTTCCTATGCGGTGTCGTACAAGGCGACCAAGGGATAGGGCCGTTTAACATCAGATAGATATATACAGCCCAGACTCAGCCTCAGATGCATGGCTCAAGTCAACAATAGTGCCGGGAATATTATGGCAATAAGCTCACCCCCTATTACATGGTACCGACTACAATTATTATTGAAATGTGAGCGTTAAATTCACCTCTGCCTAACTCTCTGGGGATAAAGGTGTGATTATATGTATGCATGCATGTTTACTCACTTGTGAGTTAAATAAATTATGTGACAAATATCAGTAAGAATAAAAAATGGAAAGTTATCAATTTTCTTAAATAGTATAATAAAAAATCTATTAAACTTAAAAGTTTGAAAGTAACCAAATTTGATAGTTTGACAGTTTCTAAGTTCGTTAATAGGTGAACAGTGAAACAGATTAATGGATATTAGTAAATCCCTCGAGCTTGTGCTCATTTAGTTTATATAATTTATGTCATATATTGATATTATGTGCAGAATTTATTATAGAGGACAAGTTAGAATCCATTATCCTCTATGAAAGATTTTTGAAAAGGGAGTGTAAAGGTATGATTCCTGATAATGAATTCAAAGTCAAATTGACATGTTCTATATAAAAAACCTTGCAGTACGCAGCAGTGCTTTACAGCAGTGTTCGTGATAATGTGTTATTGCTTATTCATACATTGGCATACAGCAGTACTGCGTAGCTCGGAATGAAATGTCATATAAATTCATACAACATCGGAATCAGTAGTATCGTGCAGCACTGCTGCATGCTGAGTTCGGAATTAAAACCTCTGTTTTTACATACCTACCTCCAAACTTGGATACATCGGGAAAAATGAAATGCTCAAGTGGGACTTGAACCTAACACCTTTCCCTCACCTTTAAAATTTAGCATAATAAATGCTTTATAATTTCATTCAAATACCTCCAAATTGATATGGAACTCATTACATAAACAAACTCTTAATGATATCAGAAAATACAACAAATTTATGTGCACACTGCCCATTCGTTTCATATCGTACTGTAACCGCCACAGTGTTACCAACCGTGATATTTTAAATGTATTTCTCTGTGCACTCTGTGCGGATTAAAAATAACGTAATGTACCAATTATTTTGTGGACTCGCGACTTTTGATAGTTTTATGTGCTTTTCGGTAGACTTATTTTAAAATATTTATTGTAGGTTTATGAATATCACTGGCTCTTTATCCCCGGCTTCAGTGTGAGTAAGTTGATTATAATAATATGATGTAATGTGGTTATGGTCCGCTTATTGGTCTAGATTCTACTACGACTTAATTATCAAAAAGAAAATAATTGTAGCCAATGTTATTAATATTTTGATACATTGTTTTAAAGAATATGTTTAGCCAAACACGCAGACTGAAATTAGTTGGTACCGGATCTGAGATGAAGAATTTGGATGTGATCGGGGTTGGAAACGATGAGGAAGATTGTTTTAAAAAAAAATGTTCTATATTCAAAAAACATCGGAAAAAATTCAGTCAAATATTCGGGCGGAGTCATCAAAATTCAATGTTTAAAAATGGTTGAAAAATCCTTCATTGTTTCCAACAGTTCGTAAGAATGTTGGTTGATGGCACCACCGTCGCCCTGAAAGACGGATTATAAAGAGAAGGAAAATTTGAAATGAATCAGGTGTGGCTCAAAAGCTCAGTTGGAAGAGCATTCCCCCTGTAAGGGAAAGGTCGTGAGTTCAAGTCTCACTAGAGCGTTTCATTTTTTCCGATGTTTTTCTAACTATAAAGTTAGCATTAAAAATGCTGTAAAAAATTAAGTCAAATGTTCTATATTCATTTTTTTTAATAATTCTTTTAACGTAACATGTGTTTCCAAATGGCTAAAAATCATTTTAATACGGAAAAAATATAGTAACTGTATTTGTCTCTCCAAACTTATCGGTGGTATACTGGTATTAGCCTGTAAGTTTGATATTAGTTAGTGCCAAGTACTGTATATTATCTGGATAATGTAGATTAGCTTGAGGAGCTATCGTTACATTTTGAAGTATACCTGTATAAAATAGCACACATTTAAGTAATCTTCTTAAAATTTCAACTGAATATACATAGAGCTGGTTTGAATATTTTCAAGCCTGTAATTTCATCAAAAACAAAGGCCTGAGCTCAATTTATCTTATAAATAATAATCTTGTGATGCTATTACCCAGCTCTTATACACGAGTATTTCGGTGCAATTTTCTTGAGCAGAATATTTTCTCTCAGGAGATTCACATTAAGAGTTATCTACTCATTTTTTAACGTAAATCCTAATGAAATTAGCAAGAAAATATTTCAGACTAACATTCTTTTCAAGTTCTCTTTCGAATTTACTTAAATATTTATTAGCTTTTAATGCAAATACTGATAAATGCAAAATACGAAAATTAATTTAGTACTGCACAAAAATATGTTAAGTAAAATATTACAATGGGCCTACCACGACGTGTTATTCTTGTTCCTTTTCTAGGTGAGAAAGATGGACTGAGTTATCTTAAGTTGTACAGCCATTTTTCTTTCTCACCAAGAATTGCATTGCATATCATGGTAGACGCACAGTCAATCATCATCATCATCCTTGCGGTAATGTCGGTCGCATCAAGGTCGCATCCGAACCTTGGAATCAGAGGGGTTCACTTTTCCCAGTCTGACTACGTCACGTTTGAACATCGATATTTTTCATATTTTGTTGCTTTTTTATTTTCTCCTACAACAGATTTAACATATGCATACGTTTACGGTATAGAAGTTTCATATAAGTATATCTTAGCATCTAGAACAACACAAGAGCGGAACTCGCCAGCTACGAGAACCAAGTCCAGCCCAAGCGTAACCAGACCCTGCATGCTTTGTCCGATGAATTTCACTGAGCAAAACACGAGGATCCAGACCAGCCGTAACCAAACCCAGTCATTCCCATCAGCAAAGTCTAACCCTATTTTACTTATGATTTGTGGGAGTCAGGAACTCAAACTAGGGTTCCTTGTGCTATTACATAGTAGTACCTACAGTACAATAGTACATTGGTCTCCATAATCATTTGGCAATATCGAAGCATTACAATTAAACTAGCTGTCAAACTTTTTAGGATTCCAACTATCCGTAACGTCTGCCATAGATGTTCTTATGATAACCGGGACCGAAAAAAAATGCCCACTGAGTTTCTTGCCGGAGTCTTCTCAGGTTTGAGTAATTGAGCCGCGTTTCGAACCGGGCGGTGGTCCATTTGCTAAACTAGTATTTAATATTTATTTTATATTGACGTTTTGTAAGTTTCGATTTAATGATCTAAGCAGAATAAACGATTTTTGATTTTGATAGCGACGACGGCTGTAGGCTCACAGTTAATGAATTATTTAATTGAATTTTTGCGTATGTGGTTTGGGATAATCTCGCCTGTTAAACCCATGTACTCGATTGGACAACGCAGGCTTTCTTCTAGGACTAGGGGAAGGTAGCTCAGACCGTATTCGAGGGCAAAAGGAAAAGAAAAAATTGGTAAAAAAACTTCTAGGTTCGAACTTTGAATGCGACTAGTATTAACGCTGGGATGATGATGATGATACGAGTTACGTTGAAAGGGGGAATTCCCACATTACCAACATGAAACAAGAACAGAAACAAGTTTACTAATTTAACCATGATTTTCTTTTCCGTAAAAGTATTCCTTTAGTTACACGACTTCAAACTCGAAAGAGAAATTCCCTTCTTAGATGAATTATTAAAAAGACTCTCAGAACTTTGAAATTGGCTTTGGATTGCAACTGCACGAGTGGTTACGTAGCTGGCGGAAAAAATATACCTACTTGGTTTACATTAGTACTTTTCAAAAGATATATAACCATAGTACATACTTAATCCTTGTGAATACTCACTGCTAGTGAGTAGGATGGTGCTAAATTTACCATGTGTTGTTTTAAGTATTAGATGTTTGAGTTCCCGATCATGGAAAACCACATTTTTTTTTTATAAATTTTCCTAAAGTGCCCACAGATTAATAAGCCTGCGGTTAATTTCAATCTAATTCGAATAGATCAAAAAATAAAGTTTAAAACTAAAACCCGATTACCGAAAAATCACGCTCTAAAAGTAACAAACAAGAAAATAGCCGTGGTCGTATGCCACGTTTCCCTAGAATATATTGTTTTGTCAGAGTAAGTGGCATACGACCACGGCTATTTTCTTGTTTGTTACTTTTAGAGCGTGATTTTTCGGTAGTCGGGTTTTAGTTTTAAACTTTATTTTTTATTTATATTATTTTGGGGCAAAGTAAAGCTAATAATTTATACATATTTGAAATGTGCTTATTAAGCCCTTTCATTTGATACCAAACACGGCATATTTATCTCTAATTAATTTTTTAACATAGTACCTTATGAGCGCTAGAGGTCGCCACACAAGATTGAGTGACACGTCATATAGCCTATAACCATCGGACGATCAAGCCGCTTGTAACGATATCTCATTGTCCAGTTCTAATCAGTAGTTGAGGTGCTATGAGGGAACAAATGAACATACATACATACATACATACATACATACATAGCCTGTCAAAATCATAACCCTCCTTTTGGCTTCGCCGTAGTCGGGTAAAAATAGACGACTAAGGAGGGGCGTTCCCCTTATTATCTATTAACCCCTTATATCTATTTATTGTGCCGTTTTGGGCAACTGTGACTAGGGCCGTTGCCCTAGTCACAGTTGCCCAAAATACTCTTGAGCAGGTACTGCAGGTACATTTGTTATCAAAAAAGAAATAGCGAACTTAGAACAGAATTAATCGGTACCCGCGGTCTAAACATTTGGATGGCGGGTGTAAGTGTTAAATATTTTTTTATCCAAAGAAATACACTTAATTCTAATAAAGGTACACTGAGGTACACTACAGATACCATCATCCTGCAGAAAATCAGCAGGATTCTGATCCGTACAGCCGCGCTCCAAACGCTCACAAATACTCACGAGAATACAACTGTGTAATCTTAGCATCTAAAAAGAACATAATATAATTTTGCTAAGCGCATATTGTAAGAAAAGCTGATCGATAAGAATGATTCATTTTCACTGTAGTCCTAATTATCAGACCAGTTTTTCCAATCACAACAAGAGAAAAATTGTTCCAAATTTTGTAGCTTTTATGGGTAAAGAATCGAAATTCCGGAAAGTCCAAGTACGAGTAGTATCGAACAGAACTAATTTTATCACAGTAATCTCTGTACCTTAAAATACATTTTGTTTCATTTCTATTTTGGCGGCAAAGCACACATGAATTATGAACAAGTTTGTTTCCAAACTCAGCTGTTGACGGCCTAGTACTTGATCGGAGACTTTGAAAGTAACTGCGAATAACTTCCTGCAAAGTTCCATCTTGTTTTTCAATCATAAATTATTTATTGTGCCGTTTTGTGAAGAATATTGTCAAAAGATAATGAGATGAAAGTTTTAGGGTCTTTGTGTAAAGGTATTGAACATTTTTTAAATGACTGGTGATGATAGAACGGATAGAAACAATCTAAATAGATTTTTGGTTCCCAAGCCAACTCCATCTACTAACTAACAGGGTGAGGTGCTGACACCTAACTGAGAGTTCTGTATCTCATGAAGCATTTAAATCATAGGTAGTGGTCAATTCCACCAGAAACAAAACCGTTCTGAACATACATAGTGGAAAAAACATGAGATACTGGGGTCTATACGAGAGCTATCAGTCGAAAATTACGTTTTTATTAATGGAGTTAAACAGGGTGAGATGCTGACACCTATCTGAGAGTACTATGTGTCATGAAGGCGAATAGGTTTTAGTGTAAGCTTATTTGTTTTTTTTTTATATATTTGGTCCGTCAATTGACTGCACCCCGCTAGATGGCAATAAAGCTAACGTACAGTCCAGAAGATACAGACCACCATTCCGGATGCCATTGGACGTAAAATCCCTAACTTGACAGCCTTAATAAAATAAATCAATAAATAAATATTCCACAACATTCAACACAACGCTATCTAGACCCATGGTAAGCTTGTGTTATGGAATCTAGAATGCGGATAAACATACTTATATACTTTTTTTTTGTAAATAATACATATTATATATTACATATTATATTATATATACATAGAAATACCCAGACCAATGCAAATAGCCATATTCATGCATACAAATATTTGCACTGAGCGGGAATTCTTTTCACGCCCCGCTTGAAGAACCCGGGACTGTAAGAGGAGGGAAACACGTATGCGGGCAGAGCATTCCAGCTCTTTATCGTGCGGCAGAGGAAAGAGCCCCCAAACCGTTTAGTGCGAGATGGCATGGATTCCACCGTGTTCCACCGGTTTTGCTGTTATCTCAGTGAGTTGATACCTTGAGATTATCAGAATAGAAATATTTTTGTTTATAACTAACAAAAATGATTAATAATACAGATACCTGAGTATTCAATCAATCAATTAAGCCATCACAGTCCACAGCTGGATATAGGCCTTTTCCTCCACCGTCCACATTCAGGATATCCTAGTCATGGTTCCAACTCGTCAGACCATCTGGCTAGGAAGCTTCCTGAGTAATAAAAGTTATTAATTTAACCTAACTAGAACTCGCCAAGGATAATTCTAAATAACAATTAATTTAATAAACTCTTAAAGGTACGATAATAATGTTATAACCCCTGGATAAATAAAAATTTAATTTTAATCATCATCTTCATTAAGTACGGTTATTAATTTACCTTTCAACCGGGGATTAGAAAAATATTTTCTGGAAAATATTACAAATTTTACTATTATTATAAATTTGTAAAGATGTTTGGGTCTTGCTTTACAGTGCTTAATCGTAGGAGACTCAAACATAAACATATTAGAACATCACTCAACTGAAAGTAAGAACCTTTCAGATGTACTGTCGGCCCATAACATGATGAACGTAGTTGATTTTCCTACACGAACTAGTAAGTCTAGGTCTAGTGGCCTAGACCATGCATATACAAACTTAACAGCTTGTACAGTGAGCGCTGTACCTGTCGTTACTCGCGTAAGCGACCATCTTGCAACTAGATGTAAAATAATACGTCCGGTAGACACGACACAAAAAGATACAACATACATTCGACGATTCTCTAAGATGAACAAATTAAATTTCAGTGCTGCTATAGACAGTGTGGATTGGGACAAGACCATGGCTCAGTACAAATGTGCTGAGTCGATGGTAACTGCTGTTGTAAATATATTGACTAATAAAATTGACATCTGCTTTCCACTGCGCAAAATAAGCAATAGTGTTAGGAATAACGCGACTTGGGTGACGTCTGACATAAAAGATTATAGATCATTACTGTTTGAGTTAATTGACATTAATAATAGAAATTTAAATTCAATTCATTTAAATACAATTATATGCGATATGGAACACTATTATGAATCTCTTTTGTATAAGAGAAAATCTGAACATTACACTAAGGTAGTTAGGAGCTCACAAAATGTCACAAAGGCGATGTGGACTATAGTGAACAGGGAACGTGGAAAAAATAATTCTCCGCACCTAGAGTTCACTGAAATCGTCAAATCACACGATGGCTCAGAGTTCAACTCAAGTAAAGCTGTGGCCAATGCCATGAACACTCGGTTCGCCTGTGCTGCAGCCGCTTGTGGTGCACCTCATGCCGACATCAGTGCGGTGTGGAAATGGCTAAGTGCGAGTGCCCCCCCTGCGGATCGATCGATATGGTTGCGACCCTTTACCCCTGTTGAAATTTACGACATCATAACCAAGCGCATAGCACCCAAGCCATCTAAGGATATCTACGGTATCTCCATGGAAATTTTAAAAGCAGCAGCGTCATCGATTGCCCCCGTACTGGCAGCTTTATTTAATAAGTGTCTGAAAACAGGCAAGTATCCCACCCCCATGAAGATATCAAAAATATCTCCTTTATATAAAGGCAAGGGTAGTAGAGAGTGCATGGATAACTACAGACCCGTGTCCATTATCCCAGCAGTATCGAAGATATTCGAAAATGGCTTGTGTGCGCGAATAACTAAATTTCTAACGGCGTCAAATGTACTATCCGATCGGCAGTACGCATATCGTGCAGGTCGTTCGGCGACTTCATTGACACGCGATCTAATACATAGCGTCATGACCGCTCGCGAGAACAACCAGCAGGTAGCACTATTATGCTGCGACCTGTCAAAAGCGTTCGATGTCGCTGACCGCGCCGTACTGGCTGTCAAGCTGCGACATTATGGCCTTAGTGGGACGGCGCATGCACTCTTGACAGAATTAATGTCAGAAAGATCGCAGATTGTGGTGGCTCATGGGGGCAAGGTGAAGTCAGATCCGGTGCAATCCGAGATGGGAGTAGCCCAGGGCTCCTCGGTATCAAATATTCTGTTCTCCTTGCTCTTGAATGATTTACCGGAAGCGGTGGGGGGAGCGGACATATTCATGTATGCAGATGATGTGGCTGCGATAGTCACGGCCAAGTCGATGGAACAGTTGCAGGAACACCTAAATAACACAGCAATGAAACTGCAACGGTGGTTCCACGGGAATGGTCTTGTACTGAACCTCACTAAAACCCAGTACATGCACTTTGATCTGTCGGGTCGACCTGTGAAACCATTATCAGTGTCTGCTAATGGACTGAATATTACGCAAGTTGAGGGACTAACGTTTCTGGGATTTGAATTAGACAGATGTCTTAAGTGGGAAAACCATATCCAGAAGGTCTGTAGCAGGGTCGGTAGCGCTTGCTTTGCCCTGCGTCGAGTTGCTCGAGTAATGCCCGGTGAGGAAGTACGAGCTTGCTATTTTGCAACGGTGCAATCACTGCTCCAATATGGAACAGAGTTATGGGGTCGCGCTGCTGATTGGGAGCGCGCGTTCCGTATGCAGAAGCGCGCCGTGCGAGCCATGGTAGGAGTTCCGCAGGACGTATCGGCAAGACCTTACTTTCCTCTGTTGGGAATCCTCACCCTGCCGTCTATCTTAATTTACCAAATCGCGATGTACGTGAGGACGAATATCGACCAATTTTTGAAATTTAGTGACGTGCACTCGTACCATACGCGGAATCGTGACAAACTCAAATCAGTAGCTAGGACGTTAACGAAATCTGAAAAGACCACTTATGTGATGGGGCCGACAGTCTACAATAAGTTACCAGCTTGCGTCACGTCTGCCCCAAGTCTTGTCTCCTTTAAAAGTCGATTGAAGCACTGGCTGATTGAGCAAGCTTTTTACTCGGTTGACGAGATGATAAATATGAAACCGTCAAAATGACCAGAATTGACATATTGTTATTAATTCTATTGTATTTTATTATTATTGACATCCTATAATTGTTTTATTTATATATTATTTTAATTTGTGAATTGTATTAATTACTGACTAAGAAATCCAAAATTTGTGACTGTTTGACTTTGACGATTTGAATGATAATTACAAATGTTTATGATGTAACGGACACTATCCCACCTGTGAAAGCACGATTATCTGAGTTGACAAATGATGTTTTGTATACACTGACATGTAATATTCTTACAAATAAATGAGTTATGAGTTATGAGTTATGTTGTTCAATCACCCTTTAACGGTTGAATGGATCTGGGTAGCCTCTGTGGCGTGAACGGGAGTGCCACGCAGGGAGCGCGGGTTCGATCCCCGCTCAGTGCAAATATTTATATGCATGAATAATGGGTATTTGCATTGGTCTGGGTGTTTCATTTACAAAAAAAAGTATCTAAGTATGTTTATCCGCATTCTAAAATCCATAACACAAGCTAGTTAAGCTTACCATGGGTCTAGATAGCGTTGTGTAGAATACTGTGGAATATTTATTTATTTATTATAACATGGAAAGACACATGGGCTACTTTTTATCCCGGTAGTAAGTTCCCATGGATTACTGCAATATAAATGAAAAATTACAAGCGGGTGAAGCCACGGGCATCAGCTAATCTTCTAGAGAAGTGACTTGTTTATTAAGAAAGAAATAATATTATACTTGGGCATAATTAATGGAGTCAATTTTGGTTATAATTTTTAGTAGAGGTTGTTGAGATTTTTTATTACGTCAGAGGAATTATGACCGCTACTGATAACGTATATAGCAAAGGTAGCAAATGTGTGACATCTTGATAGTTTATGAATTGCTCACTATATTTACGAGTACTCCTTAATAGTATTTATTGTCTGTGGGTATACATACATATAATCAAGCCTTTATCCCGGGAGGGTTAGATAGAGGTGAATTAACACCCAAATTTCACCAAACACTGTATTTGGTCCCACGTAATAGGGGGTGAGCCTATTGTCGCATTCCGAGCACTATTTGTTGACTCGAGCCATGAATCTGAGGCGGATTGTGGGCTGTATATATCTGTCTGATGGTAAACAGCCCTGTTCCTCAGTCGACTTGTACGACACCGCATTGGAAGAGATGGGGTGCCCAAATTCTCCTCTGCCAGGAACCATGCGGTTAGTTTAATGGTAAAAAGGCGGGTTTAGTTTAATAGTAAAAAAATATTACTATGGTCTGCCAAAGAATCCATCCATTCACCTTCACGCTTCACCTGCGTGATGAAATTGCAGCAATCCATGGGAACTTATGGCCGGGCTAAAAGGTAGCCCATGTGTATGAAAAAACTGGTGCCATTAGTGTAAGGGTGAGGGGATATTTATGTGAAGAATGTTGACATTGTAGATAATAAGAATGTATTTTTAACTTCCAATTTAGTCCAAACTGACATTATTGTTTTGACATTTAATAATTTGCCTACTTTTAATTCTTGTGATTTGCTTCAATATCCTTGCCTTCCATTCGACATTATTGACATTTTTTGTATTGTTATTGGACATTATTTTATTTTTTATTTTTATTGAATGATTGTTTATGTAATTATTTGATGAAATGTAAGAATGTAACTTTAAGTATTTTGAATTTTAGTGCAATGTAGTGTAATGCGTAAAATAATCTACAGCATATAAGCGCCTTGGTGTAAACTGTAGGCTTATATTGCTAACAATAAATAAATAAATAAATGACAACAGACGAAATAATAGTACTATCCAATAACAGTATTTAACCACTCAAGCAATATACCTAGAGTTTTTTTTATCGTGTGATATGTCCCCACGGATACCACCCCCACGGAGCCGGTGGAGGTGGTTATGTCGGACTCGAACCGACTAAAACGCACGCCGTCTTGGGTCCTTGGTTGCCGGAGGTGAGATTGCTAAAAGCATATCTCTCGCACCCCGGCAGACCCAGGACCATCTCTTTCGAGATGGCCCCCTTCGGGTTGTGGGGACCACAGTGTCCCCATCTAGCCCCGGTTATGGGGAGGCGTACCTTGCGCCGCCGCTGCGGCCTGCTTCTGCTAGGGTGACAGGCGGCTCCACCGGTCACCCCCAGGCCAGCGCTCATGGAGGACGGAGGTCGTTCTGCGACCTCCGACATCCGGTTCGCCTTCGTTCTGCGCGGGCTTTCCGGGCCCGGAGATACCTAGAGTTTAACATTCAACGACTGGTCGTTCAATCCTAATAAGGAAACTAGAAATACTGACTTCCTATTAAAAATACTGTATAATTAAATTACACATCGCGCTAGATATCCAGAAACTAAAAAAGAATTAACGTTTTGAATTGCTCCCAGTTTCCAAACCATTCTTTCAAACTCTGCGTTCTGAGTAACGAATCTCCTCCTTCAACTAAAACACGACCTATTTTACTTTTTAAATGCACATAAACGTTGCAAACCGCTTTCCAACCCACGTAATTCGTACCCAAACAAAATTACACTCACTAATACAGAAAACTATACTAGTCCAACAAGAAATGTTCTGTACCATCAATAAATAACTATCCCAAAAAAGCAATGTACTCCGGAACAAGACAATTAATCCTAACCCATCTGTATCCTAAAGGCGAGTTCACATTATTCTGTTAAAAAAACGCGTACCATTCGCCGGTGGTCGCAATAAACGGAATTTATTATCAGACCGCCCGGTATTTTTATGCGATCGTGGGGAAGATTTGTCACCGTCCCGTGATTTCCCGGGGGTACACTGTGTTTAGTGATATTTTGTATGCATCTTTATATTTCAATCACACGATTGGTATTTATTGTTTTTCAGTGCTGTGAAAGATTCAAGGCTGGATCAGTGTACGGATTAATTTCGAGCCTTTTTTCAACTAAGTTATGGTCGGAATTCAATCTAATTACGAAACGGTTGAACTTGGATATTTTTATTGAAGCGATTACTATCTGGTCTCTAAATCGAAGTTCTGTTCAGACCAAGATTAGAGTATAATATGTATGTTTCTGTGTATAATATGTTTAAAAAAAAAGTATCTAAGTATGTTTATCCGCATTCTAGATTCCATAACACAAGCTATAAAAGCTTACCATGGGTCTATATAGCATTGTGTAGAATGTTGTGGAATTTATTTATTTATTTAGAGTTCCAAATGCCCCAAATACAAATGCCACAAATGTCCATCAGCAACCAGAACCGGTTTCACCATCCTTTGAGGCACGCAGAGATCTTAATGAAGAATGCTCAATCATCCTAAGACTAACCTGAATAGCATTGCAATGTACTAGCCTATTCCGTTATCACTTAGCCATGAGTCCCTCATACGGATATCCGTAGTTTCTTTCCTAATTTACCACGGCTATAGCGTTCAGGGTCTGATGCACAGCATTTAGCCATAATCCTAAATGGAAATGGACTGGAAGGGAGACTCCTGAATGCGTGACGACGAAACTATCCATAAAAGTTACCTAAACGATAATGTAGACGTAAGTGGAGCTAGTTATCCACTCTTGAAGACACGGCTTTAGAAACAGATTTACCATTTGAGTCAGTATATTAATAGGCTAGTAACACTGTACCCTATCCCTTCCGTCCTGATAGGAAAATAAATAATCATTTTGAACCTGGGTACTTTGATAAAATTATATTGTCTAAACTCTATCCGAGCAGCTTCTTTCTGTTCTTTAAGTGATATCCTTTTCGTTGTTTTCAGTGTAGTATTTACGGCTTTTATAAAATAGTGGTTATGGTGGTTAGATAATGTAAATAAAAAAAATAAAAAAGTACAAACTTCACATCACTCAAATTTAAAGGAAAAATTTTAAGGTAATCCACCGAAAATGCGGAATTGTAGTAATATAATACTAAAATGCAATAGATCCTAACTTACATTAAAAAATAGCACTTTTTACATCCACACAACATACATAAAATAATTTATTTCTGAAGAGTACAGTCGGCATCCAAAAGATATTGACGAACAGAAAATGATCTTACAGCTCGTGCGAGTTAACATGGCACCTGGCCTTGCGAACAACCCTCCTCCCACTTCTCCGCGCGATGCTCCGCTCTCGTCCTGCAGTAGCGTCCGCATCACAGTGACTGTTGTACATTTTAATATCGTAGTTTTTAATATCAGATTTTGTAGAGTTTTGTTATTGTAACATTTGGAAAATTTATATTGATTTATTTTATTGAGTTTTCGTCATAATACTTTATAACATACAGATTTACTATGTTCTGCATTTATAATATTAGTGTGGATTTCTTGGATTTTTTGAATTGAATTGATCGAATTATGAAGTATTCCTTTTTTTTAATTCTCTATCTCTGCCAAATTTCATCCAGATTCGTTCTACCGTTATGTGGTTTGATTAAATTCCTAACAAACATGCATCCACACTTTCAATAAATCTCATTATCAATATAGAATCTTATTACAACGGCGGTAATCATCACCGTAGTAAAAACTAAACTAATCCATCAATATAATATTATAAAAATAATGAATAGGACTTTCTCCCTCTTAGTATGCACGTGTACTGTCATAATATTTAGGCAGTAAACTACCACTAAAGGAACTGACGCTAATAAAATTATTATGTCCTCTTATAATTTGGCATGTTTAGTCACTGCTGTGATCTCCGATATCCTTTCCGATAAAAATAGCTTTAACCTGGTTTAATAATAAGGGGTGCGATACAAAGATGTGAAAATTGTACAGATAAACAATCACAATATTTTATTGGGATAACATTTCATCAATATATCTATATTAATAATTTCATTTTTAGAAATAAAAAATGTCTAGTAGTTTCACCAACAGTGATGTTATTAAATAAACCTGCAATACGTTATACCTACTTTCAGCTTTACAACAATGTAAGTATAACACAAGCTTATTATAAGAAAAACGTGCCATGAATATTTTTTATTTTTTAATCTTACGATTAGAAATCTATTAATTATTTTATAATATTAAACATTTTAAGAAATTTATCTAATAAAATATGGCGCTCTCGAAAATTCAAAATTTCTTTTGCAGTCAGTACTTTAAACGTCACTTGATTGAGCCAGGTGCCATGTTAACTCGCACGAGTTATAATTTCGTTTTCTGGCCACCTCCCAGTTAACCGATTATTCTGATATTTGGTACACACCTCTAGTTTGTACAATAATACCATATAAATCAATAAAACAGTTTGATTTGCCCTTAATATGAGATTATCAAGATCATTTCGAGACTTCGTTATCAAGATATTTATGAAGCTGACTGTACCTACACACTCGCGATAACCGACATACACGCGGGCTGAGCCGCGGGTAAAAGCTAGTACGAAGTAAATTAAAAATTACATAAGGATATACTATATAGACCAAAAATTCAGATTACAAATTAATGGAAAGAGACTTAAATTACTCGAAAACTCATTACAATTGTTTATTACTACTTGTACAAATATGTTACCCAAAGTATATCTGTAGGTAATAATATTTATTTATTTATTTATTTATAAAAATTCATGCACAAGAACATAGGTGGACTTAATGCCATGGGAATTCTCTACCAGTCAACCAAAGGTGGTGCAGAGAAAGACTCAGTAGGTGCATTATTAAAGTAACATTGTATCGAGAAAGCGTACCGAATAATTTTAGGGAGTGACACTATAGGTACACTGCCATGAGGCATGTATACCAACATACCTCACGACAGGCATGCACCTATAATGTCTGGTATAGGTAATATAGATACATATAAGTAAACAGGTGTACTTACTTACATAAAATATACATAGGTACTAATGAATAGTACATAATATTACATATATACACTACGATTCTGTATAGTCTATTCATATACCTAGGACAATGATTCGAAGCTTAGCATATCCTTGCTATTCAAGGTGGTATTACCTATTGGACCCGATTGTGAACAGACATAGTATCCAGAGCTGTGCAAAGGGGCGATTAAGTGATTATTGCTCTAAGATTGGGACCTGCTTTGTCATGTACCTATATAGGTTAAGTCTACAATGACGTTCACAGTGAAACTACCACAATCATATATTTTAGTTGTAAATACTTTGATTTAATACTGACTACAACCGATATCCATTCGGGCATAGCGTAGGGTGTCTACATGAGGCAGATAATATTGAATAAGTACAGTCAGCGTCATAAATATCTTGATAACGAAATCTCAAAATGATCTGAAAACTTTCGTATTAAGAGCAAATTAATCTGTTTCATTGATTTATATGGTATTATTGTTCAAACTATAGGTGTGTACCAAATATTAGAACAATCGGTCAACTGGAAGGGGGTAAAAAAACGAAATTAAGATCATTTTGAGCACTTTGTTCGTCAACATCTTTCTGATGCTGACTGTGCTAACTTTGTTTTTAAATTTTTGATTCTATTCGAATTGAAATCATTTGTTATAAACAAAACGAAGGAATATAAAATCAGACCACTACTTCAGTACACTTTGACTACAGTCTACAGTCCCATACTCGCAGGCGATGTGGAACCTCTCAGCCTCAGAAGGGATTTTGCCTCACTGTGTGTTTTCTACTGCCTATATAATGATTTGTGCTCAGATGAATTATTTGACATGATGCCCACAGCTACATTCTATCATCGCACAGCTCGCCATAGACAGGGAATTCGAATACGGTGCGTACCGTGCGGTATGAAAGGAACTTCATCCCACGAACGCTCAAGCTGTGGAATGAACTCCCTGCCATGGTTTTCCCAAGCGACTACAATATGGGGTTCTTCAAGAGGGGCATTAGAAGATTTCTTCAGGGTAGGCAGCGCGAGTGTAACGCCCCTGGTGTTGCATACATCCATAGGCCGCGGTAACCACTTTCCATCAGGTGGGCCGTGTGCTTGTCTGCCACCTAAGTACCAAGAACAGTACTTCTCAATTACTGTATTACTGGTATAAAAAAAAACATCTACTACTACAAAATGTATATACACCAAACGGTTTCCACTGAAGCGCCTACACGAAAGTACCAAGGACAGTACTTCTCAATTACCCAAACGAACCGCAAAACGGTTCTTAACCGTCTTTCTACTAAAGGGATGGTTCCGTACCCTATGTTCCGGCCGGACGCGATAATTCCAGCCTCTTTTGTGCAAAGCGACGGACAAACAGACCGTATGATGTCGAATATGGACTTGTCTGTGTGTGTGCGTTTCCGTTTTCTTTCATGTTTTTATGTTAATGTTTTGTCTGACACAAAAGATTAAAGTCCTTCTGGATAATGAAATTGCAAAATGTTGAATTCGGTAAACGTTGAATCCCAAAATGTTGATTTCATAGAAAATCGCATTTTGTGGAACCACAATGTTATATTTGAATGGAATTTTTATAGCATTTATTATACTAACTTTTTTAGTTCAATCATCGAGAAAAAGAAGCCCTTAAAGACGGATATAAAGAGAAGGGAAATTTAAAGTTATTCAGGTGTGGCTCAATAACTCAGTTGGAAGAGCATTCTCTCTATAAGGGAAAGGTCAGGGGTTGAAGACCCACTTGAGCGCTTCTTTTCCCGGTGTATTTCGAACACAATGTTATATTTGCAGAATAATCTATTAACGTGTACTTTTCTTTTGAAAAAATTTTGTTCCCAAAAGTTTTGTTTAATATACATACTTACTCATAATTATATTACGCTCGCCCCCTAAAAAAACACTTGACCGTTCACACTCGACGCACTAACGTAGCATCGGTTGAGTGTGAACGGTCAAGTGTTTTTCTATACATTTGTCTGTTCTGGCGGTACGCGACCGATAATACGCGACGCATGTTCCGTCAGATATGAACCTTCGTAATTTTTTTAATAAAAGGACACACATGTAATCGGGGGTGAGTCTATTAACGTCAAGCGGGCACTTAAACGTGAGCTGTATGTTTACTGTCGTATGGAGAATAGCCATATCCCTTAGTCGCCTTCTACGGCACCCACAGGAAGAGATGGAGTGGCCCTATTTTACACCACCGGGGATCAACACTGGAATTTTATATACTCGTGCATCCAGATTCTCGTCTGATTTGACGTCTCCGCAGCGAAAGCGCGGGAAGCGTCAAACTCATATACCATAGACAATAGTAAAGATTTGAATGAATTTTTTATAGCATTTATTATGCTAACTGTTAAGTTCGAAAAACATTAAAAAAAAATGAAATGCTCAAGTGAGACTCGAACTCACGACCTTTCGCTATGCTATAAAAAATTCATTCAAATATTTGGGCGCAGTCATCAAAATTCAATGTTTAAAAATGGTTGAAAAATCATTCATTGTTTCCAACAGTTCGTAAGAATGTTGGTAGATGGCTGCACCGTCGCCCTTATAGACGGATATAAAGAGAAAGGAAAATTTGGAATGATTCAAGTGGTGCTCAATAGCTCAGTTGGCAGAGCAGTCGCCCTGTAAGCGAAAGGTCGTGAGTTCGAGTCTCACTTGAGCATTTCATTTTTTCCAATGTTTTTCGAATAGTAAAGATTGTTACCAAATGCGTTAGTGTAAAATTGTTGCCAGTTTATTTTTTATTGCTCTTATTTTTTTATACTGTTTACATTGTTCCAATTGAGTATCACGGTGGCTTGTGGTCTTTGTCAATATTGTTTTTTGTCTCCAACAATTTACTCGTATAAAAAAAAATATGTGTTCCATCCACTGTCCGGCCGTCTCTGAAAACCAGCGCTGTCCGCCTGCACTACAACGCGGATAGCATTAAGCTGAGAGGCGGCCGTTTATTTCTACTTGGCCGTGTGTGGCATTATACCCTACAATATTAATAGATATTTAAAATTAATGTTTATATTAAAGTAGGTATTGTATAATTTATGTTATGTGACATGTCTAAATATTGCCAAGTGAAATAAAAAATATTTTCTTTCTTTTTTTTTCAGATTCCGAAAGGAGTAGACAGTAATTAATGTAAAACACTGTGAAGGGACCTATAACCCCATTCTTGCCGAATTGCCATGGTAGAAATTTCTAAAGATAAATATATAAAACAATCTGGTCATTTATTTACCAACATTGGATTAATTTAGATGAAATAAACTAAAGAAAATAAAGAAATAAGTATTCTAAAACACTACACAACGCTATCTAGACCCATGGTAAGTTTAATTAGCTTGTGTTATGGAATTTAGAATGCGGATAAACATACTTAGATACATTTTTTTTTGTAAATACATACATTTTATGCATAGAAACACCCACACCAATGCAAATAGCCATATTCATGCATACAAAATATTTGCACTAAGCGGGAATCGAACCCGCGCCTCCTGCGTGGCAGTCGCGTTCACTACCGCCGCGCCGCGCCACGGATTTTCGTATTATTTATCAAAACGCCAAAAATTTCATAGAAAATTTGCTAGGCTCGTTTTATAAGAGGTAAGATATATATTTTCCACCGCCTTCCCTATTGCAAATGTTTTCCTCCTTCGTCAATGATGTAAAGGGCCCTCCCAACACTTTTGGGGTAGACTTTTTAGGGTAACAAAATAATCCTTAAACGTGATTTCATAAGTTCTAAACCGCATAAAATATTTCTAGTCCTATTTTCTGAGTAGGTACAGTCAGCGTCACAAATATCTTGACGACGAAGTCTCAACATGATCTTAAAAATCTCGTAGGTATTAAGAACAGATTCTTCCTACAGTCCCGGGTCCCTCGCGGGGCGTGAAAAGGCATCTGATGTGTGCCAACACTGTTAACATGGTACAGGTTTGCGATGGTGACGTCAATTTGACTTCACCTCGCCTGATGTTACGCTAAAGGCAAAGTTTCGGAGAGAGGGTCACCATCGCAAACATTTACCATGTAAACAGTGGTGGCACTCAGTTTGACGGCCTCATTAGATGCCTTTTCACGCCCCGCTTAAAGGACCCCGGACCCCGGACTGTAGGAAGAAGGAAACACGTGAGCTGGCAGGGAGTTCCAGGTCTTAGTCGTGCGGCATAGGAATGAGTCACTGAAAACGCTTGGTTCTAGCTGGTATACTCTGCACCGTATATGGATGGCATCTTAGCCCTGCACGTGTTAGTGCCACTGTTATCACTCTTTCCGAGACTATGCTTTTAGTTTACCATCAGGGGAGGAAAGTCAAATTGACGTGTCCTATAAATAAAAAAAAACAACAAATTAGAGGTGTCTATCAAATAACGGACCAATTATTCAACTGGAAGGGGAAAAAAAAATTATGTTCAATTTGAGTACTTTGTCCGTCAACATCTTCTGATGCTGACTGTACCTAAATGTTTTAAGCTCATTTGAGAACAAAATTATCATTACCATTAAAATAAATAGCGTTGTTTATTGCTTTTACTGCCTATTATACGGTATAACAATTTTGTTCTTAGAGGCTAGATTTAATTAACAAAGCCAACTATACTTAATAGTTTTTGTTGGTTATTTTTATAGCTGTAAACTATTCCTAGTTTGAGCCTTATCTCAACTCAGTTGTAGTCGGCTTTTCAGCTACGAATATTATTAATATTCCACAAAATTCTACACAGTGCTATTTAGACCCATGGTATGCTTTTATAGCTCGTGTTAAAGAATCTAGAATGCGGATAAACATATTTATATGCTTTTATTTTTGTAAATACATACATATTATTCATAGAAACACTCGGACGAAAGCCATATTTATGTATGCATACAAATATTTGCACTGGACGGAGATCGAACCCGCGCCTCCTGTGTAGCAATCGCGTTCACTACCGCCACGCCACAGAGATGGTCGAAATGAAACGGACGAACTTCGATATATTTTTAAAATCACCTATGTGTTAGACACGGTCCATGGCCCACCTGATGGCAAGTGGTTACCGTGGCTTTATATGGATGTACGCAACACCAGGGGCGTTACACTCGTGCTGCCTACCCTGAAGAAACCTTCTAATGCCCTTCCTGAAGAACCCCATATTGTAGTCGCTTGGGAAAACCGCGGCAGGGAGTTCATTCCACAGCTTGAGCGTGCGTGGGATGAAGTTTCTTTCATATCACGCGCACCGTTTTCGGATGCAATGTGTGGGGATGAATTCCCTGCCTATGGCGAACGGTACGATAATAGATGATGGCAAGTGGTTACCGTAACTAATGACTTGTACAATACCAGCTAGGGTAGTCAAACTCGTGCTGCCGACCATGTGAGATTTCCAGTGAAGCGACTGCCATAGTCTGTCTGTATTTTTATTTTCTTTTGTAATAAATGTGCTGCTGCATTAATAAATGAACAAAATACTGTAGTCCAATAATATGTCAGTAAAGTCGAAAATTGCTTGCACCTAATTTTTTGAGTGGTCATTGCTCAAGATTATAAAAGACCAGTAAGATTGGCCAGTAGTAATATGGGAATAAAAAATTGTTACGTGTTACTACTGCAGCTGTTAGTGTGTTAGGGCAAATAATTACCCGTGTGACTACTGGTAGTGATTGGTGGGGTGACGAGTGGAGCCGCCTGTCACCCCAGCAGAAGCAGGCCATGGCGGCGGCGCGCTGAAAAGCGCGCGTCCCCATTCCCGGGGCGAGTCGGGGACACCGTTGTCCCCCCTCCCGAGGAGGGCCAAACCGTAAGAGATGGCCCTGGGTCAGCCGGGGTGCGAGGGATATGTCGATGACAACCTCACCTCCGGCCTAGCACCACGACCCACAGTCGGCGTGCGGTTTTAGTCGGTTCGAGTCCGACATAACCTCCCCTTCCGGCTCCGGCAGGGGGGGTATCCGAGGGGATTTCCGCACGAAAAAAAAAACAAAAAAAAAGTAGTGATTGGTAGTAACACGGGTAACGAAGGCATGATTGTGTTCATCCACGATAAAAAAAAACAATTTTCTTTCTTTCTTCTTTCTTTCTATCCTCTACAACACACTAACCTAATCCAAGTAGGAAAGTCTGTACCAGAATTTCGTGCATTGCTTAGCAGGCACAATCAAACGAAGGGTGAACACGTGAACCCACTCCTAGCACAAGCATTTTAGCTTACTTGGAGGGGTTGCAGGAAATATTAGTGACTAGCTGTTATCCACCTACTCCAACCGCGTGGACCAAACATAACCTATGTCTTTTTGCAAACATAACCTATGTCTTTTTGTTCTAAACTACCCGTATAGCAAATTTCATCAAAATCAATTCAATGGTTTAGGCATGAAAGCGTAACAGACAGACAGACAGAGTTACTTCCGCATTAATAATATTACTAGCTTTTGCCCGTGGCTCCGCCCGCGTGGAGTCGGTTATCGCGACCAAACATAGCCTATGTCCTTTCTCAAGGTCTAATCTACCCATGTACCAAATTTCATCATAATCGGTTCAGTGGTTTAGTCGTCAAAGCGTAACAGACAGACAGAGTAATTTTCGCATTTTTATCATTCAATCAGAGGTAACCAACTAACACTCAATATTATATACATAACATAACATAACATAAACTCACGCCTATATTCCCCGAAGGGGTAGGCAGAGGTGCTAGCACCCACATTTCGCTAGTTTATATCGCCTATTGCCATTAACCGGGCACTTATAAACCTGGGATCGAACCCTAAATCTCGTCTCAGCAGTCCATTACCCATACCACTAGGCTGCCGCAGTACACTCAATAGGTATACATTATCTAAAAACACTTCGATCGTAATAACGCGGCCTTGATCAGAATATAATAATGTCTCGGAACTTCGTAGACTTTAAGTTCGTAGCGGCACGTGGACTGTAGTTATAAGGCTTCGAACTAAATTCTCCGTAGGTAAGGTTTTGTTATTGTTGGTCGTATTTTTCGTATAGTTCCCGGTATATAGCTTAACTCCAAGTTGCTCGAGAAACGATATTTAAATGATATAACTTATTAAAAACGAGACCTCTGTGGCATGGGTATGTCTTTCGTCTGGGTGTATTTAAGACAGCCTCTGTGGCGTGGCGTGCACGCGACTGCCACGCAGGAAACGCGGGGTCGATTCCCGCACAGTGCAAATATTTGTATGCATGAATATTATGGCTATTTGCATTGGTCTGGGTGTTTCTATGAATAATATTTATATATTTACAAAAAAAAGTATATAAGTATGTTTATCCGCATTCTAGATTCCATAACACAAAGTATAAAAGCTTACCATGGGTCTAGATAGCGTTGTGTAGAATGTTGTGGAATATTTATTTATTTTATATTTTTACAAAAAATATCTAAGTGAGATGATCCTGCATTGAATTCATAAAACAAGCTTGTTAAGTTATACTTAGATACTATTGTCTAGATAACGCTCTGTTGCATGTCCTAGAATATGTAAGTTTTCTAAATACAAATATTATCTTCCTCCATTCTGGGTAAGCAGAGACAACAGCCGGCTATTTGTTGCTTTCCTTACATTCTACACAAGTTTCCTCCAATAAAAAGTTTCATGTAAGCCCGCCAGTATAAAAACGAAAAAAATATTCGTTCAAGAATCGCACAAATTCACAAAACGAACGAAACATGGGAAGATAAAAAAAGAAGATTTTCTTACGAACATTGCTGGCCGAAAAAAAGAAATAAACAAGTACATGTTTTAAAGACAAACTTAGCAATTTATCTTAGTTGTTTAAGCTTCACGGAGTTTTTGTTTTGGCGCGCTTTAATTAGTTTTGCTGGCTGTACCGCTTCCGTGAGATTTAAAAGTAATAAAATTATTTGCCGCTACGCTTTAGTATGTATTTATAACCAACTGTTTACTATTCATGTGCTAGCAAATGGAACGGAAGCTGGCAGAACTATTTTTTATACTAATTTTAAAATTGGAACAGGAATCTTTCTGCAGTTTTCTTAAAATGCGCAACTTGTCCTGCATTTATATTCAGGCATAGAATTTTATTGTTATTAATTTTAAAATTCGAATGCAGTGTTGTCTCTACTATTACTTTATAAAAGTATAAAAATGATATTTTAAAATTATAATTGTGGAATATAAAATAGCCCTTACACCTATGTACATAAATGTATATTATATTTTCGAACCCGCGTCTCCTGCGTAGCAGTCGCGCTGACTACCACCACACCACAGAGACTGTCACAGAGATTGCTCTAATATTACAAATAGACACTTGAATTTTATATAATTGCTAAGATATACGACTATTTACGAAACTACCATTTATGTACCCAGTACCTGTCTTAATTAAAGCCTTAGTCTCCATACCTACACATACCGCAATGCATAAGTACCTGCAGCCATTCATGTTGCTAATACCTACTGACACTATTTGACTTTGTGTCGTAATCAACCCAGTCTTAAGACTACTCTGCATTCAGCAGAAATAATGTAGCAGATTTTCCGCCTCAGAACTCTAATCCAATGTGGGCGATAAAAGTGCACTAGATTAATAATAAAATAGCATTTTTTATTCGGATTAATATTGAAGTGAAATTATACTAAAGTGATATTATGAGGACACTACAATTTTCCATTTAAATTTAAATAATAAGTATTACGGATAGTATGGCTGTATGAACATTTGGATACTTATTTGTTACTTCTTCATATAAAACGTACTAAAGCTAGATAAAGACACAGCAAGAAATTGTCTACAATATAAATCTCGAAAAACATTGGAAAAAATGAAATACTCAAGTGAGACTCGAACTCACGACCTTTCCCTTACAGTGGGACTGCTCTGCCAACTGAGCTATTGAGCACCACTTGAATCATTCCAAATTTTCCTTCTCTTTATATCCGTCTATAAGGGCGACGGTGCAGCCATCTACCAACATTCTTACGAACTGTTGGAAACAATGAATGATTTTTCAACCATTTTTAAACATTGAATTTTGATGACTGCACCCAAATATTTGAATGAATTTTTTACTCATAGCATTTATTAGGCAGAGCAGTCCCCCTGTAAGGGAAAGGTCGTGAGTTCGAGTCTCACTTGAGCATTTCATTTTTTCCAATGTTTTTCAAACTTAGAAGTTAGCATAATAAATGCTATAAGTAAAAAATTCATTCAAATATTTGGGCGCAGTCATCAAAATTCAATGTTTAAAATGGTTGAAAAATCATTCATTGTTTCCAACAGTTCGTAAGAATGTTGGTAGATGGCTGCACCGTCGCCCTTATTGACGGATATAAAGAGAAGGAAAATTTGGAATGATTCAAGTGGTGCTCAATAGCTCAGTTGGCAGAGCAGTCCCCCTGTAAGGGAAAGGTCGTGAGTTCGAGTCTCACTTGAGCATTTCATTTTTTCCAATGTTTTTCGAACTTAAAAGTTAGCATAATAAATGCTATAAGTAAAAAATTCATTCAAATATTTGGGCGCAGTCATCAAAATTCAATGTTTAAAAATGGTTGAAAAATCATTCATTGTTTCCAACAGTTCGTAAGAATGTTGGTAGATGGCTGCACCGTCACCCTTATAGGCGGATATAAAGAGAAGGAAAATTTGGAATGATTCAAGTGGTGCTCAATGGCTCAGTTGGCAGAGCAGTCCCCCTGTAAGGGAAAAGTCGTGAGATCGAGTCTCACTTGAGCATTTCATTTTTTCCAATGTTTTTCGAACTTAAAAGTTAGCATAATAAATGCTATAAGTAAAAAATTCATTCAAATATTTGGGCGCAGTCATCAAAATTCAATGTTTAAAAATGGTTGAAAAATCATTCATTGTTTCCAACAGTTCGTAAGAATGTTGGTAGATGGCTGCACCGTCGCCCTTATAGGTGGATATAAAGAGAAAGAAAATTTGGAATGATTCAAGTGGTGCTCAATAGCTCAGTTGGCAGAGCAGTCCCCCTGTAAGGGAAAGGTCGTGAGCTCGAGTCTCACTTGAGCATTTCATTTTTTCCAATGTTTTTCGAACTTAAAAGTTAGCATAATAAATGCTATAAGTAAAAAATTCATTCAAATACAATATAAATCTTCCAGAGAATATGGACCTGTGATTTTATTAATAGGTAGGTACGCTGCGTGAACTGCATGACCACTTCGCATAGGCAAAAATGGCGGCGATTTGTGCTATGAACGACCTGTCAAAAGCTATTTACGCTAGTGCGGCGTTTTGGCGCCAGAACATAGCAGTAATATCTCTCTTTTACAGAACACAGGTGTTAACTTTTGAGCACTATTAGTTTCAAGTTGTAAATAAACATACCGAATTGTTCTAAATGTCAACGAAACATTAAGGCCCACGGTGCACTTGACAGAAATTTCGGCGCGACTTTTCCGCAACATTGCAATCCATACTTAATATTATAAATACGTAACTCTGCCTGTCTGTCTGTATGATCTATCGGCAGAGAGTTGGACTTATAGAAGCTGAGCTGGCTCGAATCCCGCTCTTTTCAATTATTCGTTTGCATTGCATCGAAAGTTCTGTAACAGTTGTTTTTTATATATCTTGTTTGTCAAATTGTCTGCACCCCACTTGATGGTAAGCTGAGGTGTAGTCCAATAAATAGTGGACCACATTTCAGATGCTGTCTTGTTACGTGAACACTGGTTCCGGTAATAAAAAATGAAAACATTTGAACATATCAGTAATAAACGGTAAATACCGGTATCTCGCGATTGCAGCACGTGTCCCCTCACTGGGAAGTGAACGCAAGCATTACCTTTTAAGGTAATGCATCGTTCTAACGCACATGTAAAATTAGTCACACGAATTGATAACCAATCAGCGCATCCCGTCAATCGGAAAAACAGCTGATGGCTCAACACTAACACACAACACAAAAAAAACGCGCCCCGCGCGCGCGCCGTGGTAGACAGCGGACCTCATTCGATCGCGGGACTTCGCAGCGAAACGTGCAGTCGTAGTCCTAAAGCCTAGCTAGAACTATCTTACATTCTGCTAGTTACTATTACTAAGTCCTATGTACTCAGATAGTTATAACATCTTACGAAGTGTCTTGTTAAATATAAGCTGTTCCCAATATAACGGGTAAGTCTAGTGTCCTTAATAAACAGTGCGCGAGTATTAAACGATAGTCACGGAGAATAATAAAGTAAAATAACATCGTCATTCACGTGTGACATTCCTGATTAGCCCCCTAGGAGCTAAGCGTGACGCTAGCTCATTTGTTAGTAGGTACCTGCCTACCTTCGGTCGTGGGTTCGGTAGTTACCTAGTTGTAGTTTATCCTTGTGTAAATGTAATTAAATTAAAGTTAAAGTAAATTGTGATTAACATCGTAATCTTTAAATGTTGTAAGAAAGTTATTGTATGAAGTGTCTCCATAATATATGTCGCGAGTATCTATACATGTCGACAGACAGCCGAATTATTCAATTAGTTGTAATGGTTGATTGTTCGTATTCTAAGAGAAAAATCAACACGGTGTTTATCTCGGCATAATTTTTTACCGATACCAACATTTTGAGAATATGTTAAATTGTCGAATTTTAATCTCGTTTTAAATCCACGGTTCAGCATATATTAGTATTAGAGCTTAATTATTACTGAATCATTTGTTTATGGTTGATTGAACCGTGGTTACGGTTACGAGAAATACTTACGATTATTAATTCCGGAACAATCCAGTTTATTTCTTTGTTTTATTGTGTAATTTATGTGTTATGTGTACCTACCATTGTACAGCGCCGCCGACCTTAGGGCCCATGTAGAAAATTATACGTTGGGGCCCGGCGCTGTTGCATTGGGTTCACGCACCAGTGCCTAATCGTGTGGTTGTCTCCCCAGAACTTCGTACCGGCTGGAATACCGGTCCAACTTCGTACCGGCTGGAATACCGGTCCAACTTCGTACCGGCTGGAATACCGGTCCAACTTCGTACCGGCTGGAATATCAGCACCGCGCCATACCGGCCCAACTCCGAACCAGCTGAGGTTGCCGGCCCTCTCCGTACCGTCTTGAAGATGGCTTGGCTACGACTCCGGCGGACCGGACTAGCGGCTGCGACCTTGTGGGGAAGACAACTTCACACTCGCACGGGGCCAGCCCGGAACCCCAAGTTGAGTACATTACTCAGCCTTCCGTTTATAGTGGCGTGTATCTATTACCAACCGCCACTCGACTTTGACTTAGAGTAGTTTTTTTTATTGTAAAGCAGGACCTACGGAATAAAGTTGTGGATCTCGTACCAATCGTTTTCTTCATTCTTGACCCCGTAGGGCCCCGTATCAGTCTCTCGAATGCTCGTTCCAATCTTGACGACTTGATAGAAGCCTTTTCACGTTTTATCACCTTAGCAAGTTTATCATCAGATCCATTCAGATGGTAAGCGCCTGCAAAGAAGAAACAGAACATTTTGCATCACAAATACGGTTATAATTAAAGTTTAAACAACAAAACAAGATGTTCACAACATTTCCATATTAAAATTGGATTTTTAAATAACATCTAATTTCACAGGACGTCGCCTCCATCTCTGTTACGTTGGTACAGAGATGAAATGCGAAACTCAGTTATTTCTAGAATATTCTACCTCCTTTATTAACAATATTTTTATGATCTATAATTTTTATACTATTAATCATAAAGCTGAAGACTCTGTCTATGTATTCAACTGTATCAATCTTCGAAACTACCTGTGCGATATATACAATAATAATAGGTACATACATACCTTTGATTTGCCTGACATTTCGACCAGGTCACCGGCCGTGGTCACAAGTTGACTGGCGCAGTAGTGCACGCCCGCCGTCTTCGAGTCCTTGAGGTAATAGGTTCTTCATTCTCGATTTTTGTTTTCGCCATGTACCGTCACACTTACAGTATCCCTATTCTGTAAGCAAATTGTTCGGAGTTTATCCGACTGCGCAGAAAAGCGAGGCTGATTAATTGCATTAATTCCCGTTATTACTATTGGATATCAAGATCCAATAGGATAGATGCACTAAATTGCTAAGCTAAATCATGTGACGTTTCACGTTTCACGGACGCGGACGTGGACGTGCGTGCATCTGTGCATGTACTGTAACAAACGTGTCTGTACTGTTACAGAAAAGCGCCATTCACGGTGTGTAGTCCGTGTTGACGCGCATACGTCTGTGAAATCACGAGCCGTGAAAAGGTGGCTTTAGGGTTACGATGACACTCTCATTAGCATCTTTTGATCTAACAGACCAATCCGCGGCAAATTCAAAAATTCAAAATTAGAAATTGTGAATTTTTGAATTTGGAACACACACATCCCAGCGTCAATGAGACTGCTTTAACCACACTAACCATTTTCAGTTCTCTTTCACGTTAATTCTAAAAAATATATCTTAATGGTAAAAGACATGACTACAATTAAAATTTTAAACAGTAAAAACCTACGTACGCTACTGTATCGCAAAATTGTTCTGTAGAGGCAGATTTAAATAAAAAGAAACTCGCTAAGCCTTATATTTTCCTGCCATTTTTATGGCCGCAAACTGGCAAAAAGTTCTTTGCAGCTCCGTTTAATGAGAACCGACGAGAGAATGTATGCTGAGTAAATACTGCCACAACGTACAATTAGAACTTAATTAAATTATTGAAACAAAAGATACGGCTTTAATATGCAGATTCGTAGAGATATTGTGTCTTTGGCAGTATTTTACCGTCTCTACCATGGTGAATGTTCTGATGAGCTCTTCCAATTAGTCCCACCCTCTTCTTTCCTTCACAGGACCTCTCGTGCAGGGCTTAGATGTCACCCGCTTACGGTGCAGAATATACCTTCTAGAACCAAGCGGTTCGGTGAATCATTCCTATGCCGCACCATTAAAACCTGGAACTCCCTGCCAGCTCAGGTGTTACCTCCTTCCTACAGTCGGGGTCCTTTAAGCGGGGCGTGAAAAGGCATCTAATGTGGCCGTCAAGCTGAGTGCCACCACTGTTAACATGGTACATTTTTACGATGGTGACCCTCTTTCCGAGACTTTGCCTTTAGCTTCCCAACGGGCGAGTTGAAGAGAAACGGACGTGTTCTTTAAAAATAAGTTAATAATTATTAATAATGATCATGATGTGATTATGTATTAGAATAAGTATGAAAAGTCACTATGCTTTAGAAGTACAGGTAGGCCCAAAAATGATGGATGATTTTACACAACAAAAAGAAAGGAGTTACTGTGGAAGTAATGTTTGACATTAGACATGCTGCATCGATCCTAAAGAGAGAAAGTGGGGCTATCGGTTTATACTAAACGGTAAATACACGGAACCCAATCTTGCATTTGCAGATGAACTCGCAATACTTACTCGCAGCCCAAAGCAGTGCCAAGACCTGTTGCGTAAAGTGGATGAATTCTGTACATGGACAGATGGAATGAAAACAAAACCTAGCAAATGCTACTGTCTATGTCTGGGTAGGCGGGGTACCAGATATACCTCATATGATCCAGGGCCTAGTATAGGCGGGGAAAATGTTTCGAATATATCCGAAACCGCGCCTTTCAAATTTCTCGGAAGAAAAATAGATAACAGAGGTTGCACTCCAGCTTTAGAAGAAGTAATAAATAACTTCTTTATCGATATAAAAAAGGTAGATCAACAGCCACTAAGTAATGTTAAAGAAGCGTGGATTTATGACAACTATTTAGAAAGAAAGAAAAGAAAGAAAATACATTTATTTCTCGCAGCTGCAGCACATACACATAAAAGATACCAAGTAGTTCGTTAAATAAATAATTCCAACAACTAATCATACTTTTTCTATAACGGCAACACTGCCCACCATTGTTGATCTCCTTCAGCCCATAGATTATGTCATGACCATGACTATGATTTTATAAATTATCTGTAGGTACTTGTGTATTATGTCATACAGTATAACCTGACTTAATAAATAATAATGACATAATCTATGGAACTGGCTTTAAGATGTAAACTGTAAACTGACGCGATGACGTCAACATGTTAATAACTTCAACAACAAATAAAAGAAATAAAAGTGCGGTGGCCTAACTAATGTTGTAGTTAATCATTAATCTAGTGTTAAAACAATAATGATATAAAGGATAATATGCGCTGCAGCCACCAAAATTGGCCGCTTCTCAGTTTTTTGCTGTGATGTAAGTAAAGTTCTGTTTAGAACTGTCTACACCAAGCACTGATTTTCGTTCACGGCCATTTTTTTTTTTTGTGGAGTGACGCAACAATATAATAACTATGCAATTAATGCGCCATCCTACGGTTGGTTGGGACAACAGGTACACAATAAGATTGAATTTTATCTACTCACGACTACAAAAATATAAAAGTTTCTCAATACATACGAACAAATACAGACAAATAGATCGATTACAGTTATTTTACAAGTAACAGTAGGTACAAACATTACATTATAATTTCGCCAGACAAGGTATCAACCTTCAAAGTTATGTGCATATCAGGTAGGTGCCCATCCCAAACATACATTTATTGCATCCGAACAGGACGCCATTTGTGACGCTCACGCACGCATCCATCTGGCAAGAACATCTTGATGTATCAGCATGTGCTCAAAAAACCTGCCAGGTGCCAAGACTAAACCTCGCGTCTTAACTGGCCATTTCTTGTTTATGATAGAAGCCAGAGCCTCCTCAAAAAACTAGATGCGAATGTTACGAAGACATTGAAGTCGTGGCTAGGGCTAGCTCAGTCAGCAGACCCATCGACATTATATAGAGTTTCAAAAAACTTCGGAATGAGGTTCAAAAAACCATCGGAACTCTATAAACATCTGAGAGTAACCAAAATGCACGTCTTAGCGAAATCAAAAGACGAAATCGTGTAAGCTCTTCCAAAAGACCAAAGTACTTCATAGCTCGAGTCACGCCTCCAATTCCATAAAAAATTCATGATAGGCTCGCAGACTGGTAGCGTAGGTTGGGTAATACTAGGAGCCAGTCAGACAAAGACATAACAAAATCTTTTCTTCAAGTAGATGAAAATAATACCTACAAAGTGCACTAAATGAAATTAGAAATACAAAACGAATGGTTAACACTAGGTGAATGTTGTATTCCCATAGCCTTAAAATGGCGTACCTTAATATACGACTGGTCACTGGACTACGAAGGGCTCTCCTTAAATTCTATCTCAATGCATTCCAGTTGACCCCTCCAGTTGTCTCCCCGACCAAAGCAATCTTATCAGATGGGGAAAAGCCACAGATGAAACATGTAACTCATGTGGTGAAGCAATTGGTACTGCTAGGCACCTACTGGTGGGTTGAAGGGCGCTATTAGACCGGGGTCATTACTCGCACCGACATGATAAGGTATTAGAAATCATACGTGAGGCGGTAAGTTTGGCGGTAGCTAGAGCGAAAAAGGGTTTAACCACAAACCAAAGAAATGACGTCGCGTTTATAAAGGAAGGCTGCTCAAAAAAGAAAAATAAAAAGCCGTGCTCAATTTTGATAGCAGCCGCTGATTGGACATAACTCGCAGATTCGTATGAGAAACACTATAAAATACCGGAGGATGTTTGTGCCTCATCATCCAGACCCGATATATATCTATTTTTGAAACAGCAAAAGCGTGCAGTACTAGTAGAATTCACAATACGCTATAAAAATAAACAAATACTTTGGCTTGACCAATGTTAACCAAAAATGGCTATGTGGTTAAACTCTACGCCGTAGAAGTAGGAGCAAGGGGAATTCCAGCTAAATCCCTGTATAACTTATTTAAAGACCTCGGATTGCCAAGAGCTTCAGTAAGCTCTTTACTCAAACGAATATCTAAAACGGCGTTGATAGGATCTTACCAAATTTGAATAGGTAGAGGGGGGAACACGACTGACGGTGGAGGTGAGCGCTGATGCATCACAAGGTGGCCACCCTAAACCTACACCTGGGTCGCAAGTCCCAGGCGCCGTCACAGTGTTCCTCTCTATAATGCTAAGAACCGGATCTCATCCCAAGGGACATGGAATATGGAATGAAGATGGGACAGTTGGCCAATAACAAAAATAATAGTAACCTGCACTTAGATTGTGCATTGCCGGAATCTGTGTCAATAATATTTCATTTCGTGTCGAGAGAGAACAACATTGGTCCCAATGATATAAATTCTTGAATTAAAATCAGTGTTTATTGTTACGTTAGACCTGATAATAGTTGCACATCCATTAGTCGTTATCTCTCCATCACAGGATTATGATCTCTTTATAGTAATGAAAAGCACGATACCTAACTGTCTATATTTTATGATCTCGTATATCTACTGTGCTTCTGAATGTACATTCGCTTGTATTAAACAGAATGGTCATCTGTGCCGTAAATAATGGTGACAATATACTGTACTTTAACTAATGGGTAACCACTGCTAGAAATAAAGATGTATGTAAGTAACTACCATTGCTTATATAAAATTCGGAATTGAGTTTCACTAATTTTAGAGCACTTTATTATGTTGTGTGATTAGACATTTTTTGCGAAGTGTAATTTCGCCAATGCGCTTTGGATAAGATTGTAACATCGATCCCTAGGTACTAAGTTAAGATAGTCCGAACTAGAAGTTCTGTGAATAGTAGACCTAGCAAGCACCCAGTTTTTCACAATAACCTGTGACGAACCATGTCTTTGATGTTTTAGCCAAAAATCCTCTAGATCCCTTCATTAATGATGTGAGAGCTAACTTCCGCCTCTTCCTCCCATTTTACCCCCTATCAGTATAAGGTCTCGACATACTTCAATACTTCCATTCCGGGTGATCTGCCCTTTTTGTGGGCCATTTCACCCAAATCCCCTATGCCTCCCCTGGGGATGCCAAGGGAGTGTCCGGCAATCACGGCATTCCGTCGAACCTACCTGTTTCTTTGCAGAATGTTTCTTACTGTTCCACCTTCAGATCCTCAAGGTCTGGTGTTTCTAATCTCGACATAGGTTAGAAATGCGACTTCTAGACTGGACCTGACAATCACGCATACATATGATAGGTAATTCGCTCACTTTGTCGTAACGACAGCTGAGACTCCTGCTTGCTTTGCTCGCTCAGTCAAAAAGACTCGGCGAATGATAAATTTGGCCAAGTTCACAGTGTAAGTGTTGAATAAAAGGAGCACTTTGTCCAACCAGAGCACCGCGGTCGCAGTTTTTACGCTCTTACGTAAAGGGCTAATTAGAAAGTTAGATTTTTATAATGAAAGCGTTATTACTGCATATTCAAAGCTTTGTAATGTTTGAAACTGTTGGCCCTCATTTAAGGTGTTACGAAGTTTAAGTGAAAAAAAAAATACTCTAACACAAAGGTATTTTAATTTGAGTTCTAAAAATATAGACTTGAGGTTGATGTTTAATTGTTTTAGAGGTAAATAGGGGTATAAATGTCATTCCAGGTACAGCCTCTGTGGCGTGGCGGTAGTGCACGCGACTGCCACGCAGGAGGCGCGAGTTCGATTCCCGCTCAGTGCAAATACATGAATATGGCTATTTGCATTGGTCTGGGTGTTTCTATATATAATATGTATGTATTTACAAAAAAAAAGTATATAAGTATGTTTATCCGCATTCTAGATTCCATAACACAAGCTATAAAAGCTTACCATGGGTCTAGATAGCGTTGTGTAGAATGTTGTGGAATATTTATGCGGAATTATTATTATTTTGGAGGTACTTAATTGAAATAAATTTAATCCTTTAAAACGGTTTTCTTTCTATTTTATTTTTTAGTTACTAGCTTTTTTTCTTAACCCTGATTTATTCATTTAACATTTCACTCTATTACAGTGACACTTAAGTAAATTTCTAGATCACACATTACATTCTTTATTGAAGTTCTAATACTTAGACTAAAAGAATACCATAGACGGAAGTCTGAGTGCCAATCCTGATCGCATCCAAAGCTTGCAATTTTGTGTCCGGGGACAATGCTTTTTATAGTTTGGTTTATTTTGGCTTTTACCGATGCAACTGTCGTCTGCCCCTCCTCCAACCCTGAAAGAAAAGTTGATGCCAGAACTTTGTCCTTTAACTTTTTGTAAGATATGTAGGGATGCATTTTTTTCGTGCGAAGATCCCCTCGGATACCTCCCTTTCCGAATGGGAGGGTATGTCGGACCGACGACGGTGCGCTGAGGAAGCGCGCCCCCCCATTCCGGGGCGAGTCGGGGACACCGTTATCCCCCTCTTAAGGAGGGCTAGACCGTAAGGGATGGCTCTGGGTCAGCCGGGGTGCGAGGGATATGTCGATGACCACCTCACCTCCAGCCTAGCACCACAGTCGGCGTGCGGTTTTAGTCGGTTCGTGTCCGGCATAACTTCCTCTTCAGGCTCCGGCAGGGGGGGTATCCAAGGGGATGCCCGCACGTAAAAAAAGGGTATGTCGGACTCGAACCGACTAACACCGCACGCCGACTGAGGGTCGTGGTGCTAGGCCGGAGCTGAGGTTGCCTTCGACATATCCCTCGCACCCCGGTATTTATGTAGGTATGCCAATATTACACAGGCGTAAGCCAATTAAATAATTTGAATATCACTGAAAATCGAAAACCAATAACATTATTTCATTACCTTGTCAATAAAATGAGATTATTTATTCATTTCATTGCTTCTTTGAACATCAATCTACACCTCTGAGCTCCCGACAAAGAGGCTTGAACTCTCATTACCACGTCAGATACTTTCTCGATTTGATTGATCACTCGACAACCCTTTACATGTCAAAACACTCGTTATTCACAAGAAACGATCACGGAAATGAAAAGCGGCGACAGAGGGTTACAGAATGATGTTCTTGTGTTTTTGTCTATTTGTGTATTAGTTTACGTGTAGGGTAGGGTGTCTCACAGTGAACCGGGTAAATTTCAAAGTCTTGTAGCGTGCTCGTTTTTCGAAGAATGGCTAAAATTTTTTGTGTATTGTTAGTGAATTTATTTAGCTACAATTATACAATAACTTATTGTTTAAATTCCTTTTGGTTTCAGAGTAATGAAAGAATTTATAGAAAACCAGATTTGGTTCAATGTGTCCATCGGGATGTACACATTTAACCGGGGTATTTTCCACATTGAACCACCTTATTAGCCAGATATACTTAGACTAATTTGCATTTAAATTACTTTATAATAAAATAAAAAACTTGAGTTCGACATTAGATATTTACTATTTACTATAGGTGCCTTTACTGCCCCGTTTCAAAAATACACTATTTTTGAAACGGGGCAATAAGGGCAGGTACCTTAAGCGTCGCGTTGTAGTTACAGCAAAAAGTTCTTTCCGTGTCAGTTATTATTTACGAATTTCTGGTAAAATCAAAACGCGGGAGCTTCATCAATGTGATTGGCACAATGCCGTAATGGATACCTACTTATTGCCAAAATGCAGCTCTCGCGTTCCTATTATTGTCAATTATGCTCCCAATAAGCACATTTTTCACTATTAGAGGACAGTTTACCAGAAATTCTCAATTATCGAAGACACCAATTTTCTAAGAACGAGATACAAATATTAGCATCAAACTGGAAATTTATAGATAAAATCTATTTTTATTTACTTTTCAGCCAATCCTACCCACTTCCTATCCAAAACAAGAAGTTTAATCATTGTACATTGGGATTTTCTTGCTGAAATGTATGGGAAACGTTTTTGGCAATTTCTGTCTTTCCTAGTACTCAAAGCTAAAATGGTCCCATAATCTTATGATCACCACATGAAATAGGATCGATTGGCACCAAAATATTTTTTTAGACTTTTAGCATTTTTCTTGCTGACTGTACGATTTTTTTCCAAAATCTGTAAATACAGTTCAAAATTGGGAATTAGGGAAGGTCTCCTAAGAACATTTTACTGTAACTACGACGGTTAAGGTCTACTACTGCCCTGTTTCAAAAATACACCCTGTAGAGCTTCATGGTTTCACAATGTAATGAGTCTTCATTAGTACCTACTAACACTACCTATCTGAACAATATTTTTTGTCTCAAAATACCTACTTAACTCTAAAATCTTATACAACCTAAAGAAGGTACGTTATGCATCACAAAACAAAATAATCAAAATAATTACTATCTCAGTCTACATTTTAACCACTGGGGTTACACAGTGAACCATGGTTCAAAGTGTACCACCCAAAAGTGGCTCATTGTAGGACACACTACGTTTTAATAATTAACCTCATAATTTTACTGGGAAACAATATCGCAGTGTAACGAATTGCGATGCATTTATATGTTGGATTATTATGTAATACAGGGTTTAGATAAAGAAACCAATATCATTTACAGTAAAAGCATGAAAAAAGAAAGAAACTTGCAGAAAAAACTAACTTTTTGAGACAATTTTCGTAAAAATGCTTCTTTCAAAACCTCTTCACCCGCTATCGCCACGCAAACTAGTGGGCAGAAAGGGAAGGTAAATACGTCTCTTTTGCCCATATTAGCCCAGTTTGGCAATGTCGCATTTCCGAAATAAGGAGGTGGTTAAATGTAGCTGCCTGGTTCATTGTGAGACACCCGACCCTATGTGTGTATTTCATTTCATAATGTGAGTGCTCGGGTCTGTGTGTGTATGTGTGTGTGCAGCATGTTAGTTATAATTTAAGAGAGTTATTACAAAAATTGACAAATAGGGAATATTCTAATATTCACTAGTGTTCTAGTGAATATTAGAATATGGGCTATGGTTTGAATAATTTATGAAAAAATAGTTCATGTGCATATAATGTATTCAAACTTTAAATAGGATTATTGCATTTGGTTGTTTCAATGTTTTCAGTTTTAATATGTATGTTAAACACATTTCAACCATACACGAATCAGTTTACCTACTCCTGATAAAATTAGAACAACATATTATGAAAGAATTATTTTAATCTAGCTTTTGCCCGCGGCTCCGCCCGCGTGGATGTGGATTATCGCGACCAAACATAGCCTATGTCCTTTCTCATGGTCTAATCTACCCCTATACCAAATTTCATCAAAATCGGTTCAGTGGTTTAGGCGTGAAAGCGTAACATACAGACAGATAGACAGACAGACAGACAGAGTTACTTTCGCATTTATAATATTAAGTATGGAAGTATGGATGTAAGTCAATTAATCAATAAGTTTGCCCATCGCAGTCCATTGCTGGACATAGGCCTTTCCTAATGTGCGCCATTTCATCCGATCCTCCGTCTTCTGCATCCAGTCTGTCCCAGCATTTTTCAGGTCATCAGTCCATCTGGCTTCCGTTTGGAGGGGGTTCCGTTTGCCTTCTACAGTCTCCACTCTAGGACTCGTCTGCTCCAACGACCATCGGTCCTTCGACAGATGTGGCCAGCTCATTGCCACTTTAGCTTGCTTATTCTTATTCTTAATGTATGTGGGTCCACCAAAATCTTCAAAGTTCAAGCTAACCGGTACTTGTTTGCCGGTATTGATTAACCTATGAATCAGGCTTTTATTTTTCTTTAATATCACACACCTTTCCACACAAGGCTATCTAGACTTGTGTTATAAAAAAACAGTGCAGACAAACATACTTAGATACATTTTTTTTTGTAAATACATACATATAAATATACATAGAAACACCCAGACCAATACCCCATACTTATGCTATACACACCCATATTTATGCATATACTTATGCACTGAGCGGGCATCAAACCTAGGCGTCCTGCCTAGCGGCCGCGTTCACTACCGCTATGCCACAGAGGCTGTCAATGGAGACTTAGATGGCGGCATGGATAAAAATCACGAAGGTATAATAGATAAGCCAAAACACTACACTATTCGATCACTTTTGATATCGCAAAATGCTTTTGAATTGGTTTCATAAAGCCTAATATTATAATATACGTTCTTGCTATATTACTAACTTATAATACAGTAAAACCTGTCTCAGAAATCCACCCAATACCCATTTCACGTTAACGACTCCAGGAAATATTCAAACCATTGTATTCGAGTTAAATAATCAGAACGTAAGCCCTCAATCTGTTGGTTCAGACACTTGCCAACTCCTTTATTTAGATTATGTGGTATCAGAAACGTATCTTAATTTGACAGTGATGATCTTCAGCTGAATCCAACGCTTAACTTCATCGTACAGACTTAGTTTTATGTAGATTTTCGTAACGTGTGAATTGGTACGATATTCTTTAATGAATGTTTTGATAGAAAACTTCTGAGTTGAGTAATGGAGTTGGTAATATTCGTTTGTTTTCTTGGTGGTCTTGGTGTTTCCACCTTTAGTTATACTTTGTCGAAGTCATCATTATAATCTAAGTGTGTACCTGGATCTGTCAATAAAATATTTGGCTATACATGGGCATATCCATACTAATATTATAAATGCGAAAGTAACTCTGTTTGTCTGTCTGTCTGTCTGTCTGTATGTTACGCTTTCACGTCTCAACCACTGAACCGATTTTGATGAAATTTGGAATAGGGATAGGTTAGACCTTGAGAAAGGACATAGGCTATGTTTGGTCGCGATAACCGACATCAACGCGGGCGGAGCCGCGGGCAAAAGCTAGTTATTATATAAAGTTAAATCACAAATTACTGTTATAACATTTTTTTAAAGAGAATATTAGCAACCGAAATGACTAATACTCCCGCTAACCCCTCCAACTAAGCTAAATTGCTTATGCTAGGAGTAGGTTCACGTTGGTAGTGTAATGGACAGGATCGAACCCGGGGCCTCTCGACGGTAAGGCCGTCTCCTTAACCACTAAGTTACTGACGCTTATAACTACAACAGCCTGTTATAATTTGCAATTTTCGTTATGTTGGAAGGTATCTGGGGAAAAAGAAAACCTCCACAAGGCAAGCATAATATTCTAACCTTGATCAGTGAAAGAGAAGAATATTAGATTTTGATTTTATGAAAACCTCCACATGACCACGACCGCGAGTGCATCTTCGTGATCCTACTAAATAGTCCTACTGGTAGGAACACCGGGACACCCATATCCTGGTGCTCCTACTGAACATAAAAACCAAGAGGAATAAAATAATTTCTAAATTTAATTCCTTTTGCTCCTATCGCATTACATATTGCACAGTCAACCGAAAAATACTTAAGAGGAAATTAAACGAAGTCCCGACAAATTAATAAGTTTAAAATACTAGTTTACTTTAGTAGTGACCATATTTATAAACTTGACATGTACTAGGGAAAAGAAACAAACCTGGTGGTGGTCTCATTACTACTAAGTATTATAGACACAACAAAGAATGTTAGGTAAATTCTTTGTTGTATATTATAAAATATGTACATAATTGTACATTAAAAAGTAATGACGTAAAGAATAGTAGTATATAAAAGTCATCAAATAAAGAGATGAATTTAAAGTATTTTCACACTTCAATCTGGACTTAAACGTCTAAAACCTACAACAATGTTGAGTACAAAGAAAGTTGGGTTATATAAAATAAATAATCTAAATCAAAACTCGTAACTGATACGAGCGCGTTTATATAATCCGATTGTAACAAGTATCCGCTACAATGTCCGCCTTAAACACATAGTTCCGGACCGCGATAGGGTTGTCATGGAGCTCTGAGATATAGAAATATAATACCTGAACCAAATTTTTGTATTATTTTTAGAGAAGAACACGTCAAATTCGCTTCACTTAGCCTCATGGTCAGCTAAAGGCGAAGTCTCTGAAAGAGGGTCACCATCGTAAACATGTACGATGTTAATAATGGTGGCAACCTCATCAATGTATTTTCACGCCCCACTTAAAGGACCTCAAACCATCCAGCCCCTATGTAGCTATGACCATCAAAACATATAGCTATGGACCTGTAATATCCCTGGAATTGGATGATTGTTATACAATTATAAGAACAGAACTAATATCAAGAAAATGTACGCGAATCACAACCACATTTTGCTATGGATGTTGATTCAATTGTACTCTAATAAATTCTGTTTATGTGATTTGATCATTAATAATGTATGTACTCAGATTTAAACCATTATTCATTTCAAACATTTTCTAATATTTATGTTTTTAGGCTACCCGTATTTTGATCAAATTACTGTACTGATCTAAAATGGTTTATGGGCATACGCCTCTTGTTTGTCCCGAATTTCTAGAATTTTCTTGTTTGCTTCGTATTTAATTTCATCCCTGTAAGTTTAATCTTACATTTTCATGTCGTTCCAGGTAATTTCGGAGTTTATTCATTTTAATTTTACAAAAAAGTACGTCATCGTCTTCAAACTTACTGAATAGTAACATTTGACAGCCCTAGTTCATACAGTGTAAAGCTCCGAACGCTTGCCTTTTCACTTGAGGAGTTAAGCCAACGCGCTATCAGGGCCGGCAGACCGAGCGATTGTTGGCTCAAACGCTTAATTACTTGCGGCTCAATCGAGCATTACAGCAGCACTATTGAGCGCATCGTTTTTAGTTTTAACGTTTGCTACTTAATGTTCTGCAACTATATTAATACCATTATCAAGTTACGATTTTGATCCTGCAATGAAACAAATAAGTTATGTAAAATGATTAGGTTCTAAACTTCACTGAAGGGGAAAATTACTCATATTTTACGCTCTATTCTATCCTCAGAGTATCTCTTTGTCTGGGTTGTCTTCTATAGGTAATAATGCGTAGAGGATGTGGTCTGGATTTGTTTGATTCTTCAGAGCTTCAATTTTGATAGGCGATTAACAGAAATGGTTGGTTTTTACCAGTTTTTCTTGGAGCTGTGAGAATCATAGAAACTAATTCTGTTTTCTCTAATGTTCTAATTGACATTTTTCATACGATTTTCTTCTACGCCCCATATATTGAATATAATGTATTCGATATTTAAGACGTAGAACAAAACAGAATCGAACAAATCCAATTACATGATCCATTTAAAGAAACGAAAACAAAAAACATTAGATATATAAATCTTTGTTTCCTAGGTAGCAAAAGGTAGCCCATTCGGGCCCATAAAAAGGCTTGAAGGAGTTGTGACAAATGTCGCTTCGCGGTTGCACTGACGTGAAAAATGATCCTTTTAGATAAGGGGAACGACCAATTGTTATGTATAACTTGACCAGAAATATTTGACCTCCCACGCTTCTCTGCGCTTATGGATTTTAAGACCATATAAAAGAGATCATGTGAGATTCAAAGGGTCAGTCTATATGGTCACTGGACACCCAAGGGATGTCCCTTTAGATCGACGAGCGTTCCTTAACGGTGACTGTTTGAAATAATTTTTGGGCTGTGATAGCAATTTGAAAGGTTTTCGGTAGGTTTATGAGTGTTTTGTTAATTTCGTTTGTAAACTTGTTAATTTGGGGACGTATTATGTCGGGTTTAAGCTATAGTTTGTGAAATTATCACTGTTTTTAAATGTCATTAGAGAATGTTTAATTTTGTTTTGTATTTTGTGTGATTAGTTTTAGTAGTAGTAACCACTGCAGTAGTGCCTAATTTAGTTTCTTTTTTCACAAAAATGAATACAATGGCATTAGCTTGGTGGATAAAGTATTACTATTTTAAAGTTGCAGCATGCCCTATCCAGCAATCGAATGAATAGGACAGTAGCGCATAAAGTCTAAATAAATAAATAAGTCTCTTCTTCCTCTTAGCATTGATCCTAGTCGCATCCGAAGTTTTCAACTTGAAGTCTGGGCTCCACTTGTACAACATATTACCTCCACAACCCAAAAGCGATATCGAAGCATTGCAGCTAAACCAGATGTTGGACTTTCGTCCAAGGTCCACTAAATCAAACAAACAAACATTTATATCAAAAAGTTATTATTAGTCATTTTCTCAAATCACTTTCTTATTACAGTCAATGAAAAAAATAACTTGACTCACTGAAGGCGCCCCGTTTCACCGTATAAATTATATTACCCTTCAATTTTTCATCGGTAATGCGCACCGCGAAACCTTTTTACAAATTACCATAAACAAGAATCGTATCAGTACACCGCGGTAGAATGAGCGTTAAATTCCCCAGGTGTCAAATGACATCGCATTACCAGATTATATTTGAGGTATTTTTAAAAAAGACCTTTTAATTTCAGTAATGGAAAAGATTGGGAGTTTTCTTTATTCCAAAGTAGACCTCATAGTCCTTATTGCATGCGTATGCACCTTTTTGCGAGTGGAATCCCCCTCGGGTTTCACCTCACTGGAGCTAAAGATAAGGAGTCTGTAACGGAGTCGAACCGACTAAAATCGCACGATGTTTCTGATGGTCTGTGGTATTTGTTGTATTGAGATAATCTAAAGTGCTCTAGAAAGGATATACCTCGTACAAGAACATACGACATGCGGAAGCGCAGTGCTATTACCGCTAGTCTTCGTGTTGTAGCGCTGAGACTACTGTTTGGATGTAGGAATGTTTTTACAGTATTTTGTCTGGATATGGCACTTTTTACCCACGACGGAACGGAGACGGTTTTATGCGATTGGGGTGAGAGGATGTTTGTGTGTTTGTTTGTGCAAATCCATGTTGCCATTTTCTCCGAAACTACCAATCCAATTTTGATGCAGTTTTCAGTTTTGACTTTAATTGGAGTATGTTCTTAGATGGGTGTTACAATGACAACTCAACAGGGGGCGCTACAGCAATCAATTTTAATGCAAATCAATGTTGCCAATTTTCGATCCGATTTTGACGCAGTTTTCAATTATTGGTTTTGGGTTTGATTGGTGCATGTTCTTAGATACGTGTACGTTGTTACGGTAACAACCCACACAGGGGCGCTGCAGTAAACATTTTTTGAATTACTTTTTATACGTTGTAAGTTTTTTCAAAAAAAATATTTTATTACTTGTGGTTTGACCTATAAGGTTTTTATGGTAGTAACTGCTGTCTGACATTATAACTCTCGAGGTAAACTAGCCCAAGTCTCATCAGATGTTTAACAGTAGCAATCAATCAACTAGACTATTGCAGTCCACCGCCGGACGTAGGCTCATAAACTCCATTTCTCCCAATCCTTCACCTTCCTTATGTACTCTTATGCACACTGTTACTGGACTTGCAAATGACGTAAGCTTTGGCCTCGAGGATGTTGGTCTACACCCGAATACCTATTTGAAAATAATTATCCTAACTTTGTCCCAGACGTTTCAAGTTCATTAAAGTCGTTCACTATAGTTATAAGTACTGACGGTTGAGTGGTAGTCATTTTACCTTTGACATCTAACACTGATAGTTCAAGTTCGAACCCTATTCGAGCACCTTTGACTTTTGAAGTTTGTATGTCAATTAGAAATTAGTTGTCATTTGTTTTAACAGTGAAAAAAAGGGTAAAGTAACAAAGCTGAGAGTTTTTGAATGGTGTTAATGGTTTAGTGGGCTAGACTTTGATTTGACTCCACTCATACTTAGAGTAGGTACATTAGGTACTTATGTAGTACTAAATAGTCTGATTTTATAGACCTAGATATTTCCGACAGTTATGAATACATGTTTTAAGTTGAGCGGATTTGTTATATTATTAGTTGAGTTTATTAAACATATCTTTCTGAACCTTAATGCCTTAATGACACTACTATCATCGTCAAATTAAGGATTTCATCTCGGAGGGTCCATTATTTTTGGGGAGTGTTTGCCGTCAGACTTCTTCATAACCTAGAGAGAAACTTTTGTACAATAGCCACGGTCCATTATCAGTAAGTGTAGACACCGACTAGTAGGTTATTTTTTTAAATTCAAGGCGTGAAATTGACTGCACCTCGCCGAATGGTAAGCTGGGGTACAGTCCAAAGAAGTTTGTTGAAGAAGAAATTACAGACGGTGTCTCTGGAACGGTGGTCCCTACCCGGCCTCGATATTTTTTTTTTCACTCCCCGCTTAGATCTCGAAGGCTCCTCTCTCATATCTTCCATATAGTTTAGCTCTAAAAATGCATCTCTCAATGTTTTCATCACTCCTTGTTTTGCAACACTATTACGAAGATATAAGTCATTGTAACTGTAATAAGTTGTCGCTACTGTTGCTTTTTTTTATATAAAGAACACGTCAATTTGACTTCACCTCGCCTGATGTTACGGTCACCGTCGTAAACATGTACTATGTTAACAGTGGTGGCACTCAGCTTGACGGCCTCATCAGATGCCTTTTCACGCCCCGCTTAAAGGACCCGGGACTGTAGGAAGAAGGGAACATGTGAGCTGACAGAGAGTTCCAGGTCTTAGTGGTGCGTCATAAGAATGAGTCACTGAAACGATTGGTTCTAGCAGGTATATTCTGCACCGTATACGGATGGCATTTTAGCCCTGCACTTGTTGTCCTGTGAAGGAAAGGAGCGGGGAGGGTGGGATAGTTCCCCGTATTATTTAGTAATATAATATTTTAGTTACATTCACGGATTACATTAACACCCCATATCTGTGGAGCTATAAAAGTTTGTATGCAAGCAAAAGTTTTGGGTACAGAAAGGCTGCCAGGTACTTATGTGGTTGTAAGATTCAATTTCAGCTGGATAATGTGAAGTAGGAGTGAATTAAGCGACTCTTTTAACTTCACTCTTCAATCGTTCTGTTAATAGAAAGTACATTAATATTATGCTCTTTGGATTAGGTATTCGATATTTTTTATGCAAATTTAATGGAAAAGAACATACCACATAAGTTGACAGCCTGTGGCATGGCGGCAGTGAATACGACTACCACTCAGGAGGCGCGGGTTCGACCGCCGCTCTGTGCAAATTTTGTATGCATGAATATGGCTATTTGCATTGGTCTGAGTGTTTGTATAAATAGTTTGTATGCATTTAAAAAGAAAAGTATATAAGTATGATGTTCATCCGCATTCTAGTTAAATAGCCATAAAACAAGCTATAAAAACTTACCATGGGTCTAGTTAGCAGTATGTAGAATGTTGTGGAATATTTATAAAAAAAAAAACACAGAACTAAATGAGTTACGTGTAATTTAAAATTAAATTGCCTCGATTGTACCTCGCTACTTATAAAGGCGATCAAAAAGTTATCCTATTATTTTATTCTGTGTTATTTATTACACATAGGTATTTCTGTACTGTGGAAGTGGAAGGTTATAAGGAGAGAGGAAGACCTAAAAGGAGGTGGATGGGCTGTGTGGAGGATGATATCGTTAAGAAGGGAGTGAATGTTGAAATGACTGCAACTAGAGATGAACGAAAAAAACACACAAATTACGCCGACCCCAAATAAACTTGAGATTAGGGCAGGAGGATGATGATAAGGTATTTTTAATGTCCCTTATATGATCTTATCGCATACTAGCTTTTGCCCGCGGCTCCGCCCGCGTGGATGTCGGTTATCGCGACCAAACGCCTATATCTTTCTCAAGGTCTAATCTACCCCAGTTTAGGTTTGAAAGCGTAACATACAGGCAGACAGACAAACAGACAGACAGGCAGAGTTACTTTCGCATTTTTAATATTAGTACAGAGTATGGATGTTACGGGATAAATATTTTTTATTCAACGTACTGATGAAAAATACCGGCTCATATATACATATTACTCGCACTTGTACCCAAAAGCAATATAAAAACTCATTTCCACAGAAAATTTTAATAAACTTCCGACATAATATAAGAGAAACGTTTATAAAATCTAATAAGCGTTCAGCCTAAATTATATAAAGTGATATACCAATATCTAATTTGGAAGTCAGCTCATTCCCTCCGTACACTCGAGTATTCGAAAAACTCGATAATATTGGTTGATACCTACCAGTTTAATCTAGTAACGGGTAAATTACATACCCTAATCCGTATTCAGGAAAGTAATCAGCATTAAATACGTTAAACGTGTATTCTGTACGTGAAAAGACGAGATTTCTGAGACGGTGAAATGGCTGAGCGATTGATTTGTTTAACAATAGATTCGAAAACGTTTCAGAGATTGAAGACGCTGTGAACGTCTGTCATTGAAAAAAAACTAGATGGTTAGGTTAGTTAAAATAAAATGGTTAGTTTCTATATAAGAATTGTGTCCCATAGTACCTATGTAAGTATATATCCTCTACTCTACTGATTATTATATTATTATGTATAAGAACTATGTAAATGTGTAAGTCTTTGTAAGTATTTACTGTCTGTCTTTGTATATATTTATATTACCAATGTCTTGTCAATGTTCGTCTATTTTCTATAATATACCTATAAGTACTCCTAATATTTATATATTAAAAAACAATCTTTATACTAATCTCTCAGTACACCAAACTGCCCCAAATCTCTTTGTCTTGGAGTCTTACTTCGTCCTATGGTTGCCTGTAAGAGATTGCCTCAGAGCGATAATAATAATAAGTGATAAGGCCGCCAATTGTGTACCACATAAATTGTACCTTTTATTTATTGTCAAAATCCTTGGTGAACAATCAAGATTTTTTTATTTTATTTTATATTTATTAGTTTCGGGTTATAGCTCAGTTCGTCAGAGCAGTGCCTTCAAGAGGTCCCTCTAAGCGACTAGGCCTCGATTTTGCTAACGCCAAAGAACAACAGTGGTGCTAACGTCACAGCAAAAAACGACATTCAGTAATTGACTTTTTAGCGATGCGTTTAAATTCATAGTAAAACACTCGCCGGGATATAGATCATGTTTCTTATACTTTTTTTTTTATATAGGACACATCAGTTTAACAAAGGCAAAGGCTCAGAAAGAGGGTCACCATCGCAAACATGTACCATGTTAACAGTGGTGGCACTCAGCTTGACGGCCTCATCAGATACCTTTTCACGCCCCGCTTAAAGGACCCGGGACTGTAGGAAGAAGGAAACACGTGAGCTGGCAGGGAGTTCCAGGTCTTAGTGGTGCGGCATAGGAATGAGTCATTGAAACGCTTGGTTCTAGCTTACTTCTCGAGGATCCGATATCCCAGCGAGTGTTTTACTAAGAATATAAATGATGAATGTCAATCGCAAATCATACGATGCGTTTAAAATTCAAAATTGAATTACTTTTTGCAGAGTAATTGAAAAAGTGTAATGAAACTGTTTATATTTCATTTTGAACTTTAGGTGTATAGAAACAAAGTCTAAAATTTAATGTCATTTTTTGCAGTGACTGCGGCACCACAGTGGCTTAGCTTTAGTAGAATTTAGAGTATGGTGACCATCGGCCTCCATGACCGGGGGTCTGAGGACGGTGAGTTGGTTGCTCACCGTCCTTACAGAAGCAGGCCCACGACGGTAGCGTAACGTGAGGGGTTCACGCACGCCCCTCCCCCCCTAAAAAGCGGGATGACACCCGATAACCCCCCATAGACGCGGGATAGCACCCGAACCACCCCCTAGACGAGGCAACTGTAGCCGTAGGTCTGATGGGAGTCCTGGGACATCCTTCCGATGGTTTACCCGGGGCTCCCAACCATAATCTTCTAGGGGCTATATCTAAAACGGTGTTGGATAGGTAGAGGGGCGAACACGACGGATGCATCACAAGGTGGCCACCCCAAACCTACATCTGGATCGCAAGTCCCAGATGCCGTCACAGTGTTCTCTGTACCACGTCATGGACCTGGCGACCGCACGGTGAATTCATGGAATGCTGAGAACCGGTTCTCTACGAGGGAAAGAAAACTCGGAATGAAACCCTGTGCCAACCCGTCTGCCCAGATTGGAAACAGTAAGCTAAAGTCTCCTAACATTGGGAGAGGCCTATGTTCAGCAGTGAACTGCGACTAGCTGATTGATTGAAAAAGTTTTTGTATATCAATTTTCTGATAAGGACCTATACCTTATATACTGTAACTATACATCCATTCGGGTCCAAGTGCGCGCGCGCTTTTCAAAGACTAATTGACTCTTCGTGTGACCATAGGGCAGGCCTTTACCTCGCTCAAAGAATTGCTATTACTATTCAGCGGATAATGCCGCCAGTCTTTTTGGCACGGTAACGGTAATGACTAAAGCTCTCTTCCACCTCTGCTTTACTTTTTTTGGTTTTTTTTTCTCATTTTTGTATATATTTTACATTTAGTTAGCATATATTTATATATATGTATGTATTATATTAATAACTAAATAATATATGTACATAGTTTAATGAAATAAAGAAAATCTATTCTCCTGTACAAACTAAAAAATTAAACCCAAGAGTCATTCGTAGCTCCAATAAATATTTTTTTAACACGACAGCCAGCTATAAAGGTTGACTTTTCTCATAATAATCAACGTAAAAAACTCAACTGGTTTTAAAGTACGTCCAATCACCAATAAAATATTTATTTTGCGAGCCAAACACGAAATCAAGTCGTGACGTATGACGTCATTGATTTCCCGCGGGTCCCAGACACCGATAGAAAATTTGATTTCAATTTTATGTATACACCGGTGTTTTGATTTAGAGTGTTTTATTTAACTTGCTATATTACTTTGTTGTTTTTGTAATGTTTATTAATTGCAATTTTGTAAGGGAAAAAGGACATTGCTATAGTGATGTAACGAGCGCTCACCGTCTACTACGTAACTATGTCCTCCATCACCTCTGATGTGATTGACATGCCACTCAATAAATTTAAAATTAAAGTGAAAAATTGTTAAATAAAAAAAGGTTATTATAAAGTAGATGAATATCTAAATGATAAAAATGCATGGTCTACCTAATCTTTTCGCGCAATATAAATTTTGTTGTAAACTAAACTATGTTCAAAAAAAGATAATCTAGTTCCAATATACATAGTTCACTGAGTTTCTTGCTGGTCTCTTCTCAGTAGAACCAACCTACAGGACCAGCGAAAGAATAATTTTCCAAAGATTAAACTTATTTAGCTAGTTATGCTATGTTTACCATGGGTCTAGATAGCGTTGTGTAGAATGTTGTGGGAATCCATACTTAATATATTATTATAAATGCGAAAGTAACTCTGTCTGTCTGTCTATATGTTACACTTTCAAGCTTAAACCACTGAACCGATTTTGATCAAATTTGGTGTAGGGGTAGATAAAACCATGAGAAAGGACACGCTATGTTTAACCGCGATAACTGACATCCACGCCGGCGGAACCGCTGGCAAAAACTAGTATTTAATATTTTTACGCTTCTTGACATAAGTAGATGACATAATTGTAAAATTATCTCGATTTTTTTTTTCTGAATAATTGAAATTGATTCTTGGATTCTTTAATGCTGTACAAGATTTGTTTGGGTTACTTTCGAAATAATAATATGTCAGCAGTTGTGTAGGAGAAGTCTTTAAAAAAATTAAAAAATCCAATCCGTCATCCCCCTCCGATTATCGTCCTATTTCCATACTACCTTTTTTATCCAAAATCTTAGAAAAGCTCGTACATGGTCAACTCAACAAATACCTAACACAAAACAACCTTTTAAATCCCCTCCAGTCAGGTTTTCGACCAGGGCACAGCACGGTCAGCGCACTGATAAAAGTCACCGACGACATCAGGTTTGGTATGGAGAACGGAAATCTTACAGTACTCTCTCTCCTTGATTTCAGCAACGCGTTCAATACTGTAGATTTCCATATACTGCTCGGCATTTTACGCTCTGTTAACATATCTCCAACAGTGATTGATTGGTTTCATAGTTACCTGTTTGGGCGCCGACAGCGTGTACGTGTCGAGGAGTCTTTCTCCTCTTGGTGTAGTACAACTGTCGGTGTGCCGCAGGGTGGCGTGCTATCTCCCTTACTTTTCTCAATCTTTATAAATTCAATCTCTAATTTACTACGTTCTTCCTACCACCTTTACGCGTGTATCGGTATAAGATAGAACTTACTATTGAGTACTTTACAGGTTTACAGTTTACAGGCTTCTTCATTTTTTTCATTCACCCTCTCCTTTCCTCCACAGGACAACACGTGCAGGGCTTAGATGTCAACCGCATACGTGCAGAATATATCTTCTAAAACCAAGCAATTCGGTGAATCATTCTTATGCCGCACCATGGAACTCCCTACCAACTCATGTGTTTCCTTCTTTCTACTGTACCGTGTCCTTTAAGCGGGGCATGAATAGGCATCTGATGAGGCCGTCAAGCTGAGTGCCACCATTGTTAACAAGGTACATGTTGTCGATGGTGACCCTCTTTCCGAGACTTTGACTTTAGCTTACCATCAGGCAAGGTGAAGTCAAATTGACGTTCCCTATATTAAAAAAAAACTTTAAACTCTAGTATTTTTAGTAATATCGCAGTCTTTATAGATAATAATAATGTGGCAACATCAAGCACTGTCAGTCATTTCAGCCCCCATAGTTGTTCAAGAGATATGAATTTTACTCTTGTTATCATCCGTACCCAAGCTGCCAATGAAAACTGAGGGAACTAACACAAAAGGGTGTGTGCAGCGACAAATGGTCGGCTGTCGTTCGCGCGATGTAAGGAATGAGCGCCGTTAGATAAGAGAACGGAGCGCACTCACGGGGACAGTAGACCTATGAATATCTAGACTGGACATATGGCAGAAAAATAAATCGATCGAATAAATTTTAAAAATGCGACAGTTTAAGAGGATCTTTGAATGTTTGTTACTCAATCACGCTCAAACCAGCTGAAGGTATCTAAATGGAATGTCATTGTCGGATCGAATCGATTCTCAACGGTTGCAGAAACGGAATCTCCACACGGGTGGAGCGACGGACAACAGCTAGTCTGTAATTAATGGCAAAAGACAGAAAATGACATTCATAAAATGACAGTTCTTGCAATCGATTGCTTCTAAATACCTTAATCGACCAAAATTATAAACTCAATCTGGTTTAAAGATTTGACAGACAGTATAAATAATAATATCGCAATTGAATGTTAAAATTGTGTTATCATGGAATAGCTTACAGAATTACCTAATTATTAAGACCATCCCTCGAATAATCTATCGGTTTGCTTGCATGAGCAACACAAAAACACTACCTACTCATTTGTTTCAAAAACCTTTATTTTATTAAATATGCATTCTTATCACATTCTACGAACCGAGATTAAAACTAGGCTGTCGCGATAATGCACACACAAATCCTTTCTGGCCTGGGGGTGACCGGTGGAGCCGCCTGTCACCTATTACTGCCACCCATTACTAGCTTTTGCCCGCGGCTCCACCCGCGTGGATGTCGGTTATCGCGACCAAACCTAGCCTATGTCCTTTCTCAAGGTCTAATTTACCCTTATACCAAACTAGCCTTTGCCTGCGGCTCCGCCCGCGTGGATGTCGGTTATCGCGACAAAACATAGCCTATGTCCTTTCTCAAGGTCTAATCTACCCCTATACCAAATTTCATCAAAATCGGTTCAGTGGTTTAGGCGTGAAAGCGTAACATACAGACAGACAGACAGACAGAGTTACTTTCGCATTTATAATATTAGTATGGATTTCATCAAAATCGGTTCAGTGGTTTAGGCGTGAAAGCGTAACATACAGACAGACAGACAGACAGAGTTACTTTCGCATTTATAATATTAGTATGGATATGGATTTCATCAAAATCGGTTCAGTGGTTTAGGCGTGAAAGCGTAACATACAGACAGACAGACAGACAGATAGACAGACAGAGTTACTTTCGCATTTATAATATTAGTATGGATAATGCCAGATGATTTTGCTATCGAAACTGAGTTCAAATTCTTTTTTCCGAAACAACTATAAAATGACCTTGTAAAATTTAATTCATTAAGTTATTTCCTAGAGGCATCCGCGTCTATTCTTTCACAGGCTACAGTGGATAATTCTTCGAAATTACTTCATTTGAAGACATAGGGCGGAGGTTCGTAGGGTTTTATATAAATTCGTACAATTTGTTATACGGATGACATCATTAACCTCAAATACGAGGGAGCAAATTTTCTATACTTACGTTCTATGTAAGAGGGAAATAATTGTATTTATCAGACAGACATGGCTATCAGTAGTTTCATCATACATACTTGTACATTCGTCGGATACTAATAGCATTGGGTGTGTATGTTTCCTCAATACTTACTTACTTTTCATTCAGTATCTTGTTCAGTCCCAGGTACAATCAACGTCATAAGTATCTTGACGACGAAGTCTCAAAATGATCTTAAAACTCTCGTGATCAGAGCAAATCAAACTGTTTTATTGCTTTAAATGTCATTATTGTCCGAATGAAAGGTGTGTTCGAAATATCAGAACAATCGGTAAACTAGAAAGGAGTCAAAAAACTAAATTAAGATCAGTTTGAGTACTCTGTTCGTCAACATTTTTCTGATGCTGACTGTTCTCGTTATAGAGCAAACATGTTACCGTGTCTACCTTCAGATGAAAATAGCCTTTCACCTAAGTTACTTCCCAAGATTCTACTTCTTCATGATCCATTTTTTTTCTTCATTGGGGCGACAGTCTTGGTTGAATCCAAAGCTTGCATTTTGGAGCCCACGGTCTGTGCTCTTAACAAATTTCATAGTTTGATCTTTTATTCGTTAGTAATCATTAATTTAGTAAGCAAGGGCATAGCATCGTCCATCAGATTAATAAATTTGCATTTATATATATTGTTACTAAAGTAAATTTGTAACAAACGAATGTTTTACACGATATTTCTCTAAGTAGTACCTAAGATACGTGGTCATAACGTTGACTAATTTATGTAGGAATGTCATATTATCTACTATTTGAATAAATATTTATATACAATGACAATCAACCAAAACGTAATAATGTGTCAAACACCTTGCAGCAAAAAATTAAAGCACCCTCTATCTAATCTTCATTATTGACACATCGAAATAATGCCAAGCAAAATTTAATCTTATTTATCATAAGTAAGATATATTTTGCTCTGCAGATAACTTATTACTCACTTATCAACTGATAGATAATATTGATAATGTGTTGATACGGATAAAACGTATTATGATGAGTGAAGTATTCGTTAATATAGAATAGAAAGTAAAAGTCGTGTGTGATATAATAATAAAAATCAAAATGGGGTGCAAATATTATACAGAGAAGACCTTAGCCTGGATGTTAAATAATAAAGTTATAGTTCTACTATCGCTTCTATCGTTTTCGCTTTTTGTGTCAACCTTGGCATTGGCTGGACAAAGAAATAGAGCCTGGCGTGAAATAGATGAGTTGACATCAAGCACAACAACAATAGCACCGACGACGTTGTCGTCAGAAAAACCTGCGGAACAACCACCTGTTGACCCTGGAAACAAAGTAAATGACAGTTCAGTTGACACTGGAACCCAAATAAATGGAAATCTTATTGACCCTGGAACTCAAGTAAAAGAAAACTCGGTTAATCCTGTTGATACGGAAGCCGGAGTTCAAAATAGAAGACGAAGGAGTCCAAGATTTTTTGGTGCTAATGCTTAGTGCCTGTTATTGCCAAAATAGTGTTAATTGTAAAAATGACTTTAGGATTCCTCGATTTTATAAGTTGTCTTAAATATTTTTTTATATAAATTTGTCAGCTGCTAAAACATATTATTGTATCATTTTTATTATATGTACACCCTTTATGTGTGTGTTAAATTATTTATGAAATTCTTGATTACTATGATTGTATTCGTTTGAATCATTAGCGCTAATATAATTTCTTGTCATAGCTGATTTAATATCATTCACAGCATGCGTTTGTAGTATGTATCTCTTTCGTTATGTTCATTAAGTAGGTACTATAAAACTAACAAAAGTGTTATCTTATTGTGTAGACAAAGGGTACAAAGGACAGGAAACAATTATCTAAAATACATAAATGTATAAGTATAAATCAGTCGCAATCTTTTAGCGGCTATCAATTTGTTTTAGATAATATCATTATAGTAATAACTTGTTATCATTGTTAAGGAATTCGAAAACATTAAATTATAAAAAGATTAGTGACGTATTCGAACTGTTCAATTCCTTTTTTAATTATAATATAACTAATCATTTTTGTGGAAATATTGTATCTAATGTAAGTATTAGATATATTTTTCTGATGTAATACATATATTGTAAGGTGTAGTACTCAAATACCGTGCACTATGTTAAATTAGAATTTTTCTTGACACTAATGTAATGTAGTGCATGGAAAATCATGATGACAAAATAATTATAAACTAATACAAAATATTTATATGACATTTTTATAATTCAATATAGATAAGGATAAGGTTTTGAAAAGAATTGCAGGTAAATGAGTTCTGAAAATAAAATGTGAACGGTCATGTCTTGTTAGATAATTTATTACATTACTAGCTTTTGCCCACGGCTCCGCCCAAACATAGCCTAAGTCCTTTCTCATGTTCTAATCTACCCCTATACCAAATTTCATCAAAATCGGTTCAGTGGTTTAGGCTTGAAAGCGTAACATACAGACAGACAGACTTAGTTACTTTCGCATTTATAATATTAGTATGGATTTCAGAAATTTGGAAATGATTGATAGATCAATAAAGTAAGAAATTGTATTGAATAAAATATGTGTATATACGACTAAAGCAGTTTTTCTGTCCTTAAGTGAACCAAAGCTACTCAGGAACTATATGAATTAGGTATAGCTTAAGTGACATTTCTCTTCTTATAAGATCAAGGTACTTCACTAGACCAAAGTACAACATTAATAAAAATAGGTATTTAAACCCAATCTCGGGTATTATTCTGAGTGTCATCAAGTTTCAAACGCAGTCGTAACGTGTGAAGACCATGGATTAACATAGAAGTGAAAATTGGCGTAAACTAGACCAAGACCAACTTGGATGGGATGGGGTAGGTGATGGAGGTGAAGGTGATGGAGGTGAAAGTGATGGAGGTGAAGGTGATAAAGGTAGACCAACTCAAATGTGTCGTAATCACTATTAGTTATATTTGGGATATTTGCAATGTGTTATTCTATATTTACGTCGATACACAGATGAGCACAAAAGAAGGTAGACTAATACATTTACCTGCCCACTCTTAAAAAGTGGTTTCCTCCGATATTTGGATGACCAATATTTTCACAATATTACGCCATTGTCAAAATACCGGACACTCATAATCAGAAACGGCAAATATCCCGATAACTGTGTAATAACGTTCACCAATAGTCGGACCACGTACTTGATAACATTTTATTAATCGTTATCTGTGTGTATATCTTTGTGTTGACGCTGACGTGGAACTAATTTAACCAATCACAATGATAAAATAAATCAGCACTCTTTCAGGGACTTCCTTAAAGTAGTATTCATGAAAATGTAAAGTCAACAAATGTGATACGGTTGCTAAGAAATTAACCGATTGCAACAGTTTTTATGATAAATCATTTTTGACTGAATTTTTATAGCATTTTAATGGTAACTTTAAAGTTCGAAAAACATTGGAAAAAATGAAACGCTCAAGTGAGACTTGAACTCACGACCTTTCCCTTACAGGGGGAATGCTCTTCCTATTCCTTCCGTCTCTTTATATCCGTCTTTAAGGGCGACGGTGGTGCCATCTACTAACATTCTTACGAACCACCGTCGCCCTTAAAGACAAAGAAGTCTCACTTGAGCGTTTCATAAATCATTTTGTTATTTGCGACTTAAATCCTCAGTAGCTTATAATTGCAGCAAAGTATTTATTGCATATGTTTCATCTAATAATAACCCCATACATCACAAGGAAACAATGCTTTTGTAGGATACCCAATGTTTTTTTTGTATGAGTTCCTTTAACTCGTCGATTAGCCAATCGCAGTTCTCTGCTGGACATAGGCCTCTCCCAATGCGCGCCACAGCACCTGATTAGATAGAAATAAGAAAATAATTAAGGTGATGAGAATAATGTCCTCTTTTTTACAATTGGGGGCAGAAATGGTTAATTTGACTGATATATAATCTGATAAATTATGAATCACCGAATCGGCGCATCGATAAAACGCAATAAAGATTAAGCATTCGTTAATAGATATTAGAGAGTGAAACTCGTACTAAAAATAAAATGGGGTGGATAGCAGAAAACAAATTGATATTTTTTTTATCATTGCTATCATTTTCACTGTTTGTGTCAACAGTGACAATTGCAGCGCAAAAATATAGCGCGTTAAAAACACTAGAAGATCTCAATAAGTTGTCTTCCACATTTACAACTATTGAAAAAACTTACAGTGGTAATAATGGTGAAAATTATGACGGAAAGTTTGTTTCAATAGTGAATACTGCATATCAAAAAAATAATGCGTTAAAATCGGTAGAAAATCAAATAAATAGTTTGTCTACTACGCTTTTCACACTAACTACAGAAAATACTGACAATGGCGATGGTGAAGATGATGAAGGTGAAGGTGATGGAGGAGAAGGTGATAGAGGGGAAGGTGGCGAAGGTGAAGGCGATGGAGGTGAAGGTGATAGAGGTGAAGGTGATGGAGGTATAGGTGACAATGGTGATGGCGCTGGCAACGGTGAAGGTGTAAGTGATGGAAATGATGATGGAGAAGATGATGGACGGGAAGGTGAAGATGATGGAGGGGGAGATGAAGGTGATGGAGGTGAAAGTGATAGAGGTGAAGGTGATAGAGGTGAAGGTGATGGAGGTGTAGGTGATGGAGGTATAGGTGACAATGGTGATGGTGATGGCGAAGGTGAAGCTGATGGAAATGATGACGGAGATGATGATGCAGGGGAAGGTGAAGGTGATGGAGGAGATGAAGGTGATGGAGGGGAAGGTGAAAGTGATGGAAATCATGACGGAGATGATGATGGGACCGGTAGTGACAATGGCGGTGGTGATGGCGGTGACAATGATGGCAGCAATGACAATATACCTGTTAATGTGGCGTTAGAAATACGACGTTTACGAGAGCAAATGAATCTTGTGCAGGAAGAGTTGAAACTGCTTCCCTTGTTGCGCCAGGATGTACAAGAATTACGGGTAATTCTTAAGGGTAGTAATGATGGTGGTAATAATGACGGTAGTGATATTAGCAATGATGGAGCAAGTGATAGAGACAGTGATGGAGACAATGATTGGATTAATTGTGACAGCGATGATGAGGGCGATGGCGGTGACAATTACAGAAAGAAAAGAAACGAATGTATTTTAAAATATCATGGTGTTAGTGATAACGGTAATAATAGCGATAATGATGGCAACAGTGAGAATGCATCTGTTGATATGGCGTTAGAGATACGGCTTTTAAAAGAGCAAATTAACCTTGTGCAGGAGCAAATTAACCTTGTCCTGACGCAATAAGGGGAGCAGTTTCAACTAACTGCTCCCCTTATTGCGTCAGGATGTACAAGAATTACGGGAAATACTAAAGGGTGATAATGATGGCGGTAACAATGACGGTAATGATGATGGCAATGATGTAGCGTTGGAGATACGACTTTTACGGGGGCAAATGAGCCTTGTACAGGAGGAGTTGAAACTACTTCCCTTCTTGCGTCAAGATGTACAGGAAATTAGGAAAATACTTAAGGGTGATAATGATAGCGGTACTAATGACGGTAATGATGGTGACAATGACAGAGACAGCGGAGACAGCGATGGAGACAATGATCGGAATAATAGACATGATGATGATGGTGGCAATGATGCCGATAATAGTGAAAATAATGAGGGCGTCAATGGTTGGGATAATGCATCGTCTGGATACCCACACCCTCTAGTGGAGTGGCGGGCTAAAAACTTACGAAGGTGGCGCACAGTGGGTTGAAATTACCAAGTTGGGACTTGACGATTTATAAATACATGTGAATTCTATAATACTTTTATTATACAATATTTGTATTTTATGTGATATTTTAAACCGACAAATAAATCTACTTGTAAATTTCAATGGACACACTAATAAAGAATTAACGTAGCATGTAAATTTATGACATTATATTATATATTATATCGTGAAAATACAGAATTCTTTCTTTTTATTAAAAAAATATTTAAAAACCCGACAACCACTGAAAAGATTGAAATAAGTTTGATAGCATGCGGTACCCTTTTGCTAATCATAAACCGAAAGAAAATTAATGGGTACAGCCCGCTATCAAACTTATTTCGATCTTTTCAGTGGCAGTCAGGTTTTTTACCCAACTGCCAAAGGAAGGAGCGTAATGTCCTGGTACCTGGTGTCACTCACACAATCACGACGAATCAAATGACACCTCACATAGCCAAATCTGTCAAGCCGTTCAGGCTGTAGGCCATGTCAAATAAATACATAAATAAATAGTCTCGAAAAACATTACCCTCCTTCCTTCGACAGTCGGGTAATATTTCCTTTGAGTGAAATTTGCTATCTCCAATATTTAGAGTAATTTCCCTCCAGGTAAGGTCGAACTGTTCCAGCCTGTGTGCTTATTTTTCAGTAATGTAAGCAAAGACAATCAACATAGGTATCGAGCCATTCAACTGTCGTTGTGATGTGAAGAAAAATTAAAAACATGTCATTTAATTATTTTTATTCACTCTACAAGATGCCACTTCACTTTGGAGCACTTTAGTAAAGTCTAAAATTAACTTGCAATTTTTGCAGTTTGTCTGCTATGATAGTGATTGACAATTGACACAATCGGGGTCCTCGTGAGGCATTCGCAGTGTTTTGGCTATATTGACTGTAACATATGGTAACATACTACTATAACAATAGTAAGTAGTGTAATGTAATGTGTAATTTTCAAAACGCAAACTGTTCGAAGAAAATCTTGTGCCAATCATGACTGTGCTATATGTGTACATACTATTCAGTTTTTTTTTGTAAAATATACAATACACGTAGTCCCACATGTATGTATATGTCACAGCCAACTAGCTTAATCAGCTGTTCAATCTAGCCTATATATAGCCTATATCGTACGATAGGTAATTTGGGAGCCAAGCTCCCGCAACCGCCTACTTGTTTACTTTTTATAACCACCCAGAAACAAGACAGAGTGCACAGCGCTATCGGCGCCAAGGAAACGGCCGCCCACGTAATACTGGACTGCGAGGCAGGGGCCAGTCAACGATCCCAAATCCTCGGCACAGTGAGGTTGCTCCGCGAAGCCTGCGAAGCCCCAGTAAGCTTCTGCGCTTCTGGGCGGAGCTAGGCTGGCTGAAATAGCCAGTGCTCTTCACGTACAATGGCCCAAAAAGAGAGGCTAGATTATGTTAGAAGACTATGCAAGAGCGGATTTTTTTAGGCTATGTAAGTGAATACACGTCATTGATCCAAGTCATTTGGCCTAGTTATTTGATCAAACAGCTAGGCAAGTTATGAAGCGTCATTGATTCTGATTGATTGACATAATATAGCAATAGATAGATTATGAAACTATGTGATAAGTACTATTGAATTAATGAAATAAATTATTATTATTTTGTTTCTCTGTTCCGTGACTCTCGGGACTATGGAGTCCCAGGCCTTTGGAAGGCGTGCGTCGGGCCGAAGCCAAGAGAGTTAAGAGTTAAGAGAGTTTAATGCTAGGGATATACATATATATTTTGCCCAATCTGAGAAATAAACCCGCCACCCTGATATACACCACCATCCCCGAGCGCACAATATGATACACCCGGGGATGGTCCCCGCCAGGTTTATTATTATTATTATATATAAAGACATTATTATTATTATTATATATAAATATTTATACTGAACGAGACTCGAGACCCCTGCATGCAGTCGAACGTAATATTGCTACGCCAAGTGATACTGCTTCGTTTTCTGATTATGATTTTTTGTTCTACTTGGTCATTAGTAGAAACGGGTACATTCAATTATTATGCTCGAATTTTATTGATTAGTTTATCACAAAGAACCATTTCGGACGGTCTATCTTATCAATATTACCCATAATCTGAATATTGCCAAGCTAAAGAAACCCTTACATTTTGAGTATATGATATATTTTACTCTGAACAAATGATAATTTTGGTTGATAATCTGATCCATACTGTAATATCGCCGAATCGGCTCCTATCGATACAATAAAACTCACATGAAGCATTCGTTAGTAGATATTATAGAGTGAAACTCGTGCTAAAAATAATAATAAAATTCTAAAATGGCACGTAACGTTGCCTGTAAATACTACACAGAGAGAACCTTAGGGTGGATGTCAGAAAACAAATTGCTAGTTTTACTATCGTTACTAACATTTTCACTATTCGTGTCGACAGTGACTATTGCAGTTCAAAAAAATAATGCCTTAAGAGAGATAGACGATATATTAAATAGTAGGACTACTACACTTCCTACAACAACCACGGAAGTTGATGGCGATGGCAATGGCGATGGCGATGGCGATGGCGATGGCGACGGTGGTGGTGGCGGCGCCGGTGGTGATGGCGGTGGCAATGACAATGGCGATGGCGGTGGTGGTGGCAATGACAACGGCGATGGTGACGGTGGTGGCGGAGGTGATGGTGGCGCCGGTGGTGATGGTGATGGCAATGACAATGGCAATGACAATGGCAATGGCGGTGGCAATGACAATGGAGATGGTGACGGTGGTGGCGGAGGTGATGGTGGCGCCGGTGGTGATGGCGATGGCAATGACAATGGCAATGGCGGTGGCAATGACAGTGGCGATGGCGACGGTGGTGATGGTGGCGCCGGTGGTGATGGCGGTGGCAATGACAGTGGCAATGACAATGGCGAAAGCGATGGTGGCGCCGGTGGTGATGGCGAAGGCGAAGGCGAAGGCGAAGGTGGAGGCGATGGGGAAGATGATGGTAAAGACGAAGGTGAAGGCAATGGGAAAGGCGATGGGGATGATGATGACAAAGGCGAAGGTGAAGGCAATGGGAAAGGCGATGGGGAAGATGTTGCCAAAGGTGATGGGAAAGGCGAAGGTGAAGGTGCTAATGGTGACAATGAAGGCAAAAGTGATAGCAGCAAAGACAGTGGTAATAATGCTGCGCCTTAATTGTGGACAGTTATACCTAAAAAAAATCTTGTTGATGACTATAAATGAATAAGAAAATAATTCAATTACTAAAGTTCGCAGACACGTTTTTTTGTATTCGATTTAATAACAGTTACTGAATGTTAGACGTGTTTCCATATACGTGGTGATCTTGTCCTGTTCTCATAGTTCTAGTAGATGTTTCAGGGTTAAAATATCGAACGTCAAACGAAAGTTAAGTATATAATTCATTGTCCTTAAGGCACTCTCAGGGAAATAATGGCGTAACTAAGATTACACCATTTTTTCTTATATTTTAGAATAGCATAAGCAAGTAAAGTTGACATACGTTTGAATTATTTTGTAATGTTATGACGTAAAATGAAGGATCTATTATATACAAAAAAAATTAAGTAGATTACACTTAATTGAACAGATTTTTGCTCTCCTGTAACGTTTTCTACTTTCACCTTTATTTCCCAGATATAATTATCCAGATTTGTTCAAACCATTTGAGCTTGATCCATAAAAAATATTCAAACATCTTCACAAATTTTCAAATTTATAATATGTTGTGTTGGAATACGCAGTGCACTGGATAATAATGGATTTAATTTTGAATAGTAAAAAAAAATCAGATTGATTTGACCTGCTGCCACCATACATAATAACAGTACGAATTAAAATATACATAATTAAAAAATCTATCATACATATATATGTGTCAAATATAGATTTCGTCTACATTAACCAACATTATGATGAGAAAGAGTTTGATAATGAAATCATTACTATTGAAGAGTTGTCGAATGATGTGTTACTAGATGTAAGTATCCAAACCGATTTGGATAGGATTGTTTTAATTAAACAATCAAAAACAAATTTCGCTATGCATATCACACATTTTAAGATCGTTATTAATAACTATATTGTCAATTTTAATTTTGTACTTAATATTAATTGTTATCTCACGTCATTGAATGTATATTTTGGAAAGTTTAATGTTTTTATAAAGTTATTTTGGGAATTCAAGACAAGTAATCCAGTGACTGATCTGGGTATAATAATGGGTTTAAAGGCTTATTACACTTTGCCAATATACTTAATATTGTTTATACTGTTGATTGATAGCACTTGGTGGAATTCATTTACACCTGACCGGTTTGCCGAAAGGCGAAACCGGTTAGGTGTAATAGAATAAATACAGTGGAAAAAGTACAAGTGTTCTCAATATGTGTAATATACTTAATGTTTGTAAATATGGCTACCATTGTACTCACCATATCAGGCATGCATGTCTTAATATTTTCGATTATTTATCTATAGAAAGATAAGCAAATGTTTAAATTTGTTTTGAAGTTGAGAACCTCGATAGCTTGCATAATTTATACTGAAGTCCATTAACTTCTCTAATGTAACCATTTCCATTCCATATTAGAATTACCTGTCCAAGGGTCTAATTTAATTCAATCTAATTCTGATTAATTTAATTTTAATTTTGTATCGTTTAAACTCATCTACAATCTTGAGTTTTTGGCTGTTCATACAGTACAATACAGTTAATAGTGAATTTCACTCTTATAGTGAAGTATGAAATTTTGAAGTACAGAATCAAATAATTATAAGGTGAGGAAAATAATTGAAAATACGCGTAATAATTGTATGTATGATAATTTTACTTTAGTGTTTTATATTATAATAACTAGTGATAAGATTATATAAGTACTTACTGTAAATGGTGCAGATTGATAAAAATATAAAAGTACACAATGATATGACGTCACTTATTATTTGCTTCAAGATATCATTATTGATATTTGAAATCCGAACGCTATCTTCTATAACCTTTTGCAATTGTCGTATTCAGTATATTATGAGGTTATGCTAACCTCACTTGCTGTTTCTCTTGTTGATTGTGAGCCGAGAATCTGGCATAGGCTTTTCTTTCAGGATTAGAAGGTCAAACGAAAGTTATATAAGCCAAATTAATGGAACGTGTAAGAGTTCTCCAGGTTCAAAGGAGAAAGCCTAGAATATAATCGGGAACAAGGCAAAGTTGACTATGACTCACACGTATTTTTGAAATGATGGGAAGGAATTTATTATCACACATCTACAATATTGATTACGAACTACGATGACGATGACTACGAACTCCTACTTAAGACAGGAAAAATAGTAAACCTAAAAAGTCGTTCAAAGGTAATTTGACCGAACACTGCTATTGTTTAAATTAATATAATGCACTACATTGCATTATATTCAACTAAACAATAGCAGTGTTCGGACAAATTAGCTTTGAACGACTTTTAGTAGAAGTAATAGATGATGTTATCGTAACAAAGAGAAGTGAATGTACAGAGATAGAAGAGAGTGAATCTTTAGCTCTTTTTGAAAGTAAATCAAACTCAAACTCAAACTCAAGGTATTTATTCAAAATTGTGTAGCACTACTACAGCTTTTTGACGTCAAATTCTGCTTAAAACTAAGTTTACCACCGCTTCCTAGGCACCAGTGGAGAAGAAACGGCGCAACAAACTCCACTGTAGCATTTTCTGGACGTCAATTTACAAAAAAAAAAAAGTAAGTTCTTAAGACTAAATATGGACGAATGTACATATGTCTCGTGTCAAGATAATTAAAGTATATAAAAAAAACTTATAATAAAATAATAAACCTAAGTTAACAAAAATAAATAAAAAAAGAAGTTCGCATTCCTATTTAAACATTATGCCGTAGTTACAGCAAAGCAATTTAGGAGGGGCCTGCACCATGCTCAAGCCAGACATTTTTGTCTTTAAGGTAATCATCTGTCCTATAGTATGCTTTTTTACATAAGGTGGTCTTCACAAAAGTTTAAAATTTATTGTCAGGCATACCAAGGACTGATTCAGGCAATTTATTATAAAAACGTATACAATCCCCCCTAAAAGAATCACTAACTCTGCAAAGCCGATAGCATGGAAGGAGCAGTTTATTTTTATTGCGCAGATTTCTGTCTGTAATGTCACTTACTTTTGTAAAATTAGATATATTTTTTCTGACATACAGTATATTTTCGAGTATATATTGGGAAGCTACAGTTAAAATGTTAATATCTTTAAATCGTTCCCTAAGAGAATCTCTCTTACCTAAACAGTAAATGGCACGAACTGCCCTTTTTTGTAATATAAAGATAGTTTCTAAGTATGCGGCATTCCCCCAAAGTAGTATTCCATAGGACATCAAGCTATGAAAGTAACTAAAGTACACCAGCCTAGCAGTATCTACGTCAGTCAACTGCCTGATCCGTCTGACAGCAAAAGCAGCAGAGCTGAGTTTATTGGCCAAAGCAGTGATATGGTGATCCCATTGCAATTTCGAATCTATTGTGATTCCCAGAAAAGTAGTGCTATTTACAAATTCCAACCTTTGCGCCCCCAGCACGATATCAATCTGAGCTTGCCTCACATTAGGCAGTGTAAACTTAATGCATTTGGTTTTTTCTGTATTCAACAATAGGTTGTTTGCAGAAAACCAATTTGAAATTACGTTTAAGATATTATTTACATTATTCGCATCTGTACTATTACGATCTACTTTGAATATCAGCGATGTATCATCTGCAAACAATACTATTCCGGCGTGTGCCTCGATCATATAAGGTAGGTCATTGACATAAACCAAAAAGAGAAAAGGTCCTAAGATTGATCCTTGGGGTACGCCTATCTTGACGTTTGACCCATTTGACTTAACGTTATTTACATCAACAGTCTGCAGCCTATCTGTTAAGTAAGATTCTAATAGTTCTATAGATTTGTTGCCAAAACCGTACCGACGTAACTTGAGCAAAAGTGTCTGATGGTCAACGCAATCAAATGCTTTAGATAGATCACAGAATACCCCAATAGCATCCTGTGATCCCTCCCAAGCGTCGTAGATTAGGTTAACTAGGCTAACTCCCGCATCAGTGGTAGATTTTCCACCAGTAAAGCCATATTGTTGGCTATGGAAAAGATTGTTGGTATTGAAGTATAGTTGCATTTGATTGAGCATCACTTTCTCAAACACCTTACTCAGAGCCGGCAAAATAGAGATGGGGCGATAGTTTCCAAGTTCTGACTTAGATCCCTTCTTAAATAATGGTATAATTTTACTGTGTTTCATTAAGGTAGGAAACGTGCCTTCATCTACACATTCATTAAATATTAGTGCTAAATCAGGTGCAATGATATTAATTACATGACTAATTAAACTAACTGACATGCCCCAGTAATCTTTAGACATTTTGATTTTGAGATTTTTAAATGCTTTTAATATGTCATTAGGATCAATGTGTTGGAAGTTAAATTTAGAAGAACTAATATTACTCTCAACTAGGGCAACAGCACTGTGAGCGCTTGAATTAATAGAGGAAGTGAGTTGAACTGGAATATTGGTGAAATAGTCTTCAAAAGCATTTACGACATCTTTTGGGGAGGTTATATCCTTGTTTCCTACTTTAATTTTAGGAACACTATCCCTCAATTTACATCTACCAGACTCTTTGTGAATAACTTTCCAAGTTTCTTTCATTTTGTTAGGAGCCTCAATTATCTTTCTTTTAATGTGAACGGCCTTTGCTTGTCTACATACCTTTTTGAATAACTTTGAGTAATTTTTAACATATTCAGTGAAACTATTGTCGAATCTGTACTGTTTTTGGGCGTATAAATCAAATAGCGTTCGTCTACTTTTATATATACCTACAGTAGCCCATTCACAGAATTTAGATTTCGTACTAAGTTTTTGAATTTTTTGTTTAAATGTGTGTGAAAAGGCGTCTGTTAATTTATTAAATAAACTATTATAATGAACCTCAGGATTATTACCTAAGTAAGTTATTGAATTGAGCTTATTCTCTAACAAGTCTTTGAATTCTTTAATCTTATTAAAAGTTATGGGCCTACACATAATTTTCTCTTTAGGTCTACTATTATTACCTATAGGAAAGGATACTATTTGACCCCGGTGATCTGAGGGCAACTTACTAATTACAGACTTATTTGAGTATACACAATCACAAAAAAAATTATCTAGACAACTGCCAGTCTCAGCAGTGATTCTGGTTGGTTCACAGAAAATATTTTGAAGATTATAGCTCTTGAACATGTTTAAAAATTGAGTACTTCTCTTACAATGTTCCAAGATGTTTACATTGAAGTCGCCGCATACAATTATATTCTTATTATTACTTGATGCTCTCCCAAGAACTTTGTCCATGACCCCAATTAAAGTTCCAAAGTCACTCCTTGGTGGACTGTATACGCATACTACTACACAATTATCAAGCTCGGCACAGGCCACCTCAGCACAGCGCTCAACAGAAAGTCTAACAATGTCAATCCGCTCTTTACTGCGGAGACCATTTTTTATTAAGACCATGGAGCCACCTCTTTCAGCAGTCTTCCTGTTAAAGCAACTTACAATTGTATAATTATCTATACTGAACATCATCTCAGTCTCCTTTAGCCAGTGCTCAGTTAAACACAAAATATCTACATTTAATTCCTGTAGGAATAACTCAACTACTAATTCTTTGCCAGGAAGGCCTTGCAAGTTTTGATGAACTATCTTTAGCTCTGGCATTCCTGTTGTCTGATTATTTAGTTTAAATCAGTACAACTATCTGGTAAACATACAGAATTACTACTACAAGTACCTGGCAAATCTGTATGTATTGGGTCGTTCATTTGTTTACAATGTAAACTCGTCCAAAAGTTAATATTATTTGCCACCAATGTAGCAATTTTATGTTTGTCATATTTTGTAAGATAAATATTATCTTTGGTCTTAAAACAATAACTACTAATAAAATTATTAGTGTCAAAAAATATAAAAGTGTCACTATGACGACAAGTCAAGGTATGAATAAAATTATTCATGTAATGTATATTTCTATTGTAACATGCAGACTGGCACGACACATATGGGAATGCACATAATATTATTTTAAATACTTTTAATTTACTCAGGCAGTCTATACCGTACATTAATTCTTTCTTGCCTACTCCATTACCTTCACCCACCAGCAACACAATAGTGGAACTACTGTTATATTTAGAAGACACAATTTTGTCTATAATTTGAGAGTAGGTCGCATTGGGCATGCAATGATGCATACAGTTCTTCAAATGACGACTAAACATTGAGCCCATATTGCGACCCACACTGTCAGAAAATACCATTGTATTACTAGGCGGCTTAATGTTGACATTAAAATCACATGCAGAGTCTGGAGTACTGGTACAAGTAGAGAGAACCCGTATGGTGTCACTGACAGGGGGGGTGGAGCATGGCAAGGATTTGTCACAGTCATCAAATTTTTGCCTATACAGGTTTTCCAGTGAATGAAATCTTGCTTCATTACTATGACATGAGTCCACTAGGCTATTTAATGCCTCAATGTACTCACCTATCTCCTTTTGAGCAGTTTGGTATTTTAGTGTAACAGAATTTAAGGAGTCATTTAAATGTGAGATTTCTAGCTGGAGTTCATATAAATCAGACTCATATTGGTCTGTCTGTGTTTTACCTACCTCTATTAACTGCCTCAATTCTACATTAGACCTACAGGCTCTACGACATTTGTTAATGCCCATTTTGAGGTACCTGATCTGTTTCTGTGACTTACTAATAAATTTATTGAGTTTAACATATTTTTTATACTTATTTCTGCCACTGCTAACTAACCTTATTGAGGAATTTAATAACAATTTATCATCACAGGCTATAACCGTTGATGCAACTGGGATGTTAGGTGTTGTGATATCTATCAGGTCTGCAGTGATGCATGGTTCCAGACAAATCAGGTCTGGTTCCCCTGCCAACAGCTCATTATAGAGGCTGTTGGAGAAAGCAGCCTCATCTGCCAACCTGATAGATTCCATGTGAGTAATGGAATGAAATGGTGATGAACTTGTGGACTTGCCTGAAATAGAAAAAAATATATTATATCAAAGTCTTCTATAGCCACAGAATAAAATCGTTTTTTTTAGTTTATAAATGCTATCTTTAATAGTGATGGTGATGAAAAATCACACATTGAAGCATATCTTTCGAACACGTATTGCTCAGACATCACGTTAAGCCGGCGGGCCCGGTTGCCATACAAACATTTATGGTAGTCGTTACAGGTAGCTAGAGCCCATAAAAGTTCAAGTTGCTTAGAACTACAATATCGCCAATTTTATTGGTTGTAGAGGTTAGATGACAGTCGCTTCACGGAATATATCGAAGTTCAGCCGTATCATAATTAGAATAGCGGACCCCAACCGAGTTTAGAACAGACTTAGACAATGATAAGCTTTAAACCTGTGTTCATTTCAAGAATGAATCATAACTTGATATTTAGGTATCTAAATTATCTATTCGTTTCACTGATAAAATATGTGCCCTGCCAAACTAAAAATAAGTTTACAATTCAAGAATATGATACATTTTACTCTGAACACCAACCAGATTAGTGTTATCACTTGGATTATATATTATCAATGAAATACAACCCATGTTAAGCATTCGTTGGATTTGATTATGAAGTGAATGTCGTGCTATAAATATTAAAATGGCAAGCGACATAAAAGACAAGCCTGATGATACACCTGAAGACAAACTTGACGAACCTAAAGAAATATCTGATGACAACTCTGATGACATACCTGAAGATATACCTGACAATAAACCAGAAGATACACCTGATGAACCTGAAGATACATCCGATGGCAACCCTGATGATGAGCCAGAAGATACACCTAATAATGAGCCAGAAGACACACCCAGTAACAACCCTGATGATGCACCTGAAGACACACCTAATGACAACCCTGAAGAAAAACCCAATGACGAATCAGAAGACACACCTGATGAACTAGAAGACACTCCCGATAAAAATCCTGTTGAGCCAGAAAACACACCTGACGACAACCCTGAAGATAAACCTGATGATGAATCAGATGACATCTCTGACGAACCTGAGGACACACCCGATGAGAACCCTAATGATGAACCTAAAGACACTTCCGATAATAACTCAGAAAATATACCCGACGATGAACCAGAAGACACGCTCAAGGAACTTGAAGACACAACTGATGAAAACCCAGAAGATCATGAATCAGAAGACACCCCTGACAAACCTGAAGAGTCACCTGACGAGCCTGAAGACACATCCAATGACAACCCTGATGATGAATCTGACGAAAATGCAGAAGATAAAATTGATGATGAATCAGAAGACACCCTCGAAGAGCCTGAAGACACAACTGATGACAACCCTGATGATGAATCAGAAGACACACCTGAAGAGCCTGAAGGCACAACTGATGACAACCCTGATGATGAACCTGAAGATACACCTGAGGACAACTCAGAAGATACACCTATTGATGAATCAGAAGACACTCCTGACGAGCCTGAAGACACATCCAATGACAGCACTGATGATGAACCTGAAGACATACCTGATGACAACTCAGAAGATAAACCTGAGAATGAATCAGAAGACACCCCTGAAGAGCCTGCAGACACAACTGATGACAATACTGATCATGAACCTGAAGACACACTTGACAACAACTCAGAAGATAAACCTGAGAATGAATCAGATGATACCCCTGAAGAGCCTGAAGACACAACTGATAACAACCCTGATGATGTACCTGAAGACGCACCTGACGACAACTCAGAAGATAAACCTAATGATCAATCAGAAGACTCCCCTGATGAATCTGAAGATACACCAGATGAAAACTCAGAAGGTAAACCTGATGATGAATTAGGAGACGCCTCTGACAAGCCTGAAGACACAACTGTTGACAACCCTGATGATAAACCTGAAGACACACCTGAGGACAATTCCAAAGATAAGCTTGACGACGAATCCGAAGACAGCCCTGACGCTTCTGAAAATGCACTCGATGACAACTCTGATAATATACCTAATGACAAATCCGAAGAAACACCTGATAAACCTGACGATATACCTGAAGATAAACTTGGTGAAAATTCTGATGACAGGCCTAAAAATTGATGATGAAAACAGTCATTAAAATATATAAATCATTAAATTATTCAACCCTTACTAATATTATTAATATACAGTAAATATAATTGAAGGCATTTTTCTTTTAAACACAATAATTTTTACAAAAATAAATTCATGATAACTTTAGACCGATAATATTTCTGTTATTAGGTTTATTGAACACATATTTATAGTTAGCCTTTAGAGCATTCAGTCTTTGTTTTCCGATACTTGGATTTCGAAAACTATTTATCAAGGCGATCGGTATACACCAAAAGTATAATATTATTAGTATACCATCTGCAAACTCCGTATATCTGAAAATATTTTAATTCACCCCGCTCGCCACATATAAAGAATTCATCCTCACATGTCGCGACCAGAACAGTTAACACAGTTAAAAAAGGAACTTCATACTACGATGCGCTTCATTCCACAACTTGTGTTTTTTCCAAGCGACCATGAGGAGCTTCAAGAAGGCCATCAGAAGGTTTCTTCAGGGTCAGCAGCAGTATTACACACACGTTTTTTCGCCATAAAAATCCACGATTAATTCGCCGTGGACACGGCGCTGTCGCAATACAAAACCGTCGACCAAGGCAAAACAGTACAGACGGCGAATTAACCGTGAATTTTTAGAGACGAAAAAAAAGTGTCCGTAAAATTATAGTGCTTACGAACGTCCATAGGCTACGATAATCACTTTCCATAAACCACCACATAAGTGTTATTAAAAGAACCTGTACAATGTCTGTGTCACGGATCTGGTAGGAACTTTTTCATACAAAGGTTTACCACTCTAGGTTAGCCACTATATATAAAAGGTCATCATTATCCACATAGTCCTCATTTTCAATTGCATCCAATGTTAGTACATAATCATAAATAAACCATTTTACAATACCTACATGTATAAAAATTACATAGTTATCTGTTCAGGCCACTGCCTTATCTGCAAAGTGAGTCATGAGGCACTTGGTAATTGGTATGCCACTGCGCTTCTAAATAGATTACCAAGGATAACAATAGTTTATCTGTTTTAGTTTAATTTGTAAATTCCAGTCAGGCCCTGAGTGGTGACATCATTACTGTTGGCGATTCTTTTGTTACAAAACTTTGTAAATTGGACTAAAAATTTGTAGAAATAAATAAATATATAAATATTCCACAAAATTCCACATGGCTGTGTTATGGCATCTAGATTGCGGATAAACATAGCTGGCTTGTGTTACGGAATCTAGTTTGCGGATAAACATACTTGGATACTTTTTTTTGTAAATACATACATATTAGACCAATGTAGGTAGCCATATTTATGCATACAAATTTGCACTGAGCTGGGATTACCGCCACAATTATGAAGTGAACACAAGTAATAACTATGCAGCATTCATCTTTATTGTCTAGAGTCTAAATATAACCTATTATATACCAGATGTCAGCCCGACCCGTTCAGCCGTTGGAGCAAACATTTTAACATATAAATACACAACATTGGAAGAGGCTTATTTCCAGAAGTGAACTGGTAGTCTAATTGATTGATATGCACAACTATTGAAATAGATAAGGTAGATTCTTTCCTTTCTTTTTATCTAATTCTGCTTATCTCATTATAGATATCAGTTTTCTTTCAAAACTGCTTTGATCCGATGAGAATTTAAATTTCTAAAGTTAAGAACAGAACCGAACAGGATCAATGCAGTTACAAGCTTTGTATCCAACGAAACATCTTAATAAGGGATGAGATAAAATCTCTTATAGTGCAGTTAAAGCCACAGTTTTGTCGTAAAGGCTTTATTTAGTTTAAGAAGAGCCATCATCGACGACACCTCGCCCTCTAGCGGAAAGCCATTGAATTAGAATATAAATTGAACTTTTATATAAACATTTATAATTTGCATTTAAGGCGATGTTATATTTCATTGTCTAGTGTTACAATTATCACGATATAACATGTAAGGAATGTATTTTAGATTAACTTATTGAACAAAAAAGTAAGTATATCATTTTCATTAACCAATGTACACTTTGTACAGTTATTTTTGGCTAGGTACTAGTGGTCTTCACAAAGAAGAGAAAAATGAGAGAGAGAACGAGAGAGATTACAAAAAGACACGTGACAAGGTCTGAATCTATCTAGTGACACCATAAAAAAAGCTATAAAAAAATATAGGCACTCGGTAAGCTTTCGATAAAGTACATAGCCAGTTATCAAGAATAGAATTAGGATAATTTTAAATCAGGAGGAAAAATACTCATCAGACAAGGGTAACATCTACACTGGTTGATTTGCATTTTCTCGGCATCATTTGCTCAGTATGTACAGTCAGCATCAGATAGATCTTAACGAACAGAGTGCTCAAGATGATCTTAATTACGTTTTTTGACCCCGTTTCAGTTGACCGATTGTTCTGATATTTGGTACATACCTTTAGTTCGGAAAATAATATCATATAAATCAATAAAACAGTTTGATTTCCTCTTAATACGAGAAGTTTATCTGACTGTACCAAACGTAAGTACTATAAAATTATCTTCATACTTGGATGCATCGCTTCATAATACTGTATCAATAAATATAATATATTTTATAACGTGTTTATGATCAATATTTAGATCGTACGGGTAATAAAATAAATTTAGTGCTTTGAGTCAGTCAATAGACGATAAATTCACAGTCTAGATATCAATAAGCACTTGCTTGATATTTTAATATCTTTAGATTATAATACAACTCATAAATATTATATTGTTTTCGTTTAGTATGAAGGATCAAGTCCCGTAAAAACAATAAAAAATGTAGTAGATTTTGTGAATAATGAATTTTGAAATTCGCTTTTGCAGTGCATACTACCAAGGTGTCTTCCGTACCTTTTGCGTCGCCTCTATTACTTTGAACACCAACTCTCTTTCTCTCTCTCTCTCTCATGCACTTTACCTACCTTATTATCCTAACGTTACTTCAGGTGCGTTTAAAGTCTAAATGCTAAGATATTTGTATTCACTCAATGTACAAGAATGGTATGTTTTTTTGTTATTCTTTCTATGTTGAATGGAGTGTTACCTTTATTGGAGCGCTATCATCTTGCCTCCTCCCCCAAAGGAAAGCGTGCGCCATAATCTCATTCGTTATTTAGGATATACTGACAAGCAGGTAAAGTTAGTTTGGGGCCCCTTTTTATAGGGCTTCCCTTTTTATATTAGCAAATCAAATCTATTTTTATCGGTATCCCCCAATCTCCCAAAATAAATTACTGCAACTTTTACTGAGAACCTGGCCTTAACACTCACCGGTAGCAACACGAGCGACGTTCAGCTAATACGTTATAAATATTCATAGTCATAAGTAGCTCCCAACCTATCGAACGTTTACTACATGGCTAGTATAACTTGACCTCCAACAATCTTCCCGGTATCTCCTTGAAGTTCTAAGATTCTTCGAGACAGGGAGGTAGCAAAGGTCTTATGATTGGTTATCTGCGCTTCAGCGAGGGAAGGGATTCCGATACACATTATACGATATTTCAATTCAGTATTTATATTTCCTCCGGGACTGTGGCTTTAAATGCATGTGAGTGGTTTCGTATACAAATATTGGGTTGCTATTTTTGTGTGCACATATCGTTGGATAGGAACCGGAGACGTGAAAAATCAATCTTTACCGAGACGCTTCCCAGTCGCCAGACCGTCCGTGGACGCTGTATAAAATGCTGCTAAAAATACTTCTAGCACGATTGTAGAAGCAGAATTGTAAAACTAAGGCTCGTTAGTTGACTGCATTCTACTAGATAATAAAAGCTGAGGTGCAGTTGTAAATAGTTGTTTAACAGAGACAGTAAGTATAGCGAGATTTTTTTTCTTCTGCAAACACATCACTGGTGATACTGAAGTTCTGCAGTTACTTGTTTGACTCCAACTACCTGTAACGAAAATCACAGAATGATGTTAGTATGTTCGTATGGCAAAGTTGAACCGCTGGATACACCTGCTTTCCGAGGCACGAAGGGTTCTTAATGCCTTAAGGTTACACTATCGACAGTAAAATTTATGAGGTACAGTTTCACTGGGTAAACTATGAGAACACAATTTAATTGAACGAATTTTCACTGACACCCTAGGTGCTCAAAGGGGTAGACCAGACATGTGTATTGCTGATGCATAGACTAAAGTGTCATCAGTTTCTAAGTACTAGTTCAATGGGGCAATGAACTCTAATCATCGCATTGCTTATAGCTTGGAGAACTGAGACAGGTATTTTGGGTAACAACAGTAAACTATCTATAATGCTATCAAATTTATAAGCAACAGCCGTATATATGATTAAAAATAAATGGAAATATCATCATAAAATATCAAAGATACACTATCTCTTATCAAAGGATGTTTTTTGTAAATTATGATCACTTTTAAAAAACAATTTGCAACGCAGGATTATAGCTTGTTTTTTGTAAAATACAAGTTTGATTTTAGGTATCATTATGTAGTACTCGAAACCGGCGACCTTGAATGAAAGGCTTCACGACAGTAGAGGAATTTCGTGAAGTAAGTAGGATAGATACTTTCTATAGTTTACGCGTCATTGAAATAAAATCACTGTTTACGGATTCTATCGCCAGTCAGTCACTCCGCGAACATGGCTGCTGAAAAGTGGCCGAAACGTCGGAAAGATGATTTCTGATACCACCCCCACGGAGCCGGTGGAGGCGGTTCGAGTCCGACACTCGAACCGACTAAAACGCACGCCGTCTTGGGTTTTTGGTAACCCCCCCCCCCTCCCCCCTTCGCGAGCCGCAGTTGTAGCCGTAGGTCTGATGGGAGTCCTGGGACATACTTTCGAGGGCTTACCCGGGGCTCCCAACCATAGGCTGCTGGGCGTTACCGTGGGGGTTTTTAGTCAGTAGGAGTCCGGCCTGGCCAGACGGGTTGTTACAAGTTTTATTTCGAATTTTCCATCTCTCACAGTGATATCGTCTGCGTACTTTTGTTTTAATCACCTCTTACGACAGCTCTTCGCGTGAAATGGGGTGGTGATACTTGTATTCTTTCACCACACGGATGATCAATGTATGTTCTGTATAGAGATAAGTGTATAAGCAGTTCAAAGACCATAAATATCCTTATTGAAATCGTAAACCTTGATTGACAATAACAGCATTCACATCAAAATGATGATACAGAAAGGGGAGAGAATTCAAAGAAACGAACATCGCGCTAAAAATATCAGCCACATTTTTTTATTTGATCAGTTTTTGCAACCAATTGATGGCTTCGAGGAATGGAGGCGGGAATTTTCGGAGGGAAACGATCTCATTTGTACGCGTTCTTTGATGAGATGACTGACTCGGTATCGATGTATAAGAGTTTCGCGGCCTTATTCTGAGAATATGTTGTATTGCTGTTTATAATTTTGTTTGTATCGTGAACCAAAAAGGGCATCCAAGATCTTCAGGACTACTGGTACTGGCATTCCTCCAGGGGTCAGACTGCAATCGCTCCCGAAAAATTCTTCAAAAGGAGGAGTAACAAAAGTAAATATCTTTGGATTGGGGCTTAGATGCCGAAAATAGGAAATAGAAAATTTAGTATAAAGTTTAAAGTTAGTTAAGTTTAAAGTAAATGAATCTGTAATTTATTTTCTCATGTAAGTGATGTAAAATATGTCTTTATGAGAATAAAATTCTCATAAAGACATGAGTACGTTAAGTTTGCATCTATCAAATGTGATTGTATTTTATATAAAAAAAAACTTATCAAATGATAGGGTGTTTCATAAACAACAGTTGTCTAAAGTTTAATTTTTTTAGCAAAGCATCCTACCTTGTGTTATTAAAAATTCTTAACAAAAAAAAAATGGAACACTAACCTTTCAAGATAAACATAACAATATAAAGTACTATATATATTGTAGAAGATAGTTATACTGTTGTAATTATACTGTAGTAATTGTTGCCCGTGTAACCATTATTATATAAATAAAACCGGGTCAAATGCCTTACCCTTACAAAATATACTCCAACCCAACAAAATGCATGTACCACACACGATATAGTGTTAGTGCACAAGTTCGCAAGATATCCGTGACAGCAAACATTATTTTGACGCTTAAGGAAGCGTTCTGGAATATTATTCCAGAATTCTTGTACGTTTACGAGTGTACGACTGTAAGAGTAACACTATTTTATAGATTTCGTAGTAAAAAGAAACTATTTGAATTCACTTCATTCAAAGCATTAAATGTAATAACTATACGATTCGATTACATCAGAAAAAAATTAAATACTCAAGTGGGGCTTGAATCCACAACTTTTCCCTTACAGGGGGAACGCTGACTGAGTTACTGGGCCATACCTGAATCAATTGAAATTTCCCTTCTCTTTATATCCGTCTTTAAGGCGACGTTGGAGTCTTCTACCAACACTCTTACGAACTGTTGGAACCAATGAATGATTTTTCAACCATTTTTTAAAATTTGATTTTTGATTACTCCGCCCAAATATTTGAATTAAATTTTATAGCATTTAAAAGAAACTATTTTCTGTACGTCTGTCCACTTAACGCAGCGATTTTATTTAGTGATTATTTGGTTCTGGTGTAAATTATAATAATTACTACCTGTTGCCTGTGACTTCGTCCATTTGGATGATGGTTATTACGACTAAACATGGTACCTATAATAGTATAGAGTTTCATGTTGTTATCTTCGAAAGTGACGACCATACATACAAACTTTCATCCCTTATTTCAAACTTTTCAGGCTTTTATTGGTGATTAAAAGGTAGCTTCCCTAGTTTTACAACAGCTAGTCCATCTCTGTACCAAATTTCATCAAAATTGGTTCAATAATAGTAGGTACAGCAGTAGTAACAGACCGACTGACATGATGAGTTATTATCGCATTTAAAATAGGTATTAGTATGAATTCTATATCTGTTACATTCATATGTAACATAACAACTAATTCTCCAGAATACACCCGTGAACTTTTATCATAACATCGATGAAATCTTTCATTAGGCGGTTGTAAAACTTATTTATATAAAGAGGAGGCTTATCTCTATAGATACACGTTCACGTAATACCTCATTGATCCGTCACCGAAATATGTGGGAGGAAGATATTGATGATTGATGCGGTAACCGACTTCCGAAAAAACAGAAGATTCTTGAAATTATTGAAATGTTTTGCGCATGTTTAGATATAATATTCTTTGTAACGTTGCGCAATAGTATTTTGCTACCCAAGATGGAACGGAGATGGTATATTATGCGTTTGGGGTGAGAGGATGTTTGTGTGTTTGTTTGTTTGTTTATGCAAATTTATGTTACCATTTTCTCCGAAACTACCTATCCAATTTTGATGCAGTTTTTAGTTTTGGGTTCGGCTTTAATTGCAGTATGTTCTTAGATAGGTGTTACAATGACAACTCAACAGGGGGTGCTACAGCAAGCATTTTTAAAGCAAATCAATGTTATATAATACTCTAGTCCGATTTTGATGCAATTTTCAATTATTGGTTTTGGTTTGTCTGTAGTCTTAGGTAGGTGTTACGGTGACAACCCACTAGGGGACGCTGTAGTAAAGATATTTTGAGTAACGTTTTATGCGACGTTTGTTTTTTCAAATTTTTTAATTTTATTACTTGTGTTGAAATGCCCTGAAAAGATAGGTGTTTGCATAACTTGAGGCAATGTGTATTTGCTTAGGTACTTCATTCGGAGCAAACTGTACTATTTTATTCACCACTAAGGTGGTAAACAAGTGCACGGTGCACTTATTGACAGCCTCTGTGGCGTGGCGGTAGTGACCGCGGCCGCTACGCAGGAGGCGTGGGTTCGTTCCCCGCTCAGTGCAAATATTTGTATGCATGAATATGGGTATTTGCATTGTTCTGGGTGTATTGTATGTATTTACAAACAAATTATCTAAGTATGTTTATCCGCATTCTAGATTAAATAACACGAGCTACTTACTATGCTTGCCATGGGTCTAGATAGCATTGTGTAGAATATTGTGGAATATTTATTTATTTAATGGAAACTGGTTACCGTTGCCTGCAAAGATGTCATGTCAGACTCATGCTGCCAACCCTGTAAAAACCTTCTAATGCTCTTCTTGAGGAATTAATTGAATCAGATCATTCATTTCAATATTTGGAGGGTCAGACAGATGTTCACTGTAAAAACCGGGATAAATAAAAAGGAAGCTTTGGATGCAACCGGCATGCATTGATCACAATTTTTCACAAAAACCTTGGAAAACGTGGTCTTACTTAATAATCCTTATCCTTAATAATCCACACACCAATGACTTTTCGATGCTTTTCGAAGTTATGTGTGTATTTATCGCAGGTTTATAAGTGCCCGGTTAATGGCAATAGGCTCGCCTTACATTGGGACCTAAACATAAACTGGCGAAATGTGGGTGCTAGCACCTCTGCCTACCCCTTCAGGGAATACAGGCGTGAGTTTATGTGAATAATCCTGTTACGAATTATTTTGAATATCTTCATAGCATTTTAGCCCAAACCAAAAGCTGTAATATTACAAATCCCGAGTTTCTGCTACTGTCATTAAACCTTTCTTGTCCAACACTGCAGTACCTAGTATTGACAACGCATATAATGATACAAAGGCTCCAATGAAGCTTGTTTTGACATATAATAGCCCAAACTTTGGTAGTTAGCGTGCCTAGACTGTTTGACGTTTTAAAACAGAAGCGGAAAGCGATTTGAAATCATTTATCACTAAAAATCATTTATTTGCTAGTTCAAATACGTGTAGTGTTTTCGTTCTTTGGCAGTTCATCGCTATTTTGAATTTCGAAAATTAATAAGACAGTTTGATTTTGAATAACATAAATTAAAACTTTAAAAAACTACCGACATTCCCCATCGCCCACTTTGACCCCCATAACTTTTTAACGGCTTAACCGATTTTCATCAACGATGTCTAATAATACTCGCACATAAGTCACCTTAATAAATAAAACTAAATTGAAATCTCTTCATCCGTTTGGGAGCTAAGATGCCACAGACATACAGACAGACAGGACACATCAAACTTATAACACCCCTCTATTTGCGTCGGGGGCGTTTGGCACAAAAAATGATCTTTAGTGAATGCTTGTAACAAAATACTTCACGATGACAAAAAAATGCTTGTAGGGTAGTTGACAATTTTTCAGAAACTGGTTTATATTTTGTGTTATTCTATTTTACCCAAAATACCTATTAATATTTCAATAAAAAACCAACATTATCCTATTGTATTTTACATTTTTCGAAACTTTTTGACATTTCCCCACCAAAATGTGATAATCTGTCATGGCTTCTCGAATAACAAAAAAACAATCAGTGCGGCAAGTGTGCTAACATGTCTTATAATTACGTTTATGTTATTTTACAAACTATGACGTCATGCGCCTCGATTGGCGTTTAATGTCACGTGACTAAAACCGTAATTTTGTAATTTTATTTCACAAAAATATTAATTAAGCTTCATTTATTTAATTAATAAGACATATTTTTCAGCATTTTCAGACCTTAGACAATTATAAAAAACAATAATCTACGTAGTTTTTAATGTTTTTTTACTGATAGCACAGAATAGATAATAGTACTACCAATAGTTTAGGCTTTGCGTTGATGAATCAGTCAACACGAGTAATAATATTAAACACATATAATTGTACAGATAAAATATTGACAATGTCTAGCCGTTATATGATGAAGTATATATGAATAAACCACTTACACACACACATACGCACGCACACACTTGCAAACATTCCTATTTATAAGTGGATTACCTAGGTACAGTACTGTATTGATGATTAATTTAATTTGTACTTTGTTCAGTATCATTATAAATGATAACATATCTTCTTGATAACGTAATAAATAACATTAAAATGTCAGATACCTTATTAGGCTGTTCATGAACTAAATAGCGTATCAAACGACTGTTATATATTATTAGATTTGTTTTTATGATAGGAAATATAAATGGTACTGTTAAGTTGACGATAGTTTACCGGATTTGTATTAGATACAATACAGTGAATAGAGTCAAGTGGTATTTTATCCGAGATGAAATAATCAATGTGGGTGACTTTTGTACAAAAAAATTTAAAGGCCACTTTATAATTTACCAGTGCTGGTGCAATCGTCTTCTTGAAATATACCTAATTTATAGTACACTAGCTTTTGCCCGCGGCTCCGCCCGCGTGGATGTCGGTTATCGCGACAAAACATAGCCTATGTCCTTTCTCAAGGTCTAATCTACCCCTATACCAATTTTCATTAAAATCGGTTAATTTTTTTAGGCGTGAAAGCGTAACATACAGACAGACAGACAGACAGACAGAGTTACTTTCGCATTTATAATATTAGTATGGATTATGGTACAAGTATGTAAAGTTGGTGAGGCGCCATTGATCGTTTTGGGTGTTGAGGTCTTAGGAGTGCCACGGCGACGGCGCGCTATAAAGCGCGCCTCCCCATTCCAGGGGCGAGTCGGGGACACCGTTGTCCCCCCTCCCAAGGAGGGCCAGACCGTAAGGGATGGCCCTGGGTCAGCCGGGGTGAGAGGGATATGTCGATGACAACCTCACCTCCGGCCTAGCACCACAACCCACAGTTGCCGTGCGGTTTTAGTCGGTTCGAGTCCGACATAACCTCCCCTTCCGGCTCCGGCAGGGGATGTATCCGAGGGGATTTCCGCACGAAAAAAAAAGAGGTCTTAAGAGAGCCGAGGGCGCTAATCAATAATACACACGTGTATCATATGACGGTTTACAACATGATTGTGAATAAAATAATTAAACAAATAATAATTTCATATGGTACCTATATCAAAAGTTTATTTAGAGAAACTACTTATTAGTAGTAGTGTAAGTTCAGTTAGTACAATAACTGTGTTTAATGGCGTAGTAGTTTCATTGAATAAAACGATAAAACCCTTGATATTTTACTACTTTATCCACCGGACAGTATCTTTAGATAAGCTGACAAATTAGAGTAACTCCACTCCATTCTTTGTTCGCAGTGTAATTTTTAACACTCAGCTTATACACCACAAAGAGCTAGGTTTGTACTTAGAGGATAATTCTTTAAAGGATGTCATGAAGACACTCTCTGAAAAAGCTGCGCATTCTTTTTGTTTTGCCATTGTATGAAATTTTGGTACGCTAATATGCGCTAATAGATATTTTCATCCGAAACTTTCAACCTCGGGGTCCGCTTATACCGGTCTAACTGCGAATGCGAAAGACATCTGATACAACCAAAATTGTTTGACTTTTAGGGCTATAAGGCTGGTTTTATCGTTACGCGTTTCGGCAGCGCCGTTGGAGCGCGCGCGTTCAGAGATATATGGGAGTAGAAGTTGCGTTTTTGTGTCGCGCGCTTGGGCAGCGCCGTTTAATAAACGCGCGATGTTCGACAGCGCTGTCCAAACGCGCGCTGCTCATTCGCTTCTACGGCTAGTGTGCGTTTTAGTGTGACGCTGTTGAGACGCGCCGTAGGTATAGTTGTGTAAGAAATGAATTACATCGATACGGGACGAGTAATCGAGGAAGTTCGATCCAGAAGGTGTTTATGGGACCCGGCCGATGAATTATACAAAAATAAGGATGCAAAAAATAAAGCCTGGGAAGAAATTGGAAAGGAATTGGAACTACTCTTTTTCGCCGTTGCCTTCTTTCCCCAAAAAAAGTAAAAAGCCAGTACCTACTCGACTCGCATTAACCTTCATAATATTGTACACGATTGTCTCACAGCAGCGGAACGCGTGCTACTAATCTCGTTTTATAGTGCACCGCTGTTCAAACGCGTGCTGTTAACAGCGCGCTGCTCAACAGCGCGCCTAGCGGCGTGACGATAAAACCAGCCTAACTACCCGCAACGACTGCCATAGATGTTCGTATGACAACCGGGACCGAAAGCTTATCGTGCTCCCTGAAGCATGACCAGACCGATACAATATCCATATTCATACATGCATATATTTACACTCGCGTCTCCTGCGTGTCGGCCACATTTATTACCGCCACGCTAAAGAGACTAGGTCGCAGAACGACCTCCGTCCTCCTGGGGGCGATTGGTGGAGCCACCTGTCATCCTGGCAGAAGCAGGCCGTGGTGGCGGCGCAAAGTGCGCCTCCCCGTACCCGGGGCTAGATGGGGAAACTATGGCAAACCCGAAGAGGGCCATTTCGAAAGGGATGGTTCTGGGTCTGCCGATATGCTTTCGCCTCACCAATCTCACCTCTCGCCACCAAAGACCCAAGACGGCGTGCATTTTAGTCGGTTCGAGTCCGACATAACCACCTCCACCGGCTCCGGGGGGGGGGGGGGGGGGGGGTAACTGTGGGGATATTTCGTAGTATTAAAAAAAAGCGGCAAAGAAACTATCAAAAAAATAGTTAGATGTCTGAATGTAATGAGTACCCGCTAATTCATATAACTTGGGTCTACCCACGGTCCCACCTGGCCACGGTGTGTATATAGATATAACAGTCTCGAAGCACTTACATACTGGCCTTGTTCTAATGACCAAAGTTTTCAGTGTTGCCAACTTAATATATACAAAATTACCATACCTATAACATTGTGGTTTAATGGTGCCTGGATAAAAGCATATTAGTCCCAAATAGGCTTTTTGCTGGTATAATGATGTTTTGGAAACGATTATACGAATAAAGGCCCTTATCGGGTTTATTTCATCGATCTTGTTTTGGTATTGTGTTTTTAATTTTGGTTTAATGAGGATTAAGGTTGTAGACCTTTGTTGAGTTTTAGGTTAGTTTTAGGTAATAACCTAGTATGAAAAAAGTTTTACTTATTCCAAGATTTCCACACGAAATACTAATACATAATTTTGTACAAAGGCGGACCAGAAGCCTGTCAATCTTAGGGTGATGCAGAGATATTTTTGTAAAAGGTAGGTGCACGAAGTATTATAGTGAGAATTTTACCTAATATGGTACTATAATAAATTTGAAATGAAAATTAATAAATATAAACAAGAATATGTTCTTAAAGATGTTAATTATTCTGAATATAATATAATAAACATCTTAACCTACATACACATATAGACCAATATTATATATAGGTACATACATATATGCAAATTATATATCCATACATACACCTACTAACACATACATACGTACACATACATACATATATTATATATCAATTATACACAAGCTGATCAGAAACGCTATTTCTTGATACGAGACTTAAAATATTAAGAAAGATTAACTTAGTACAGCTACAAATAACATGATAAAGATGATGCGGTGCGTTTAATGACCCCAATGGTTATTAATATTTAAGGCAAACTATTATTAAATTATTATTATAATGACTGTTTCAGGGCAAGATTCAAACCCGAGACCTCTTGATCATTAACGGCCGCTTTCTATATGCAATCCCAATCCATATTTCGTAATCCAAGATTGATAATTCAATCCATTTCTTGATTTTACTATTTCAATAAACGATCTTTAGATTGACATACCGATCCTTTTCTTCAATCGATCTTTGGGAGGACCGGAGGACTGATCGACAGTTTTAGATCGCCGTTTGTATCAAAGTGACAGTTGTGCGTTTTCTATGAGTGATCTCCGTGTTTGACAGATCCATTTCTGAGCAGAATCTATCTTTTCAAACGATCTCTCAAATTTGGCCGATTGTTGCTTTGGATTGTTGTAAGGTTGTAAGAAACCTGAATTAAAACATGCAGGAAATAGTAACAAGTGATAATAGTGATGTCGGAGTAATAATGGAGTTATTTCAAAACATTTCAAAAACATTTCGGCGAATAAACTTCTTGGGAAGTTAAATAATGTGGAAAAAGTACACGCGTGTTTTCAATAGTTATGTGTATACCTAATGGATTTAGTATTCTACCAAGTACTTTCAATCAACAGTATGAATAGACAAATATAGATACGATTGAACACAACACACAGCAAATCACCGAGGAACTTTCAAATATAGTCTTCAGTGAGAAAAAAGAAAAGTTCATTTGTATTTTTGTTTAGTTTGAAGTTCGCGTCACGTTTCACGTTATGTTCATACAAGCTGAACTTAAGTCTAAATTTTTAATTTATAAATATTTGTAGTAATTAAAATTAATATCTGAATATACCTAGTACTAACAAACACATAATAGTTAATTTTTTGTGTAATAATCACTTTTTACCCGACTACGGCGAAGCCAAAAGGAGGGTTATGATTTTGACAGGCTATGTATGTATGTATGTATGTATGTATGTATGTATGTATGTTCATTTGTTCCCTCATAGCTCCTCAACCAACTATTAGAACTGGACAAATGAGGTATCGTTACAAGCGGCTTGATCGTCCGATGGTTATAGGCTATATGACGTGTCACTCAATGTAGTGTGGCGCCCTCTAGAGCTCTTAAGGTGCTGTCTTACAAAATAAATTAGAGATAATTATGCCGTGTTTGGTATCAAATGAAAGTGCTTAATGAGCACATTTCAACTAGGTATAAATTATTAGCTTTATCTTGCCTCAAAATAATTTAAATAAAAAATGAAGTTTAAAACTAAAACCCGACTACCGAAAAAGTGACAAACAAGAAAATATCAAGGATAGCCGTGGTCGTATCCACTTTTCCCTAGAATATATTGTTTTGTTAGAGTAAGTGGCATACGACCACGGCTATCCTTGATATTTTCTTGTTTGTCACTTTTTCGGTAGTCGGGTTTTAGTTTTAAACTTTATTTTTTATTTACTAACTAACAAGCATTTGTGTTTTTACTGCGCATGCGTAAACCAAAACGTGAAAGGGGATCGAGATTTATGACCGATCCTTATTTTTGTTAGGGTAATGGCGGCAGATAGACATATTGAAATAGCGATTATGCGTCGATTGATCGATTGTCAAAAACTGGGATTGAGAACAATCTTAGATTCACGATCGAATATTGGAAGCGGCCGTAAGTCGTCTCCTTAACAATAAAACTAGCGACATTTCAATAGTTTTCCCGTTGAAAGTGATCACCGAACCATCTATATATTCTAAAAACTAAAACAAATAGGAATACGAGTAATAATCACCGAAATAATTGAATCACCGAAAAAAAGAAATCGGCTACAAATGTAGACTCATTGGTACAGTAAGATAGGTTATGTATGTATGTATGTATGTATGTGTAGGTATATTGTGTGTATGTATGTATATGTGTATGTATGTATATGTGTATGTACCTATATTCATTTGTATAGGTATATTGTATAAAACGTATCCTAAGTACAATACACTACACTGTGCGATAAGGCCGCCTATTGTCTATACCTGAAATGCACCTACAAACAACACATGTTTCTATCCTTGGTGTACAAAATAAAGAGATACTTTACTTTACTTTACTTTATATTATTCCTGTTAACCCCTCCAGCTAAACTAAATTACTTATATTATGGGTGGGTTCATGTAACTGGCAACACTGACTTTAGTACACCAATAAGAACTTCTTATGGCTGTTACTGTACTGTCCAGAATAGTAAACAAAGCGGGCTAAGTAAATACAAAGTAAGGCTTCACCTATGTAAGTGTAGGTACAGTAAGTGTTGAGTTTAAAGCTCATAAAGTGACAGCATTTGCCAAGTCATAGTTACGACTGGGAGTGACTATTAGACTTTTATTATTTGTGCGCTAAGGATCTGAACACACTTAATAATAAAAAGAAGTGAAACTAGTTAAAAATAAAAATTGTACGTATGTGTACCAAAAAATAGGTTTTTTTTTTTATAAAGGACACGTCAATCGGACTTAACCTCGCCTGATGTTAAGCCAAAGGTAAAACGGAAAGAGGGTCACCATCGTAAACATGTACTATGTTAACAGTGCTGGCACTAAGCTTGACGGCCTCATCAAATGCTTTTTCACGTCCCAGGTATATCTAAAAGAAACGATTACCTGAGATTCCAAAAAGTGTATCTGAAGGGAACAAAACGGGGATTTTTAATAAGTGTATCTACTAGAAAAATCTATCAAAAAAGAACCAACCACATTTACGGTTTCATTTACTACTAATAATATAGTTATTTTTCATTCCAATCGCATTTGCTTGATCTAATCAATGCAGATAGATATATATAGGAAGAAAAAAAGAAAGAAAAGCATTTATTTGAAAAAAGCACTACGTATAAAGGTTAAAACAGGTGGAATTATAATATCACTAGTTTTGCCCGCGGATCCACACGCGTGGATGTCGGTTATCGCGACCTAACGTAGTCTATGTCCTTGCTAATGGTCTAATCCACAGCAATACCAAATTTCGTTTAGGGCTAGATTAGACCTTGAGAAAGGACATAGGCTACGTTTGGTCGCGATAACCAACATCCACGCGGGCAGAGCCGCGGGCAAAAGATTAGATAATCAATCAATTCCTGAAGTCCACTGCTGGACGTAGGCCTCTTCCAATGATAAATAAATATTTAATCACAAAAATAACGTTGGCTGGAAATCAAAACCACGAATGTCTCTATTACCACACAACAGCAACGAAAAAAAAAGACGTAGCAAAAATCGTTGCACAATTGACACTGGAAGTAGCTTGTAATTTGACCATTCAGAACTTATAAAATGCTCGTGTACGTGAGTATTTATTTAAGTTCTTAAAGATAATTTGCTTTTTTATTTTATTCACTGAACAAAATCAAAGGGAACGTAAATTCTTTATGTTAAACACATTCCTGACTCGGCTCCGTGCGGAGTTTCAATTTAGTGTTTTGCTTCTGTATGGTTTACAAGCGATGTTTGTTTTTATTTCGACGTCTTGGTATTAAATTTAAAGCTGTGTGTACAGTCAGCGACAAAAATAGCTGTACAGGCAATTTTAAAGATCGTGTAAAAATTCGTTAGTGCTCAATAACTTCAGTTACTTGCTTACTTATGCTTTGATTTACTTGCAAATCGTTACTGTATTCTTAAAGCGTTTTAGGTAGGCTAGGTAGAAAGGTACTAATACTCGTATAATAAATGCGAAAGTTTGTAAGTATGGATTGATTGATGTTAGTTACTCTTTCACGTCTAAACGGCTAGAGCGTTTTTAATCAAATTTGGTCTGGAGATAGCTAACACCCTGGATTAACACATAGGCTATGTTTAGTCGCGATAACTGACATCTACGCGAGCACAGCCGCGGGCAAAAGTTAGTTTATATACATTTTTAGTTTTAGTAAAAGCGTGAACGCTATCATAGTTTCGCGTGTTCCAATGTAATCAAGAACAGAATGATATTTATGAATACAGTCAATTAATACAAATGTTACATTTAAACTAGAAACATTCCGTTTTATTTACGCAGATATTTATATTGTGAACGAAATAAAACTTCGTGAAGGAAAACGATTTTACTGTTATGTTTATTTTACCGTTTGTATAATGGCTTGTAACTCTTAGAACAATGATCCATACTTAATATTATAAATGCCAAAGTAACTCTGTCTGTCTGTCTGTATGTTACGCTTTCACGCCTAAGCCACTACAGACACACACAGACAGACAGAGTTACTTTCGCATTTATAATATTAGTATGGATCTAGATGAAGTACGCGCCTCCACATGAATTGTTTTGGTTATTGTGATTTTTGGTTTCCAGTTTTCAATTTCGCAATTGTTTAAATAAAACCGAATTCTCCGGTTCTTCGGTCGCCGTCGGTAGCTTAGTGGTTAAGAGGTCCCAGGTTTGCACAGCACAAGCAATTTAGCTTAGTAAGAGGGGTTAGAAGATATATTAGTAATTTCAGTTGCTAATCCATAGTAATATTATAAATGCGAAAGTAACTCTGTCTGTATGTTCACTTTGACGCCTAAACCACTGCACCGATTTTGATGACATTTGGCATAAGGATAGATTAGACCTTGAGGAAGGACCTTTACCGACATCCACGCTTTTGCCCGCGGTTCCGCCGCGAGCAAAAGCTAGTATTCTTTAAATACTAATAAATTGCGATTATACAAAACGTAAGAGGTAAAGACACAAGACTTTTAAAAAAACTGATTCAAAATCCGTTCACTGTGATGTCTTGCGTTCACAAACAGATAAACAGACAAAGACAAGAATTCCTTACCATGTGCACTTTCAGGCAATCTATTCAACTTTTTGTAGGCATTATCTACTATACTATTACTATTAATACCATTTGCTGTAACACAAAATATTGTATCCTAATAATATTACGAAAGCGAAAGTTTGTGAGTATGGATGTATGTATGGATGGATGTTTGTTACTCTTTCACATAAAAACTACTGAATGGATTTTCATGAAACTTTACAATAATATAGCTTATACATCAGAATAACACATAGGCTATATATCATCACGCTTCTACCCAAGGGAACGGAGCAGTGATCATTAATGTCAACAACTTCGGCCGGCAAATAAATAATTGTTGTGTTTTTCTTCGCCACTCTAATATACGCGAACCGGACGTCGGAGGTAGCAGAACGACCTCCGTCCTCCATGAGTGCTGGCCTGGGGGTGACTGGTAGAGCCGCCTGTCACCCTAGCAGAAGCAGGCGGTGGCGCAAAGTGCGCCTCCCTGTACCCGGGGCTAGTTGGGGACACCAAGGTCCCCATAACCCGAAGGGGACCATCTGGGTCTGCCGGGGTGCGAGAGAAATGCTTTCGGCAATCTCACCTCCGGTAACCAAGGACACAAGACGGCGTGCGTTGTAGTCGGTTCGAGTCCGACATAACCGCCTCCACCGGCTCCGTGGGGATTTTGCGCATGATAAAAAAAAACGCCATTCTAATAATTATAAGCTACTCGAAACACTAATTCTGCGCAGACAATGTTGCGGGTACCAGCCAGTGTGCTATAAAACAAAAAATATTTGAAATACATCGGGAAAAAGAAAGACTCAAGTGGGACTTGAACCCACGACCTTTCCCTTACAGGGGGAATGCTCTTCCAACTGATCTATGAGTCATACCTGAATCACTATATCATACAAATTATTATACGAGTATACTCCAAAATATCCATCGTCAGTCATACTGGCCACACGTCTTAAGCGACAGACGAAACGTCTTCCATTTAATCAAAGTGACGTCATTACGGTTCTTAGGGTTGATCCACACAGGCGACCCATAATTCAAACGCACCACAACTCTGGCAAATCCTACCTATTAGTCGTGCTGGTCTAATGTGTACTCGTCTTATTAACTAGTGGCTTACTCGCTTACTGCACTGTGGGTTTATCATGTGAGTGTATGTTAAAATATTTGAAATACATCGGGAAAACTTACCGGGGGAATGCACTATCAACTGAGCTATTGAGTCACACCTGAATCACTATATCACACAAAATATTATACGAGTATAGTCCAAAATATTCATCCTCAGTCACACCGGCCACACGTCTCAAGCGACAGACGAAACGTCTTCCATTTAATCAAAGTGACGTCATTACGGTTCTTAGGGTTGATCCACACAGGCGACCCATAATTCAAACGCACCACAACTCTGGCAAATCCTACCTATTAGTCGTGCTGGTCTAATGTGTACTCGTCTTATTAACTAGTGGCTTACTCGCTTACTGCACTGTGGGTTTATCATGCGAGTGTATGTTTACAGTTTGGGTTCGAGATTAATGAATATACTGCTCATTATAATTGAATGCTACGACAATAAATATAAAAAAGTTTCCCTAGCATAATTTTTATAATATTACTTCCTAGAATTAAACAATTAATAAATTCCCAGACTATAGAAATATACTGTATATCCATACTAATATTATAAATGCGAAAGTATCTCTGTCTGTCTGTCTGTCTGTCTGTCTGTATGTTACGCTTTCACGCCCTTACCACTGAATCGATTTTGATGAAATTTGGTATAGGGGTAGATTAGACCTTGAGAAAGGATATAGGCGCGATAACCGACATCCACGCGGGCGGAGCCGCGGGCAAAAGCTAGTAATAATATAATGTTGATTGATAGCACTTGATGGAATTCATTTCACACATACGGTTTCGCTTTACGGCATTCTCAAAGGTTTAGATTTTTGAGAATGCCGTAAGGCGAAACCGGTCAGGGTTCAATATAATAATTACTATGGAAAAGTACAAGTGTAACAAATATATGTTACAATCAATTCCATCACGTGCCATTAATCAACAGTATATATTTAATACACATTACAGTGAACATAAAATGATTTGAACTGCGCGGGAACCAAACCCACGACCTTTGCTTTAACAGTCGAAAACTCTACCGTAAAGTCACATTGATCGTACAATCCTAATAATACTCTGGAGTAACAAACAGTCTACTTTTAATTCTTGAAATAGGTTGCCGTAGGTTGGGGAAATGGGATCAAATATCTACTAGCCGTAAGGTAGTTGGAGCCTTCCAAAAGTCTGCTCAAAGAATCAAAGAATAAATAAAATAAATAAAAAATAAATATTTCACAACATTCTACACAACGCTATCTAGACTCATGGTAAGCTTAACTAGCTTTGTGTTATGGAATCTTGAATTCGGATATACATACTTATATACTTTTTTTGTGTAATTACATACATATTATATATAGAAACACCCAGACCAATGCAAATAGCCATATTCATGCATACAAATATTTGCACTGAGCGGGGATCGAACCCGCGCCTCCTGCGTGGCAGTCGCGTTAACTAACGCCACGCCACAGAGGCTGTCAATTTAGTTTATTCAGTTAGGCACATAAAGAGCACATATGAACATCAAGATTTTACAATTATGTCAAAAATTTCAAAAATAGAAATAAGTAAAATCATTTGAAAATGATTCTTTCGCTGGTTCAGTAAATTGGTTCCATTTAGTACTATTCTCTATTCTGTGGTTCTACTGAGAAGATACCAACAAATAACTCAGTGAACTTGATTATCCTTCTTTTTTAAATGTGGTTTTATTTATAACAAATTTATATAATGCGAGCAAGAGATTGGGATGACCATGCATCTTTATCATTTAGGTATTTTAATACTTTACTACTTTATAATAACCTTTTTTTACTAAGCAATTTTTTATTTTAATTTTAAATCTACGATCAATTACCTAAAAACGAATTACCAACCTTATGAAAGTTGAGTTTTGGCACTGCAAGTTTATGTTTATTTCTAGTATTATATTGTGTTCATCTGAGTTTTTTTTAATAGATCTAGGTGCTATAAGATATAGACTAGTCTAACTGTAGAACATGGATGTCAACAATCGGTCGTGGAGGTTAGGTGACAGTCGCTCTACGGAAAATGTCGAAGTTCCGTCGCATCGCTGTTAGAGCTTACTACTACAGCACGATTGTAACGCCCCTGGTGTTACATACGTCAATAGGCCGCGGTAACCACTTTCCATCAGGTTCGCCATGTGCTTGTTTGCCACCTAAGTAGTATAAAAAAACTGGATAGCCTACTTCAACTGAAATGGAAAAGCATCAATGAATGAAAAGCACCGATTTTCAATATCACGTATCACGAACTGTGATTTAAAAAACTAATAAATATTATTATTATGTAATCACTGTAACGTTGACTTACTCCTCGAAAACCAACAGTCGATTACATAATATTTTTTCACAAATAAACGTTCATAGTAATCTACCTTCTACATCGTGGACTAAAACCCCGGTATAGTATAGGATCCCGATATAGATCAACCTACACCGAATTACTTCATGAATGAAAAGTATTTTGTATCAAATTAAAGGTTAAATAAAGACCTATATACCTACCTATATAAAATAAATATGTATTGACTAAATTTCAGTGCAGAATTTTTATTATAAATTAAAATTAATATTTTTTTTATATTGCACTGGTTTGGTTGATAAACAAATGCTATACCAATCGACAGTATGAAGCCTTATAGATAATGCAAATATCAGGTTGATTTTATTCCCCTTCACAATTCTGCCTGCCTTAATATACCTGCCTACCCGATTTGGGTAGACTGGTATAATAATGCAGGCAGAGAGTTGTGACGGTGAAAAATAGTCAACCTAACGTTTACATAGTCTATATAATAGGCTTTACATAGTCTATATACTTTTAATTGGTAGGAAGTTTGTAAACCAATGCGACGTTAATGATTTTAAATCATTAATAAATAACAATTTTACTATGTCAGACTGTCCGTTTTAGTCAGACCATAAACGCAATATTTATTGACATAATGTGCAATATGGTATATAATAAGTCTCACCCATTAACTAGATCGGTGAAGGTAATTCTGTACTGGGATCTTAGACTAGTTTGTGTACATACAAGTTAATATGGCGCACTGTATAAATATTTTTTTCGTTCAAACATTTTCATCCATCATTGTATGGGGTAAATTCGTCAGGTATACTGTCGATATTGTTTACCTAGTATGTTATGTTTGTGTATGTATGTGTTGTTATATGTGTTTATTATACACAGGTGAGGTTCAATTTGTGGGTGGGGATGGTAGTTGGGTCTCGTAATATTTGCTTACGAAAACATATTTGGTAGTAAATGGCTAACGGAAAGAAATCATATCTTTTGTATTCATTTATTTCTCTTTCCTACAACTCTCCATTTACGAGTATAGAGTTAATACGCAAAAAGCACCCTTTTTTTCGTGCGGAAATGCCCACGGTACTTCCCCTGCCGTAGCCAGTGGAGGAGGTTAAGTCGGAGTCCAACCGTCCAAAACCGCACGCTGTCTATGAGTCGTAGTGCTAGGCCGGAGATGAGGTTGTCTTCAACATATCCCTCGCATCCCCGGCTGACCCCCGGAGGGGGGGACAACGGTATCCCCAACTCGCCCCCTTATGGAGAAGCGCGTTCCTTAGCGCGCCGCCCCGCCATGGCCTGCTTCTGCTGGGATGACAGGCTCTACTCACGCTAATAACACCCTGCCAATAATTTTGATAGGTCTCTACGTGAACTTTTTGTGTAGATGCCATTCGGCAGGGTATACTAACTGGACTACTGGACTACAGACAAATGAAATAAAATAAATAAAATAAATATTCCCATGGTAAGCATAGCTTAACTAGCTTGTGTTATGGAATCTAGAATGCGGATAAACATACTTAGATACTTTTTTCTTGTAAATAAATACATACTATACATAGAAACACCCAGACCAATGCAAATAGCCATATTCATGCATACAAATATTTGCACTGAGCGGGAATCGAACCCGCGCCTCCTGCGTAGCAGTCGCGTTCACTACCACCACGCCACGGAGGCTGTCAAATGTACAACATAAACATATATATATATAAAAAAATATCAATCAATCTATCAATTAGCCTATCTCAGTCCACTGCTGGACATAGACCTCTCCCAATGTTGGAAGGCTCAAAATATATCTGTACTCAATATATATAATGGTCAACTTCATTCGTTTATGTTTAGGAATAATCCTAGAAAACACCATAGATTGCATACCATCTATAAACCATGGATTTTAAATCAAAGATGCCCTTTTTAATTACCTACTAATACACTATAAACCAACTGAAAAAAAAGTTTCTTGAATTACATGTTTTTTACATTGAAAGCTTATGAAGGGGTAATGGATAACCGTTGTATTTCATATCAAATTACAATCATCAAAGGACCACTGTATGTTGTGACAACGCAAGTCGCCACGCGAGTCTGCCAATGGACCATATTTGCTCAGAATCTCATTTATACATTTTGTTTTTGGCAAACTAAAAAAATTTGTCGCACGCACACACTCTTGTCGCACAGTAGAAGAAAATTGCTGAATATATTTGTCAATGATTGACATCAACCACGGACTGTGAACTTATATAGACGTTCTTGATAAAAGAACTTCATTGTCAAAATTGCTTTTGTCAACTCATAATATAAAACTTAAACTAACCTTAGAATTTAAAAGATTGTCGGTTATTATTCCATTTTAAGTCCTTGAACCTTTAGAAAAACGTTTGCGCCTATCAAAAATTCAAATGGATACATACAATATGTGCTTTTATTGTCGATAAAACATAGAAACGGTTCATATTAAACCTGCTGTTACTTTAAACAAATTTGAATTTTATTTCCTCAGTGTTAGATTTGAAATTTATTTGTAAAATTAATTTAAGGCCTATTTTTAATGTCATTACATACTGAAATATTCGTGCGGCTATTATCGAAATGTCAATGTGTTGATAAAACATTTTTATACCGTAATTGGAGTTCCTCTATCGTGTATACTGTAAGGGATATATATTACGATGGTGACCCTCTTTCTTTGCCTTTAGCTTAATCTCAGGCGAGGTGAAGTGAAATTGACGTATCCGGTATAACAAAAAATTATAATTTTTTTTTTCAGTTACAAATAGGTACAGTCAGCATCAGAAAAATGTTGACGAGTAGAGTACTCAAAATAATCTTAAAACCAAACTTTCAATATTATATTGATAATTAGAGTACTCAAAAAGTTGTAAGCATCCAGAGTAGTCAAACTATCTTAACAACCGGTCTTCCAGAAACATGTAAGTAAGCAGAGTGTTCATTTTCATATACACAATCACGTTACTCAATGGTATCTAGTCAAACAAAGTGTTCAATATACCTGGACAATGTCATTTAATCGCATTTTGCATCCCTTTTTTACTTATGTAGCCATCCTTTACACATGATGATGGGATGATATGAGATAGGTGTATAAGTTAGAACAGGATAGAAAATCTGTCAAATTAATGACAATTTCTTTTGTATTTTTTATAGTTGCCAGTTGTAAGCCATAACCTATCCCCTTGCATTGGTGAGAAAAGAGTATGCGCAATTTATCTTTATTGATATTTTAATATACATCTGCGGTAGCCTAGTGGTATGGGTAATGGACTGCTGAGACGAGGTCTCGAGTTCGATCCCAGGTTTACCATGGCATACACCAATGACTTTTCTATGCTTTTCGAAGTTATGTGTGTATTTATCGCAGGTTTATCAGTGCCCGGTTAATGGCAATAGGCTCGCCACCTATTACATTGGGACCTAAACATAAACTGGCGAAATGTGGGTGCTAGCACCTCTGACTACCCCTTCGGGGAATACAGGCGTGAGTTTATGTTAATGTAATGTATGTTATTATGATATTTTAATTGAGAAAGTAACTCTGTCTGTCTGTCTGTATGTTACGCTTTCACGCCTAAACCACTGAACCAATTATGATGAAATGTGGTATAAGGGTAGATTAGACCATGAGAAAGGACATAGGCTATGTTCGGTCGTGATAACCGACATTCACGTGGGCGGAGCCGCGGGCAAAATCTAGTTGGTAATATCGAAGAACTCCACCCATCCGAAAAAAACTTCTTTAGATGTTCATGTGGCAACCGGGACCATCGGCTTAAAGTTCTCTCTGAGGAACTGTAGCCCAAATACCTATAAACTAGCAAATAATAATTGGAAAAAATAAAGGAAAGAAAAATATAATAAGAGTTGCCTTGCTATGTGTGTACGAATTTTTAACCAAATACCAGTGTATCTTAAAGCACTAAGCACCAGATTATTTAAAAAAGAATTATATAAATGGCTTAGTGAACATAACTTCTACAGCATTGACGAATTCCTTAGACAAAGACTGAAATAATATTTGCGCGCTAGTACACCACTGGCTAAACATGCATGATCAATTTTGTAAACCTGTATCTTTTGTATTTACCATGTTTTAATGCAAATAAATTGAATATGAATATGAATATGAATATGAATATTCTCACCTCTATAAATAATGTACATGTAAAACTTACTTTACTGCAATATAAATAAGCATCATTTTAGCGAAGTAAGTAATTATGAGTGACGTAAAGGCTGGTCTACGTTAATAACGGTTTCAGGGCGCAGTTTTGATGTTTTTTTTTACATTTTACACGTGCATACGGCTTGTGGTCATGCGATACGGCCTGACAGCTTTGCTTCACTCCGTTTAATATTTATGTGAAAACTCCATTAGTTAAATACTGTGGTGACTTAGAGGTAGTTAGTTACACTGTTAGACCTGAAATAGGGTTTAACAAGAGCTTTTTTTTTATACAGGATACGTCAATTTGACTTCACCTCGCCTGATGTTAAGCTAAAGGCAAAGTCTCGGAAAGAGGTTCACCATCATAAACATTTACCATGTTAACAGTGGTGGCACTCAGCTTGACGGCCTCGTCACGCCCCGCTTAAAGGACCCGGGACTGTAGGAAGAAGGAAACACGTGAGCTACAAGATAAGCTAAAGGTATGTATTAAGGTGTGTTGGACGCCTTTTCGGAGTTACGAGGTTAGGTAGCAGTCGCCCTCAGAAAAGGTAAGGAATAAAGGAATAAGCCAAAATAACCACTATCAGACAGCCTCCATGGCGTAGCGGTAGTGAACGCGGCCGCTACACAGGAGGCGTAGGTTCGACCCCCGCTCAATGCAAATATTTGTACGCATGAATATGGGTATTTGCATTGGTCTCGTCGTGCTTCGGAGAGCACGTTAATCCGTCGGTGCCGGTTGCCATACAAACATCTATGGCAGTCGTTACGGGTAGCTGGAGCCCTCAAAAGTCCAACAACTGTTCTAGCTGTAATGCTTCGATTAGACTAGATATCGCCTTTGGGTTGTGGTGGTCAGATGACAATCGCTTCACAGAAAATACCGAAGCTTAGCCAAATCCGCAGTTAGTAAAGCAGACCCCAGGCTCCAAGCTGAATGCTTAAATAAGAAGCCAAAATCAAAAGAAGGAATAGGTGCGAGGATCCTGCGCTTCGATACAAGTTTTGAATACAACTGGGGCTTACGCGCAGGCGAAACTACGGGTAATAGCTAGTTTGAGAACATCGATTAATAGAAGATGAAAGTTAATGTAAATGTAAAGATGACAGTTAATACATCGATACGCCCTAATGTTACCTTAACCGCTGATCGAGTGCCCGGTGTGGGACACGCCGTGGTGGGTCCTAGTGGTGGCCTTTGGGGTGGGAGTCCTCACACTCGCCACTTTGCTAATAGCGATGGTACAAAGCACAAACACTTGGGGTGCTGCCGCCTCCTCCTGCGAGCAAGTAATGCTCGAGAAGGAGGAGGCCAGTCGGGTCCGGACTAGACTCCGGGTCCACGCAGCCCGCGAAGAGCGAAGGCGACTCGGGAGTTGGAGGCGCAGGACGACCTTCGTCCTATATGAGCCTGGGTCTGGGGGTAATCGATGGAGCCGCCTGTCACCCTCCCCATACCCGGTGCGCCTCCCCATACCCGGAGCTAGATCGGGACACTATGGTCCCCACAAACCGAAGGGGGCCATCTCGAAATAAATGCCCAGGACCATCTCTTTCGAGATGGCGGGATGCGAGAGATATGTTCCCTGCATTCTCACCTCCGGCAACCAAAGATTCAAGGACGGCGTGATAATCAATCTAATTATTTATCTATCTATATAAATGTCCTAAAGTAAAATCAAATATGTTATCATTTCATTTTCTAACACGAATTGGTTTCAGACATCAAATATGTCTGTCCCACCCACTCGCAGCACACTTTTTATTTATAACAAACCGTACAGGTGTCGTGTGATGTGGGTTTAATAAAAAATGCAAACACCAACACTCACCGTCTTGTGGCAATATATACTGAAAGGTGAACTGGTCTATCAGTAGCCTTAATTTTTTGTAATTTTAGAATAGAATAGAAACGTTTATTTCCAAGAATATGGTCATTACAGGTAGGTAATTAAATTATCCTTGACCTGCATATTCTGCCAAGTGTGACGTGCAATATTTAACTAGTAAATTAAACATTGTAGAATACGGTAATTTAAGATAATAATAAATTAAAAATTTAAAAAACCCCCGTCACAAAAAACACTTCCAAAAAGTTGAAAATAAATTAATAAATTTTGATTCAACGGTTGCCATGTCGGGGGACCCTAACTGGTTAAGCTTTCCGTTATATTATTGGAACAATTCAAGGTCCCCCGACATGGCAACCGTTGAATCAAAATTTATTAATTTATTTTCAACTTTTTGGAAGTGTTTTTTGTGACGGGGGTTTTTTAAATTTTTAATTTAATTTTTATTTTATACTTTTTAAATTGATCTACTAGTCAAGCTCTTTCATTTGATACCCATATTGAGGGAGTTACGAAGAAATATGTATACCGACATGTTGTGGCGGCGGCCATCTTGGACCGATTTTTTTTAAACATAGCTAAGAACACTCCCGATTAATATACCTTTCAAACAAAAAAAAACTAAATCCAAATCGGTTCATCCGTTTGGGCGCTACGATGCCACAGACAGACACACGCACACACACACATACACACACACACAGACACGTCAAACTTATAACACCCCGTTGTTTTTGCGTCGGGGGTTAATTAAAATAATTTCAACTTTTATAAGTCACACATTACGTAATAGTCAATTATGATAATGAGTCAATTCAAGGTCTGGAATTATTTTCGATTCATAGTAAAATACAATATATTAAGTATCTCAAGGGTTACATTGTCAGACATACAGAAGAGACAGACAGTTTTTTTTTAAAGGATATTAGAACCGAAGTTACTAATATTCTTTCTAACCCCTCCAACTAAGCTAAATTGCTTGTGCTAGGAGTGGGTAACCACTAACCGTAACCACTAAGCTACCGACGCTTCGTTTTTTTATTGATTAATATTTTATTTGATTAATTAATATTTCTTGAAGACGTTTTCTTAAAGAAGCTTGTATAATTCCCTACGAAATTCTTTACAAGGTAACTTTTTAATCTTACTTCTTTAATAGATGTGTGATTTTTTTGATGGATAGTTAGACGGATGACTACTTGATATTCAATCTCAATGCACTCCCTGCCGTGGTTTTCCCAAGCGACTACAATAGGGGGGTTCTTCAAGAAGGGCATTAGAAGGTTTCTTCAGGGTAGGTAGCAAATCCCTGGGGTTGCATACGTCGTTAGGCAACGGTAACCACTTTCCATCAGGAGGGTGTGCTTGTCTGCCAGCTATGTTTAATAAAAAAAACACATGCGGACGGTTGAAGGAATCGTGATGAAATTTAGTATAGAGATAGATCTTAGTTTGGAACGGCTTAATACATTAGAATAGGTTCCTATAGGTTATGTGACAACTGAACAGAATAGGTTCCCATGGGTTGTCACACAACCTATAGGAACCTATTCAACTCAAAGTTATGCAACAGGATTAAAATTCCATGCTAGTCCCAGACGCCACCTTGTTAGCTATATTTTTACTTGATTAAAAAAAAATCTTCACAAATTTTATAATTTTTAAAATAATTAGGATGATATAATAATACAATGCACCGTTTTTTCTTTTATTTACCCCCTTTCAGATGTAAAGTAAAACAACTGTCAAACCGAATAAAACCGCAAGCCGTCACAGGTCTTCAGATGGGTGTAAAGTAACTAATAAGGCTTTGCCCTCGCATCCCATTATACAGTTGCATTCATTCATACCACACGCTACAATATATTTATCATCATTCACACAAACGCGTTCAAAACTTCTCCTATATAAAGTAAATAGAACAAAATCTTTGTCCCCAAGTTCGCATTCACAACCGTATTCCTTTGTAAGAGACAGTTTTACTGCACCAAGCATTCAGCTTTACGCAAGAAATCCAAACATTATTTGCAACATAAAACGGAGCAGAGCAAAAAATGACACATTCGTATTCCTATTCATGTAAAAGGCGCAATGTATAAGGGCTTGAACGATAACCTTTTCATGACGTCGAGTCTACGCCGTAGCGCGATACGCTCCAGTTTGCTACGAGATCCGCTACGGTGACGACGTGCCGCGCTCACATCTCCTCACCGATACTTTAGCGATGTCCGCGTTTATTTTTCTTGTGTCTTTTCATTTTAAATGAATGAGTACTGGCGTTTTTAAATGTAACTATTGGACGTACAGTGAGCAGTGAATAGTGTTGTATGCTTCGTTTAATTTATTTTTATATTTATGTCAATAATTTTAAAGAAACTAAAAGTCTAAAAATGTTATAATAGTCTTGTGTAAAATGTTTTGCTGTAGTATAAAATCGCTTTGCTAGCGACAATAGTTGAAAACTGTATTACCGGTCTTATTTTTCCATTAACTTGGAGCGGGTTCCAACACAATTTAACTTTTCGAGGCTCTTGAGATCCATTGTATTGTCCGGAGTTTACCCATAGTCATCACTTTAGGAGGACCCCGGTAACTTAAATGTTAATATATTAATTTCCTGGTTTATGTAGGCATCTTTATGTCAAAAAACTTCACTATATAAATAGTAACGCAATATTTTTTTTTCTGTTGAGAGTAACCAGCAAATGAGCAAATATGAGTAGAGTAAATAGTAATTGACTATAGTAACAACAATATATAATTTTATTCAATGCCAAATTTTGTAATGTTATAAAAAGAAGGTTAGTCAATTGTTGTTTAAGAAAATAATTTTATAAACAACACCATCGTATGTTGTTACAACATTAGCTATATTCCAAACAATAAAACAAGCCTTTTAGTACATAGCCTTTTATCATTTTAATATGAACAGTACACAAAAATTCAAACACCTTGCAAAAAAACAAACATGTCTATCAAACATTAAAATAAATCATTTACAGAGTCAATCGTACATCGAGCAATAAATAAACGTGAGCAGATTAAATGAACCGTGACGGAAATAAATGAACATTTAAATGAACAAACAGTGACGTTAAGTTGAAAATGTACTGTTTTGGGTGAAAAACGTGTGAATGTTTTATGAGGACGGAATGAGGAACGGAAAAGCTTACTTTTGGTCGATGCTGCAAGCTCTCGCTTTGTTACCAACTATGGCGCTAAAAGGTAAGACTGGTACTTTAGTATTAATAATAATAATAATAATCAAGTGCCTGATGCAAAAGGCGGTACTCCTCGACACGGCACGCATTGTGAGGAGGTTCCTCTCCATGGAGCCCTAACCAGAACCACCGGTAGCTTGGTCCCTGTACCCGATGCCGGTGGGGTACTATTTTTTATATTTTTAAATATATTTTGTTTTTTTTTAGGATATATTTAAAAAATTAATTTATATGTCATTTACTTAACACACACAACGCTATGTAGACCCACATGGTAAGCTTAACTAGCTTGTCTTATGGAATCTAGAATGCGGATGAACGTCCTTAAATACTTTTTTTTTGTAAATACATACATATTATACATAAAAACACCCAGACCTATGCAAATAGCCATATTCATGCATACAAATATTTGCACTGAGTGGGGATCGAACCTGCGCCTCCTGCGTAGCAGTTGCATTCACTACCACTACGCCACGGAGGCTGTCACAAATTTGTATTAAAATTACAGTAGCTACATATATTAATAATCTATGTAAGTAGTTAAAGATTTAGTGTTATTGATAAATATAAGCTACATGGCATAAGCTTATATGTATACTAGCTGTCCCGGCGAACTTCGTACCGCCAATTTTTTCCTACCCTCGTGGCGTCAGATCCCGTTCCCGCTGCACCATTTAGGGGGATGAAAAATAGATAATAATGAAATGACGATTGATCATTTTTCTACCGGAAAGAAAAAATGATTAGATTACTAAAATGGCTATTAAAAAATAAGGGTTGATCGTAGAAGGGTGAAAATTGAGGATTGTATGTATTTTTGTATGTTGTATCATAAAAAAATAGAAATTAAAAATTTTGTCTAAAAAATAAAAATTTAGGGGTGGACTACCCCTAACATTTAGGGGGCTGAAAAATAGATGTTGGCCGATTCTCAGACCTACTCAATATGCTCACAAAATTTCATCAAAATCGGTCAAGCCGTTTCGGAGGAGTATGGCAACAAAAACTGTGACACGAGAATTTTATATTATAGATTTATACCTATAATCTGCGGTAGCCTAGTGGTATGGGTAATGGACTGCTGAGACGAGGTCTCGGGTTCGATCCCAGGTTTACCATGGCACACACTAATGACTTTTCGATGATTTTCGAAGTTATGTGTGTATTTATCGCAGGTTTATAAGTGCCCGATTAATGGCAATAGGCTCGCCACCTATTACATTGGGACCTAAACATAAACTGGCGAAATGTGGGTGCTAGCACCTCTGCCTATCCCTTCGGGGAATACAGGCGTGAGTTTATGTTATGTTAGATTTATACCAATTAGGTGGCAGACAAGTACAAGGCCCACCTGATTTAAAATGGTCACCATAACCTATGGACGTATGCAGGGGTGTTACACTCGTGCTGCTGACCCTTAACTAAAACCACAAAATAAATTTGTTCAGGATATAAATAGATAAACAGACAGACAGACGGACAGTGGAGTCTTAGCAATAAGTTTACCCTTACGGCACCCTAAAATAACAATAAAAAGCTACGTCAGTTCTGTCAAAAATAATTTTCTGTCAAAAATTATATTCAGTCTCCCTACCAAGTATTTTAAAGTTAAGATAGAATCAAGAAACTTACTTATATATCTATCTAACCCTGAAAACATTACATAACTTTTTTGGGCAGTTGAGTAAAAAGAAATAAGCTTTATGTTATATCAACAATTTCGCAGTAACCTTCTATTTACAAAAGATAAGGACGTTTTGTTGAGTCATTTTATATCGTTTGACGCTGTTGACAGGGCGATGACCCAAGTGATATCGTCGTATAAAAAAGGAAGAGATTTTGTTAAGCTTTCCATTTTTATTTTTAACTTTTTATTATATTACTTTTATTAACTTTTAAACTGCGATTCCTTGATTATGTAGAATGTTATTGAGATTTAATTTTCGAATTTATTGTGTTGTGTATGTATGAAAAGGCGTTTGGTGTATGTATTTGTGTATGTGTGTGTGTGTGTATGTGTGTGTAGCATTAATACAATTAATACTTAAGGAAGTCTTCATTAATATTATCAAATTTTATAATTTCTTTCTGCAATGTGATTTGAGTTGTTTGCAATATATAGCAATGTTTATTTACTATGTTATAAGATGGCCACGTTGTAATGCCAAGCTATCAAAAATGTTCGGTAGTATTATTTGTATTTTGGTAAGAAATGCTTTCTAATAACGGTTACGATAGAAAACAATTTCCTTACTTACTGTAAAAAAGATTACCAAATAGTTACTCACTTTATTTACATATAATATACATATAATTATTTTACGCAAACGCGCTGTGACGTGGAGTTGCGGATACCAGCTAGTGACACCATACCATAATTATCTAAATAAAAATATAAAACAAGACATAATATGCCAACCTGCACGTTCAGGTGTTATAGAATTCCTCCCCATCGATGTCAACCGGGTGGGTGGCCAGAAGTCAGGCGGCGCGCGGCGTTGCCATATTGAATGGCAATGCCAATCCTTTGCGCAAGGAATAAACCAGACCTCTGGTCACGGGTAGCGTCTATTAAGTGTTTCAAGATTCCTTTAAATAATAGTTAATAATAATAATAAATAAATATTCCACAACATTCTACACAACGCAATCTAGACCCATGGTAAGCTTAACTAGCTTGTTTTATGGAATCTAGAGTGCAGATAAACTTACCTACTTCGATACTATGGTCTTGTAAATACATACATATTATACATAGAAACAACCATACTATCTTGTAAATACATACATATTATACATAGACCAATGCAAATAGCCATGTTCATGCATACAAATATTTGCACTGAGCGGGTATTGAACCCGCGCCTCCTGAGTGGCAGTCACGTTCACTACCGCCACGCCACAGAGGCTGTCGTTAAATCGTGATAGAATCTTTTCCCGGGTTTTTTTTTTCAACTTTCCTTCAGACGAGAAAGTCATATAGACGTGTCCGATAAAAAAAGTTCATTAAAATTAGTTTTATTCATCGTGTAATATTCGCGTGAACTTCCGACAATATCAATCAAAATAATCAAAAACTTCCACCATTTCTCATTACCAAGATACAAGGTCGAACAAATCACTCGACATGTTTGCATTACCGCCTTAATCACTTCTGCGTGTCAGTGGTATTATGTCAAGCACGCAATGTACACTATTTGTTATCGAATGTTTTTTGCATATTTCTAAAGGTTGATTTAGACAGAAAGAATAGAGCTGGAGTTAGAACAAGAGCAATGTAAACGAAACCTTGTTTTAAAAAAAAAGAACTTTCTGTCACTGTTTACATTAGTAGAATTTGACGGAGAGCAGATAGCAGCAGATGTGAATCAACCTTTATGTTATCTGTTTGTTCGAGTTAGGCCCAAAACCTTTAGATCAAAGAATTATACCATATAACTCCCTACCAGCTCACGCGTTTCCTTCTTCCTACAGTCCCGGGTCCTTTAAGCGGGGCGTGAAAAGGCATCTGATGAGGCCGTCAAGCTGAGTGCCACCTCTGTTAACATGGTACATGTTTACGATGGTGACCCTCTTTCCGAGACTCTTTGCCTTTAGCTTAATAACAGGCGAGGTGAAGTCAAATTGACATGTCCGTTAAAAAATATACATATATTTCATGAATATTTAGGTGGCAAATAAGCTTGGAAAATGAGCTGTTCGCTCAACTATGCTACTCAAGCAAAAATTTGTATTTAGACTAAGTAAATGTTTGTAAATAGACCAAAAAATGCCCGCTGAATTTTTTGCCCAAGTTTTCTCAGGTCGGGGCCGTGTTTTTAACCGGCGGTGGTCCATTTGCTACACTATTCCTTATTTTTTTAATGAAATTTTATAGCATTTATTATGCTAACTTTTTAAGTTCGAAATACATTGGGAAAAAGAAGCGCTCAAGTGGGACTTACAGGGGGAATGCTCTTCCAACTGATGTATTCCCGATGGATTCCTTGTTTTTTGAAGTTTTGTAAGTTCCGTTTTAATGAATTTTTACTTTGACTTTGACTACTGAAAGGATTTTGACGTTTTTTTTTTTATTAAAAGGTCATTCTTACATGTTTGATCTCAATTGGTTCTACACGGACAGAGCCGGAGGCTCAGGCACTGCGCTATATGTACCGTAAAATTACCTACTTTGGGGTCTAAGTAGCCCTTAGCAAGTTCTTCACAATGACACCCAAATCAACGTCCAAACTAAACACGTTTCCGTGACATTGATAAAGGACATGTTCTGCATCCATACGTCGGTCGTCTCAAGACTAATAGTGATGAACAATTACTTTGTGTACAATGCGTGTAATTATGATTACAAACTCATATAAATTTGACTCAAATAAGGCATTCAAATATGACACATATATAAGTAATAAAAATTCAACCGAGAATTTAAAAGCCCCTGGCACAAAAACTATCTCCAATGTTGATTAGCCTTTAGTTAGATTTTTTATATAAGCGTTACGTTAACTGATAAAGCACTCTGATATGTTGTCGAAACGATCTGAGGTCCCCGACACGAAAACGTTTTAATTAAGAATTTAAATAATGCACTTTTACAGTTTTACCGTTACCTTCTTCGTATACTCATAAGTATCCAAATACATTGACCAAGTTCCCACTTCTAAAAAAAAAAACACAGTAGCCTGGTATTATAGACCACCAGCTTGTTTTATTATTTTTCGAATTTTCGAACTTATTTAAAAGAAAATCACCATGATCAAAATTTTACCCAAGATTGCATGCAAAAATGTTTGCTAACTTTTACAAAAGTAAATCAAAGAAGCGGTTAATTAATTTCCCAAAGATGCAAAACTTTTATCCATAAATATTCCACCTGAATTTCAATCCCCCACCCCTCTCGTTGAACCCAGTAGGAGGTTATAGAAATCATCAATCGCGCTGTCTGTAACGGACATCCGTAAACCCTGTCCCATTGTCATTACGACTCCTGTGGGATGTTCCATGGAAAAATCCATCTATAATGGACCCTAAAGGGATTCATTATGGTTCGTTTCGATTGATGGGATAAAAAGTATAAATATATTTTCGGCCCGGTATTTCCTCGTTTGCGTCAGATATTTTCTCAGTATTGGTTTATTATAGTACAGTCGGTACGTTTCATTTTCATCCCGGCTACATCCGATACAATCAATCGATAAATATAAGACCGTATCGTCCAAAAAAGCATTAATAATATAGTACATTTTGTTTAAGAATATGTCAAATAATTGTTTTTTAAATAATATCATGCGTAGATTAATCACATTTGTGGAAGGTTATAAAATATTCTTCCTACTACGACTACTTCCCCGTTCCCCTCGGAGTCCTATGAGGCTATATTGAGAGCGAATGTCTTCTGACATCCAAGCCGAGTTGTGGAAGGGGTCAGCCACTGACAGAGTTGTTCAGATTACCCTTAAAGGCCTCTGTCTTGACCTAACGGTTATTAACAGCCGGGTACAGCTATTGACTTTTAACATGGTCTTCGAAGCACGGAAGCGCTCAAATATTATGGTACAGTTGTTATTTCAGTACGTGGTCCCCAATCAAGCAAACGTGCTCACTGGTCGTTTATAGAATAGTGAGTGCACATGACCACGAGCACTCTATACATTTAAGAAGTACAGTCGAATACCCGTGCGCATAAAGGGACGAGTATACAACGCAGCCGTCCGACCAGCCATGACATACGGAGCCGAATGCTGGCTACTCAAAAAACAGGAATATAAATTAAACCAATTAATATAAATATCACTTTATTATTTATTAAACCAATTAATACAATTAATATCCCAATTAACAACCACCAAATTTACATTATTGAAAACTAGTTTATACAACAAGTAGTATACTTCTTCTTTTAAAATTATGAAATTGTGGCCTGGTTCTCAGCATTCCATGGATTCACCGTGCGGTCACCGGGACCATGGTGTGGTAGGTACAGAGAGGAACACTGTGACGGCGCCTGGGACTTGCGACCCAGATTTAGGTTTAGGGTGGCCACCTTGTGATGCATCAGCATTAACTTGACTAACGAGTTGACCGAAAATGGCTATGTGGTAAAACTCTACGCCGGCCGTAGAAGTAGGAGCTAGGGGAATTCCAGCTAAATCCCTGTATAACTTGTTTAAAGACCTCGGATTGCCAAGAGCTTCGGTAAGTTCTTTACTCAAACGAATATCTATGCTATGCTCCAAAACATTCTAGATCCAAATCAAATTTATTTGCAAGGTGTCGGATCTAGCTCTGACGCAGGTTTTGGTGTCTGTGTTTGGAGGGTCAGACGGTAGTCGTTCCCGTAAAAGGCAAAATAAACAACATTGTGGAAGGAAGAGTAGAATTTACTCTCGTGTTTCATAGTGGAAGCGGATGAAGAAGAGGCTTTACATTGAATCTTTAGATGATGTAATACACATAATATATAATCTAAATGCTAAGCTAACACTACTATAGTTATAACCTGCTGCGAATTTTCCAAGCGACTATACTATATGGTTCTTCAAGAAGGGCATCAAAAGGTTCGTACAGGATTGGCAGCACGAGTGTCATACCTCTGGTATTGGACACATTCATAGCCAGTAATCACTTTCCATCAGGAGGGCCTGGCCTGCTTCTTCTGGGGGGACAGGCGGCTCCACCCGTCACCCTCAGGCCCGCGCTCATGGGGGACGGAGGTCAGTCAGTGCCCTCCGACGCCCGAGTTGCCTGGGGCCCGTATGCTTATCTGCTACCTAAGTAGTATAAAAATACTGATTGCATTTTTTATACCAAATCAATACAAATTAATGGCCTTGAAGATCTTACTGAGGCCTCAAAGTACAGTCAAGTCCAAAAGTTAAAAGTAAATCCAAACGTAGGCTCCAACAAACTTATTCATTAACGCCAAGCTTTGGGCGCGCAGTTAAAATTCATATCTTATTAAGTTAGCTAAGCACCACTTACGAACTTACTTATAACTTAGTCAAGCTTAATTAGTAGATAAACCGCTACGCTTGTAAATGGATAATAATTTCTGGATTTTGTTATTAAACTTTTGAAGTTAGTCTCGATTCCGAGGTACCCCCGAAAATTTGTTGGTTTCAAAATAGCTTTTTTTGGATTTAACAAACCAAAATTTTCGGGAATAAACCCATGAATGTATGTAACAATTATTGTAAGAGTGGGGTAGATGTATTCTACGCTATGAAAACTGTAAATGCAGTAAAAAAACCGAGTTTTAGTGAGTAATGTTCTGGGCTTTCAGGACGAAACCAATAAATAATAACTTAATACATTACGTCAGTCAATTAAGAACAGGTTGTGCGTAAATAATATTTTTCTAAATAACTACTTGGATTGCTTCATCTTAAAATCTGCTGCACCCCCTTATCCCGTACTATAGTAGAATAGTATAATTTCGTTTCATCATTTCATATCATAGAACCAAAACTTTTACCAAAAATTATGCCAAAAAAGTACAGAGAATCATTAGTAAAACTTATAAATTTATGCAAAAGTAGATAATTAAAAAATCATGCCGTTCAAAGGAATTTCTGACTTCAGAGGGTCGTGTCGAACAGAGCAGACGGCTCGTCACCCTACGAGAAACAGGCTTGAGACTGTACCAACCCTCGTGTATTGAAGAGGGCAATGACCCCTTGCACACCCCGGTGAGGCCTTCTTCTGTGTAACAAACTGACCAAGTAATGTTAAGATATTAGTACATCTTGACACTTAACCCGGGTTTGATAAAGTTTAAGGGCTTAATGAATTAATGGAACTGGATGGAAAATATTTAATACTAGCTTTTTCCCGTGGCTGCGCCCGCGTGGATGTCGGTTATCGCGACCAAACATAGCCTATGTCCTTTCTCAAGGTCTAATCTGCCCTTATACCAAATTTAATCAAAATCGGTTCAGTGGTTTAGACGTGAAAGCGTTACATACAGACAGACAGAGTTACTTTCGCATTTATAATAAATAATAATAAATAAATTAATAATTCACAACATTCTACACAACGCTATCTAGACCCATGGTAAGCTTTTATAGCTTGTGTTATGGATAAGTTTGTAATGTTAGCATGGATTTTTATTTTAACCTGATTCACTGTTTTTCGTGCTTATAATTATTATTCCTTCATAGTTATTAAATTACTGAACGGGTTTTTCTAATTTATATAATGTAGTTAGATTTGTCTTATTACAGAAATATCACTGGTTCATTAAAATTACAACAAATCAAAATAGGGGATGTTAGTTACGCGACCTAATAAATCATTAATTTAATTTCACTATGTAACTTATTATCATGACTCATTTGCTGACTTTCATTGGTGTAACATTGACTTTTCATTTACATTCATTTAAATTAATATAATTGGTGCATGATAAGGTGTAGGTATAATTTGCATGTAATTCTACTGTTACTGTTATTCCTATTGTTATTTTTATTACTAGGTATTTAGTGTAAAAATTCAAACACAGTGTAAAAATTGTTCATGAATAAATATACGGAACTCCTGAATATTAATTTATTTTCTAAAAGTACCATAATCGAGTTTTCGGTATAACTAGGTAATTATCAACTTTACATTTTTAGATAAATAAATAAATACATGTTCGATTGCAAAATATTTATTAGTAAATAACCCGTCATAGGTTGCTCAAAAGGGTTTTAGACCCGGGCGGTGTAACAACGCCATTGATTTATTCAAATTTCGAACAAAGAACTCTTTGTGAAGCGGAGGATGAATATCTATTGAATCTATTTGTCATTTGTTTTACAAATTAGCGGAAATGTAAAATGTAAATTTAACGAGAGAAATATTGTTCTTTGCGATAGAAAAGATGATTGAAACGAAATCTTTATACAAAAGGTGAAGAGTGATCTGTTTACTAACACTAGAGTTAATGGAACATAACATGTAACCAAACCGGCAAATGGTAAATATTCCTTGTATGTAGCTGTAATAGTGACCATGATAGTTGAATTACTGATATGTTAGTCAATATTTTTACCCGACTGTCAAAAAGGCTTCTGATTTTCGCGCGTATCTTGTATGTATGTTTGTAATATTCTTTATTATCTCATATCTTCTGAACCACTTCACAGATTTCAATAATTAATGTCTCAAATTAAAGTTATGTATTGCCCAAGTGTTCTTGGATATATGAAATGTGAAAAAAAGATATATGATGAACCATTGGCGCCAAAATGTATGTTGTCAAAAAAATATTTTCACTCGAACTTATCGAGTAGGGTATCAAAATGAAGATAATTAAAAGCAGATCACAAAAATATATAACATATGATATGGTAGCTAAAAAGTATTTTAAAAATAATTATATAATAATTAAAATAATCCCAACTGATATTGAAAAACGAAATAAGTTTGATAGCAGGTGGTAACCATTTACAAATCATGAGCTAGATGAACATTAATGGGTACCGCCCGCTATGAAACTTATTTCGATTTGTTCACTATCAGTCGAGTTTTTTATTTTGAACAATTATTTTTGGTTAAAATGTTCAGCTTCAGCAGAGTGCTCAATAAACTAGATTTTTGTTCATTTTGACAACGCTCCGAGCGATCTTTACGCTTTAATGGTTTAAACTGAGGGATACCGAGGTGTTTGTCTTCATAGACGAGTATCCCGGTGCCCCTCCCTCATGGGTGATGGGTGATCCGCATTCGTAAGTCTTCCCATTTCCATTTAACTATCAGGCGAAGTTGTTTAGTCGCGTTTGGTCAAATACGCATTTGGTCCAAATGTCAAAAAACGACTTGGATAGGTTAGGTTAGAAGGCCTAGCCTAGTGGTATGGGTAATGGACTGCTGATACGAGGTCTCGGGTTCGATCCCAGGTTTACCATGGCGCACACCAATGACTTTACGATGCTTTTCGAAGTTATGTGTGTATTTATCGCAGGTTTATAAGTGCCCGGTTAATGGCAATAGGCTCGCCACCTATTACCTACCCTACCCCTTGTAAATGTGCCTACCCCTTCGCCTTAATAATATATATAAACTCACGCCTGTATTCCCCGATATATTACATATATTTGACCAAACGCGACTAAACGGTCTGACATGCCTTAAATTAATCAGATATTCGAATATTTGAATACGAAGATGTGTATATTAGAACGCCATCTTTCTTACAACCATGACGTGGCACCTTGTGACTTCCAACCCTATACTAACCTAACCTTTTTACTCGTAATTTTAAAGGAATACTGGCCTGTAAAATTGTCAGTCCGCATGAGTTTTATGAATAAAATATTCTTTAATTCAGCATTATTGCCGCCATGTGGGTCATTCATTACATTACAAATGAAATTTCTATGTCGAGTTGGAGGGAAAATAGGTGACAGTAACACGCACAGTACGTACGAGTATGTGAATAGGAATCGATACAACAGTTTTTACAAAAGGCTTGAAAAACAGGTTTTATACTTTGTACCTACCAATCTGATGGAAATAAAAATAAGACTACAGACTAAACTCGACTAGACTAGAATAAAGTAGTGACTAATGCCTCGCTATGTGTGTTTTACTGCCTATAATATGGGTTATGTTCAGAGGAAGTGTATGACATATTGCTCACCGCTCACCGCTCACTGCTCGCCGTCCTTAAATATTCTTATTACTGTCCCGGTCCCTGGTCCTTTAAGCGGGGCGTGAAAAGGCATGAGGCCATCAAGCCGAGTGCCACCACTGTTAACATGATACATGTTTACGATGGTGACCCTCTTTCCGAGACTTTGCCTTTAGTTTAACATCAGGCGAGGTAAAGTCAAATTGACGTGTACTTTGTAAAAAAATGATAAACTTCATCCCACACACGCTCAAGCAGTGGAACGAACTCCCTAGTTTTTCAAGCGACTTCAATATGGGGTTCTTCAAGAAGGGTAATAGATGTTACAGGGTTAGTAGCCTCTGGTTGTTGTTGGTGCAAATTTTGAACGTAACTAGGAATTTTGTAGAGATCGCTATGAGCCAGCCAAAATATAAATTGAGGAAAATTTTATCTGAATACTTTGATTTCTCTGCTGTAGATCGGACTCTGAAAAAGTTTGTATAGCAATGAGTAAGCCAGCGAAGGCTTATTGGACGATTCGCACGAATTGAACTCGCACGAAACGTGCGAATCGACTCCTTTAAAAATAAATTATTTTTCTGTAGTCGATTCGCACGAAGTTAATTTATTGGCGTGCGAATCGACACCTCCAAAATTATGTAGTAGGCGATTGGCACACATTTTATTTTAAGGAATAAACGGCTTATTGGACGATTCGCAAGAATTGAACTCGCATGAAACGTGCGAATCGACTCCTTTAAAAATAAGCGAAACGTAGGTAGACAATATTTACATCTGCATATTCCTGCTGAAATATAAAGGCATCACTACATATTATAAATAGAAAGGTCACAACGTTATTATGGTGAGCACATTTTCCCTTCATATGTTACTATATTCTTTCTAAGGCTTACAATTCAATATGTTTTCTTGTAATAGAATATTTCTAACGTGTTCTATTTACCCGATAAACCTTAAAAGCACGTGACACAAACAACAAATGGTTCAATTCTCTGTTAGGCGGCAAAACGCCTGACAGAATCGACCGAACAAATAGTACGCGGGAATAAATCGTGCAAACCATAGCAAAATGGGACAGCTAAGGAACCGCATACATTACCCGTGGCAAAGTAATTTGTTATAGGTTAACAATTTAAGTAATAATATTCTTACCCACGATGGAATAGAGATGGTATATGCGTTTGGGGTGAGATCCTCTCACCTCACATTTGTGTGTTTCTTTGTTTGTTTGTGCTAATCCATTTGCCATTTTCTCCAAAACTACCAATCCAATTTTGATGCAGATTTCAGTTATGGGTTCGGCTTTTATTGAAGCATTTTCTTAGATAAGTGTTACAATGACAGCTCAAGGGGGGTGATAAAATAAGCATTTTAATGCAAATCAATGTTGCCCATTTTCTCCAAAAATACTGGTCCGATGCAGTTGTCAATTATTGGTCTGGGTTTGATTGGTGCATGTTCTTAAATAGGTGTTACGGTGACAACCCACTAGGGGGCGCTGCATTAAACATTTTTTGAATTATTTATTATACGTCGTGGGTTTATTCAAAATTTTTAATTTTGCTTTTTATTAAAAGATTCCATGCAGCTTTATTTCAATCAATCAATCAATCGATTAGCCTATCATAGTCCACTGCGAGACATATGCCTCCCCCAATGTGCATCATTATCACGATCCTCCAATCCAGCTGAATTTAGTGTCACTTTATCATTTTATACTAATTCGTGAAATGTTATAACCATAACATACAACAATAACTTTTAAACTATCGATCGCGTTCCATGATTATACAATAATGTTAACGGGAACTATAGCGATCATGGTATATCGTCCGATTTGACCGATTGCGATCGACCTTTGATTTGTCTGACATTTGGATCAAATGTATGTATGTACCTATACCATGATCGCGTTAGTTCCCGTTAACATTATTGTATAATCATGGAACGCGATCGATAGTTTAAAAGTTATTGTTGTATTGTCGAGGGTTGTAACATTTCACGAATTAATATAAAATGATAAAGTGAACGCGATTGTAAAACAATAATACGCTAAGTATCTCGTTACAATAGTAATGTAAATTAATGAGGTCATTCGACACAGAACCAACGTTACCGACATAGCTCGCAGAATAAGCAAGTTCAAGTGACAATGGGCTGGCCACATCTGTCGAAGGACCGATGGCCGTTGGAGCAGACGAGTCCTAGAGTGGAGACCGAGAGAAGGCAAACGGGGGTAGATGCCAGCCACATGGACTAACGACCTGAAAACGATGTCTGAGATGGACTGGATAAGGAAGGCGGAGGATCGGATGAAATAGCGCACATTGGGAGAGGGATATGTCCAGCAGTGGACTGCGGTGGGCTAATTGATTGGTTGAAGTAAATTAATGATCTAAAATAGGTATTCAAATTCAAATATTTTGCTGGCTGTTTTCAGTCCTAACTAATGAACGACGAGAAATGCTTATTTGAATGTTTTTTTATAGCATTTATTGTGATAATTTTTACAATTTGAATATTGTCATTTGAAGTTGTTACTGAAAGATTCTTAATAGATCAACCAAATAAAAATATTTACACCTGGCCGAGGCATTTAATCTAGGATCTCCAAAACATCACACTTGCTACCGATGCTATAAAAGTCGAAATTTTATACAAAAATTGAAATGTCTAATCAATTTTCTTTACATCTCCTACAATATTTATCCTTATAATTTATTCTATTTCATACAGTCCATCAATTTGACTACATCTTGCTAAATGGTAAGAAGATAGAGTGCTGTTTAATTTTGTTTTTTTTTTAATTGAAAGAAAAGAAAGAATCCAGCAAATCTGTTGACTCCTTAACACCTATCACGGCAAAACGTTTTGTGTGAAACCCATGCATTAGCATTTGGTGACAGGTGCGAACCGTCGCCGCGTCACACCGACATTTTTATATAACTTATTTTATTGTTGTTTTACAGCTTTTCTTTTTATAACTCTGATTTATAAGTGTCCAATAAATGGCCTTATATGAGAGCTACAGTCAGCGGCAAAAATATCTTGACTACAAATTCTCAAAATGATCATAAAACAAACAGTTTTATTGATTGAAATTGTGTTATTTTCCGAACTCAAGGTGTAGACCAAATATCAGAACAATCTGTCATCAGGAAGGAGGCAAAAAATCATTTTTAGCACTTTATTCATCAACACCTTCCTTTAGCTGACTGTACATACATTGTGTTGTATTAAAGATGTCTTTACATGTACAAAATGCTGTCGACACTAATGTTAAAAGTATTTCATTTTTATTAGGTGTAGTTACACGAGTTTCTGAATATATATTTATAGCAGTTTTTATAACAGAAGGTATTTGAACTTTAATATATATATCAAATGCTTCTGTAAAAGTCATGTTTTAATTATGTTTTACTCTTACAAATACTTGGAAGTTGGTTAACAATTTTTATTCGTTGTGTATTTTTTATCACTGAAGTACCTATTTACTTATCTTTTCCTGTGTATCAAAGTCAAAGTTAGAGTAAAAAATCATTTATTCTGCATATACCATTAAATCGGAACTTACAAAACGTCAATATAAAATAAATATTAAATACTAGTTTAGCAAATGGACCTGAGAAGACTCCAGCAAGAAACTCAGCGGGCATTTTTTTTGTCCATATGTATGTCATTGAAGGTGGTTAAGGCAGCATAGGACTATTTATCTACCGTCCGAAATATACCGCCCATCGAATAGTTCCCTATGGCTGAGTAGTATTCTCCCTTTGTTTCATGAAATTAAAAACATTAAGTACTTAGAAAACATCACTGCTAAAGCACCTTTACCCAAGCGTTCGGATAAAATGTCATTAAAAATTATTTTGATAATTACTTCCTACGAACGTCTCTAAATAACCCTCATTTATTTATGTTTTACTTTGAAGTGACAATTTCAAAATTACGAAATGGTTTCTAAAAGTATTTTTTACTAAACACTCGCTCTCCAAATCTTTTCCTTTAAATAAAACGTTCCAGTGAATCATTTTTAGTTTACCAATTCGCCCTTTTCCTTGTCCAGTTTCTTGAATGACATACATAATTATATTTTTACTCCTTCAATCCTCTAAATTCAAACTTTGAAACTGAAATTAACATTTCATTCGCTATTACTTAAAGGAGAGGAGTAGTAATCATAATGTTAACATATCCGGTAGATAAGAAATTGTAAAAGTTAATAAATTGAGAGTACAGTCAACGTCATAAATATCTTGACGACGAAGTCTCAAAATGATCCTAAAACTCTCGTATTAAGAGCAAATCAAACTGTTGTATGGATTTAAATGGTATTATTGTACAAATCTGCGGTAGCCTAGTGGTATGGGTAATGAACTGCTGAGACGAGGTTCTCGGGTTCGATCCCAGGTTTACCATGGCACACACCAATGACTTTTCGATGCTTTTCGAAGTTATGTGTGTATTTATCGCAGGTTTATAAGTGCCCGGTTAATGGGAATAGGCTCGCCACCTACACATTGGGAGCTAAACATAAACTGGCGAAATGTGGGTGCTACCACCTCTGCCTACCCCTTCGGGGAATACAGGCGTGAGTTTATGTTATGTTATGTTGTTGTCCAAACCAAATATCTGAAGAAGCAGTCAACTGATAGGGGGTAAAAAACTAAATTAAGATCATTTTGACTACTCTCATCTGACATCTTTCTGATCCTGACTGTATTTATGGTTTAAAGTGGTGAGTTGGGGAGACGATAGTGTTTTATAAAATTCTTCTCATACCTACAGCTTACACAGGTTCAAAGTAATAGTTAAGCATCGTCTTCAAGAATATCTTAGACAGTCATTATTATTCACAACTTGAAAAGCATCGAAGTAATCAATGCGATTCAATAATGAACTCTAAGAGAAACTTGTAAGTGATTTTGAACTGTATTCTAAGAGAATAAAGTGGATATTTAGATGCTCATTATCAGGTTGATGAAACGACTTGATGCTTTCGTTATTACTAATTCAATTTAGGAATTGATAATTTACAGGTATTTAGGACTTCTTACTTTGTAATACTTTGCTTAGAGAGTATTTATTTATATTTAGAACTTTCAGGTTGGCGCATATAATAAAATTGCGTAAAAAGTAATAGATTAAATTAAAATTAAGGTACCCTTTGCAGTTCCAAGGAAGCCAGCTCAAGCTATACATGGCTCAGGGTCAGCCTGGATTCGTATAAAATGCCTTTCACAAGGCGTTTATGAAAAAAAAAACAAATGATTAAAAAATAAAAAACCCGTCTGCCACTGACAAGATCGAAATAAGTTTGATATTTTTGACAACATACGTTTTGGCGCCAAAAATCCGCCATTTTGATTTTCTCGAAATTTTATTGAACCTGGTGAAACTCGCTCTATCACGGCGAATCAAATGACACCTCTTATGTCCAAATCCGTCAAGCCGTTCAGGCTGTAGGCCGTGCCAAATAAATGGACATACATGCATACATACATAAATAGTCTCGAAAAACATTACCCTCCTTCCTTCGGCAGTCGGGTAAAAAATAGAACCGAGTCGACGTATGATTTTAATCAGTTCACATTCGACAGAACTACCTCCACTGGCTGGTATCCTAGGTGTATTCCTGAGGATTACCACACAAAAAACCCTTCAAAAAATCTGAATCACTAATGACACTAATAAAATTAAAAAGAAACCAATCTAACACATATAACTGTTCCTAACTGTGAAGGAACGCCAGGAAATCATGAGTAGGTATATGCGGATGAGAAACTACGTAATAAAGTATGAAACTTTCTACCGATGTATGCAAATATACGTTCCGTGGGTGCTGTCAAAATACTGAACGGAGTTAACCACTTGTGTGAGAATTTGTAATGAGGACTGTAAAATGGGAATATGCTGGATGTGATTGTGAATATTTTTATAGTTAAGACTATTCGGACATTTTCCCTGTATATAAAATGTGATACTAAGACTTCTGGATGTTTATACCTACTATTGATTGATGAGACTTGGTGGAAACAGCTACACATATTGAGTAAGACAGTTGGTACTTTTCCACTATATTTTATTTTTCACTATTTTCACTATTTTACATCATACGGAGAAACCAGTTAGGTGAAAAATAAAATACAGTGGAAAAGTACAAAGTGTTTTACTCAATATACTTCTGGACGTTTTTAACGTGCGCAATATCTACACTGATACCAAGTCAGTACCGACAAGGGTGGTTATGAGACTCAAACCGACTGAAATGCACACCGTCTGTGGTCGTAGGTTGCAGGAGGTGGGATTGTCTATGACATATCTTTGACTTGCCCAGGGTCATCTCTTTCGAACTGCCCCACTTCGGGCGTGGAGATCATGGTGTCCCCCTCTAGCCCCCAGGTTTTCTACGTGGGCTATTGATATATTGAAATTACTTTTAGGCTGGTTTGCAGCAATCCATTATTTCCAGTAGTTTTGTGGAAGAAGTTCCGTAGCGGAACTAGAGAGACTTCTTTCCTAATAGTTCTGTGACAGAACTAGTGAGACTTTTTCTTCCCAAAGTTCCGTGGAACAAAGCATCAATTAAACACTAATATTTTGTAATCCCATTAATTCCGTGTATTCTTCGCGTCCAGGTATCCCCATTTAACCCAGTTTCCCTGCAATAGTTTACCCGGGACAGTATTTAAGCTACGAGTATCTGCACTTATTATAAACTCCTTCATATGAACTTTAACTACTTGGTATAGTTAAAGTTCATAAATATGAAGGAGTTTATAACTCACAATATTTTAAAAGATGGATCTAAATTCAAGTTATCGTTTCACATATTAGCACCTCTTTTTTATATGTAATATCATTGTATTAGCATATAAATTAATGACTAAAGAGGATAACTTTATTAACTAAAAATAATAAAATTCTATAATTAGATTCTTTCTAAAGCAACGACGACACTGAGCTAAAAAGAGTATAACATCTGGCTGCCTCGATCGAGACTGAAATCTGATGGTGACTTTTGAAGTTTTATCTATTTTATATTGAAAAAAAAAACGTAATTACTTTGCGAGTGGAGTGGGTACTTATCCTGTCTTTCAGCTAATAAAGGTAGAAGTTTTTTTTATTTTGTATCAGAAGTTGCATGTGGATTAAATAATGTGCTGCATGCTCATAAACTTGTACACCAGAGGTTCCTATGAGCACTACCGAGAACGCAAACCAGGTAGCATAGCTTTTTTTTACGGAAATCTCCTCGGATTCCTCCACTGCCGGAGCCGGAAGGGGAGGTTATGTCGGACTCGAACCGACTAAAACCACACGCCGACTATGGGTCGTGGTGCCAGGTCGGAGATGAGGTTGTCATCGACATATCCCTCGCACCCCGGCTGACCCAGGGTCATCCCTTACGGTCGGGCCCTCCACGTGAGGGGGGAAAACGGTATCCCCGACTCGCCCCCGGAATGGGGAGGTAGCATAGCAACACACTAGAAAAACAGAATTTGAGAGTAGCCGTGCTGTCATTCTACAGAAGAAGAAGAACGTTTTGAAACAAAACTATTTCTGTTACATTCCATAGTGTTTTATTATTTACACTGATTCCGACCTTTCGGTTCGGTTGCATAACACCAAATATATCGCAATAGAATCAGAGATGCCCGCTTGACGGCGATAGGCTCGCCCATTATTACGTAGGATATTGACGACATGTGGGGGTTAATACACCTCTGCCTAACACTTCGGGAATTTGGTGTGGGTTCATGGATGGATGGAGAATCTGTTAAAAATAGTTAGGTATATTTTAATGTGTGTTTCGTGTAAACTTCCGACAAGGGTGAATTTCAACATCTATGAATTTTTAGCTAATTTTGGTGTTTTTTTTTATTTCTAGGTATTTAGGTAATCTCTTTCAATATTTAGCTAGAAATACCTATTTAGATGCCTATTTTACTTGGATAGTCAATTAGCCCTGGGAATTACTTGTTTATTTTATACACCTGAATTGCCAATACACCGAAATTGGTGTCTAACACCAAAATTGCATATCAACTTATTTTTATTTTTTATTTATTGTTACTTATACTATTTCTTTGTTTTTTTTTAGAATTTGGCACTTAATAGGTACATATAACCCTAAATTTTCACCCTTTTATCACCAACTCCATTTTTATATGGCAAAACCATTTTAGTTCTTAGTAGTATCAGTATAAAAGCAAAACATTTGATTGTTTAGAAGCAAGGATTATATTTTACTCTAATGGCGCCAATATTATCGACGAACTTATTCAAGATTGCTGGAAAAAGATTTAGGCAGTTATTCTCAAAGTGGGAGAGGTGGTACTCGGTATGCCTAAGGGTGGACGGAAGATAGGCCATGGACACTTGGTAGTGACAAGACAAGTTGGTAGTGTGATGTCTATTTCTGAACTTACAAGAGTCCTTCAACTAAGTTTCTCACGCGGTGAGCTGATGGGCATTGCGGTTCAAAAGGGTTCCAGAGATTTACACCATCCGGGACCTGTACCACGATTCTGATTCCGTTGTTCGCTGTTGGCAATATCAGAATCTTCCTTATCACTGTCGGAGTACATCTAGGATCGGTCCTTAGTCCATTCCCAATCAGCGTGGTATTTTGGTCGGATAGCGTCAGACAATCACTCCATAACTGCCCATGTATGCTGTTAATATCGGTGGTGGACGCCGATAGATTGGTGCAACATGTGAGGATGTGGATGTAGGAGCTTGAGGACGGTAGAGGTCAGAAGCCTTCTGTGGAGAAGATTGAGTACCTTTTACACGATAGCAAAGTGCTAGCTGCTGGAGCAACATAAGCAGGAGTTGCGTGTCACCTATATCTTCGACGTCGTCGCTTGGTTGCGTGGAGTCACGTGCAAAAGATTGCACGAGGCACTATTGCATCCACGGTAGCTTTCATGTAAGTGAGAAAGCAGAGGAAGAAAAGCCAAATGATGTTGACAGTGGAGAGGAGGGAAGAAGGGTGGGCAGGTTTTAACGGTGTAGGCTTGGTAGTAAAGAGTGAGGCCGCCTTTCACACCAGTATAAGCAGGTGACGGAAAAGAGCGCACGATGCTCCACCACACCGGCCTGTCCCTACTGCGGCATCAGCTGACTTCACCCAACTACTCGCCTGTCTGCTGTATGGGTAGTTCATATGCTAATGGTTAATCTGAGAGAAAATTAGGAAAGCTTCCGAACAACCCTCAACAGCCAACAACCTCTTTCCCACCTAGGGAGAGAGGCGGTGCTTTCTCCATTGCCCAGGGTATACCACGTAGAGGCTACCTGACCTAGTAGCCCGTCGGACTACGTAGGAGCTTAATCAAATAACTATGAAAACAAATTTTGGTGTAAATATACAATTTTGATGATTAGTAAAACCCCACCAAATTCACCAAAATTGCTCCACCAAAATTAGTTTCACGTCTAAAAAAATTATTTATAAAAATACTATTTAGAATATAGTTGTTACATTACCAAAATTTAATACACATACTGAACCTGTACACTATACTTAAATATTGAAACATACAATGAGAATAAAACGGGTTTAATAATCAACACAAAAATTACAATATTTTTGTCAGAGAATTATGAAACGACCTACTTACGTGTTTGGCAGAAAAACGAAACGGGACTGGGGACAACTGGCACTGGTGCTCATTAACACCCAACTGAACGTTTCCAATGATGATAGTGTCGTCCTTATAGGTACTTTCAATACGACTCCTTCGATGTTTTTATAAATCCCACCAAAATTTTACATTTGCCGCGGACGCATCTTATAAATTATTTTTAAGATAAAGTATAGTACTAAATAGTACGAATGACATTATCGAAGATAGCTAAAATAATGCCGAATCGAATTATGATTAAGTATACTCAGTAAACTAATGAAGTTTTGATTAAACTGTGATCATTCCCAAGAAAACAGGTTGTGGACGCGCCACCAAGCTTAGAATTTAGGTGAAAATACATTTTTTAAACACTCACAAAAATAGTTTCAATAATATAATTTATACGTGCATATAGAGCAAAACGATATCTTTCTTACAAAAAATAATCATTACTATATGTTAACTTTAAGGTATGATTTTCAGTCACGCCGCGAAAATTTTACGTTTGAGAAATTCACCTATAAGAAGTAGAAAGGTTCAATGTTTAAATGTACAGGACATCAAAAACGGTAAGTGTTTTAGGCTTGCAGATGATAAACTTAAGGGCAGGCCACACCGCCAGCTGACGACGGAGCGGGTGGAGCAGACGACATCGTTTCACTTATTTTAATACTTGGGTTCATGAGCGACGTGAGCGAAGCAAACGAAAATCCAGCGAAGCTCCTCGTTCACCTCGTTTTGCCTGCTTCGCTAGCTTCGGTCGCCCGCCCGCTTCGCTAGCTTAGCTCGCCCGGTTCGTTTGCCCGTCCTACCCGTTTCGAGTATTCGGAGTAGTCGACGCTTGTCTTTCGAATGTCAGTGTAGTATCCGCTCCGTTCGCTCCGCCCGCTTCGCCCGCTTAGCCAGCCAGTTTTAGGTGTGAACCCTTAGTTATTTAGTTTGGCTCGCCAAAATTTCGCGTAGTTTCCTTCGCTCGCTTCACCCGCCCGCTCCGTCCGCTCCGTCTGTCAGCTGGCAGTGTGGCCTGCGCTGATGTATGTACTAGTTGACCCGGCGAACTTCCTACCGCCATTTTTTCCGCTTGCGTGGCGTCCGATCCCGTTCCCTCTGAACCCTCTACTAAATTAAGCATGTATTATACATATAAACCTTCTTCTTGAATTACTCTATCTATTAAAAGAAACCATATCCAAATCTGTAGCGTAGTTTTGAAGATATAAAATATAAGACTCGGAAAGCGACTTTGCTTCATCTTATAGTGATAAAGTGATGATAGACTTGCATATAGGATTGGCTTGTTTCTCAAAGACCTTACATAATTTCTAATTCAAAATGAAATGTTATGTGCTTTGAAGAAGGACGAAAAGTGGGAAGGTAGAACAGGGGTTGATAATAAGTGTGTCGAATGAAATCGGAACACAACGATGACGATGATGATGATGGACATTATTAAGTTCCTTTTTTAAAAAACACAGTATGGTTAAATTCATAGAGTTAAGAGGTAAAGAAGAGTATTTCAACCCAACAATAAATCTTCATAACAAAAAGAATCTGTCTAAAAATAAAATGGTAAAAAATCCTAAGAGGCAGCCTTCAGCTACCAATTTAGGTAAGCGTTTAAACTTTTGATTTACGGTTAATAGACATTGCTTTATGGTTATTTACGCCTATTCGAGACTTACGCGATAAAAAAAATTTCGTGACCACGGCTGCTGCAGCATCGCACCCGAAACGTCGTCGGCAAAAGTAAGTGATTTTTTTTTATCGCGTAAGTCCCGAATAGGCGTAAATAACCATGAGTTTAGACCGCGATAGCTTAAAACTGTCATTAGACATTGCTGCAGTTATTATTAATGGTTTGTTCTAGATATAGGGATAGAATTAATAAATAGTAGGTACTACGTTACATAGGTACTATTATTTTTAGGGTTCCATAATTCAAAAATAAAAAGTAACACTTAAGCTAACGATCACCTCCTTGTTATTCTTTCTATCTGTCTGTCCATATGTCAATCTATCTGTCAAACCCTTTTCTCAGAATTACGTCGAGATTAACGAATTGAAATTAAAATGAGCATAAGTCAGTTATTTCTCGGAGCTGTGATCAAAGTGAATCATAATCAAAATCAAAATCAAACTTTTAAGACATTTTATTTACAGATATGACTGCTTATTAAATATAGTACCTACTAGCTTTTGCCCGTAGATCCGCCCGCGTGGATGTCAGTTACCGGAACCAAACATAGCCTATGTCCTTTCTCATGGTGTAATCTACCCCTATACCAAATTTCATCAAAATCGGTTCAATAGGTTAATCGTGAAAGCGAATACAGACAGACAGTTACTTTCACATCTATTATGGATTTGACAATTGAGCATAACAGTATTTACTTAGATATAGAACCTACAAAATAAATCCATTTATCCTCTTATTGGTGCAATCTTAGGTACTTATTATACATTAAAAAAAATACGGAACCACGACGCGTAACTTCGACTCGCACTTGGACGGGAAAGTCAAACAGATGGTTTGAAGGCTCTTTGTTTGAATTCAATCAATTAAATTAAAGTTAGGACCTAGACTAGCGTCATTAATTTCTAGTCTGTAGGTAATAATGAGTCTGTTATTAATTTAGTGGCTTTTGTTCTTAATAAGTAGGTTTACCTTTACCATAGTTAAAATAAACTTAATTGTTAGGAGCTTACCTTATGCCTCTTGTCATATCTGTATAATTCAGACCTAATATATTAGTCATCGATCGTTGCATATTGCCGAATTGAATTTTATTGTATTAAAATCAGAAAAGTTTTTAATAAATGTAGGGTGAAGGTGGCAAAGTGCACCATAGGGTGCAAGTGCAACTCAGGCGGGGAATGTTGGGTCATACATATTTTCTCCACTGTAACACTGAATAGTAGGGGAGGCCACGCAGCTAAATATGTAGTTACTCGAGCGTCGCGGAAACCTATTGAAATTGGTAGGTCATATGATAGAAAGAATAATGGTGTATAAAGTTTACAGTTTTAGTAGTGAGAGAGGCATATACAAAGCATAATAATAAATAAATACATGTATCATCCATCTTAATTAAAATTTTGTATTACTTTGGTCTTGTGTAATGTATTTCAGTTATTATAGTTTGTTTAACTCCAAAATAAACATAAAAAAGACCGTGTTCGAGTAAATAAAGACATATCTTTGCAAGTTTCCCACGCCCAAAGGTTCAGCTTAAATCGCGAGATTTTCAAAATGGCCACTCGTTAGCTAGTAACTAACCTACATTATCTTAATCTGACGCATAGGTGTAAATTCGTAGAACAAAATTTTTTATTTTGCGCACCCACCGATATTGAAAGTTGCCTACTGGCTGGAGGAATTTGTCAATATGTAACTAGCCTCCCCTAGCTTAATCTGACGCGCTCGAGTTACTACAGTATTTCCTTCTTGGGCTCCCCTACTAGAAGAGAACCATGAAGCATACCAATTTTACCCGTTCTACCACTGGTGGTATAAACCAGCGGAGTAAATCGAAAACTACCAATTGGATACTAGTAATGACATTTTACCTCGATGTTATTTAGTTTGTAGCATCGTGGTAAGATGTCATTACTAGTATCAAATCTTAGTGGTAGGCGCACTTGCACACTATGGCGCACTTTGCGACCCTGTACGAACATTTATAATATTATAAAATAATATTTTTCTAAGTCACAGAAAATATACTGCAAGGGCTTCGCAATATTTTTAATATTCTTTCTAGATTTTAACCACATTACCCAATGTATTTTATTTTCCATTTTGCAGTATAGATCAAATACAGTACAATACAGTATCGATCAGTTACAACAAATATGATAGTTTTGTATACAAGACCAGGACTTATCGCGATAAAATTTTTGAGATACTTACTTTTGCCGATGCGGTTTCGGGTGCGTGGGAGCACCCGTGGTCAAGACTTGAGTACTACTGAAACTATGAGTTTACACCGCAATAGTTAAAAAATAACTACATTTTTCTCATCTACATAGGAAATCAAAGCAAAACAGAAAATTCTTAATTCTATATCTTTAGATGCCCGAAGCAAAAAGCTTTATAAAATATCAAAGCAACTTAATAATACAAGACTTGCAGATTAAACGATTGGAAACTTGGAATCGACAATTGAAGAAGAAACATTTTGTTCAATCGAAGAAGTCTTAGAGTGCTTGGAAAAATGTTTTCAATGAACAATGGAAACTTAGGCCCGTGTTCTAGAGTGACACTCAGTCTGAATCTCGATTTATCTGAGGGCAGATTGTATAGGCCATTTGTCAAATTATCAATAGTCAATAGTGTCTATACAATCTGTCATCAGATAAATCGTGATCCTGGCTGAGTGTCACTCTAGATTACAGGTCTTAATGTGTGCAAAAACATAATTTTTTGGTTTAGAAATTAACTATTTTAGTTCTTCATCAACCTGCCTTTTGCATCATTTTGCAATGACTATAAACTGTGTTAAAATTATAATAACTTTTGAATAATCGTGTTCCATGATATGTCAGGCTTGATAATGGTTACCTTGTTCCACATTCTCACTTGACGATCATGTACCTATACCATGATCGCGTTCATTCTTGTAAACATTACTGTATATGCATTCAAATAAGTTGAATAGTCTACAATATCTAAGCGATCAGACAGTCAAAGTGATTTAATTTTATAGTTACTATACAGATAAATTGGCACAGCTTTTATTCTACTTTACATAAATAAATATAAATATAAATAAATATTCTACAACATTCTACACATCGCTATCTAGACCCATGTTAAGCTTAGCTACGAGTAGTGTTATGGAATCTAGAATGCGGATAAACTTACTTACATACTTTTTTTGTAAATACATACATAATATACATAGAAACACCCAGACGAATACAAATAGCCATATTCATGCATACAAATATTTGCACTGAGCGGGGATCGAGCGTGGCAGTCGCGTGCACTATCGTCACGCCACAGAGGCAGCCGACAGCATTATTATTTTATCTTTATTAGAACAGATAATTGAAACTTTTCATCTTAAATTTAATGTTTGTTAAATCAGGTGTGAATAAAATGACAGTGAATATAAAACTTTGAACCTAATGAACCAACAGATACCTAAAGGCAGTTTATAAAGAGAAAAACGGTATTTTGTTAAGTTGCTCAAAGTATTCTCAGAAGTTTGTCTGGCATACCTACAAATAAATTAATTTCTTGACAGGCATACTGAAGGAGGATAATAAAATCTTTAATAATACAACTAAAGTGAGCTTGGGTAGGCAAGCAACCAACTGCAAGATACACCTTGCTGATTGGCGTACCAGACTCGCAGTCTTTCCTCTAGAGGTTGGGAAGTCAGACAGAAGTCTGTTTTATACCATTAGGGTGGCAAACAAACACACGGTCCACTTGGTAGAAAGCGGTTACCTTGGACTATGGACGTATTTATTCTGTCTTCGAAATTTTCTCGTCCAAACTTGACAAATTCTTTCTTGTTCCAGATTCTCAGATGACAACCAAGAAGTTCTCAGAAGAGCCTGAGTTTGAGCGTCCTATCGGCAACCACACATTTTTCTTAGGAAGAGAAGCGGTACTGGGCTGCGCTGTTACGAACCTTGGTAGACACAAAGTAAGTGGTTTACTTCCTAATTCACAATCATGCTTGCTTTTATAACCATTTAAAAAAATCCCTGTATGACTTCGTGCCGAAATTGAAAAATGTTATGCTCAGAAATGATTTTAACATTACAAAATACTGATGTGCTATTCAAATGCGAAATATGACACCTAAACATTTCGATAATTTCGATTTACGCGTTTGTTATAATTTTAAAGTAACAGTTAAAATTTAATAATTACGATGTATATCTTTAATTATAAAATATTTAAACATACTGACTATAAAATTTGGCTACGATCGTATACGAGCCATAAGTTTGGACCCACGCACAAAATTCTTCGTATGACCCGGTCGAAGAACAACACAAAAAAAAACTTCCCTGGCTCAGCCGGGGTGCGAGGGATATCCTCACCTCCGGCCTAGCACCACCACCTACAGTTGGCGTGCGGTTTTAGTCGGTTCAAGTCCGACATAACCTCCCCTTCCGGCTCCGGCAGAGGAAGTATCCGAGGGAATTTCCAAACGAAAAAAAAAGACCACAAAAATTTAATCTACCAAAATGATCGACCACATTTTGTAGTACGCGTTGGACCAACAAAAACATGTGTTCTTTCAAAGTTATTTCAGTAAGGCAAAGGTACACAGAGTACAAAGTGTAGTACAAAGGTACAACAGACATGTTGAGTATTGTTATTAAGAATTCTAATAAAAAACTAGCTAAATATTAAAGTTTTTCTACTTTTAAATAACTCTGAAAGTTAAACTTTTGCATTAGGAGGTTCTAGAATATCTTTAGATCATCATTAGGTAGCTTTCTGATAGTTACTATAACAGTTTTCGAAGTTTTCATTGTTATTGATTATATAGATGTGTATTCATCAACGTAAACTAAAATTGTATAATGCTTTTATATACCTTAATAGGTTTCATAGCTAACTTTCTGTATTTCAAGGTTAAACTCCTTTGAAATACTTAAATAGTATCGCTTTTATTTCCAGAATATAATACATGTTATTGTACACCGGTATCCTACTAATCTTATAAAGTGTGAAGACGTCTTTTATTTAATCGCGTACCAACGGCTGAACGGATTTATCAAAAAATTGAAACCGGAATAGTCTGGACTAACACATAGGTACAGTCAGTGTCATAAACATCTTGAAGACGTAGTCTCAAAATGATCTTAAAACTTTCGTATTAAGAGCAAAACAAACTGTTTTATTGATTAATATATAATTATTGTCTGAACTATCAGAATAATCAGTCAACTGAAAGGGGATCAAAAAACGAAATTAAGATCATTTCGAGTACTTTGTTCGTCAACATCTTTCTGATGCTGACTGTACCAGTGGCAAGGATAAAAATTTTCAAATGGAAAGCCGCTGGAAAAAAATCTTTCCTCTTTTAGAACGACTTTACCATTGTCTGCCACTGCATCCCTCTACGGAGCAAGCCGGCATAAATCGGTTAACAGGCATCCCTCGGCCACTGATAGGTACACAAATTAGGAAACGATGAATTAATTCTTCACCAACAACTCATCATAGTTCGAGTACTTTGAGTTGACTTACACTTCAAACTAAAGTTAAAGTTACATTCTTTAACCCCCTATTTTTTTCTAATTTTTATAGATATTGTACAGTTAGAATTTTAGTTAGTAGGTATAGTATATTGTATATTTGTTGTGGAACATAATAAAGAGCTTCAGAAGGAACTATATAACATTTGCCATCTTTGGTCATAGCTACTGAAAAGTTACCGAAACTTCATTTTGTTTTTTTTTTTATAGGACACTTCAATTTGATTTCAGCTCGCCTGATGTTAAGCTAAAGGCAAAGTCTCGGAAAGAGGGTCACCATCGTAAACATGAACCATGTTAACAGTGGTGGCACTCAGCTTGACGGCCTCTTCAGATGCCTTTTCACACTCCGCTTAAGGGACCCGGGACTGTAGGAAGAAGGAAACACGTGAGTTGGCAGGGAGATCCAGGTCTTATTGGTGCGACATAAGAATGAGTCACTGAAATGCTTGGTTCTAGCAGGTATACTCTGCACCGTATACGGGCTAAGCTATTCGGCTAAGCGTAAATAGCACCAAAAACACCCCAATAGCATCCTTCAAAAGTGTTTTTATTTCAATGAGTGATATTCGTGTAAACTTCCGACAGTTTCATTTATTGTGTTTGTGAAATAAATCCGATCTGTGCAGCCGTTGCCGGTAGGGACCGTCCGGTACATTGAACATTACTTTGTTCTGGTGTTATTAATATGCATCAGAATATCGTGAATGTGGTTTTTCATTCGTGTTGTGAGTTAAATGTTTCATGCATACATTTGAATTAACTAGAGAAGTGAATATGTTGTGGTTTTGTTGAGAGAAATGCCAAGAAACGAATGTGCCTAAAAATATTTCCGAAGTCATTTTTATATTATACGTTCTTTCAAAAATTTTGGATACTAAAGCATACAACAATATCGGGCGGTACGGTAGGTACGGCTCGCAGAAATTTCAAAACGAGCATTGAAATACCAACTAAGGGGCTATTTAGACGGGTCGATTTCCACCGTGCGGCAAATCACTTCACTAATTGCCTTATCAAGCCACATCGCTAGCCCAAACATCGAGGAATATTATATGTTATTCTAGTGCAGAACATATGTTATTCTAGTCGCTGCAATTGGATCGCTTACGCGGTCGATTTTGGTCACCTTATAGTCAAAGTCAAAATGCTACCCTACGGACTTGCAGCTTCCGTCTCTTCCAGGCTAATCTAATTACCATTTGTACGGTTAATTTTCGCCGTGCGGTATTAGCCATGCATGTAAGTCCCTCGTAATATTGCCCGTGATTGGCCGCCGTATTCACGACCAGGGTGGTGACTCCCGCTAAAAGGATGGCTATTGCGATTCAGCGAGGCAACGCGGCCAGCATCATGGGCACCTTTGCGCCGGGAACGATACGGGGCGGGTTATTTGATACGACATAACCACGGAAGCACTCCGTGTATTTATTCATGTAGATATTTTAAACATATTAAATAACTTGACATAAGTTTGTTATGAAACATTCTTCATTGAGTATGGCAAAAATATTACTTGAGCAGTGTTGTGACTTGCGACCCATTCACATAACTCCATTACCGTTTGACATGTGTCTTTCAGCTCGGCACCACCGTCTACGTTCCCTCTAATAATATGATTAATCAGTTTTAAATGAATGAAGGAGATATATGAAGGCATAAGTCCATTATGTGAACTGTACTTACAACGTAAATGGAAAGATTTTTGAATATGTGATATGTACTCTCTTAGCAAAAAAGCTAGTATGGTCACTTTCAACTAATCATCATCATCGTCATGGGAATTTTAGAGTTGTGTTCAAAATTGACGCTTTGGGCAAGATTTTCTTTTCATAAATTTAAAATCTACTTTTTAAATTCTTATCTTTCCGCAATTAATAATTTAAGAATAAATAAATCGCAATAGAATCAATGACGTTTTATAATAATGGACGCGTAATTCAGGAACATTTCGTCTCACAGAAACGGCGCAAAAAATATTCGCGGTAAGAATGGGAAAGAAAATAGACGCGACGCCATAAGGGTTAACTGTTGTTAGGGGGAGATGCTTTGTTACCAATATCATACTGTCCTGATTATTTGTGCCTATTTTTAATGGAAATAAAAGCGCAGGTTGGTAACAGATAGTATAATTATGGTATTTTTAGTAGGCAAGTGATTAGTGTGCAATACGTCTTTAGTTACGTCACAGTGTAACAGCCGCCAATAGACCGTTCGAAAGAACGCGAATGAGTAAATCAAACCCAGAACAATATAAATTATTATTACTACTGTTATAAATTACCGATGAAATGACACATTTTTATCTTCAACGCGATTTGAAAGTTGTTGAAATCACACGACGGCAATTTTTTTCATTTTTTTTTTTGCAAAGATTTTTTTAGGTAGCGCTCTGTCGCATCTCTGATTAGTAGAAAAACTGATTGATGGCCATTTGGTCATAATTATTTTTGTTGACATTTTAGAGCGCGAACAACATATCTATATTTCATAATATCATTGGATAGAATCTATTATAAAGCTGCAAACTAAACAAATAATCATATTTTAAACTTATATAATCATTAATCATAATCGAAATCGTCCGATTCACTGATGTGTGTCGTGATGAGGGGGCATTACACCAAAGTATTCATATCAGAAAACTATTTAACTTTCATCGTTAAAATGAAAGGGAATAATTAAAGTTCTCAGCATGCCAATGCCTCGAATAGTTGTATGTAGTGCGAAATGAATTGTAATCATGTATAGGTCAATCTGGGAGTGAGACGATCTGTGAATAGGACAAACTTGGAATGGGACGATCTGGGAATCGGACGATCAGGGAATAGGACCATCTGAAACAGCGTGACGAGTTTGGGAATGGGACGTTCTGATACCAAACTGTTGGATAGTATGGGTTACGCGTGATACGTGACCGTTTGTAAGGGCGATATTCATTTTATCACATTTATTTTATTTATTTATTATAAGAAACTTTTACATTTAAATATTACTTAAGCTAACAATGAGTTTTATGACATTCATAATGAAGCATAAACTAGATGTAGTTAGTTGTACCTAGAACTAAAAATTAAATAAAAGAAAATTATACAATGAAGGTAAAAGAGAATCACATGAACATTTTACTGGAGGATTATTCCAAAATAAAAAAAATTAAGGACCATATTACTCAGTACTGAATCTCGATTTATAAGGGAACAGATTTTCATTGACAAGCCGTCGAATCTGTCAAAATAAAAATTGAACTGAGCATCATTTTGAAGTGCGGTCATTGTATTTTCTACTACTATCACATTATTAGTACTACAACTAATTTAATTCTTTCGAAGTATAGTATTACAAATAATTTTCTACAACAAAAATCTGCTTACAGTTTTTCAAACCACCTGGTATCAAACCCAAGAACGCAGCACTCAACCCTCTACGCACTGAGGCATACTGAAGATTTATCAAATAACTAGCTGTCCCGGCAAACTTCGTTTCGCCTTAGAAATTAGAATCAATTAGCTGTATCAAATTCTCCTAATTATTTTGAGAACGGAAAGCATTTCGATTTGGGCCCCATACGCCCAAGGAGCTCCCGACACTAATAGGTCATCGGGGCCCATACTTACACCTACGGAGCCTATATACCTATGGGACCCATACAACCATATACCTCTACGCTCAAGGGCCTTCATATTACCTTAAACCATCAATTTTCAACCTGAATAAAAAAATTGCCACCATAAATATTTTCGCGGCCCAAGCAACGGGCATTTTGTTAATTCAGAAGAATATCTACTAATCACCCTCTGACGATATCAAACGTCAGAAAACATAGAAGAATATCATACAGCAGTATTAGAATAATAAACACATTTGTTTCCAATTCGTATTCCAAATTCAAAATTTAGACATGGCGTTTGTTGGATCAGCTATTTCATATGGTGGTTATGTATTCTTAAATTTTCTAATTTTCCGCGCAACTTTCTTCATTTTTTCTTTCATAAGAACCTTCTCCTAACAATAACGAACACAACAAAAAAAGAATTAGCGAAATCGGTTCAGCCGTTCAGGCGTGATGTCGTGACCAAGGGAAATAGGGGTTGATTTTTATATATATAGATTTCAATGATTGACACCAATCGTACATCACATTACTTATCCGATTGAGTGATCGCGTCATGCGTCACTCGACTTCAATTTGTATGTGTTATTTGCCTGTAGGGTTCACGAGTTGAGCTGGGAAGGGGGCACTGAATGTTAATACAGATTCTGATCTTCATATGTATTACTAGCTTTTGCCCGCGGCTCCGCCCACGTGGATGTCGGTTATCGCGACCAAACATATCCTATGTCCTTTCTCATGGTCTAATCTACCTTTCATCAAAATCGGTTCAGTGGTTTAGGCGTGAAAGCGTAACATACAGACAGACAGACAGACAGACAGACAGAGTTAGGTACTTTCGCATTTATAATATTAGTATGGATACTGTTAACAGATAAATGTTTATTACTTTTTTTTTAAGTTTAGTTATGAACAAGACAATTCATGTTAATTTTGAGCAATTAATTACATAGATTTAAAAATAAAAGAACAAATTAAAAAACAAAAGCTAAAACTAAAATTAAAACGCGTCGTAGTGTTACTCCGCAATGGCTCGCTTATTACTAAATTATAAATTAAAATAAATACTCGTATATTTTCTTCTTCCTACAATCCCGGGTGTTTTAAGTAGGAAGTGAAACTAAGGACCACCTTTGTAACATTGCTAGTATTTGTATTGGTGACCCTTTGTCTTGAGACTCGCCTCTAGCATAATATCAGTTGAGGTAAAATCATATTAACAGGTCTTGTATAAAAAAGGCGAAATGCGTGAAATTAGGCACAGAAATAGATTGTAACCCCGCCAATAGCGTATATTATGCTACTTATCATTCCGACTGGGTGGAAAGCAGTCAGTACCTACTATTATAGGTAAAACCGGAGGAATATCGTTCTCGGAACATTATTCGTAGTATTCAAACTCCCTACCGTTCTCTACCGAGATAGTCAGAACTTCTTCCCAAGATATTGTACTTGCCCAACTTCCCAGTGTATCGATACGCGAACATTCTGGGAACTCAACGGATTGGAATACACGTACTAACCGAACAATACTTAAGCTTACTTTAGCTCCTAAGCCTTACGGAACTTCCAACTTATAAACTTACTTTAATATACGGCCAATAAGCTAGTATACTACGATATAATGTTCGGAACTGTGTCTGAGTACTGTCTGTAAGGCATTAGTCCCACCGACAGTGGTAAGGAATCGACCAACTATCGATTTATTTTCTCGCTCAAGAAATGTACAAGAGGTAAAGAATGCACGAAATGCATAAAATTAGAATGAATTTTTTATAGCATGTAATCTGCTAACTTTTAAATTCTAAATACATGGGAAAAAAATTAAGCGCTTAAAATATAAAGAGAAGGGAAATTTGAAGTGATTAAGGTGTGTTCAGTTGAAAGAGCATTCCCCTGTAAGGGAAAGGTCGTGGTTTCAAGTCCCACTTGAGCGCTTTATTTTTCCCGATGTATTTAGTTATGTAGTTAGTTAGGAATCGTTTTGATCACTGCTACTTCACTAAGCCACCATAACTATCTTTCTCTACCGTCCTACTAGTTCTTTTGCAACAGTAAGAACTGTCAAAACTAATAGGTAAAAGGTACGTGAGTCTCTTCTGACGATCAAAAAATCTCGCTCGGCATACTCGTTGAACAACCAGGCATGGTAGGAATGTACCACCACGTTTTATTAAAAAGGAATTCCCTTGCAACACCTCCGCCATTTTTTTGTACTCTGTGAAATGCCGACTGGTGCAAGTAACCGCCCGTCGTCAACACCCACTCATATAATCCAGAGACAAACCTATCACAGCCATACACTCGCTATTCGCTGCTCGCCGTTTATAGTTCCCAACTTTGCTTGTTAGATACTCGCTCACCGACAACGGTGAGACAAGTGCCTTACACGACACATGGTTCCCAACTGCTTTGATACCGATCTCAGTGAATAGGATTTGTTTTTACACAACTGCACATAATAGGTGCGTAATTTTTCCAGGTTTCATAGAGGTATCTCTTTTTCAATTCCATCATAATTACATTAAAATCTTTATTACTATCCTGAGGCGACGGTGAGGTAGACTTTGGCATATCTTTCGCACACCCTGGTTCCCCCAGGGCCATCGACCATCGACTACGTTGTCCCATCTTTCCCCAGGAAAAGTCGGGGCGTATAATACCACGCTGCCGTCTTTCCCTGCTTCTGCTAGCGTCACAGACAGTTCAACCTATCACCCCTAGCCGCACCTAGCACCCCTCACTCATGGAAGACGGGGCTCGCTCAATGACCTCCGACGCGACGCCCGAGTCACCTTCGCCCATTACTTGATGTGGTACTTAACGAAATTCTGGAGAAGTTTAGAAAAATAATAAAAGTACATGGTCATATTCACACGATAAATTACTTTCAATTTCATAAAATATTCTTTATTTATTAACACGACGGCTACAAATAAAACGCAAACAACAAATTGTAAAAAGATAAGCTCAACCATAAATCCAAACATTTCCACCATCTTTATCCGAACGCGCCAAAGAATAAGAAAAGAAAAAATAAAAATAGCCGTGAACATTTACAGAAAATGGGCACTGGTAACAAAATCTTTCCGCCTTTGTCCGTTGCAATTAGAGCCACAAAAAATTGCCGATTATCGTTCATTATCAGTAGTTACATCCCTAGCTCTATGCTTGGAATAACAATGTTGGAAACTAGTGCTGCACCTTTTCACGATGTGAATTTTAAAATTGGAACATACGATGAGTGAATACTGGCTCCGGCCTTTGTTTTCTTTGCCTCTGTTGGTTTCTTTGTCTGATCTGTGATTTTGTTTTAATGTTTGCAGCAATAGTATTTAAAAGAAAGGAAAGTTAGTAAGGAAACTAAGTTTTTAAGGTTTTCAGTTATGTTATGTGTGTGTTGGATGGTCGATGGATAGCTGATTGTTACTCTTTCACGTCTAAACGGCTAGAGCGATTTTAATAAAATTTGGTATGGAGTTAGCTGACACCCTGGATTAATAAATTGGCTACCGACATCAACGCGGATGGTATAGTCCAGTTAGAGCACCCAGCTGAATAGCATCTGTGCGAATAGCACCTAGCCATGTCCACGAAGAGCACCTATCAAGATATTTGGCAGGTGCTATTCGTGGATACTAATTTATTTTTACAACATTGTCCACGAAGAGCACCTAGGCTAGTGCTGGGCATGCAGCATGCACCCTATACATATAGGGTGCATGCTGACTTATATCACGTACTGTTGTGACCCAAATTTTGTGGCATAAACTGGTAATATTTATACTTAGTCTTAGCATAAATTTAGGTATATACCAAAGTAAGAAAAGTAATAAATCAACAGTGTCGGAAGTAGCATCCATAAACGGAATATTTAATAATATGATAATAATTACCGTGGGTCTAGACCCAGGCTTATGAAATAAACATTAGCAGCTGTTGTTTCGCTTCGAGTTTAAAAGACAAAGTCTTTACCTAAAATATGAAATTAAAATATTTAACCTATTCATATTATTTTGAAAGTTAATGAAAACGTGGCTATTTGCAAAAGGATGGCTTTTTGATTTAGAGGTCCCGGGTTCGAATCCTGGCCATGACACTACCGGCGTGAATAGCTTGGAGTCTGGGGTCCGCTTTATCAATCTTACAACGGATTTGGCTAAACTTCAATATTTTCTGTGAAGCGATTGCCATCTGACCTCCACAACATAAAGGCGAAATCGAAGCATTGCAGCTAGACCAGTTATTGGAATTTTGAAGGCTCCGGCTACCCGTAACGACTGCCATAGATTTTCGTATGGCAACCGGGTCCAACGGCTTAACGTGCTCCCCGAGTCACGACCTGACTAATCCATACCTATTTATACATACAAATATTTGCATTGAGCGGGGATCGGACCCGCAGCTCCTGCGTAGCGGCAGCGTTCACTACGGTCACGCCACGGAGGTCGTCAAACTAATTTGAGGGACGAAGTTATGTTACATAAACGACAATATATTTTTATTGTATTATAATAGAGATCCGGTTCTTAGCATTCCATGGATTCACCGTGCGGTCGCCGGGTCCATGGCGTGGTACAGAGAGGAACACTGCGACGGCGCCTGGGACTTGCGACCCAGGTGTAGGTTTAGGGTGGCCACCTTGTGATGCATCAGCGCTCACCTCCACCGTCAGTCGTGTTCCCCCCTCTACCTATCCAAATTTGGTAAGATCCTATCAACGCCGTTTTAGATATTCGTTTGAGTAAAGAGCTTACTGAAGCTCTTGGCAATCCGAGGTCTTTAAATAAGTTATACAGGGATTTAGCTGGAATTCCCCTTGCTCCCACTTCCACGGCGTAGAGTTTAACCACATAGCCATTTTTGGTTAACTCGTTGGTCAAGTCAAAGTATTTGTTTATTTTTATAGCGTGGTCTTTAGGTATGTTAGTTTCCCACGGTACTGTGAGTTCTACTAGTACTGCACGCTTTTGCTGTTTTGAAAATAGGAATATATCGGGTCTGGATGACGAGGCACAAACATCCTCCGGTATTTTATAGTGTTTCTCATACGAATCTGCGAGTAATGTCCAATCAGCGGCTGCTATCAAAATTGAGTACGGCTTTTGATTTGTCTTTTTTGAGCAGCCTTCCTTTACAAACGCGACGTCATTTCTTTGGTTTATGGTTAAACCCTTTTTCGCTCTAGCTACCGCCAAACTTACCGCCTCACGTACGATTTCTAATACCTTATCATGTCGGCGCGAGTAATGACCCCGGTCTAATAGCGTCCTACAACCCACCAGTAGGTGCCTAGCAGTACCAATTGCTTCACCACATGAGTTACATGTTTTATCTGTGGCTTTTCCCCATCTGACAAGATTGCTTTGGTCGGGGAGGGTCAACTGGAATGCATTGAGATAGAATTTAAGGAGAGCCGGTGACCAGTCGTATATTAAGGTACGCCATTTTAAGGCTATGGGAATACAAAATTCACCTAGTGTTAACCATTCCTTTTGTATTTCTAGGTTCATTGCGTGCACTTTGTAGGTATTATTTTCATCTACTTGAAGAAAAGATTTTGTTATGTCTTTGTCTGACTGCCTCCTAGTATTACCCAAACCTACCCTACCAGTCTGCGAGCCTATCATGAATTTTTTGTGGAATTGGAGGCGCGACTCGAGCTCTTTAGTACTTTGGTCTTTTGGAAGAGCTTGCACGATTTCGTCTTTTGATTTCGCTAGGACGTGCATTTTGGTTACTCTTAGATGTTTATATAGTTCCGATGGTTTCTTGAACGTCATTCCAAAGTTATTTGAGGCTCTATATAATGTCGATGGGTCTGCCGACTGAGCTAGCCCCAGCCACGACTTCAATGTCTTCGTAACATTCGCATCTAGTTTTTTGAGAAGGCTCTGGCTTATATCATAAACAAGAAACGGCCAGTTAAGACGCGAGGTTAAATAGTTGTCGTAAATCCACGCTTTTTTGACATTACTTAGTGGCTGCTGGTCTATTATTATATAATTTATATATTTATATAATTTATAATATAAGAATTTATTTCTCTTTCACAAAGGTACTGTACAAAATTTGCATAATCTAGTTTTCTCTAATTTTAAAATTAGTTCGGTAGCCTTTGTGAGAGACTGGAGTCTGTAGTAGGAAAACCTGTGTTACAGATCCCCAATATTGACCTAGTAGTGTGATTTTTGCAAAGCTATAAGGGGTTGCTGACTTGAGTATTTGGTATAATATTCATTTTGATCCATCAGCACATTCTTGATAGACAGACAGACGGACTGACAAGAAAGTGATACTTTATGGGTATTTTTCCTTTCGAGGTACGGAACTTTAAAAGTGTTAGTAGGATTTTTTATATACCTACTAGCTGACCCGGCCAACGTTGTTTTGCCATGTATATTATTTCTAGGAAACATTTTTTAATCGCGATGGAAAAATAGGGATTGATCGTAGAGGGTTGAAAATTCAGGGTTGCATAAAAAAATATAAATAAATCTAAAAATAAAAAAAATTGGGGAGGACTTACGGGAGGACGACCCTTAACATTTAGGGGGATGAAAAATAGACGTTGTCAGATTCTCAGCACTTCATGAGAAACGGTCAAGCCGTTTTGGAGTAGCTCAACGACAAACACCGCGACACGACAATTTTATATATAAGATAAGATATAGGATACGACTATATACTGAAGTCGAATTTACACTTGATATCTGTCTGGAATTCTGAGATTAGTACTAAAGTATTATTGATAAAAATATCGAACTACAAAGATAATATAATATTTCCGATAAATAATGTCCTCGAGAAGGATTTTGACAGACAAGAAATGTATCACGATGGTAGCTGATAAGGGCTAAATGTAAAGGATCTCAAGGGTCGACGACTTAACTGGATCTTTGACCCAAAAAGGGATTGATTTGGTAATAATATTTTTATTTCGCTGATATTAAAATAGGCAAAAGGTTGAAGTTGTTTGTTGTATTTTACATTTCATTTTTTTATATAGAACACGCAAATAATCCTTGCCTTGCTTAATCGTAAGCTGAAGGCCAAGTCTCGGGAAAGAGGATCACCATTGCAGACACCAACAGTGTAGTGATGATGGCGTCATCAGAATCAGAATTTAATTCTAAGCTAAACATAGCTTAAAAATAACTTGTATTTAAGATTTTAGAAGGCGGATAAACATTATGTATTTTCTTTTAAATTCAAAGATATTATCATAGAAACATGATTTAGGGATCATTATAATAATCAGTACCTACTTAGGCAAATAATGTAGGTCTATTAATTCTTATAGACAAGTACATTTTAACTTACGGTCTTTATAACAACTGGACTTTATGCCTTCTTGGACATCATGTCACTTGGCCCAACATACCCCGTAATCACAGGCGATCTTATTGCAGTCTACGATTTTTAATCTCTTCTGTATACAATCCCAAACTCCAATTCTCATACATCCGTTGTTACAGGTTGGCTGGCTAAGAGCAGAAGACCAGACTATATTGACGATGCACGAGCGAGCAGTCCTCGGCGCCAGGTACGCCGTCCACCTGGACGCGCCTAGAACCTGGCAGCTGAGGATCAGGCCGCTCCGAGCAGAAGACCGTGGTTGCTACATGTGCCAGATAAACACACAGCCAAGCATGAAGTGGCAGATAGGGTGTATCGATGTTTACGGTAAGTTTTTTTTAATAGACAGTGTTATTCTGAATGATTTTTTACAGCATTAAGTATGCTAACTATACAAATCAAATACATAGAGAAAAAGAATCTTCTCAGGCGGGACTCGAACCCGCAGTCTATCCCTTACAGGGAAAATCCCTTGACCAATTCGGCCACCGAGACACGGCCGATGTGATTCAAATTTCCCATCTTATACGTCTTTAAGGTGACGATGGAGTCGTCTACCGATTTTCTTACGAACTATCGGAATCAATGAATGATGTTACGATCACTTTTGAACATTGATTTTTGATAACTCCGCCCAAACAATTGAATGAATTTTTACAGCATTAAGTATGCTAACTATACAAATCAAATACATAGGGAAAAAGAATCTTCTTGGGCGGGACTCGAACTCGAAGTGTTATTTTGACGGCATGTTTGTAAAATTATTTGGCCCGCTCTGCAGTCTGAACGGCTCAATGGATTTTGGAATGAGAGGTGTCGTTAGATTCAAGTTTAGCCAAATCTGCAGTTGGACTAGTAAAGTGGACCCCAGACTCCAAGCTGAGAGCTTCGGATGCGACTGGGATTAACGTTAAAATGAAGAAAAAGGTGTTGTTAGATTCATAATTTCTATGGTAGTGACACTGGATATATCAAAATAATTATTCTTCAAGTAACTACCATCCTTCATTTCTTGATTAACTTAATGTTGATTAATAATGTACATTGGTGTACATACACGCTTGTGTGTAATATAAAATGTTTTTATATTGTGACACTTATGTTATGTCTGGAATAACACATTATGTTGTATTGTTTATCCCGTCGGTTGCGGTGACTTGATCACATCTCTACGCAAGCGAAGCCCCGCCACCAAATGATCGACAGTACCAATGTAGCCTCGTACAACATCTATTGACAACAAAACGCAATAGTTTTAATAAAACACATCTAAAAGTATAAAACCTATCAGCGACCGAATCCTACCTAATAACTCCTTCAGAACCCTAATCACGATTCTGACCGCCTCCAAAATTAGAGCCCTTGGTCATAGATCAACTAATTAAGGCGAGGGTAACGACTTACACGTCTTTTTATCTATCGTAACTGACAGATAGCCAGCTTATCCACGGTACACGAGGGCAGGGTGTTCACCCATCGTGACCAGCCTTAGTTAATCCGACTTAGAATAGATTAGACGAACTTCTTTAAGATATGGGTCACTCAGTATAAGTGATAGGTGTGGCTTCTTAGATCGCGTGTGTTGTAGTTCTATACGGAATGAGTTTAGGTTAACAGGCCTTGTTAACCCGTTGTCCTACGTGAGCGACAAACGCGTCAGCGCGCGCAAGCGACGCCATGCGTGACATTACGTTCCATACTTCAAGTGACGTTTTTATGCGACACTACGTAGGACACAATAAAGGAATGCCTTCATTTGATATCTACGCATGGCGTTGAAACCCGTCGCGTCAACGCGTTTGACGCTCACATAGGATAATGCCTGACTGAATCTTTGGATTGGAAACTTGTGGAGGATAGTAAAGATTATAGTAATAATAAAATGGCAGGCAAGCATATGGTATATCTAGTAAATGATTATTAAAGAAAGAAGGTGACTCAGGTATCAAAAGATGTATGTCCTGAGCGCCGGCCTTATGGCCACCGGTGGGGCTAACTGTCACACAAGCAGAATTAGACTAAAGTGGCGGGGCAATACGTGTACCGCCTAGTCAGAGTAAGACGGAGACACCCTTGTTTTCACAACCAACTGACTGTGAACCATCTCCAGGTTTGGTATGGCCCATACCAAACCTGATCTTCACAATCCGAAGGCTATATCAAAGTATAGCAGTTAGACCAGTTGTTCGACTTTTGAGGGCTCCAACTACCCGTAACAACTGCCATAACTGTTCGCAATGCTAATATCCATATTCATGCATACAAATATTTGCACTAAGCGGGGATCAAACTCGCACCTCCTGCGTAGCAGCTGCATTCACACCCGCTACACCACGGAGGCAGCCTATTACTATACATATAAGCATACTAGGTAGTAAATATATCAAGGTACTGTCTACTAGCAAACATCTCAATCCGTAACACCAATTTGCCTATGAATACAATCCACAAATATAAGTAATACCGTCACAAATGAAAAATATTATATCCGACCTTTTTCAAATCTAAACTGGTGGGACGAAAGATATATTAAAAGTATTATAGACTGCGGAAATCGGATGCCACCCGTGTGGTCCGGCCCTCGGTGGCGATCGATCACGTGGTCTTACATGCCCCAGAAACTGGAATGGAAATAAAAATGGGTGCGGTGACATGTTTGAAAATGGAACCGTGTGATATGGAATTATACCTGGGGAAATTGAACCCCAGGTGTGGTTTGAAAGTAATAATGTCTCAATTGAAAATGTGTCTTTTTAAAGTAACAGCTTTTATTTTAAAATACAAAATGTATTATAGTGTGAATCAGGATTTTGAACAGGAAAGCAATATACAATAACTCATTTATCTCAGCTTTAACGGGAATAGTGGTCACCTGGCACGCCAAACACAAGAGGAAGGGGCTTCAGATCTATTCAGTTCCCATAATTTTGACCTCATATACCTCTTATTGGTTTGAATATTTCTAGGTGTAAAGGCAGATTGTGACCAAACGAACAAATGCTCATACTCCCCGCTCTCCATCACATAGGCGATTGGCACAGTGCAACGCAGCGCGGCGCGTTGATGCGTGGTGTCACCCGATCTCTTTTTGCATAGAAAAGAAAAACGTGGGGTCACGCACACTGAAAACACAATCACGCGCGGTGTGGCAGTATACGCACGTACACTTTTTACACATGACGCGTCGTGCGTTGCAGTGTGCCAATCGCCTAAACAGTGATAGAAAATTGGTTATTTATTCTTCCTTTGAAAATATGGTTTAATTTAAATATTAAGAAAAAATGCTCTTACAATGCTCTTGTTCTAGCTGCCCCTAGCTCTAGGTTCGTTTTATCTCAATTCACCTCGATACGCATGCATTTATGAAAATGGATGCGCCCGCGTGGACGTCGCTCATCGCGACCAAACATAGCCTATGTGTTAATCCAGGGTATCAGCTAACTCCAAACTAAATTTGATTAAAATCGCTCCAGCCGTTTAGACGTGAAAGGGTAACAAACATCTATCCATCCTCACAATCTTTCGCGTTTATAATTTTTTTTTTTTAACCTTCTACACAACGCTATCTAGACCCATGGTAAGCTATTATAGCTTGTGTTATGGAGTCTAGAATGCGGATAAACATACTTATATACTTGTTTTATTTTTTTTGTAAATACATACATATTTATACATAGAAACACCCAGACCAATGCAAATAGCCATATTCATGCATACAAATATTTGCACTGAGCGGGAATCGAACCCGCGCCTCCTGCGTGGCAGTCGCGTGCACTACCGCCACGCCACAGAGGCTGTGAGGTAGTTAGTAGGGTAATAATATTTTAGTAAGTTCATACATATTTCAGGACCTTTAATACAAGCTGCTTACACCATACCTACTTACTTTGTGTCTAGATTGCACTATGTGTACTTATAGAATATTATTATTGAAACACAGTTTACTACATGCATACATACAACACAGTGTATTACATACAAACCAAGCCGACACGGTCCAATTTTCACAATATTAGGTACAGTCAGCGTCATAAATATCTCAAAATGATCTTAAAACTCTCGTATCAAGATCAAATCAAACTGTTTTATTGATTTAAATGGTATTTTTGTCAAAACTAAAGGTCAACAAGACAACTAAAGAACAATCAGTCAACTAAAAATACGAAATTAAGATAATTTTCACTACTTTGTAAGTGAACATCTTTTTGATGCTGACTGTACCTGTGATTTAATAGAAAATCGGTAAAGTATATCAAAATACTAATAATAATAGAAACAGTTAAAAATATTCTTAACTTTCACAGCAAGTAAAGCTACAATACGTACCAACTTAAGAAATTCCACTTGACAAAACTCGGATTTTAAGAATTTATTTCTCATAAGAACTTTGAGCCACTTACCGATCCACAATTCAATAAAAAACTCTCACAAAAACTTATTGAAATCATATTTCATTATAGGACTGTATAATTTATAGCGGAGTTTCAAAGAGTAAGGCGGAGTTTAGCAATTTTGTGTTCCCGGTATTTGCATGGCCGGAGTTTTCTTTTTCAATTTCGTACTTGTTCGGGCTTTATTGCAGCTCGGTGTCACTTGGTCCGACAAGCCGGTAACGTATGGTAAGCGGCTTTCTTGGGTTATTGTTTGATTAAGTTTGAAAGGTTTCGGTTATATTTTTTTTTTTGTCAAAAGGAGGGTTATGATTTTGTCAGGCGTAGTGCATGCGACTGCCACGCAGGAGGCGCGGGTTCGATTCCCGCTCAGTGCAAATATTTGTATGCATGAATATGGCTATTTGCATTGGTCTGGGTGTTTCTATGTATAATATGTATATATTTACAAAAAAAAAAAGGTACCTATATAAGTATGTTTATCCGCATTCTAGATTCCATAACACAAGCTATAAAAGCTTACCATGGGTCTAGATAGCGTTGTGTGGAATGTTGTGGAATATTTATTATTTATTATTATTATATTATTATTTGTTCCCTCATAGCTCCTCAACTACTTATTAGAATTGGACAAATGAGGTATCGCTACAAGCAGCTTGATCGTCCGATGGTTATAGGCTATATGAGGTGGCACTCAATCTTGTGTGGTGCTCATTAGGTTAGGGGTAAAAAATAAATTTGAGATAAATATGCCGTGTATGGTACCAAATGAAAGTGCTTAATGAGCACATTTCAAATATGTATAAATTATTAGCTTTACTTGTCTCAAAATAATTTAAATAAAAATAAAGCTTAAAACTAAAACCCGACTACCGAAAAATCACGGTCTAAAAAGTGTCAAATAAGAAAATATCAAGGATAGCCGTGATCGTATGCCACTTACTCTAACAAAACATATGTTCTAGGGAAAAGTGGCATACGACCACGGCTATCCTTGATATTTTCTTGTTTGTCACCAAGCGTGATATTTCGGTAGTCGGGTTTTAGTTTTAAACTTTATTTTTTGTTGTTAAACTACAAATTTATTTTTGATTATGGCTGTTATGTGTCATGTATTGAGTTCCAATACTAAGTATTAGTCTTTCAGTATAAAAATCTTAATCAAATCATTGAGTCTAGAATCGTATCTAGTGAATAGGCTCGATTTCTTCATGTTACTGCGTTTTAGAAGGTGAGCAATCAGGTATTTTTAGAGGATTTAATAAAAAAATATTATATTATATATTACTAGCTTTTGCCCGCGGCTCCGCCCGCGTGGATATCGGTTATCGCGACCAAACATAGCCTATGTCCTTTCTCAAGGTCTAATCTACCCATGTACCAAATTTCATCAAAATCGGTTCAGTGGTTTAGGCGTGGAAGCGTAACATACAGACAGACAGACAGAGTTACTTTCGCATTTATAATATTAGTATGGATATGGATTAGTATGGATATTTTAAATATTTTTGTATACCACTTAACTGGCAGACAAGCAAACGGCCCACCTGATGGAAAATGGTTACCGTGGCCTTATATGGACGTATGCAACACCAGGGGTGTTACACTCGTTATGCCGACTCTTCTAATGCCCTTGCTGAAGAACCCCATATTGTAGTCGCTTGGGAAAACTACAGCAGGGAGTTCATTTCACAGCTTTAATCATCCAAGCATCAATCATAGTGACATAAAATTCATGTATTTTGATCCGTACCCCAGCCTCTCCTACTACTGCTTCATAATTTAATTAATATGGTTATTTTTGAAGTGTCTGCTGTCAGATCTAGTGTCAGAGTCTTCACCTAAGTTTCGTCTGTCAATCCGTAGAGTATCGGCTTGGAGGTGAGATTCACTTTAGGCCCAATAATCTTGATGAGAACTCTAAACACCTAAGGTTTATTTTGAACTTGCTGACCCGGCGAACTTCATAGCGCTAATTTTTTTCCGCCCTCGTGGCGTCCGGTTCCGTTTCCGCTGCACCCTCTACTATATTAAGCATGTATTGTACATATAAACCTTCTTCTTGAATTACTCTATCTATTAAAAGAAACTGCATAAAAATCTGTAGCGGAGTTTTGAAAATATAAGCTTACATAGGGACGGACAGACGCAGAAAGCGATTTGTTTTATACTATGAATGTAGTGATAGTGATAGTGATGATAAACATCTTTACAAACTTTCATATTTGTAATATAATTAAGTCACACCTGAATCACTTCAAATTTCCCTTCTCTTTAAATCCGTCTTTAAGGGCGACGGTGTTTTTCCCGATGTATTTAGAATTTAAAAAGTTAGCATAATCTTATATATAAAATTCTCGTGTCACAATGTTCGTTCCCGTACTCCTCCGAAACGGGCTCCTGAGAATCGGCCAACATCTATTTTTCATCCCCCTAAATGGTGCAGCAGGAACGGGATCTGACGCCACGAGGGCAGGAAAAAATTGGCGGTACGAAGTTTGCCGGGAAAGCTAGTAAATGCTATAAAAATTGCATTCAAATGATCTTCAAAAATAAAACGAAGAACCCTTTCAATGTAACTAGTTGTTTTTACTCTTCACCTTCTTAGATACAAGTATGTCTGTTTGTATTTTACAAGTTAAACATCACATCAAACACTGCAACGCATATTGCATTTTGAAATGAAAAATTCTTAAGTAAAACGGCACACGACGCTCGTCTCAAAGGGATAGAATAAAAATTCAACATTAAACATTCCCCGGAACTCTGGAATAAATAAAGTTTGTATAGAACTTCATCTGTGCACTCTCAAGTGGAGACACAGAACTAACTCATATATAGAAACATTATAGTGTGAAAACTTTAAGATTGCTTTCGCTCTGAACTGGTACAACATGATGAAAATCGAATAGACTGTTTTTGATAGACATAAACTTTGTTGTTCCGAGGTTAGTGCAGAGCGCGGATTATCCGCAGTTTTTATTTTGTTACTGATTGTTTTGTTTTGAGATTTTATATGTAATGTAGACGAGAGATTAGGGTGAACACGAGCAAGTGTGAATTCTTCCCTTGCGGTGCCCCAGCTAGTAGACACTATCCAACCTTCAACTCTATTTTGCCCGGCCTAAGAGAACTGTCTCGCTATACTTTTCACCTTCTAGGGTCTCCTATCTTTCCAGATGCTCTCCCCGAGGTCATAAATAAGCGCAAAAATCTTCTACAAGATGCTCAGGGACGTCTCGAGGGCTTGTCGGCACATGTAGCTTTGACCTTGTTGCGCATGTGCTTCGCGCTGCCAAAGCTTACTTACTTGCTGAGAACAACCCCCACTTGGATGTGCGCGGCAGAAATCTCCTCCTTTGACAATACTTTGAGATCTCTCGTGGAGTCTGTTCTCAACGTGTCCTTCACTGAGCCCCAATGGGACCTGGCCTCTCAGCCTATCAGATTTGGGGGCCTCGGGATACGGCGCGCCCAGAACGTTGGCATACCGGCTTTCCTTGCGTCATCGCATGGGGTTGCGGGCCTTGTCGCTGTTATACTTCACTCTGACAGCGTTGGGCTCAATATACCCTTTGCATCTGAGGCATGGGAGTCTTGGTCGACGCTGAGTAATGGTGCACGGATCCCGGCCACTCCTCATATCCAAAACTCTTGGGACGAGGTGGGAATCAAGCTGGCCCACGAGCGGCGTTTGGGAGGTGCGACAGGGGTGGATCGGGCGAGACTGCTCGCTGTGTCACAGCCGGAGTCTGGCGCATGGCTGCAGGCATTACCGTCGCCTCATTTGGGCACTTTATTAGACGATGACTCTTTGCGTGTAGCGGTGGCTCTTCGCTTGGGCTGCAGGGTGTGTGAACCCTATAAATGCACCTGCGGTTCCGTGGTGGAAGCTGACGGCCATCATGCGTTGAGTTGTCGTCGTGCCGCAGGTAGGTTCCCTCGTCATCATGCCCTCAATGACCTGCTGCGAAGAGCCCAGGTTTCGGCGGATGTGCCTTGCGCTCTCGAGCCACCAGGCCTGTCCAGGTCGGATGGCAAGAGACCAGATGGGTTAACGCTCGTGCCTTGGAAGAGGGGTAGGTGCTTGGTGTGGGATGCGACCTGTGTCAGTACTGTAGCGGCGAGTCATCTGGGTCGCACGGCTCTTTCTCCTGCGTCTTCGGCCGCGGCCACAAAAAAACGTGCAAAGTACATGGCCCTTGAGCCCCAATATATCGTGGTACCGGTCGCGTTCGAGACCATGGGCAGTTGGGGCATAGAAGCGAAAAAACTGGTGGCTGACATAGGTTAGCGATTAAGAGAAAAGACTGGTGACTCCCGCTCCGGATCGTACCTGGTGCAAAGGCTAGCTATTGCGATTCAACGTGGAAATGCGGCCAGTGTTCTGGGCTCCTTTGCACCAGATACGACCCGGGGTGGGTTATTTACGTGACAAAAGCATGGCTGGCTATTTGATTAGTCAACTACGGACTGAATTACAACTCGCTACAAAAACGATACTGTGTAAATAAAAGATACGACGAGAGATTACATACATCTTTACGTTTCGGCACACTATCTCTCCTACAGGGGCCCAGCGGAGGTAATATTAATAGCAGAAAAAGAATGTGGCCACATAAAGCAAAGATACGTTAAATATAACTTATGATTTAGTACGAATTCTAAAATATTGTTTGAACAATTTTACTTTCTCGTCAATTTTCTAATATATTGAAAAAGTGGGTTACGGGAGTAATTTCTGAATTTGGTCCAAGAATCTCCATCCTGCAGAAAATCAAAGAAAGAAACATTCTACCGGCAGTGTCAAGAACATTCTATATCTTAGAATGTTTTTTAAATTACGTTCATAAACGTAAGATAACATCAAAGAAAACTCTTCAAAGAGATTATTATTTCCATTTTAAGATTTTCGATAAAGTAAGTTTAATAAGTTTCTGACATTCCTTAGAATAATATAATATGTTAAAGTAACTAGAAATACGAGTATAGTGATGAATTTTCTTTCAATGGGATTTCGTTCTTCAAAAAGAAAAACAGGTCCCTCATAGGATCACTTTTTTTCCTGTCTATCAAGAATGAACAAGAATCAGGTATCACGTTGAAATTAATATTAAATAGGTACGTTAAATACTAGAGTGGGTTCGGCTTTGGGTTGCTTGATCCAGGACGGGGTGCTTGGTCAAGAACCTCCAAGCGATATAAGCGATTTTAAGGTCCTGCGTTGACCGGGGTGCATGAGATACACTTCTCAGTCAATCTTACCTCCTGCATCCTACGACCGATAGATGGGGTGCATTTTTGCTAACTCCGGCTTACCCGTGGAGATTTTCATTTTTTAATTTTGAACGGAACCCTTAACACATGAGCCTGATTCCCACTTGCCGGCTTCATTGCAGTGCTAGATCGAACTAGTATTAATGTTGAATTCAGAAAATCTGGAACAATTTATCAAAGTTACATAGAATTCGATATACCGAGAAATAATAAAATAGATATGCTAAAAGCGTAGCCGAGTCGAGTGCCGAGAATAATTTTACTGCAATTTTTTGTGTATTTTAATCCAGAATACCAACTATTGCGATACAGAGTTACAGGCAATTCCATTTTAGAGTAAATCAAAATATAATAAAATAACAGGAATTCACAAATTGGTACAATTGGCAGTCACTTCCATGAATGTAAAGTCATACCGATATAGCGATGGCTGAAGTACAAGCTATGAACTTTTTTATTTACTAGATTTACCAACAGTTATATACAATAATACACTTCAATTGTAAGTTATACGGGTTTGATGCTTATAAGTGACTACATAATTGCATAACTAATTACAAGTAAATATCAAAAATTGACAATTTTTTTTTATTTCATCAGTTTCATCGTAAAGTACATTTTTATATACATTACTTAATTAATCTTACATGGGTATTTAATATTAATTGCATGCATTAAAAATTCTTGCTTCTTCACCTGAACTAAGTTTATTATAAACTTGTATCTCAGGAACTTTTAATGCAATCAGGACACTCATAGTCATAGTCATAGTCATTTATTTTTCAATATAGAACAATAAAATTGTTTCTTATTGACGTCAATTTTAATTCTACTTAATCTAAGTTTACCACCGCTTCCAAGGCGCTGGTGGAGAAGAAACGGCGCAACAAACTCCACTGCGGCATTTTTTGGACGTCAATTTACATATTTATTTTCTTAAATCTAAATGTCAACAAGTATATAAAACTCTTTATAATTAAGAATTAAAACAAAGTTACATAATGTAACAAAAAAGTCACGTAACTAATACAGTACCATGCTGTAATTATAGCAATTTACGAGGGGCCTGCACCATGCTCAAGCCAGACATTTTTATCTTTCAAGTAATCATCTATCCTATAGTATGCCTTTTTGGATAAGGTGGTTTTTACAAAGGTTTTGAATTTATCGTCAGGCATACCAAGGATCGATTCTGGCAGTTTGTTATAAAAACGTATACCATCCCCCTTAAAAGAATCACTAACCCTGCTAAGCCGATAACATGGAAGTAAAAGTCTATGTTTGTTACGCAGATTTCTGTCTGTAATGTCACTTACTTTTGTGTAATGAGATATATTTTTCCTGACATACATTATGTTTTCAAATACATATTGGGAAGCTACAGTTAAAATGTCAATATCCTTAAATCTTTCCCTGAGGGAGTCTCTCTTGCCTAAGCAATAAATGGCACGAACTGCCCTCTTTTGCAATATAAATATAGTTTCTAAATCTGCGGCATTTCCCCAAAGTAGTATTCCATAGGACATCAAGCTATGGAAGTAACTAAAGTATACGAGCCTAGCAGTAGCTACATCAGTCAACTGCCTAATCCGTCTCACAGCATAAGCAGCAGAGCTAAGTTTATTGGCCAGAATAGTGATATGGTCACCCCATTGTAATTTAGAATCTATTGTAATTCCTAGAAAGGTAGTGGTGTTTACGAATTCTAACCCCTTCCCCCCCAGCACAATATCAACGTCTATTTGCCTCACATTGGGTAGTGTAAACTTCATACATTTGGTCTTTTCTGCATTCAACAATAGGTTGTTTGCAGAAAACCAATTTGACATGGCATTCAGAATATTATTAACATTATTTGCATCTGTACTATACCTATTTGCTTTGAATATTAACGATGTATCATCTGCAAACAATACTATGCCAGCTTGTGCCTCGACCATATAAGGCAAGTCATTGACATATACCAGGAACAGAAAGGGTCCTAGGATTGATCCTTGGGGTACACCTATTTTGACATTTGACCCATTTGACTTTACGTTATTAACAGTAACAGTCTGAAGCCTATCCGTTAAGTACGACTCTAATAGTGCTATTGATTTCCTATCAAAACCATATCGACGTAGCTTGAGTAAGAGTGTTTGATGGTCAACACAATCAAATGCTTTGGAAAGATCACAGAATACTCCAATGGCATCCTGCGATCCCTCCCAGGCGTCGTAAATTAGGCTAACTAGGGCCACTCCCGCATCGGTGGTAGATTTCCCGCCAGTAAAGCCATATTGTTGGCTGTGGAAAAGATTGTTGGTCTTGAAGTACAGTTGCATCTGATTGAGCATCACTCTCTCAAACACCTTACTCAGAACTGGCAAAATAGAAATGGGGCGATAGTTTCCAAGTTCTGACTTGGATCCCTTCTTAAATAATGGTATTAGTTTACCATGTTTCATTAAATTAGGAAATGTACCGTTATCAACACATTCATTAAATATGAGTGCCAAATCAGGTGCCATGATATCAATTACATGACCAATTAAACTGACTGACATGCCCCAGTAATCTTCAGACTTTTTCATTTTAAGTTGCTTGAAAACTTTTAAGATGTCACTGGGATCAATATGTTTGAAGTTAAATTTAGAAGAAGAACTAATATTACTCTCAAGAAGAGCCACAGCACTGCGGGCGCAAGAATTGATTGAAGAAGTGATTTTAAATGGAATGTTGGTAAAAAAGTCTTCAAACGCATTTACAATATCTTTCGGAGAGGTTAAATCCTTATTTTCCAATTTAATTTTAGTAATACTATCCCTCATTTTACATTTACCCGACTCTTTGTGAATGACTTTCCAAGTTTCCTTCATTTTATTAGGGGCCTCAATTATTTTCCTTTTAATATGAATGGCCTTCGCTTGTCTACACACTTTTTTGAAAATTTTGGAGTAATTCTTAACATATTCAATGAAATCATTATCAAATCTGTACTGTTTTTGGGCGTATAGATCAAATAGTGTTCGTCTACTTTTATATATGCCTACAGTAGCCCATTCACAGAATCTAGATTTAGTATTATGCTTTTTACATTTTTGTTTGAATGTGTTGGAAAAAGCATCAGATAATGTAGTAAATAGACTATTATAATGAGCCTCAGGATTATTACCCAAATAAGCTAAAGAATCAAGTTTATCCTCTAACACATCTTTGAACTTTTTAATTTTACTTGAGGTTATGGGCCTACACATAATTTTCTCCTTAGGTTGATTATTAATACCCTTGGAAAAGGATACTATTTGACCCTGGTGATCTGAGGGCAACTTACTAATTAGAGACTTCCTTAAGTATCCACTATCACTAAAAAAATTATCCAAGCATTTGGCACTCGTAGCAGTGTTTCTAGTCGGCTCACAGAAAATATTCTCAAGATTGTAACTTCTGAACATGTTTAGAAATTGAGTACTTTCCCTAGACTGTTGTAAGATGTTTACATTAAAGTCACCGCACACAATAAGATTTTTCCTACTACTTGATGCAATCCCCAGAACTTGATCCATGACCCTAATAAAAGCTCGAAAATCACTGTTGGGTGGACTGTATACGCAGACTACTATACAACTATCAAGCTCGGCACAGGCCACCTCAGCGCAGCGCTCAACAGAAAGTCTAACAATGTCAACCCGCTCTTTACTGCGGAGACCATTTTTTATAAGGACCATGGAGCCACCTCTAATAGCAGACTTTCTGTTTAAGCAACTTACAATATTGTAATTGTTTATACTAAACATCATCTCACTCTCCTTGAGCCAATGTTCAGTCAAACACAAAACATCCACATTTAATTCCTCTAGGAATAATTCTACTATTAATTCCTTGCCGGGAAGGCCTTGTATGTTTTGATGAGCTATCTTAAGCTCAGGCATTCCTGTTGTCTGAACATTTAGTTTAAATCAGTCGTATTAGTAGTTAGACATATAAGATTACCAGAGCAAGTACCTGGTAAAACTGTAGATATTGGGTTATTTGTTTGTTTACAATGTAAACTTCTCCAAAACTTTATATTATTTGCTATTAATGTAGCAATTTTATATTTGTCAAACTTTGTAAGATAGATACTATCTTTCGTCTTAAAACAATAATTACTAATAAAATTATTAGTGTCAAAAAATATAAATTTGTCACTATGACGACATGTCATGGTATGAATAAAATTATTCATGTAATGTATGTTTCTGTTTAAATGACATGAGGACTGGCTAGACACATATGGGAATGCACATAATATTATTTTAAAGACATTTAATTTACTTAGACTGTCTATACAGTACATTAATTCTTTCTTGCCTACTCTGCTACTTTCACCCACCAGCAATACAATAGTGGAACTACTATTTAACTTGGAAAGTACAATTTTATCTATTATTTGAGTGTAAGTTGCATTGGGCAGGCAGTAATGAAAACAGTTATTTAAATGATGATTAAACATTGAGCCCATGTTACGACCCACACTGTCAGAAAACACCATTATATTACTAGGCGGCTCAGTGTTGACAGGAGAATCATAAACAGAGTCCAGAGTACTGGTACAGCCTGAGGTAGCCGGTATGATGTCATCGACAGGGGGGATGAAGCATGGCAAGGATTTGTCACAGTCTTCAAATCCTTGCCTATACAGATTTTCTAGTGAATTGAATCTTGCTTCATTGCTATGACATGAGTCCACTAGACTATTTAATGCCTCAATGTACTCTCCTATTTCCTTTTGTGCGGTTTGGTATTTCAATGTTACAGAGTTTAAGGAATCATTTAAATGTGAGATTTCTAACTGGAGCTGATATAGATCAGACTCATATTGGTCTGTCTGGGTTTTACCTACCTCTATTAACTGTCTTAATTGTACATTAGAATTACAGGCCCTACGACATTTGTTAATGCCCATTTTGAGATACCTGATCTTTTTCTGTGACTTACATATAAATTTATTTAATTTAACATATTTCTTATACCTATTTCTGCCGCTACTAACTAATCTTACCGGGGAATTCACTAACAGTTTATCGTCACAGGCTATATCCGTTGATGCAACTGTGGTATCAGGTGTTGTGATATCAATTAGGTCTGCAGTGATGCAAGGCTCGAGACAAATTAGGTCAGGTTCCCCTGCCACCAGCTCATTATAGAGGCTGTTGGATAATGCAGCTTCATCTGCCAATCTGACAGATTCCATATGAGTAATGGAGTTGTGTACATCACTCAGTTCGCACTCCAGGAAGCTTATACGTTTCAAGGCCTGTTCATGGGTGTTACTGCATTCTTCTAGGCCTGTCAGCGTTGCTTGGAGGTGATCTCGTTGGAGTGTGAGCTCCATGATCTCAGCATGTAGGCCGGCCATATCTTTTTTGAGTTGGGAATTTTTCTCGACTACATTTAACACTTCCTTTTCACTGTCCTCCCTTTCCTCAATCAGCTGCTTATTGAGATTATTGCTGATCTCAAGTTCCTTTAGTGTAAGGTTTAACTTTTGTTGCAATTCACGGGATACAACACTGCGGGTCTTCATTGTTGGTTTCATTATTTTCTATTTAAGTGTTTTGGTGGTACTGAAATAAAAGTGAGTGATAAGCAACTGGATATAGTATTATAGGATTGATAAAGTTAAAGGGATAATAAAACTTACTGCAAATAAATTATTAACTGAGAAGGGAGGGTAAAAAAGCAATAATAGTTACTGATAGTTATAAGTACTTATTAAGAAAGTAATTAAAGTAGAATTAATATTATATAGTTATTAATTAAACTGAAATACAATTAGTGGTTATTCTAAAATATCATTAAATTAGACATAAATAGAAAACTTGAACTTTAGAGAAGTAGGTAGACAAAGAACAAGATGTATGTAAGAATTACTACAAGTAGGAGAGAAATATGTTAGTTCACAGTATTGTGTGAGTGTGTTAATTTGTCTGAGGCTATTTTGCTGGCGTCTTCAAGCTGGCTTCCACAAATTGTCAAGGCAACTGAGGCTGTAGCATAGCCCGATGTGTGGATGGACGTTGCTCACAGTTATGTGAGCGTTTGTATAGTTTTGTATTTTGTGGTATACGAAATAAAGTATAAGGAATAGGTGTAACACCAAATACTTCCCCTGATTTCAAACTTAGGTAGCGTAGGCGCAGCTTTCGGAATCAAATCCAATCACAATTCCGTTATACTGTTCTTGTTCACTTTTTAGGTGGTTTCACAGCAATTGCGGCCCCAGACAATGTCCACCAGTATTATTACTGCCGTATATTATATATTATACACTTGAAAAACACTGATAGTTTAATTTAATTTAAATAATTTAATAAAATTACACTAAGCTATAAAATTTCACAGCTGTTCGTGTCAGTGTTGCCAGACAGACACTGCCTGTTATGATCACAGATCATTGAAATTTACATAATTATGTCATCATTCTCTTCTTCTTCTTCATCTTAGCGTTAATCCCAGCCGAATCCGAAGCTTTCAGCTTGGAATCTGGGGTAACCGCTTTACCAGTCTAACTGCGGAGTTGGCTAAACTTCGATATTTTCCGTGAAGCGATTGTCATCTGACCTCTACAACACAAAGGCGACATCGAAGCATTGCAGCTAAACCAGTTGTTGGACTTTTGAGGGCTCCAACTACCCGTAACGACTGCCATAAATGAACGTATCCCAACTGGGACCGAGGGCTTAACGTGTTCTCCGAGGCACGATCAGACCAATGCATACAAATATTTTCATTGAGCGGCGCCTCCTGGGCAGCGATACGATCAGAATTTACCGTAGGTGGATCCACGAGCAATAGCTAGTCATTGATTACATAATAATAGTCACATCAAGGCACCATCAACACATTTTATGATAATTTTATTAACAAAAGCCGTCAGAGGAGAAAAATAGCGAAGTCACTGTGTTAACACGTTTCCACAAAGAAAAGTGCGCGAGCAAAAAGTTTTCTTGACGTGATAGTGATGGGAAAACGATTTGTTACCCTCGAGTTGCTTTAACGACTAGTTAGTTTAATAACGTTATTTATCTTTGCTGTTCGTTTATATTTTCGCTCTTGTATACGATTCTCTGATTTTTTCCTTGTTGTTACCAAGTATATCTAAGAGTAACGACAAAAAATGAAAAACAAAAAATCGTTTTTATCTGACCCTACCGGCAACTTTTCAGCAGCCACAGTTCACGGGCTTTAGGTTTAAAGAATTTTATTCTCATAAAGACATATTATTACATCACTTACATGAGAACATAAATTACAGATTTATACAATAATATTCGTTGTCACAATAAAAACAGACACGTTCAGTACATTGTGATTATGTGTTTGGCTAATTGTTTCTTAAATACATTCAACGAGTTAATTCTTTTGAAGTCCGAGGGTAGCTTGTTAAAAAGATACATAAACATATCGCACCCTCAGTGGAAAAAAGGCATAAGACGAAAATGCTGATTTTTCAGTATGGTGAAAAAACTGAATTTATGGGCATATTTACTTTATTTCCAAACGTAGAAGAATTATTCTTATATCAAAAAAAGGAGAAAAAAATGTTGCACTTCGTGTTGTATTTAAGGTAGTGCTAATGTTTATAGTTTATTAGGAATTGTAAAAATAAATTATTATGCTATTTTTCAGAATACAATAAAATAAAAGATTTTGAGTATCAAAATTTATGCCAGACTTTGCCAGAAAAGTAAAATATATTTCAAAAAGTATGTTATATAAAAGCAGTAATGAACTTGTGAATATGAACATTTATGGTAGTATAAGTAAGATTACTGCATTATTTCCTTTATAAAAATTATGTTTGAAATGCACAAGCAATACTTAACCCTTTTTTCAATTTAAGGGCTTGTTAAGATAACTTAAGTAAACAATAATAATTACTTATTCCATTATATGTTATAGAAAAGTTAGCTGCATATTAAGACATATTACTTAGAGTTATTATTTATGACTACAGGGAAAAAAGGCAATGCCTTTTTTTTTATTCACTATTTTTTATTTCAGGCAAAATACTAATTATATTTTGGTAACAATTAAAGTTCGTACTAGCAACAATAAAATTGCACAATAATATTCAGAATTGTAGAGTTTCGGTGAGGATTACTACCACTATTGATTTTTTTATAAACTCTTAAATAATCAGTAGATAATTTGTTAGGACTAAACTTAAATAAGTTTTTATTGGCTCCGTACAACAAAATGTTTATGTTCTCTCAATAAAAATCAAAGGTAACAAGCAAAAATTATTAACAAATCAAGGTAACGAGTTATAATACATATTTTGTTATTACACATGTTATTATTACGGCTAGGCACCCCGAGTGGTGGCATTATCCTTCACCTACTAGTTTAGTTTAGTTTAGAGTTTATTAATATCATTAGTATAAATTAACATAAGCCTATGTTATGGCTATTTTTTTATGCAAATAGATAGTGAACCCTTTACAAGTTAAAATAGAAAAAGATGTTACACGTTAGTAACAGACATTAGGTAATGTTATGATAATAGACTGCGAATCATTCATCAGCCTAGTGGTACGAGTCATCGTCTTGTACTCATATTACAGGGGTTCCCCTACTAGGAGACCAAACGATTGCTATGATAATATACTAAACTTGTACCACTAGCTCGGCGGTAAGCGAAAACATCGCGAGGAAACTGCACATTCATTCATATTTAATATGTAACCAGGATCCTATTGGTCTGGTTTGGGTGTTTCTATGTATAATATGTACGTATTTACAACAAAAAAATATATAAGTATGTTTATCCGCATTCTAGATTCCATAACATAAGCTATAAAAGCTTACCATGGGTCTAGATAGCGTTGTGTAGAATGTTGTGGAATTGTGGAATATTGTTAAGGTTCGCCTTTCCGGTTACGAAGGTCTGACGATAGTCGCTTCAATGTAATTACCAGACTATATAAACCCAGACAAATCATTGTTTAAGCGGACCCCGGACTCCCCAAGAGCAGCCGGGAAAACACTAGGAGAATTAGACAGGAAAAACAAACATCAAGCATTACAGGATATCAATAGAGCCCTCTCTGCTAGACCTTCTATTGACGAGTCGCCTGGACCAGTACAGTGTCTCGGTGAGTGCTGCTTTAGGTAACTCCGACCACTGTCTGGTCCGCTCCACCGTGCCCATTGTAGCACCCCCACGACCCGTGCAGGGGAAGAGGCGTCTTTGGCACTACTCGTCAGTGGACTGGGATGGACTACGCGACTATTATGCATCCATCCCGTGGGTTGAACGCTGCTTTGAGGGTAAGAACCCATCTGAGAGCGCTACTGCTGTCGCCGGTGAGATTGGTTTGGGTATGGAATACTATATCCCATAAACCGATGTCACCGGAGTCCGCAGAGCGCGTCAGTGGTTCGGATGCGAGTGTGCGGAGGCTGTTGAGCATAAACAGTCTGCGTACCGCGCTTGGGTGCGGGCGCGCGTCACACGCGATCCCAACAAGGCCAAGGCGGCGTACAACAGAGCGACAAAGGTCTGCAAGAGGGTTTACGTCAGGGCGGATGACCAGCGCATAGCACGGCTGGGCCAAGAGCTAGAGGCGCATCTCACGTGCCGTGGCTACTGGCGACTGGCCAAAGCCGTGCAAGCCAACTTCTGCCAGCCCTCGCTGCTCCCGCTGAGCAACCCCGATGGATCTCTGGCCCATGAGCCGCAAGAGAAAGCAAATTTGCTGGTCAATCTCTTCGCGGCCAACTCCCGAGTCGATGATTGTGGTATGCAACCACGGACAATGCCCACTGGTGACCACGCAATGTCTGATATCCATATCAGGTAACGCGATGTCCGTGCAGTACTACAATCACTCGATGTCCGGAAAACCAGTGGTCCTGATGGTATTCCAGCGGTCGTACTTAAAAAATGTGCAGCGGAGCTATCTCCTATGCTAACGCGGCTGTACCGACTGTCCCACAGTTCAGGTACAGTGCCGTCGGCTTGGAAGGAGGCGAATGTCCAGCCGATCCCCAAGAACGGGGATCGCTCGGACCCAGCCAACTCGGAACAACCCATAACCGTCACCTCAGAGCTGTGCAAGGGTTTCGAGAACATTATTAACACACAATTCATGCGCCACCTAGAGGATCACTCCTTGCTTAGTGACCGGCAATACGGCTTTAGACCGAAACGGTCAACGGGTGATCTTCTGGCGCACGTGACTCACCTTTGGGGTGAGGCTATGGAAAAGCACGGCGAGTCACTGGCAATTAGTCTTGACATTGCCAAAGCTTTCGATAGGGTATGGCATAAATCGCTTCTTTCTAAGCTACCAGCCTTTGGCCTGCCTCCCAGACCTCCCTTGCCTGCCTGCCTTCCTGCAGGGGCGCCGTATTCGCGTCCTTTGTGATGGACGAGCTTCGGAGTTCTTGCAGGTAAATGCTAAATATGCTAACGGTAGCATTCATTGCTATGCAGACGACAGCATCTTACACGAGAGTTATTACGCATATCCTGCGGCCAAGCAGTCTGATATCGCAGAAAAAAGGCAGCTTCTTGTCACTGAGCTGGACCGGATGCTGGACCACATTTCTCAATGGGGCGCTAGGAACCTGGTCGAGTTCAATGCCTAGAAGACCCAGGCATGTGCGTTTACAGCAAAGGTATCTCCTTTCGTTCCCCTTCCCACTCTTCAGAGCACACCATTGCCACTGCAGGATCACCTCAGTATCCTCGGTATGGATGTTCGCTGCAAACTGAGTAACAACTATATCGAAAGTATCATCAAATCAGCCTCGCGTAAACTCGGAGTCCTGAACAGAGTGAGACGTTTTTTCACGCCGGAGCAGCACACCGCTGCTCCGGCGTGAAATATATACAAGAACCAAATTCGTTCCTGCGTGGAATACTGCTCACATCTCTGGGGCAGCTCCGCAAAGTATTTACTAGATGCTCTCGACAGGTTGCAGCGACGTGCAGTCCGCATTTTTGGGAATCCTGAGGTCATGAACACCCTCGAGCCTTTGCAGATGCGTAGAGATGTTGCGTCTTTGGCAGTATTCTACCGTCTCTACTATGGTGAATGTTCTGACAAGCTCTTCCAATTACACCCACCCTCTCCATTGCTACACAGGACGAGACGTGCAGGGCTAAGATGCCATCCATATACGGTGCAGAGTATACCAGCTAGAACCAAACGTTTTAGAGACTCATTCCTATGCCGCACCATTAAGACCTAGAACTCCCTGCCAGCTCACGTGTTTCCTTCTTCCTACAGTCCCGGGTCCTTTAAGCGGGGCGTGAAAAGGCATCTAATGAGGCCGTCAAGCTGAGTGCGACCACTGTTAACATGGTACATGTTTCCGATGGTGACCCTCTTTCCGACACTTTGCCTTTGCTGAACATCAGGCGAGGTGAAGTCAAATTGACGTGTCCTATAAAAAAAAACATTGTGTCATAATCTCTTTTTAGCTTATACTCACCTAATAACTTCAAAATTCTTCTCGCCCTACTGTGCTGCGTCCGGTTATACATTTCAGGTCACTTTACTTTAAACTAAGAAGAAAAACCACTCAATTGTTGTTGTTTTGCTTTCGCAAATGCGTTAACGCAGGTATTACCTTGACCTAGAAATGGGCACTGACTGTCAAGCGCGTGGATACGCACCCGCCCCGTCCCCCGCATCGATGTATTCACACTTATGTTAGCACTGTCTACTCCCACGCCGCAGTATTTATTCTTACTTCTCGGTGAAAGGAAAATATTCTAGTGAAAGAAAGAAGTAATCGTTCTTATTTTACAGCCGCGCCGCAGTATGTAGTCTTATGTTTCGGCGTATAGAAAAGTTTTGTGTAGAAGAAAGCAGTATTTATTCTTATTCTAATTTATTTTATGTTCATAAAAAGTAAACAGTCATACAGCTGTTATTATTTTCTAAGTTTATCTTTTAGGCTAAGTAAGCGCATTTAAGATAATTTCCTTAGCTGGTTAATATAACAAATAAAAAAATAATCGTGTATACAAGACTAGCGATGTAAAAAAAACAAACGCATTTAAATCATAATAATTGTTACTTTTAATTTTCTACATAAAATATTAGGGATAAACGTAATAATAAGTAATACGTTATATTTCTCAATTTATTCTTTGCGTTATATCACATAATCTACTAATCCGTAAGAAAAAATGTAATGGAACCAAAATTCTGAAAACGAATTTCTTGTTTTAATTCGTCAAATTTAACAAGAAAAATATGAAAAAAATTTAGCATATGTATCTTTAAACGTACCTTTCAAATATGATAAAATCGAAGAATCAAAGTAAGATCACTTATGCCTATTTTCCACTGGGGGTGCGATATTCATCATCATCATTATACTTTTAAAGTTCCTAGGCTTTCACCTTAACGTCCGGGGTTTGTTTACTTTTTTCCTTCTAGGACTACTACCATCTAACTACCTGACACATGTTATATACACAGTCACACATCAGTTACACAGTCATTTCGTAACTCAAACACTGAATAAAATTTCAATTTATTCAATAAGAAATCTATAAAACTTCAACGTGAGATTAACGATTGACCGTCACAAACTCGAGTGAACTCGAGTAACCTCAGCCAAATCCCAGCAGAGACCAACACTACGCCTGACCGCAGTATACTTAAAGTTTAGCAATTTACTTTTATTCGCGCCCCCGCTTTGCATGACTCAAAAGGAAAACGTTGCTTTCCAATTTCCAACTTGTACCATATTGAAGCTACTTCGGTACATTCGATTTCTTGTGCTCTTTTTTATTTATAATATCCTTAGTTTGGTGCGACACTAGAATATGTTTGAAATATATTTAGATAGTTTTCTTTGCAATATTCTAGAGCACCTATCAAATACAGCAAAATCCATACCAATATTATAAATGCGAAAGTAACTTTGTCTGTTTATCTGTCTGTTACGCTTTCACGCCTAAACCACTTTGATGAAATTTTGTATAAGGGTAGATTAGACTACTTGAGAAAGGACATAGGCTATGTTTGGTCGTGATAACCGATATCCACGCAGGCAGAGCCACGGGCAATAGCTAGTTACATTATAAATGAAATTAGCACTAGCAGATTTGTACAGGGTCGGCAGTACAACTATGACGCCCTTGGCACAGAATAACTATAAATAAATAAATAAAAATAAATTTATTGTATCATTGGGTTACACAGACTTTGATTGTGCCCTTAGTGATGCACATATCCATAGGTCATTGAGCTTATTTGCCACTTCTTGTATCGTGGTGATGTCGCCGCGCCCCGCAAATTGTGTTCTCCCAGTGTACTGCTACCTGTATGGCGCTCTCGGAGGTGCACATGGGTCTCCAGTCTTTCAGTGTACATGCGTATGGACATTTAGCACACGTTACAGGCGGGCTATTGTCTATAGGGTAACTTCACGTTCACTTGTATTATAAAAATCATCCTGCAAAGCGTTATTTAGACCAAAAATGCCTAAAGTATACAGAGCATCACTGAGTTGTTGGGTTCAACCTTATCTGCAGCTAGTCGTTGCACTTGCTACATCGGGCTCATAAATTCAAGCGGTACACGAGTTTTTTCTGTTCTGTGGTTACACGTAACTGCTTTGATGACGATGAATTGGCCTTTTGTTTTTATATAAACTGAAACTAATTCGCGGATTTATAATTCATGTATAACAAAATCAGGCTTTAAAACTTTAAAATATGCAAGCTAAAAATTGTCCTGTCCCGTTTGCTGCCAATAAAGACTTAATTCTACTCTATACAGTTAAATCCATAATGATTGATCGGCAAGTTCGCTCAGGGATGCAAAATTTGGGGTATGTAGTATGACCAGAATACGGGGCAAAGGAAAGACTAAATATTAAAATAAAATCCATCGATATTCTTTTGTAAAAATCGTGTAATAAAGACTTTGAACCTGCAGTAGTATCTTCACTAATGTGTATAACACAAGCTTGTTTAGACGAGGCGAGTTTATAGCCTACGAGTATAATATACGATTCTCGAAAGGAGAGAAAAAAGTTGCTTCCATAGCAACAAAACAAAATACTGTCCATCTAAACAGAATCTGAAAGCAATGACATAAGGCATAAGGTGAAATGTCACTTGCGAAACTCGTATGATACAATCGTATGTGAGAATTGAGCGTGCAAACATTTTGACACGATAATCGTAGGGTGTTTATTGCTAACGATTATCGCATACAGTTATCGAACCGAAACGTGCGAGCAACTCGCACCGTTTAAATGACGTGTAATAATGTTCTTGACTCTTTTGTTTTTAAGGAAGGAGGATAATGTTTTTTAAAATAATATTAGTAACTAATATCAGCAATATTCCCGTTAATGGCTAGGATTTGAACTCAGGAAGTTTCGATCTAAAGGCCTTAGACAATAAGCTACCAAACAGTACAAATTGTTAGTCTGAGAAAATATTTCAACGGTCTTAAGTATACCGTCAATATAAATATCATATATATCAATATAATGCAAATATCATATATCGCATGTAAAATGAAAAATATAACAAACTAAAGAATTCAATTTGTGTATAACACAGCGATCACAAGAATCTTCTATCTTCAATACTTCATATTTTATTTCACAGAATATCTAAAATACAGCGGAGAAATTGAAGTTTCACACGATATGAGCACGTGAAACGAGAATACATTATTTTAAAGCATCGCTGTATATGTGACGCACATCAAAATGAGAAAGTCTCGCAGAAATTCGGATTTTTGGTAATAACACTGTCGAACGATACAAAATAAAACTTTACAACATGGATCATTGATCAAACGGTGATCGATCCCCGTTGTTTTTGATTGGCGGTTAAAATTTTTCGTAGTTGGAACAATTTTGGTCTGAGTTCTGGTCGCTTAGGTATTGAAATATTTTTATAACGGTTATTTTTCATGTCATTTATTGATGGTGTATATCTTTTATTTTCTCTTTTTGCTAGCGGAATTCTCCTTGGCTTTACCTAACCGCGGCTAGTGATGAGATTATTCATCTTTCCATGTTGTTGTTTCATCATAATATCGAACTGTATGACCGGGTAATCTGGTGTGCCCTAGAAAGAATATATTCTTTTTCACCTTACAGAAAGTTTTTTTTTTACATTTTTTTTTCTTTCTTTATTTTTTAAAGACAACTTCCGCGCGATACAGGGCTTGTTCCCTAACAAGCTCTGTATCGCGGGGGACTTTACAAACAAAGTGGTCCTTTTGTGGTCGCTACACAGTCGACAAACTGGTGTATTCTTATATCCTTTGTCGACTATACCTTAAAAAGCAGGTGGCCAATCGCAATGCTCCGTTGTCTCCATATGATTATGATAGTTTTTCGTGCTTGGGGCACTGGACACGAGACCTTGTACAACTATTTTTAGGTTCTAGGTTATATTTCTTGCATCATAAATCAAGGTTTAACTAAAAAGAAACTAAGTAATATAAATCTATTCGAACAAATTAATTCAAGCGTCGTAATGAGTCTAATTATTTACACAATGCAACTAGAATAATGTTCACAAATATATAAAAGACATTTGAATTATTTCAGTAATTAGGTTTTTGTTCTAGACAGTTTCTTCAAAGAACACGCAACGATAATCTTATCCAATCATCTAAACCAAAAATAATCTAGCAAATTCTGGTAATGGTTTTGTTTTAAACGATCTTAATGAAAATCGAGTGACTACTTTTAAAAATGTTTGGAGACTTTGTATGTATATCAGTAAAGTTTAAAAAACATAATGTGAGTAATAAATAGAAAATTACATGATAAAGAAAGAAAAAAAAAGAAAAAACATTTTATTTTCAATGCAACACAAATATAACTTAAGACTAAACAGTGATAAATAATAATTATATTATTTATTTAAACTATTGGACACATCTGTGTTGCACCAGGAAAGGGACCAGCATAAAGCTGAGCACGACGTACCCAGCGCTGGTTTTCAACTGGCCCCTAGAGGACATCTTAGCCGTTATAAAAAATAAAAATAAAAAACACACCTTATTACCTAAATTTTTTGCACAAGTTTAACAGATTAAACTAAACTAAAATATGCTAGAATTAAAATAAAATAGTCTAAAAAGAAAATTAAAAGATAAAAAAGAACCAGCCCAACCACAAGCATTCTCCGTCAACACCCCCTTTATGCAGTCTGTGACTCCGCTCTGTGTTACTCTATGAGTAGTGTCACAGATTTAGGAAGAACTTCTTCCCAATTTACTCTATGCGCCGGTTGCGCAATGGCTGAGCATGAGTACGTAACCTTACGCAACAGTAGACAAAACAAAAACAAAAACAAAACGGCACCATGAATAGCAAAAACAAATTCATCTATGGTGTTCGATCTGTGGCTCTGTGGTAAACAATATAGATGTGGTAAATAATATCCATACTTCCTACATACGTAATACTCTAAATGCGAAAGTAACTCTGTCTATCTGTATGACTGTATGTTACGCTTTCACGCCTAAACCGCTGAACAAATTTTGATGAAATTTCGTATCGGAGTAGTTAGACCATGAAAAAGGACATGGGCTATGTTTGGTCGCGATAACTGACGTCTACGGGGGCGGAGATGCGGGCAAAAGCTGGTAGGAATATAATTTTACCAGGCTACTACTTAAAAATGTATCTATCTAAATTACCTATACCGATATTAAAGGCACTGGTGATGTTGAACTGAAACATTTGCAAAGATATTTCTTTCAGATGTTATCTTAAAAATCAAAAATTTCAAATGATTTTTATTGAGCGTATTGTCAAAACGTCTTTATTCTGAATGCTCTTTATACTAATAGCAATTCCAATGAAAACTGATGACAGGCGGCTGGTCCGTCAGCATTTCACATTTTAATTAAGACAATGTCATAAAATCGTTCAGTTTAATAAAAAAAAAAGAGAGAAATGGACAGATGTTTTTACGACCAGGCGGTAAATATTTTCCGTAATATTGTCTCTTTCATCTGATTCATCTTCCGGCTACTGAAGGAAAATCATGCGGTCTGTTGTGTATCAAATTTCAATAAAATTTTCATTAAATATTGAAATAAAAAGAGCATTGATCGTTAGCTTAGTGGTTAAAGAATCAACCTACTGGTTCAAATCCTGGCCATTACACTATTAACGTGGACCACGTCGATACAAACGAATTAACTATGATACATAATAGTAACTTCGGTTAAGTTCGAAATACATCGGGAAAAAGAAGCGCTCAAGTAGGACTTGAACCCACGACCTTTCCCTTACAGGGGGAATGTTCTTCCAACTGAGCTCAATAGCCACACCTGAATCACTTCATATTTCCCTTCTCTTTATTTATCCGTCTTGAAGAGCGACGGTGGAGCTATCTAAATGCTATAAAAAATTTCATTCAAACTTCAGTTAATTTATAGCAACCGAAATCACTAAAATTTTATTTAAAACTCTGTATTTGCGTAAAAATCTCTTAACTACATGATATCTTCATTAGTATCAATATCTGATTCTCTGGACTAAACTCGGCATTCACGTAGTACATTTTCACTTCAACTTCGAACTCCTTGTCTACAATTCCAGTAATTACGATAACTGATTTATAGTTTCTGCAGTGCGACACAGCGGACACTATCGATAAAATGTAATGGAGCAATCAAGTTGTAATCACAACACTCATAGCCAACATATGTGTTATAATGGTGCTGTGTATGTGAGTAAATTAAAATGCCTATGGTTGACAGCATTTATATTTAATCGTCTATGTAAGCTCGCAAGGTTTTTTGCGATTCGCCGGTTCATATTGTATTTTTACTACCATTAAAATTTTTTATAAAACTTTGTTAAGTTATGGTTCGCATTTGCACAAAGTCCTTGGGTGAAAAATTTAACCTAAAAGGTTATTATTTGTAATTCGTTTTATGTGTGATAAGAAATATGCTAACATGTGCATCTACTGCCCAAATTTATTGTTTACAAGGTCTTAAACAAGAATTTTGCACCTGATAGATATGACTTCTTCCTATTTTGAAATCACGATAGCTCCGAAATAATGATCCGTACAAAAAAATTAAGTCAATTTTGTTTTGATCAGTTATTTACATGATCGAAGTAAAACTTTGTCTAACCAACTTTTGCTATAAGAATTATTGTTTAGGATATTAATGCAAGAATCTAACATTTTTGACCTTTGACCTTAAATTTGATCAAATTTGAAATAATATGACTTTCAAAAAAGAGGAGAGACTCTTTTTTGAAATTCGTTTTATGCGGTGAAGGCGACTGCCATCTACCCTTTAAGCCCAAGGAGCTGTGCCAGAGCTTCACCCATTAATCGCAGGTTTTCTTCGCCCCAAGCATCCTATGGATAGATCTTCATGTAAGGTGAAGACAAAGTCTCAGGAAAGAGGGTCACCATTTACAGATAACAACAAAGTTACAATGGTGGCTCTCAGCTTGACGGCTTCATCAGATGCTTTTTCACGCCCCGCTGCATGGTCCTGGTATTGTAAGAAGAAATGAACGCGTCTAGCATATTATGTGTTCCCTAAAGAATTTTAAGACTTTATGATGCAACAAAAATTCAAATTTCAAGTAATTCAATCATACTAGTTAGTTCTAGATTATTTTCGTTGGCTATTAACACAAATAACCGACCACTACAATTGACATTTCTGAATGGTTAGTTTAATATTTACTGGTCGCATCGCTGTCAGTGTATAAGTGGTGTAGACGGTATTTACTGATGCAACATTAATGCGCTGAGCTAAAAATAGCCCTCTACCGTCCCTCTATCGGGCTGTTGTGGTAGTATTGTCGTCGTTGTTATATTAATAAAGATAATAAAAACTTATCAAACCGCTTTTAACGGATTCTATTTCAATTTTATTTGATATTTAGCACGAAGTTTCGGTTACTTTTCAGAAAACATGGTTATTCGGTGATATGGTTTCATTTCATTTTGTGATATTCGCGTAAACATCAGACAGTATAAATTAAGAATGAAAGCTTTATATTATATACTAGCCTAGGGATTTATCAGATTTTTAATTATCTCATAAAAACTAGAATCAATCCACAAGTCCATATTTAACCACTTGGCGTATGAAAGTCAGCCCGTTGAAAATAGTTTATTAACTCTAAGTAAATTCAATGTTTAAAGAAGAAACTACTAGGAACTTTTTAGAAGTATTAGCAAGTAATACTGTCGAGTGGCTGATACAATCTTGCTTCTCGCGTTGTGAGAAAATCTTTTGGAATAATTGATAAAAGAGCTAGAGAAAAGTTTCATTTTCAGCTTTGAAAAAAAAGCATGGTCCGATTGCTGATGGGATAACCTGTACTCTTGGATATCTCTGGATGAGAGAATGTTGAAAGTAAATAAAATACATCTCCGGATCAAGGCATAAAAGTATCGACTCGCAGGTTCTCAAATATTAGGTCCTTACATATAAAATTGGCGTTTTGTATGGGAGGAACAAAAAGTCGAATATTTTTAAATATAATATATTTAATTAATCAAAGTATGAACCATTGTTTTCCATGCACTTTTACCATCTCATAGGTAGTTCATTGATCCCTTTACTAAAAAAGCCAGTCGGACGGGAATCAATAAAATCTGTGAAGGCGATTTGGACTGCCCCATCAGAGTTGAATTTTTTCCCTTGCAAGAAGTTGTGCAAATTTCGAAAAAAATGGTAATCTGTTGGAGCAAGGTCCGGGGAGTACGGAGGATGTCTTAGACATTCCAATTGAAGCTCTTCTAATTTGGTAGCCGTCTGTTGTGCAGTGTGTTTTCTAGCGTGGTCGTGAAGCAGGAGTGGCGTGGAGCGATTGACCAGTCTAGGTTGTTTAGCCGCTAGCTTTTCCATCATTGTTTGCAATTGCTGACAATAGACATCAGCCGTACTAGTCTGGCCAGATTTGAGAAAACTGTAATGAACAATACCGGCACTAGTCCATTATCGTAAAGAATCCATTTCTCATCACAGGTAATGATTCGGTTTAAAATACCTTCATTATTGTGCCGGTTCAGTAATGTAACGCAGCAGTCGACGCGCGTTTGCCGGTTTGCTTCAGTCAATTCGTGAGGTACCCACCTTTCAAACTTTTTAATCTTCCCAATTTGCTTCAAGTGAATTAAAACAGTTTTATCACTAACACCGCAGCCTGCAGCTAACTCGGACGTGGTTTGCGATGGATCCGCTTCCACAATAGCCTTCAATACTTCATTATCAACTTGGGTCTCAGGCCGTCCACGGGGCTTGTTCTGCAGGTCGAAATTTCCAGAACGAAAACGTTGGAACCAAAAACGAACTGTGTTTTCTTTTGCAACATGACCGCCATAAACATCATTCACCCTTCGAGTCGTTTCCGCAGCACTAGTGCCACGGCGGAACTCGTATTCGTAAATAATGCGATATTTTAAGTTTTCCATTTTGTAAAATGAGTGACGCAAACAGAAAAAAACCGAAGAAAAATAAAACAAATGAATGACGGCCATCGAAGCACAAATACATGAGTAAATAGCTGTACAAATTTGAATTTTGAATTCCTTACCAAAGAGGAGAAAATCGTGATTAAAGTGGCCAGTACGAAAAACGCCAATTTCATAATGTAAGGACCTAATATGAATGTATTAGTTTTGAATACAATTTTTAAAGTATTTAGAACTGTTTTTACTATAATTCCAGCTATATCCCACGTATATCTTTTGATCAGCCTATCTACCTTGACATGGTGCTAGATCATCACCAGTTTATTTATCATTTATCCTCTTCATGTATTTTAGGTCACCTTGCAGGTAATCAACGGGTAGCCTTGGTTCCTTTAAAGATGATCAAAATCTATACAGCTTTTAACAATGTTCCTAGTTATGATTTTGTCTTCAAGACCTTTGTTTTTATAACTGTTATACCTATATATATTTGGTTCAATCTAAATTTAGTTTTCATATTTTTTATAAAGATATGTGTCATTTTACTTGGTATGTGGTATAACATAATGAATCTTCCAATAGATCTTCTCAAGCTCAAAGAAGAAGTGTAGGTGGATGCTTAGCAATTTAACAAACGATGACAAAGGGAATTCAAAATATGAATAACGCATGTCTTTACAAAATTAGAATTTGATCGAATACAAATATTCGCATCAAACGATCAAAGCATAGAAAAACATCCTGCGTGGGTTGAAAAAAGTGTATTGAAATCAGAAACAGCCTGTAAATCGTACTGGTGAAAGCAAAATAATTGTAATGCTGTGTAGATTGTACCTCATTTCACCTTGCGAAGTTACTCTTGAGAATAATGTAAAACATTTTGTCTGTATATTCATTACATTCAGGTGGTAAGTGTTTATCTAAATCCATTGTTGAGATAACGATGAGGTTGACATGACTGTATTTGAAACTCGTTGTTCAGCATTTTGAATAAAAAAAGCTACAAATAGGTTTGGCATAATGGACACTAATTTTGTACAATATTCATCGAAATATGCACGTTACACAAAAAAGCCTTTCGTTCCCAAAGGACTATATATAATTTTTTTAATAAGTACAGGATAATCTGCAATTAAACAAATAGAACTGATGATAGGAAAATTGAATAATACTTTTAAGTAAATAGCAACAGCAAGCGCCATGAGCACGGATGTGCTGAGAGCTAGTTGTTTAGTTACAAATCGAAGCTGTCTGCCGTTTCCTTTGGTTGCTTTTTAGAACCGGGTAATGTCTACTACTGTCCACGTTCTCGAACCAAACTCGATCATATTTCTGAAATACTACAATCACCAGTTTTGCGGATACGGGTAGTTTTACATGTATTAATAGAATTAATGCTAGAAAACTAATAGTTCAAAATAATCTTTAGGATTAATTATAATTATGATCCTTCCACGAAAAATCTGAAACTTGAATAAAAAACAACAGGGTAAATAGTGGAAATTCTATATTTCAAAGCACTGTCGACAGAAATAAATAATTTTATTGTACATGCAGAAAAAGATATGCAAGTTATACTTTTTGTCCTGCAGTGCCCCCTGACATCATCAGCGATGAGACCTCTGGAGACGTATCAGTTCAAGAGCTGGAGAATGCAACACTAACCTGTAAGGCTATCGGCCACCCTCCTCCAAAAATAACGTGGAGAAGAGAAGACCACGAACCTGTTCTGCTAAAGAAGCCACAGTCTAGAGACTTTGATAAAGGTAAGGTTTTGTTTTTAATAATTCTGTTCAGACATAGAAAGCAGGTGCTCTGTATTTATTCAATTCAGTTTTTGGAACTATTAATCTTCCTGAGATCAGTGATGTTTTGACGACCAGTGAGCTAGCTGTCAGTAGATCATATTATTCCTGACTCTTTTTACCCGACTGCCGAAGGAAGGAGTAAGATTTGCCAATCATAAACCGAAAGAAAATTAATGGGTACCGCCTGCTATCAAACTTATTTCAATCTTTTCAGTGGCAGTCGAGTTTTTTATTTTTAAATCATTTTTTCAACGTCTTAAATCGAAACTGGATAGTAGTAAAATTTAAATTAAACTCGCTTTTTGCCTGCAAAAATAAAAAAGAAAAACGATGATCTTCTTCTTAAATTGAAAAGAAGAAAGGAAAAAGCTTCCGATTACAAGAAAGGTAATCAGAACTACAACGATATGAATATAACATACTGCTACTTCACGTCGAAAATACACAGAAATGTTTTCATGCTAGTAATAATCTTTACCTTCCTATAATTAGAACACAAAATAACTATTTCTAGTTTCAAACATGAAACATCCACCTGTCTTCATCAGTCAGTTGACCGTGGCAAGTAAATGCTTTTAGACTAAACCGATTCACGTTGATCGAATGCTGAGATTGGCTGTCCTGACATCTGTCGAAGCACTTTTTGCAGTATTTACACGTGATTGACGGCTTTCAAATGTCTACGCGGCGAGCCGAGATCGGCTAAAATCTGGTTCAGTGAAATGGAAAAAATAGTGTTTTTGTTTAGTCGTTGGTGCTAAAGTTGTGGGATTAGAGTCGTTTTGAAAGGGTTACACTACCTACACTTTTAAAATGTTTTCTTGTAATTGATGCTATCCGATTAAGTATTTAATGTTAACGAATAGGCAAAAATCACTGCAAAAATGCCTTAGCAGAAATACGTGAAAAAATTAAAAACTAACCCATGGTCATCTTGAAAGATTACTGACCAATAAAATTATTATTTTGTAAAGTAGCTTTAAATTATATTTTGTCATGTAAGTAAGTAATAATGGTGATGACTATAACTCGATTGCATCAGGAAAAAATAAATCGCTTCAGGCGACGCTTGGTAGCTCGGTTGGTCAGAGCATTGTACCTGTAAGGTAAAGTTCGCAGGTTCTAGTCTCGCCTGAATGATTTACTTTTTCCTGATGCAATCGATTTGTATAGTTAGCATACTTAATGCTTTAAAATTTCACTCAAATGATGAAAATCTTAAAACACAAGACCAAATAAATAATGATCTTAAAGTAAATGACAAAATAAATGAAAAACACAAGACCAATGATAACATAAAACAAGTTGAACATGTTATACAACATTCTAGAACAAAAGTCTCAACTTCTTGAAACGTTTTCATAACGCAAACAACGTAGCAAAACAACACTTTAAATCCAATTCAGAATAGGGAATGTTTGTACACGAGACAACCTTTGTTTACACTTATCTTAAAGTTTAATCTTAAGATTATACATGTATGGGATAACCGGCACAGGTGTTCCAACAAATTGGAGGCACAAGCGAGTTGGCCTTATTACCCGCTTCGTTGACTGCCTAAAATACTAGAATAGTACAGATAGGGTAAAATAGCCTGTTTTGCTCTATTTTGTAGACTTCGGGATTTTTGCGGTGGTGTTCTTTTTTTGAAATTTGCGTAAGAATATTTTTCGGGATTTTGTTTAGTCAACTGAAGCAAGATTTTGGTGTATTTTTTGTGAGCTCGATGTTGGAGAGTGAATAGAACGGTATTGAATTTTGCGTTTTAGTTTTTTAGTTTTATCATAGTTTTCGGGAACTTAAACTGAATAATGAAGATATATTATTTAATATGCAATCCAGTTCACTGTAGTAAACTAATCGGTCATTGTAGACTATATAATTATCTACTTCCTTCTTAAATATTCTGACAGTCATAATATTCGCACAGAAAATCACATTCGATTCGAAAAAAATTTATATTACCCTTGAAAAATATAAACTTAAACTTAACTAATAAAATAATATAAAAAATAATAACCATGTAACTAACCACGGGACGTACAGCAAATAAATAATTGCAATAAAAATAATAAAACTCATTAACAAGTCTTGTATAATATGTTTGTAAGTCTATGTTATCTCACTTGCCCTTAATTCTAAGCAGGAAATGAGAGAGGTGGCTAAACCTGACATATTTATAATAACCCTTTCATGACGTGCTCATGTTATGGTACGTAGTTGTTTACCGTTTTCCTTTTCATGTTGAAAACTTTGTGAAGGTCTATCAAAGAGAATGAGTAACATGACGTTTTGATGTAATATTACCTAGATTTTGATCGTTCAATAGATTAAGAATTAAAATTTAAGTTTTCAGACGGCTTCATTGTTTTCTTTATAAATATGAGACATGTCAATATAACTTCAATGCTCCTGATTGTAAGCTGAAGGCAAATTCTCAGAAAAATGGTCACCATTTCAGGTACCAACAATGTAATTTAAATAACTTAAACCATGTTTCTTCTGTATCTTCATCACCTACCTCTTCTTAAATGGCTGGGTCGATTTGAACGAAGTATAAATGTATATTTCAATGGGTTCGGTGATTCGAAAACCATGAATGTGACCAGGTAGTTTTTTGACTGGACCACGTCTGCTGGTTCTGCTATTGATACACTACAATATTTTATTTATTTTATTGTGTACCCTCAATTCTATATCACTACATAGTATAAACCAAAGTCGCTTTAAGTCTTCGCACGTATCATTTCATTATGAAATAGAAAGTAAGGTCTTTGAGACCCAAGCCTATCTTACATTCAAGTCTATCATTATTAAATAACTACATAGTATAAAGCAAAGTCGCTTTCCGCGTCTGTCCGTATGTATGCTTATATCTTCAAAACTACGCTACAGATTTTGATGCGGATTCTTTTAATAGATAGAGTAATTCAAGAAGGAGGTTTATATGTATAATACATGGTTGATATAATATAGGGAACGGAATCGGACGCCACGCGGGCGGTAAAAAATTCGCGGTACGAAGTTCACCGGGTCCGCTAGTACAAATATATACCTTCTTCTTTGTAAAACACATTCTACCACATTCTACATAGAGAAATGTTTGTAGATAAGCATGACATCCGAAACAGTGCCTTATGACCATTATTTATTGAACAAGCATAGCAACGTTGACTCACTAGGGATACCTTACCCTCCATACTGGAGCAAAGTGGAGCCATCGTTACCATGTCCCTAAAGATCACGAAGTTCGTTCAGTTTGGTAGATTATATTAAGAGACTGATTTAATAAACCCATAATACGTGTACGAGAATCCATTTTACGATATTTAATAATCTATTTCTTGTTTCGATACTTGTTGGCAGAATTTTCGTTATTATACATATTATTATATAGGTATATACCATCGGTGTCACGGATAGCCCCCTTTGCAGGGGGTGTTTCAGCGCCGAGGAAACGGCCACCCACGTAATACTGGAATGAGAGGCAGTGGCCACCCAACGATCCCAAAACCTCGGCACTGTCCTAGCTCTTCTTCTTCTTCTAGCTTCTCTACGCACAAGAGCCCAAGAGAGGCTAAGTGTGGATAAAAGAGTCCCCTATCCTATATTATATAGGTACGGAAAATTTAGGTATTAAAACACATATTCCAACCTGTTTGGAGGCATAAATGAGTGTGAATATCAATCAGTAATAGAAATCATATTATCTGTTGCCTGTCGCAGATAAAGTTTAAATAATCATATCGAATTATGATCGTGTATGAAAAGTAGCCTGTGTTATTGCAGACTATAAAATAATCCTGTCAATTTCAACCAGATCCGTTCAATCATTAGAGAGTGATTAAAAAAACTAAACTAGATGGAGCTTTCCTAAGGAAGTTAGATCGCGTTACCGTGCGGCGTGCGCTTATAACTGTACCAATTACTCTCCTTCCTTCTGCAGTCGGGTAAAAAGTGTCGTAACATCTTTTAGTCTTAATTTTTTCCATCTAGCCCAAAGCCGCAAAGCGCGATAAGAAGCTTTGTTTCAAAAACATCTAAACATCTTCGTAAACTTTTATGTTTATAATATTAGTAGGAGTCGGATAGTACCCTGGCCATAATAACCCCGTGTTGTGTCCCCGGCGGGGAGTAGGGTATTTAGATGTCACTGTTGCTATCAGTGGGAAGACCAAAGCCTTGTGCTCTATGTAAGCACATAGAGCACAAGGCAAGGAAAGAGTACAGGGTCGGCAGCACGAGTGTGAGTCCTCTGGTATTGCCCCGTCCATAGACAACGGTAACCGTGTGCTTATCTGCCACTTAAGTGATACGAAAAAGGATGATAGTTCAAAAATATTCATGCCAAAATTAACCATAATATAATCTACAAGGAAAATTAAGGTAACGCTACGAAGAGAACAGTTTGGGACTGGTCCCAGAGGAGAGTTGTAGTCAACGATAGTGAGCGTGTTATAGTCCCAGTAAAGAGATTATGTCAAAGTTTTTAGATGTTCAGGGAATTCGGTATCAACAAGTTTAGAAGTTGCAAGATAATGATAAACTACCCTCAGTCTGTTTCCCAGAGGTATTTAATTCTATCAAACTGTCATTATTGTAGAATTGTTAGGAAGGACTAGTGGTTAAAATTCAAACGTAATATCGAGGTACTTTTTTGTTATGAGCTTGTTGAAAATAAAGAGTGATGATGATGATTTTGTTCAGCTTGCTTTAGTTTTACAGAGCAATTTCTCTGTCACTCATCGAAGTGACAGTTCGGTACCTTTTTGCTGCACATGCGCTTGCACTCAAAACCATCGCTGTAAGCAAGGCGTTGACAAAGACAACTCCCACTCCTAGGTTCACCATGAGTTCCTGGCGTGACTCTAATGGCGGCCAGAGCGTGCAGCCCTGAGTCCTCACTCACGTCACAGTTGGCTTCTTCCTGATCACCTTCCTGACCAACGACGATTGTTGGTCCTCAAAGCACATTTCCCCAGAGGTCACCTTCGTCAGTCAGTACAAAAGGTTTCCATATCGCCGCTCTAGCTAGTCCTTCATGATGGATCTTATCACCGCTGTCATAACGTGCCACAATGCCTAATGCATAACGTACCTACGTCTATAGTGTTACTTTTTTATCACTGTGTAAATCCAGTAATTTTAACATCAAAATTTACACCAATATTAATTACTTAAACATAATCCAAGGCATCATGCGTTTCCTTATCCCAGTAATTACTTTTAATAGGACAGGCTATCATTCACTAGTTATAATGAATTGAAACTTAACTGTAGGCACTAATGGCTATGTTTGATATGAAACGGTATATTTCAGTAAATTATGTGTCTCGGTCACGCTACCCGCCTGCGAGCGTGTTAACCCATTTCCTTAGCGTTACAAGCTTCGGCTAAAAGCAAACTTAAGTCTGAATAAATCTAAGAAAAGTTCTGCTGGTATATCAAATTAATGACGTTAATTAATGTACCATGTGAAGCATTTCTACTTTTATGGGTATTAGAGGTATGTTTTTCTCAGCATGAATGGGAATGCTCGATTCAGGAGATTAACCCATTATTACAGTTGCGTGTAGACGTGCTCTCTTTAGCAGTATTTTACCGGCTTCTTTTATTATGGCAAAAATTCTTATGAGGTTTTCTAATTAACTCTATGCTCTTTTCTTAAAAATGAGTAAAGGACTATAATGTATAATTTATGTTTCAAACAACTTCAATAAGAATGAAATTCTTTTAGTAGCAATCTTCTTTACCCCATCATGAATATTTGGAAACTCAAATATAGCTGGTGGCATAGTTTAATGCGTGTTCTGTGTACTGGCCATCATATATGGATCATCTGTGTATGGATCAGTATCCATAAGAGGGGCACACACGAAAGAAGCATTTGCTTCGCACACAGCAATTTGCCAAGAAAAATGCTTCTTAACAAGACAGGACTAGAAATTTGATGGTGTCTAAATGTAGGTTCTGTAAATTTGCTGCTTTGGTGTGTGGTGCCCCTAAAGACGCTTATGTTACTCAGTACCCATAGTTCAATACAGTTATCTCTCTCTCATAAACTACATTAAAAAGTTCTATGCTGTACCATATTTCCATTTGTAACATACTACCATTTGTAATATTGTAAAAGTTATCCATGAATTTACATTGCTAACGATCGTGAATCACGTATATACTGCATCCATTATCAACATCGATAATAATTATTAATGTTGGTATTATCGCTGAAATATTGATCAGGGATAGCCTTGGTTTATTAGAATAGATAAGTTCTGTTATTAAGATTTAGTGATGGACACGCGAAACAGAACGTTATAATAATATTAAGTGATGACCTCTTATTAATAAAACCGGGTTCTTCAAGCGGGGCGTGAAAAGGCATCTACTCGTATCAAGGCCGTCAAGTTAGGGACCACCATTTTACGTCCAATGGCACCGGGAATGGTGGTCGGTATCTTCTGGGCTGCACGTCAGCTTTATTGCCATCTAGCGGGGTGCAGTCGTCCGTCAATTGTGACGGACCAAATATAAAAAAAAAACATTTTTTTTTGCTACTTTTTCAGCTGCTAATTTTGTTTTGTGTTTTGTTTACTTTCCTATATTTCAAAACAATTTTAATGGGTTTATATAATACGCCATATTCGAGAAGAATTCAATCAAATAATATAAATTAAATTAAAATTGCTTCATCCGTGTGAGAACGACCATGCTATAGACACACACACGCACACAGACACGGGGAACACCCTTGAAGATCACCCCATAAAAATATTGATTCTGACAGATTCTTAGTGCTTCATTCATAATGGCATCTATCATTGATTCGATTTTTTCTAAGTTTTGTATATATTTTTCTGGATAACGATTTTCGATTTTTGTCTAGTTGAAATCTACACGGGCAGTTCTCTGCCCCTTTGGCGGGTGGACCGCAGACAGATGGGCGCGTTCCTGTGCATCGCAGCAAACGATGTTCCACCAGCTGTCAGCAAGAGGATTATACTTAACGTTAACTGTGAGTACCTGGCTGTTAGTAATGATGTAATAATAGAGAATATTCTCATAGCGTTAGCTCAAGAAGAACTGGCTTAATGGTCTCAACATTTAAGATGCCCAAGACCGTGAAAAGTGGAGAAAGAAAAGCCAAAAGGCGGACCCTGAGCTCCGAGTTCATCTTGGTGTCGGATGCAATCAGGAAAATACGTCTATATGATGATGATCTTAGCTTGCTATGTTGTTTCCGGGCTTTTCACCTCGGATCCTGGAGCCTGCTTACTACTTCTCCTCGTCCTGATATTTCCCCACCATCCCACCCCACCAGCTACTTTTTAGGATGACAGTATTAACACTATTTACAACATCGGTTGTAAACTCGTGAAAAACTACAAATACCCTATTTTAAGAAAAAAGTACCCTCACTAACCTTAGCTATCAACGCTCCGAAAAAAACACAATATAAAATTCACCCCATCCGTTTGTTTGTCACTTTGAATAATATAATCCGTTCAGGGCCGCAGCCGTCACGAATTTGGATGCTATCCAAAATGATACAAGTTCATCTTTATGTAGGAGTAACCAAAGTTACGTGACTTCGCAAACGCTGGATGCAAGATTTATTTTTCTATTTTAGATTGTTGTGTGTACTTTTCTAGAGCCGCAAGTGTTTATAAGACATGACTGGAACGTTTTAGCAGGAAAAGGAATAAAAGCCCCAGTGTTTGTTCGAGCTGCATTCAAATTTTGAATCTAAAGTCTTGTATTAAATTGGACGAGTCGTAAAGATTTTTTGCACAGATCGTATATTTATCTACACATACTTTATAATATACACTGTCTTTTTCACCTTTGAATACTTGAGTCAATCTCAATTGCATCCAAAGTTTGAACGTTAGTGTCTGGCTCTATTTTTCTTTTCTATCACTGGATTTGTCATGGATTTGACTGGATTGAATCTTCTTAAGCAAATCAGAATTCTCTTTTTTTTCAGATAGTAAATATCTTAAATCAAATCTGTATAATTCTTAGAAGTAAAGATTTTTTGCACAGATCGTATATTTATCTACACATAATTTATAATATACACTGTCTTTTTCACCTCTGGATACTTGAGTCAATCTCAATTGCATCCAAAGTTTGAACGTTAATGTCTGGCTCTATTTTTCTTTTCTATCACTGGATTTGTCATGGCTTTGACTGGATTGAATCTTCTTAAGCAAATCAGAATTCTCTTTTTTCAGATAGTAAATATCTTAAATCAAATCTGTATAATTCTTAGAACTTCCCATCAAGAATTATTAAAATAAAGTTAAGTTATATGACCAGAAAATAAAAGACTTTCTTCCTGCTTCTTATTAAGCGTCAGTATAACTTTTTCAGACAATTCTAAAGTAGAGATTTTATTTAATCCTATGAATTTAATTGAGCCATAGCGACAAAGCGTTAAGAATTTAATTTAGAAGATATCTTTCATTTAAAACCGTTTAAAATTTTATAACCTTTTTACTGGTGACGAAGGCGTTAAGTCGTCGCTCTTCTTTGTATCTGAATTAAAAACTACTTTGTTTTAAATTGTCTGACACTTTTGTCTATTACAATGTTTTAAGACTTTATTAGCTCTAAGTAATAACAATTATTCTTTAACATCTTTTGTGGATAATATCTAGTAGTAGATGATCACAGGATAGTGGGATCGATATTTTCTGATAATTATCTGTGATGCTATGGCAGAGGTATTAACATATACCAACAACACGACCTTCTGCCAGAAATCGAGCTACAATACTACTAATAATACTAACTTAAAACCAAACTACGGGATAAACTAGGTAATAAACAGTTTATATCAAATAGAAAAGGAAGTGATAAAAACCTAAAATATTGACTGAAGAAAGACCTTTCTTAAGGATGAAACATCTTGATATTGCCAACTGTTACCGCAATAAATTCCTTATTGTGCCTTAATAAAAAGTGCAGATTGACAAAACGTGGAAGTATCTACCGACCTATGAATATAAAGAAAATGAAAGATATTTTTGTTGCCTGTTAAAGTCACGTGGAGAATAAACAAGTGCTGATAAAAATATTTTACGTTTGTTTTATTTTTGTTGTGGATTATAGGGTTCTTACTCAAGTGTAAAAATCTTAAATGGCTGTACAGAATTTAGAGTTGAAAATTAACCTTTACATAATTTGCTGAGCCAGTTTTTCTCAATTTGAATGTTGTACTGCGCCGGGAAGTACATACGCTGTGATTTTTATGATGCGTAAAAGTTGTTCCATTCCAGTCTCCGTTTCTATGTAGTAATGATTATCTCTATAATGATTGCTTTCATTTGTCAACAGTTGCACCGACAGTAAAAGTGCCAAATCAATTGCTGGGTGCGCCCTTAGGAACAGATGTCAAGCTAAAGTGCTACGTGGAAGCACATCCCAACACCATCAACTACTGGATCAAGAATAGAGGGGAGATGCTTCTAGATGGGTAAGTTTACTTCTAGCTGTAATAGTGACATGTTCAGATTTTATAACGAATGTATCCAAAAGTTGCAAGGCAGTTTTAAATTTTCTTGTTTACTATCAAAATAATACCAACAGCATTTGCTAAAATTAAGAATAACAATCGATACAATTACCCTGTATTATATAGACTTATGTCCAGCAGTGGGGTGAGATAGGCTAATTGATTGATTGATATAAATAAAATCAAGTAGTTGAAAAATAAGTACCTAAAATAAATTTAAAAAACTATCAGTCTTATCAATGATCATAATTATCATTATAATCAATTTCATAATAGTAGCTCCAAAATCTGGGATAAAAGTGAATGTGAATGTTTGTTTCAGGCCTAAATACACAATAACAGAAGAGAAAATCTCTTACCAAGTTACAATGTGGCTGACAATCAGACAGTTTTCCAGAAGTGACATCGGGACGTACAATTGTGTCAGTACGAATTCCCTTGGAAAGAGTGAGGGTACTCTTAGACTCTATGGTGAGTTCAAAACAACTGAAACTTCCTTGTACTTCCAAATACTTAATTATTTTTTGACTATAGACAAATTTAAAAAGATTTTTTGACAATTATTATATCTAATATTATTTTCCAGAAATTAAACTCAACTCATACGCAGAAGATTTTGGCAATCAAATAAGCGTTGCTGGAGGTAAGTTATTAAAACCCAATATTTTCTTTCATACTTATTTTATATGATGTATCAAATTATTGTTTTAATAGGAGGCATAGTTATCATCAAATTAGTAGTCTTAGCCTTAGTCAGACAACATTATTTTAATAAAACACTATCTGAATTAGTCCTCATTTTACTTGACTACAATAAAATCGAATTATCAAAATTTTGTTCAGAAATTCTAGTGAAAATGTTTGCTTGTCGCAAGTATTCGAGATTTTTTCAAAGTAAATATGCGTGCCACTTGCACATCTACATAATTTATGAAAATTGAGTAGCTATTATTATTACGCGTGATTTTTCTTCAAACATTTTGTGATAAATATCACCATGTTGCATGATATTTTATCTTGATTATGGTGTTCCAAACGAGCATTGGCGTGTAAAACTAACCGATATTAAAATGATGGAGCAAACTAATACTAAAAATAAATATCCATCTACTGTAACAGGCAGGTCAGGGTTAGTGGCAAAATGGTAATTCCAAACTTGAACTAGTTAAAGTTGTACAAACCTTTGAAGAATATTCCTTGGAACATAACAACTATTACCGGTCTATAGGTGGCAGCCTTAAAGTAGAATACTTATTTATTATCTCGATCGACTAACTCACTGGAACTTAAAGAAAACTATCATTATAAATCCTTGAGAATGCTGTAAAGCGACACCTAAAGTTAAAAAGAAAATAGTGTTGAAATGTACAAGGGTTTATTCAATATGTGTTCCCTTTCGTATAAACGTTCGTTCACGGGAAAATCATAACAATCTCAAACCTATCTAGGTTAAGCAAGATAGGTATTTCTATCTTTCACTCTGGAGGCTGGACTAATTTGAACTTTTACTCATTCTTCTACCTGTGTTAGACAAGTTCCATCTTTTAGTTGAAATGTTAATGGTTAATCTTCTTCTTCAGGTCTAACAGAAGCTGCAAAAGGCAGCTCATCAAAATTGCATCAAGAGAGGAGTTTATTGGTTATATTAATGTTATGTTGCGTTACTTACTTGTTTACATAGTCACTGTAACTGTACATACTGTTATTAAGTTTTGTGGTGTGACGGAACGTGACAATATTTTTACAGGCATTAATAAAACATCGCATGCAAATGAGAGGTTATGTAGAGTGTTCCGTAAGAGCGATTTAGGTGGAACATGGTAGAACAAAAACAGTTATTTTAAAAGTCTCTCGCTATTAAAATAGAACCAACGTTATTTTGGATGAATAATTTTGATTCATAATTCATGTTCCGGATACGATTTCAAAATAGTTGGATTTCATTTGCAAAACTTGTCTAATGAATTGCTAAATTAATGTAGAATCTAAATTTAAAAAATCACCTCCAAAAATAGCCCAAATAATGTCTACATGCAAAAAAAGGTAAAACCTCTTATCTCATTCTCATCTAATAGTAAAAAAAAACTTTTAGCAGAGTCTATTATAGATCATAGATCTTCAAACAAACAGACGAGTTAACAATAAAATAACATGACTGCACAGTTCTTGGGTATGCAGTAGCACGCTCACTGCGGTGCAAACATAACACAGTCTCACTCTAACTTTAGTAGTTTTAGTAGATACCATCTTTTATGAAATCTTGACTGAAAGGGTAAAGCGAATATTTTTATAAGTCGAAAGATTGTAAAAACTCTGATCGAATACTTCATTATCGAAACTGGTGACAGAATTTGATATAAATTACGAGAAACAGATTGTCATATATCGGTAACGCGAATGTTTTCCAACTGAAATATATATTTAGGTATGTTCTCAGTCGAAAATTGTTATTAAATAGTTGTGACTTTTACTTTGTATATTTATCGCAAGACCTTGATATTTTTTTTAAATAGGACTTTGATATTTTTTTGAATAGAGTCTGTAGCCTTAGTTAAATCTCATTACATCAGCTACTTTCTGTAAAGTCCCGTCAAAATCAGCCCATCCGTTTGGAAGATTATGACCAATACTTACCTACCTATTTGTACTTAGTAAGATGCCCACTGTGTGGAACTTAAATAAAAAATTTTTTTTTCTTTATTTCAATAAACAGGCAGTTAAACGTTTACATATAACATTCGTATTGAAAAGTTGATAGTTTGATATCACAAAGACACTCCAATTATAGTTATTTGAATAATTGGATATGTTAATAGATGAAAACGATTTGAAACTAATTTCCTCATTTCACTGACGTCACACCCAAAACTCGAACGCTTCACACAAAACCGGAACGTAATCCAATTACATTGTTTCAATTCTTGTAAATATTAACGCTAAGGTGTAATGTTAATTGTAATATAAAGACAACGATAAACTTATTGTGAGATTAGATTGTGTATTCGCTTAGTAAACCCAGCCAAATTGAAATTATTGTTTACGTATAAATATATGAACTCGTCGCTCGATTATAAGACTGTTTACAACAAATAAAAAGTATTAAAAAATGGGTGTTTTTTATTTCATTAATTTTGATGTTTTCTTCTGCTTCACAGTAGTCTATACTCTAGTGACGGAAAAATATCTGCCGGTCGCTTAATGCTTGATGGTTAAGATCTTGGGTCTTACATTTGAGTGGTCTTGGGTTTGAACCGGACCCATTACACTATCGATCTGAGTTAGGAGAATGTTAATAATTTCTTTAATCGCAATATTCATTGTTAATAGACCAGTTCATTCCTTTCTTTGTCGCTTGATAAAGAATTGCAATAATATACTTGAAACGTGTTTCCTTCATTTTACAATCCCGGGTCCTTTAAGCGGGGCGTGTAAAAGCACTGAAGGGTCCATCATTTTATAACTGTCAGCATCTGGAATCCCCATATCTCCTGACCTTTAACCTGGTTTCTTATCACCCAGTAAGGTGCAGTCTATCGACAGACTGAATATAAAAGAAAAGTTTTTATCCCAGACAAAGGTACTCCGAGGGCAACTGCAGTAAATACTATATTATAGAGCGAGATGCTTTGGTAAGTAAAATAAATGCTAATGAAAGTGAACTTTAAGTTTGAGTGCAGTCTATGAACCTGTGGATTATGGACTATGACCTAGACGAACTGCATTCAGACTTTACTGTGATGTCAGCATTCACTTAAAACACTTCCCTCATTGAATAAGCTTATGCCTGGTTCACAATATTCCAGTAGCATTCCAAATCTACTGCTGGAAGGCTACTAACCTTCACTAGAATGTGTCCATTCCAGTGAGGTAATTCAGTCCAGTAGATTGTTCAAGCACGTTTAAAACACTAATAATGTGAACATTACAATCCAGTCCAACACTGCATGTTAGTGAAGGCGAAAAACAAAACTCCATACACTTTCTAGTGTATTCAAAAGTCTGAACACCTGCTCTAATTACAAAACTATCATCATGAGTGATGTAGAAGTCAGATGGTAGTTGCTTTACGGAAAATATCGAAGTTCGGCCGTTTTTTATTTAGGCAGATAACTGATCCTTATTGAGTAAGGAAAAGGCTCGGAGGAGAAATCAGTAATATCTTCAAGAGTATACTATTTATAAAGAAAATATGTTAACGGAATATAGTAATTAAGTAAAACATTGTCAAACTCAATTTCATTAGGTTATAATAAGTCCAGACTGTAGAGTTTCTACACTTGTCTGCTTGTTAAGCTTGTTGTTGAGGAGTGCTTAGAGAAAGGATACCTTGGTTCACACACACTTTAATTACGTAGTAAATAAATAATGTAAAGGTTACAAAAATAAAGGCGAGTTGGCGTTTCCTTTCTCGATTGTGTTTACCGCGTGGCAGTAATTGCACTACTGATGTTTAATACATGAAAATATAATAATGACACAGGCAGGTTGCTGCGTCAGCCAAATATGCACAGTACAAGATTGTACATCTTGGCAACCCCAAAAGAGAAAGTAAGAGCCATCACAAGTATAAGTAAAAATACACTGACGGACTCATAAACTGCATCAAAGTAATAGACGACTTTGAAATAAATATTTTAACCAAGTATGCATACTTTCTATACAGATTTAAATTGAAACCTCTAGATTGGTTCGTGAACTTTAAAACAGCGTAGGGTCATATCTTTAAGTTTAAGTTTATGTACTGGAAAGGACCTTAAGACTTTTTTTGAAGAAAAAACAGAAATTTAAGAAAAATTGGTTTAATTAAAAAATTGGTTTTAACAATAGACACAAACTTTATGCAAGGGTTTATTTGTGTTTTAATAAGGTGTATTACCCCCACGTGCCCTTATTACCGGTTAATACCGGTCTAATCGGTTCCGCATAGATTTTATAAGGGTTTTTAAAAGATCTTGCGGAATATTGTCCCATTCTTCTGAAAGTGCTGTTCTTAGTGCTGCCACTGTCGTGGGCGAAGGGTTTCTCGCATATACAGCTCTTTTTAAATTGTCCCAAACATGCTCGATGGGATTAAGATCCGGGCTGCGTGCTGGCCAATTCATTGTACGTATCCCAACCTCTTCGCAATAATGTTGAACTTGTGCAGCTGCATGCGGCCGGGCATTATCCTGCATTAAAGTAAAATTTTCGCCTATGAATCCCATGTAAGGCACCACGTGGTCTTCTAATATCTCTGTTATGTAGCGATGTGCTGTCAAACCCCCTCTATTACCGTTTTGACGGACCATGTCTATGAACACAAGTTCTGTTCGCCCGTTCATCGATATGCCACCCCAGACCATACATGAACCGCCTCCAAAAGGAACACGCTCCTCAATGCAACTTTGAGCATATTGCTCCCCACGTCGACGATAGACTCTTCTGCGACCATCTGCACCATATAAACATGTCCTACACTCGTCCGTGAAGAATACAGAGGCCCACTGCTCTTCTGTCCAATTCAGGTGATGACGCGCAAATCTTAAGCGAGCTTGTCTGTGAGCTGTAGACAACTTTGGACCATTTGCTGGTCTAAAAGGGGTGATATCCGCTTCCTTTAACCTTCTTCTTATTGTTCGTGCACACACGTTTACTCCACGCACTTCATTAAGCTCGGTTTTGATGTTAACTGACGTGAGGAAACGATTTCGCAGGGAAGTTATAACAATAAATCGGTCATCACGACCTGTGGTTGCTCGAGTTCTGCCTGTACCACGTCTCCTCCTGTAAGAACCTGTCTCTACAAACCTTCTGTATATTCTAGAAACCGTAGACTGGTTTAAATTTAAATTTCTACCAATCGTTCGTTGATCCAAGCCCTCCCGCACCAATGCTACAATTTGTGCCGCTTGTTCGGACGAAGTATCCATATTATGGTTCAAAAACTCTCGATGTGTTAAAAAAACTAACCCAACAATTATGCTGGTAACAATAATTCAATTGACAAAACAAAAAAAATCAATGAGAATCAATTTAAAACTTTGCTATAAATAACACGCAAATCTGATACTACAAGTAAATTTTCTTTTCCCGGCTATATTCATTTGTTTTACTGCAGTTCTATTTTTAAATTTTTTTTTTTTAAGATTAAGAGCCAGTCTTTCCATATTTATATAATTTAATCTAAAAAGTTTGCATACTTATTATAAAAAATCCTTTTAGAGTAAACCTGAACTTTGATGCAGTTTATGAGTCCGTCAGTGTAGTACATAAGTAAAAACGTTAAAAGTACAAAAATGTAAATGTAAAAAATAGTAAGTATAAACGGTAAAACTATCAATCAAATGTGAAAGAAATATTTCTGGTTCCGTTTTTCACACCGGTTTCCAAATCCACGTCCCTTGATGGTTGCTCAGTGGCTACCTCTCGATGGTGCTCTGGGTTCCGGATAATCTCAAGTTCAATCTCCTCTGTTCTGTCGTTTGTTGTTTGTCTCGTAGTATTGTTCTTACGACCGTAATGACAATATTTCCTCCCAACCACAGCAAGGAGAGCCACGACTGCGGAAGTCAGCAAAAAGTAACTAATAGTGTAGTGGTGAATGTCGTGAGTTGTCATCGCTGGCAGGCTGCCTTCACTCTCCTTCTGAAATGCGATTTGTGGATCAATACTTGCAGCGTCTTGGTTCGTGGCCATGGTTTGAAGCTTGCTTGGAGCGTAGCTATATGTCAAATTCACAATCTTGTTTATAGATGTATCAAACACTGGCGCTGCTAGCTCGTAATCCATTTTCATGCGACTTCTATACTGTCGTTGAGAGTGTATAGTTACGTCGGTTGACTGTAGTATACATCCCGGAGATAGTAATACGATGCTCGAAGAAGTGATGGCATGTGACGTCACCTCGTTATCGCATATTGTTCGAAAATTGAACGAATGACAACAAATTGCTAGCTGTTCGGTGCTTGCAATTCGATCCAGGCGTCACTGCATGACGTGCGGCTGACGTCACAGGGCCCAGTGTTTTTATGCGATAAAAGTTTCGCTTCACATGGTGCTGTTTTGCTTTGTAGGTCGAAGGATGACATATTTTTCTTGCAAATAAAGTTTGTTGACCTTTGTTGTATACATCCCTTTAGATCGTTTTTTGATAGAGAAACGTAGACATTTTCTGAAAATTGACCGCAATGTACTTGTGTGATATATGTACATAGGTCGCTCCTGTAGCTATTTCAACTGGTAAAGGTATTGCTTGATATAAGTTGAACTCATCGTTTGATACTAAAGGAATGTGAGCCGCGAATATGAAATGTTGTTCAGTGACACGTGCTTTCACATTGATTATCTTGTAAACATCCTTGATGTTTTCTTTGTAGTTTTGTACAGGTAGCGATAAAGTTTTCGGCAGGCTACCGGAAATTTCAGTCAACCTTTCCATTAGTCGAACAGGAGTAATCAAATGTGCGTCTACATGTCCTTGATAGACGTTTGTTAAAGTGTTAAACAGCATTTCTTGGAAAGTTCGTAAGCTGTTAATCAGTAGAAATGTTGTTAGAGCAGCGGAATTGATATAAGTATTGTCGGAGAGTATCTCTAGCTCTGTTTTGATAGATTTGAAGCTTGTGTTTGTCTGATTGATGAAATTGTCAAGGTAGCGAAATTGACGTTGAATGTTATCTTCGCTTCGCTTCAAGACTTGGTTCTCAAGTTCCACAATGGTAGTTTGGTTCTTTATCAGTTGTAACAGATAGTTTTCGTTTGTTTGAAGTGACCTTATATCGTCCTGGTACTTGTCGGCAAAGCTTTGGTCCAGTATTCCAAATAGACTGTTTGCAATGGAACCAATTCCGTTTACCAAGCCTCTTCTCTTTCTGTTGCTCAGGTGCTTATGCGGGTTTAGTAAAATAGTATTGCAATATATCAAATGATTCATCTCATGACTTAGTTGTTCCATTATTGGTTCACATTGTTTTATTTCAGTTTTGATGCATAAGTTCTTCATGTTTTCAAAGTAAGCTTGACTGCGACGAGTGCCTTCCCAATAATTAGTCAAATTGTAGTACATGACTAATAACCACTCATCGTGAACTACTTGCATTTTTCCTACGGTATCGTAGTACACGGGCCGCTCGCGCTCCAAACTTGTTATCTGCGCAGCTGGTGTTAGCGGTGTGCTGTCTGTGGCGCTTTGAGCTCCAATTACTAATGTAAACAATGATAACATTAGCAATAAAGTAGAGATAGGCCGTGTAGCTTTCTCTGTAAGTTTATTTTTAGAATGACGTTGAGAATCTTCTTTGCTAGCACCTGTCGTGGTTTCCTCAACTTCCGAGTTTAATGGCAAAGGAGATAGTTTCGTTATAGGGCGCTTGATGACTCCTGCTTGTGTTTTGACGGTTGTGACCCGAACGTATCCATCGGTTCCCGGATGAGTCTTCAACACACGACCCAAGGCCCATTTTGCCGGAGGTAAGTTGTCCTCTCTTAGCAGTACCACGTCGCCTTCCTTAACGTTCTTCGTAGGCTTGTTCCATTTAGAACGCGCTTGCAGTGTGGCGAGATAATCATTGGACCAGTTTTTCCAATATCGTTGAAATAGGTGCTCGGTGAGCTGCCACCTGCGGCGTAAATCGATGTTGTTTTCGTCTTTGTAATCGGAGAGCGGCATAGATAAAATCGGGCTTCCTGTTAAGAAGTGCCCGGGAGTCAGGCAGTTGTAAAATTCCTCTGGGTCTTCCGTTAGTGGGCACAGAGGTCGTGAATTCAAGCAGGCTTCTATTTTTGTTAACATTGTTGCGAATTCCTCATAGGTAAGCTTTTGTTCGCCAAGTACACGTCGCAAATGGTGCTTCATCGACTTGACTGCAGCTTCCCACAGACCCCCAGCCGTGGGCCATGAAGGAGCGTTGAAGTGCCACTCCACGTCCAATTTGGCTAACTCATTGAATATATCCGGAGTCAACAGTTGTTTGAACTCTTCATATTCTTGTTGGAGTACCTTTGCGGCGCCGATGAAGTTTGTGCCACAATCTGAGTACATGTGACGAGGGGTGCCACGCCTGGAGCAGAATCGCTGGAATGCTGCCATAAATGTCTCTGTTGTGAGGTCGGAGACGAGCTCTATATGAACGGCTTTCGTCACCATACATATAAATATAGCTACGTATCCTTTTGAAGTTTTCACACATCTTCCTTTGTTGTGCTTGACATCCACGTGACCCGTAAAATCGACTCCCGTATGCGTAAAGGGGCGGCATGGAGTAATTCTTTGTTGCGGTAGATCGCCCATCAATTGGTGGTTGTCTGTTGTGTTAAACCGATGACAACGCGCGCAGTTTCGAAGTTGCATTTTGACAGCCCGGTTACCACCGACAATCCAAAACCGCTGACGTATATAAGTTAGCGTCAACCGTGCTCCACCGTGCAACGTTTTTGAATGAGCTTGTTCTATGAGTAGCTGTGTGTAGCGTCCCTTGTGTGGGATAATCATAGGGTTTTTCATTCCAGCTGGTAAACTTGAGTGTTTAAGACGACCTCCAACGCACATGATCCCGTATTCGTTTATGTACGGATTCAGTTTGAAAATTGCGCTCTTTTGTGACACTAATTCCATTTTGCTAAGTTGTTTGTATTCGGAATTGAATGCTGATCGCTGCACATGAGTTATAATCTTTCTACTCGCTGCGCTTAGTTCGTTTGTTGTGAGGAATGCGGTTTCTAGTTTCGACTTAGTGCGCATATTTGTAGTGGCGCGCAATATCCATGCAATTACACTGTTTACGTATGTCAATGAACTGCATCTGTTTAATAAGCATGTTATTACATTGTCTTCATAATTTTCTTGAGAATTATGTTTTATTTGAACGTGATTTATCTTGCCGAAATTCGTTGTAAATGTGCAGAGACTTCGTATCGGTTGTTTCATGTTCATTAAGAATTCAGGGCCTTGCCACCATAGTTGAAAATTGACAAGTTTGCTTGGTAACAGGCCTCTCGATGCGCAATCAGCGGGGTTCGATTCTGACTTGATGTACTGCCAATGATCTGCCGGGATGACGTTTCTGATTCTTGTCACCCTGTTGGCTACATACGTCTCCCATCGCGTCGTTTCGCCTTGAATCCACGCCAGTACAACTTGCGAGTCAGACCAGGCTAACGTGGATACGTTGCATCCATGGAAAGTTTGTTTAGTTTTTTCCATCAGGTCAGCAAGTAGCTGCGCGCCACACAGTTCAAGTCGTGGCAATGTAGCCTTCTGTGCCAGTGGAGCCACTCTTGTCCGGGATGCGAGTAGAGTTATTTTCGGATGACCTTGTTCGTTGAACACCCGACAGTAGATAACACAAGCGTAAGCTCTTTCGCTTGCGTCGCAAAAGCCTAATAACTCTACACCATTCTTGGTGTCTCCTATCCATCTTGATAGTGTTATCGTCTTGATGGACGGCAGTTCTGCTTGTAAACTCAGCCACTCTGTTTTAATGATGTCAGGTAACATGTCATCCCATTTGAGATTGATCATCCAAAGGTTTTGGAATAGTAGTTTAGCTTTGACCGTGATTGGAGACAACCAGCCCAATGGGTCATAAAATCTTGATATAGCTGAGAGTAAAACTCTTTTCGTCAGCTTTTTAGCTTCGTTTAAAAGCCAGTTGAAGCAAAAAATGTCACTGTTAGGACTCCAGCCAAGTCCTAATGTCTTACTACATTCATCGCCTTTGAAATCAAACGTAGTTTGTTTTGAAATTTGATCTTCATGTAAATTTTCTACTATGGCACGATGGTTACCTGTCCACTTTCGTAGGTTCATACCGCCGCCTCTCAACAATTGTATTAATGATTGTTGTAGTTGTTTTGCCTTTAAGAGATCGTTGTGACCACTTATTACGTCATCCACGAAACATTCTTCTAGAAGAGTCTTGGCGGCTTCGGGATATTTGTGGCCATCGTCTGTAGTTAGTTGCTTCAAAGTGCGCATAGCAAGCCACGGTGCGCACTTTGTACCGTAGGTTATTGTGCGTAATTGGTAGTCACGTAAACGTTGATCTCGTGATTCCCTCCAGACAATGGTTTGAAGATGTTGTTGGTCTTCTTCTAGCCATGTACAGCGGTACATTTTCTCAATATCCGCCGTAAATGCGTATTTGTAGGTTCGCCACTTGAGTATGAGTGTCTGAATATCCTTTTGTAAATTGGCTCCTTTTTCCATAACATTGTTCAAACTGTAGCCACTCGTAGTTTTTTGAGACGCATTGAACACGACTCTTATCTTGGTTGTTGTAGACTGTTCACGTAAGACGCCGTGATGAGGCATATAGTAGCTGTCGGCTGGTATGTGAGATGCAAGTTTCAGATGTCCTAGTTCGGCATACTCTTTAATGAATTTTCTGTACATTAAAGATAGCTTTTCGTTCTTATCTACCCGTTTTTCCAACTGTAGAAACTGAGAAACAGCTGTCGATCTTGAATTGCCTAATTTTTCTTTGTAGTCGGGTAATAAAGGCTGATACGGGGCCCTACGGGGTCAAGGATGAAGAAAACGATTGGTACGAGATCTACAACTTTAATCCGTAGGTCCTGCTTTACAATAATAAAACTACTCTAAGACAAGGTCGAGTGTCGGTTCGGGTACAAGGTCACGTCACTATAAACGGCAGGCTGAGTAATGTACTCAACTTGGGGTTCCGGGCTGGTCCCGTGCGAGTGTGACTATGTCTTCCCCTCAAGGTCACCAGGCTTCGCAGCTGCTAGTTCGGTCCGCGGGGTCGTCGCCAAGGCCGTCTTCAAGACGGTACGGAGCGGGCAGGCAACCTCAGCTGGTTCGGAGGCGGGCCGGTACGGTGCGGTGAAGCTATTCCAGCCGGTATGCAGTTGGACACCGGTATTCCAGCCGGTACCAAGTTCTGGGGAGACAACCACACGATTAGGCACTGGTGCGTGAATCCAATGCACAGCGCCGGGCCCCAACGTATAATTTTCTACATGGGCCCTAAGGTCGGCGGCGCTGTACAATGGTAGGTACACATAACACAAATTACACAATAAACAAAGAAATAAAACTGGATTGTTCCGGAATTAATAATCGTAAGTAGGTACGTCTGTAATCCCGTTAACCACGGTTCAATCAACCATAAACAAATGGTTCAGTAATAATTAAACTATAATACATATATATGCTGAACCGTGGATTTAAAACGAGATTAAAATTCGACAATTTACATATTTTCAAAATGTGGGTATCCATAGAAAATTATGGCGAGATATACACCGTGTTGATTTTTCTCTTAGAATACGAACAATCAAACATTACAACTAATTGAATAGTTCTTAAGCAATTACTATATTCGGCTGTCTGTCGACATGTATACTCGCGACATATATTATGGACACACTTCATACAATAACTTTCTTACAACATTTTAACGATTACGATGTTAATCACAGTTTACTTTAAATTTAATTTAATTACATTTACACAAAGGATAAACTACAGCTAGGTAACTACCGAACTCCCGACCGCAGGTAGGCAGGTACTAAAAATGAGCTAGCATCACGCTTAGCTCCTAGGGGCTAAGCAGGAATGTTACACGCGAATGAAGATGTTATTTTACTTTATTATTTACGTGACTATCGTTTAATACTCGCGCACTGTTTATTAAGGACACTAGACTTACCCCTTATGTTGGGAACTTTTTACTTAACAAAAATAGTAACTAGTATAACACTTATAATAGAACTAGCAGAATCTAGACTATATGTTATCTAGGTTTTAAGATTATGACGTTCACGTTCAGATTATCACGTACCGCCGCGAAGTCTCGCGATCGAATGAGGTCTGCCGTCTACCTCGGCGCGAGCGCGGGGCGTGTTTTTTTTCTTTGTTGTCGGTTAGTGTTGGGCCCATCAGCCGATTCTCCGTTTGACGGAATGCGCTGATTGGTTATCAATGCGTGTGACTCATTTTATATGCGCGTTAGCACGATGCATTACCTTAAAAGGTAATGACCGCGTTCACCACCCAGTGATGGGGGTACGCGCCGCAATCGCGAGCTACCGGTATTTACCGTTTATTACTGCTATGTTCAAATGTTTTCATTTTTTATTACCGGAACCAGTGTTCACGTAACAAGGCATTCTCACAATGTACTTGCCATCAGCTGATCGTCTCACGTTATCTTTGTAAAATTGTTCACAGTGCTCGTCTTTGGGAGTATCCTTAGTGTTCTGGATCTCTTCGTTTTCCCAGAATTTTGTCAACTCGTCTATGTTGAACGTAGTGACGTGGCAATCAAATGTTTGTTTTGTTTTGCCACATAAAATCCACCCAATTTGTGTCTGTTGTGCGACGGGGGATTGGGAGTTATCCTTCAGGACACCGTCGAGGATGATTTCTGAATAAATATCCGCTCCCAGTAAAATATCTATCTTGCGAGAAACATTGAAGTCAGGGTCCGCCAGTTTCAAGTTTTCAAGATGCGTCCATTGACCCTTTTCAAATGTTCTAGTGGGCAAGTTGTTCGTAAGCTTCGTCATAATGAGCGCTTCAGATTCGAAGCTGTAATCGGAGTGAATCGAACGACAAGAGAGTGTCACTTTACCCCTGCATTCTCTGGAAACAGAGCCGATTCCCGATATTGAGGCGTTTACCCCTTTTCTGTTAAGGCGAAGCGTTTGCGCTGCATTTTCCGAGATCAAGTTCACTTGCGAGCCTTGATCAAGTAGCGCACGCAATGTTACATAAGTCCCGTTTATGGACTTAACCCTCAGTAGTACAGTGGTTAGTAAAACCTCCATGTTGTCGTTTGACAAGTGGTTCGACGATTGGTATTCTGTAGAGGCCGATGTTGAGGGTTCGTTAACGTGACCTCTCGTAACAGGTGAAGCCACGTGTTTTTTGTCAGGGTTGTGTAATAATGTGTGATGTCTCTGGTTACATTCTTTACACAATTTTGTTGAAGTACATTCGCTGTCTCCATGCGAATATAAACAGTTTTTGCAGAGCTGCAGTTTCGAAACTGTGTGTTTTCGTTTGTCAAACGTCATTGCAAGGAATTTGTCACATTGGCGTAATACATGACTTCCGTTGCAATGTGGACACTTTCCGCGTATGGTTACATAGTTATTCGTTTTATTATAACCAAAGCTTCGTTTCTTCATTTGGGTTTGCTTGTTGGAAGAATTTGTTAATTTTTCAGAAGCAGCCGAAGCGATACCCTTCTTAGCAGATTTCATCGTTTCATGAGCCATGAATTGCGTTTCGAGGAAATACAAAAAGTCTTGTAGGCTTTGTAGTTCTCTGTGATCATGGAGTTCCTTCATGTAGTCACCCAGGGTGCAGGCATCCAGTTTTTGTGACATAATGTGCACGATAATAGGGCCCCATGAAGATGTTTCGACTCCAATGTTAGATATCCCGTTTAGGCATTCTGTTATGACGTCATGCATTTTTTTCAGGTTAGACGAGTCCGGATTCTGTATAACCGGCAGGTTTAACATCGTGTTCATGTATGAAGTGAATTGTAGACGTCGGTTGTCATATCGTTGTGTCAAAATATCCCAGCAGCAGTTGTAGTTCTCAGTGCTGATGGTCAGATGCTGCACTAAGCGTTCTGCTTCGCCCCTTAGTTTGGACTTCAAGTGTAGCATCTTCTGGGCATTGTTGATCATAGGGTTTTTGTGTATCGCTTCTAAAAAAAGGTCCTTAAATGAATTCCACTGACTGTATTTCCCCGAAAATTCAGGGATGTCAATCTTAGGTGCAGATTTTTGATAGTGAATCGACGACCAGATTTTTGAATTAATCTTCTTTTTCAGGTCATCATATTGTTGTTCGATGTCGGTGAACATTTGGGTATATTGTTGATTGGATCCTTTTAGTTGAAAATCGATACTCCAGTGAAGCTTGTCTATGGCGTCCCATTTCGATTTTAATGTTGATAAGTGGTCTTCCAGTTCCCACTTTTCAGAAATAGACGAGATGTCAACCTTCGAAATAGCACGTTGAATAGCGTTAAAGTTGCATTCTTGCTTGTCAAGCAGAATCTGCACACTCGAGCTGTTGTTATCTTCCTCCTTCGAAAATTCACTCAAATCTAATCTCACTTCTCGTTGTTGTTTTTCAAAATGTGCTAATCTCGATGAGATATCGGTTTTAGTTGATACGTACAGGTCTTTAGTTTTTTCATAGGTGTCATCTGCAAAATAGGAAATAGACTTGTCTTTGATTTCCAGTAACAACTGAGCGTGCCTGTTGTCGAAATTCTTCCACTCGTTTTCTAGTAAAGCCAAGCGTTTGTTCAAATATTCCGCCGTTTTTCGCGTAGAAGAATCTTTGCGATAGTTTGTGCATATTGCTTTGATATTCTCGAAGCAATCCAACTGTTGGTCTAAAGTACTCATATTGCTTGTTTCTTATGGGTGAATTTCTCAAACGTAAAATTTTCGCGGCGTGACTGAAAATCATACCTTAAAGTTAACATATAGTAATGATTATTTTTTGTAAGAAAGATATCGTTTTTCTCTATATGCACGTATAAATTATATTATTGAAACTATTTTTGTGAGTGTGTAAAAATGTCTTTTCACCTAAATTCTAAGCTTGGTGGCGCGTCCACAACCTGTTTTCTTGGGAATGATCACAGTTTAATCAAATCTTCATTAGTTTACTGAGTATACTTAATAATAATTCGATTCGGCATTATTTTAGCTATCTTCGATACTGTCATTCGTAGTATTTAGTACTATACTTTATCTTAAAAATAATTTATAAGATGCGTCCGCGGCAAATGTAAAATTTTGGTGGTATTTATAAAATCATCGAAGGAGTCGTATTGAAAGTACCTATAAGGATGACACTATCATCATTGGAAACGTTCAGTTGGGTGTTAATGAGCACCAGTGCCAGTTGTCCCCAGTCCCGTTTCGTTTTTCTGCCAAACACGTAAGTAGGTCGTTTCATAAGCCTCGGACAAAAATATTGTAATTTTTGTGTTGATTATTTAAAACGGTTTATTCTCATTGTATGTTTTAATATTTAAGTATAGTGTACAGGTTCAGTATGTGTATTAAATTTTGGTAATGTAACCACTATATTCTAAATAGTTTTTTTATAAATATTTTTTTTAGACGTGAAACTAATTTTGGTGGAGCAATTTTGGTGAATTTGGTGGGGTTTTACTAATCATCAAAATTGTATATTTACACCAAAATTTGTTTTCATAGTTATTTGATTAAGCTCCTACGTAGTCCGACGGGCTACTAGGTCAGGTGACCTCCACGTAGTATACTCCGGGCAATGGAGAAAGCACCGCCTCTCTCCCTAGGTGGGAAAGAGGTTGTTGGCTGTTGAGGGTTGTTCGGAAGCTTTCCTTATTTTCTCTCAGATTAACCATTAGCATATGAACTACCCATACAAAAGACGGGCGAGTTGTTGGGTGAAGTCAGCTGATGCCGCAGTAGGGACAGGCCAGTGTGGTGGAGCATCGTGCGCTTTTTCCGTCACCTGCTTCTACTGGCGTGAAAGGCGGCCTCACTCTTTACTACTAAGCCTACGCCGTTAAAACCTGCCCACCCTTCTTCCCTCCTCTCCACTGTCAACATCATTTGGCTTTTCTTCCTCTGCTTTCTCACTTACATGAAAGCTACTGTGGATGCAAGAGTGCCTCATGCAATCTTTTGCACGTGACTCCACGCAACAAAGCGATGAAGTCGAAGATGTAGGTGACACGCAACTCCTGCTTATGTTGCTCCAGCAGCTAGCACTTTGCTATCGTGTAAAAGGTACTCAATCTTCTCCACAGGAGGCTTCTGACCTCTACCGTCCTCAAGCTCCTACATCCACATCCTCACATGTTGCACCAATCTATCGGCGTCCACCACCGATATTAACAGCATACATGGGCAATTATGGAGTGATTGTCTGATGCTATCCGACCAAAATACCACGCTGATTGGGAATGGACTAAGGACAGATCACAGATCACAGAGACAGTGATAAGGAAGATTCTCATATCGCCAACAGCGGTTCGAACAACGGAATCAGAATCGTGGTACATGTCTCGGATGGTGTAAACCTCTGGAACCCTTTTGAACCGCAATGCCCATCAGCTCACCGCGTGAGAAACTTAATTGAAGGACTCCTGTAAGTTCAGAAATAGACATCACACTACCAACTTGTCTTGCCCCTACCAAGTGTCCATGGCATATCTTCCGTCCACCCTTAGGCATACCGAGTACCACCTCTCCCACTTTGAGAATAACTGCCTAAATCTTTTCCCAACAATCTTGAATAAGTTCGTCGATAATATTGGCGCCATTAGAGTAAAATATAATCCTTGCTAGAAGCAAGGATAGATAGAACAATCAAATGTTTTGCTTTTATAATGATACTACTAACAACTAAAGTGGTTTTGCCATATAAAAATGAAGTTGGTGATAAATGTATGTAATGTAACTATTAAGTGCCAAATTCTAGAAAAAAACAAAGAAATAGTATAAGTAATAATAAATAAAAAATAAAAATAAGTTGATATGCAATTTTGGTGTTAGACACCAATTTCGGTGTATTGAAAATTCAGGTGTATAAAATAAACAAGTAATTCCCAGGGCTAATTAGACTATTCAAACATAATAGGCATAAAATATGTATTTCTAGCTAAATATTGAAAGAGATTACCTAAATACCTAGAAATAAAAAAAATCACCAAAATTAGCTAAAAATTCATAGATGTTGAAATTCACCCTTATAGATGTTGTTGCTTCCAGAAGTTTCCACGTCGTCGACAGTGATTGGAGAGCCTTGTGAAGGTTACTGCGTTGCCGATAATCTTCACGGTTTCAAGTCTTGAAACTGTTATTTTTCAATTCGAAAAGTCGCTGTGTCCTCGCACTCAAGTGCTTTTCTCACGTTTCTCTGCGCCTTCTCAATCCGACCGGGGCGACCCGCTGGTGGGAGACCGGTCAAACCGATTCGCTAACGCGTGAAAAGCACTGAAGCACTGAAGATTGTTCCGTCGAAGGACCAAAAAATGTAGAGTTTCTACACTTGTCTGCTTGTTAAACTTGTTGTTGAGGAGTGCTTAGAGAAAGGATACCTTGGTTCACACACACTTTAATTACGTAGTAAATAATGTAAAGGTTACAAAAATAAAGGCGAGTTGGCGTTTCCTTTCTCGATTGTGTTTACCGCGTGGCAGTAATTGCACTACTGATGTTTAATACATGAAAATATAATAATGACACAGGCAGGTTGCTGCGTCAGCCAAATATGCACAGTACAAGACTGTACACAGACCTTTTCTCGTTGTTGAATATATTGAAATCGTATCTTATTCAAGAATGGAACCGACATTCCAATTCCAAATTGTAAAGGTAACCCGAGTTTTTTTTTGTGCACAATGACCTAATTAGGTACCTATATCCAGTTATTCCCCTTGATACAAGTTACTTAAGTGAAAACACAGTCTAAAAATACATTCAAACAAATAAAAAAAATCGACATTACAATATTTCTTTCAAATTCATTATCAACCTAAGAAAACTTGAAGGTACAGAAGCACGCAGTGACAAAAAAAACTTTAAAAATATAAAGCCATAGCAGGCACAGGCGGACAAGGCTCGCCGAGCCTTCATTAAAAGACATAAAGAACCAAACGGTACGACAAACACCAGTTGTGTAATATTTCTCAACGAAATATTCAAATACTTTACAATTTCAAAACGTGACCGCGTTCAGGAAACGTGTATTTCTTTGTTTTATAATGTTACCAGTGTACAAAAATTTGCTGGCACTGTTTCGTTTTAGAGTGACTTATTGTTGGTAGTTTAATTAAAACCATACTAATGGTTACACTTGTAATTTGTAGCCTCTGATGTCCGTCATTTTGAGAAATACTTAAGTATTCTTTACACCTTTTTTGTAACGATAGGTAGTCTTCGTGTATACACCTTTTCAAAAATAAAAACGTATCCACACTAATATTATAAATGCGAAAGTAACTTTGTCTGTCTATCTGTCAGTATGTTACGCTTTCACACCTAAGCCACTGAACCGATTTTGATCAGATGACAGTCACTTCCTTAAAAAGTTCAGGCTTCAAATAACAAGCTTCGGACGTGATGATGATGATTTATCCTTTTCGAATTTTTAGATGTTACTAGATAGTATACCACAACTTATCGATGGCTACCTTACAAACCCATTCTTATTACAGCGCCTGGCTGACAACAGTCAGTTCAGTAACCTTAATATCGATTTTTTGCCTGCTATAAGTACTACTTAGGACAAAGAGAATACGGTTATATACCTATTATTACGTACAGTTGACTGAGGATGTAAGTATACCTATATATTTTCATCCATTTTTATTTTTGAAAAGGTGTATACTCATTGAAATAAAACCACATTTACGTTAAGTCAGGTAAGTAAAAGGTGGTTTTGAGCTCGTCCACTGCAGTAGCACCTCGTGTTATCCTCAAAATATATCCAAGGAACGGGTACTGCGCTTTTTATGCACATTTTAGGTCCAAGATATTTGGTTCAAGCTGTATCAACTTACATCCTTCGTCGACTATTATAATTCAGTGTCATCTAATAAAGTAAAATCAAAGAAGCTACACGTCCTAAACCATTGATATCCTTGTTACTCTGAATATAATCGCAAGGTTGTACTAAAAAATAACAACATCAAACCGTGGCCGGAGACGGTGGTGCAAACGGAAGGAACGCAATTTATTTGATAAAATATTCAGTTGCCCGGTTTTGTTCCAGGCTAGCGTTGTAAAGCAATGCAGATGTGTCACTGTTGTTCTATTATTGTACTCGCTTTGGACCCTAGGGGACACATTTCATTTTAGACTAGCTGCTACTCGCAACTTCGTCTGTGTGGAATTTTGAAGTGAAAACTTCTTTAGACGCGTTATGCAGTTAAGAGAAAATGTTGGGCGAGCAAAAAGCATGGAACTCTCGTATTCAAATGCGGTCCTGTTGCATCAGTAGTATCAGCCGCGTGCGCCGACCGACGGTATATTAATTCTTTTTTTTTTTATATATACAGCCAGTTGACCAAGGAGATAGTTCGTATAAAGTTACAGGTAAAGGTGCAATCGTATCTCCTTTGTCGACTGTACCTGTTTGGCTCGACGTCAAGCAAAGACATCTTGGGCCTACCCCTCCTACCTGCTTATGTCTTCCCTTTTATTCCTTTAAAAATACAACAAACAATGTCATTCACATTTTCAAATATTTTATACCACTGTGTACTTAAATATTTTTACAGACAAACGTAAACGCTTTGACCTTTCTGAAAATATATTGACTTCTTAAATGTCATTAGGTTTAATAATACATCAGCTGCCTTGAGTATGACATTTTGTGACATATGTAGGTATAGGTTTAATTATCCAATATAAAGGTCATGCAGAATAACGTATGGGACAAGGGGACATTCTATAAGCTTTGCGTGATTTACAAATGAATGAGTTTCTATATAAAAGACTGGTTACATCTGTCGAAGAACCTATGGGCATTGGACCAAACAACTCCTAAAGTGGAGACCAGGAGAAGGCAAATGGAAGGTGGGATTCCCCTAACCAGGTGACTGACGATCAGAAAAAAGAGGCTGGGAGAGATTGGATGCGGACGGTAGAGTATTGGGAGCAATGGTGAACATTGGCAAAAACTTTTCAGCAGTGGACTTAATTTAATAATCGACACTATAATTCAAAATTAGATACTTAAATTATATTAATACTGTCAGAAATATATAATTTTGGAGTGCTATTTGACTGAATGAGACGACGTAATAGACAACGAATCAACAAATCAATCGTGCTAACATCACAAAAAGTCAATAGTATCGAACACGTCAACATTAACGTAAATCAGGATGACATACGTCGATACGCGAGAAGTACCCAGGGGCGTCGAATGAAATATTACCGGTGTATTATGTCCGCATTACACGAACATACAAATGGTGTACACTGGTGATTAATCTGCGATGGTAATTCCACGAGCACGGATTTTGAAGTGCCGGCTCGAAGGACCAAATGTGCGAGCTCTCTTTTGGTACAGAGGTGAGAGAAATAAAAAAACGAACTAAATTTACCTTAAATTCTGACACTATATTGACAATTAGCACCCTCGATCGTTTGATGATCGAAATGGTATGTTGAATGAAAAGGCGTAAACCACAAACCAAATACTATATCACGTAACGTAAGATGCTCGTATTGATTGTTGCATCGTCTACGTTAAACTTATAATATTTTATGTCAAAATATCAAAATTCCATCCTTGCTTAGTATAAAAAAGCAACAAAACATTTTGTGTATTATCCCCGGGTAAAGGTTAATGGGTGGAATATTTGCCAATATTTTTGTAATCAATCACTTCTTACAACAGTCGCAAGCCCAGTGAGGCTGAAAGTAATTCTAAACATAATATTCAAATGCGTCAAGCGGAAGACATTATTATGTTATGGAGGTACTTAGACAGTCTACGTTTGTTTATTTTTGAGTTAAATTATCAAGCATTTAGTAAATAATAAAAAGCAAATTGATTTAGATTTTTTCTTTTAATCGGTTCAGGTGGGATTTGGATCCGCGATCCTTTTCATTAAAGCAAAAAAAACTTGTTATTTCAAGTAGAATTAATACGGATGAAGAAGAGGACCATAGTTTTTTTTTCGATAATAATGTCTTTATTAGGTGGCAACCCCAAAATGAAATAAAAAATAATTAATTACATTGATTTTAGTTAGTTTTAGCTGAAATTTGTGTAATAGATCTTTTAGTTTTAATATTATTTTAATTGTTTAATATTGCATGTAACTATAGGATGTATTATTGTGTTGTGTGAATAAAAATCTTGAATAACTACAAAAATAAACCGCTGAAATGTCGGTTTAATAAATAATAAAATATATCGCGATAGAATCCGTAAAAAGTGACTTACAATAATAATTTCATAATTTGAAACAAACCAGACAATCATAAACACATAAACAAGAATGAAACCGTTAATAACCCGACAACAATAACATATATTTTCGTAACAACCATAGCAAACAATTAAATTGAACATGAATCAGAGCAGCAATTATCCAAAAATGTACTATCAGCCACAAAATTGTTTCCATAAATCACTTTGAGCGGACTATCACTCAATTTCTTCGTACATTTATTAGTGTACTCGCTAATACCTCGAACGTTAATTGTACGAACGTGGGACACGATTGTGGAAGCTCTTCATCAATCTTGTCCGAGACAGATGGCACAGGTATTGAAAGTGACGAAGGATTTTAGTGGAGATGTCAAATACAGTAATGTTTGCTCGCATATTATAATTGCTGAGTAATATTTCCAGTCATTGCAAAAAGTATCAATAAATAGCTATATTTTATTTTACATGCATTCTTTAACCACAATCTGGGATGTTGATTTTAAAAACCTTACTTCGCGAAACTTGGCGAGTCAAGTACATATATGAAACATTTTGTGAAAAGAATATAGTCGCTAGTAGTCAACTTACGATGCCACAATTAATTCATAGACAAATATTTTGGGAATAACATAAAGAATTAAATGTTGGAGTGAAGGGTATCATTATTTATTATCTCCACTGACTTCTTAATAAACTTTTCGACTTAATAAATCCCAGTTTCCTCTGAATATAACTGTCAAAAAGAACTAACGATTCAAATCTAACCGCCAACACATAAAGCCATTCTTAAAATCTCGAAAATGTCTCTTAAGAAATTTCTTTGTCGTCCATCTTTCTTTAAGACCCACTATCTTTTGGTATTTTTTTTTCATAAGAATGACTAGTGTAGAGCAGTAAAAGATGCGGCGACAGCCACTTATCTCCGAGATTTATAATAATGTCATGACAGTTAGAATTTCTCATCTCCGTAACAAAGACAAGGGGAAAATATCTCGAAGGATGAACGAGTTTTAGTCATTTTTTGCCGCCTTTTGTTGAACAAGCGTTGTTTAGTGACGAAATCCGAGAATTTCTTCTTGTAGTAAAACGTCTTATGTTATTAGGAGCATATTATGTGAATACTGTAGCAATGGTTATTCGCAGGTTATAGTATTATTTGAAAAAATCTTATTGCTAAACATTGACATAATTTTCGTCTTGGGGAATTAGGTCATGGGTTACGTTTTGTCCTTATAATAGACTTCTCGTGGCTAGCAGGATCGTGATCAGTTGTTACTCATTAGTTCTGCTCAGAAAAGTGAGCAGGACTGCCGGAAACAGCTCGATTCTAAAATGACTTCCAAAATTTTTGGTTGAATTCAGTAGAATAGTAGCCTTTTGTGAGCAGGACTGCCGGTAACAGCTCAATTCTAATATACTTCCAAAATGTTCAGTAGAATTCAATAGAAGAGTATTAGAAACATAGCAGGGTATACAAAGTACTTATTTTACGAAATAGCTTGCTTGGTCAAATCAAGCAGTTGATGTATCATATTTTTTCTGTTGCTGAAGAAAGTAAAACCTGGTCTCGTTATTTCTGCAAAATAATTGGAGTCGGATTTCTGTCTAGCCTTATGTAACATATTACTTACAGATATATATTATTGTTAAAGGGCGACGGCTGTCCGACCTACACTTCTATTAGTGTAAGTAGCAAGCCCTGAAAAACGAATACGTGTTAGATCTTCTGTTACTAACATTATTCTTGGGTCCAAATGTATTTTTGGTAGTTGTATCATTTTACAAGTATATTTTGAAAGAATAAGAAAAAATATACGAAAAAATAATCAAATATTAGATTTACTTGAAATCATATGATATCATTACAAACCCATGGTGTGTCTTAAGTGTGAATTATAAATTAATTGGTTATCTTTGCCTGATGGGCTGTAAATCAACAACGACCATAAAAAAAATAGAGAAGTATTATTGAAAGTGACATTGTAAAACTATTCGGTAAAACATTTCTTCTTCTTGGGGTGCCATCTTCTTAATGAAGGTCGGCGACCATTAGGGCAATTTGGATCTTTGACACAGCAGCCCTGAAGAGAGAACGGGTGCTCTTATTGTACCACTGGCGCAAGTTCTTCAGCCATGTAAAACTTTAACTTAATCTAACTAGATACACACACCACCTATTTCATTTATGTACCTACATGATTATTACTTTATATTCAAACTAGCGGTCCCGGCGAACTTCGTACCGCCAATTTTTCCCACCCTCGTGGCGTCAGATCCCGTTCCCGCTGCACCATTTAGGGGGATGAAAAATAGATGTTGGCCGATTCTCATAGATACCGGATAAGCACAAAAAATTTCATCAAAATCGGTCAAGCCGTTTCGGAGGAGTATGGCAACGAAAACTGTGACACGAGAATTTTATATATTAGATAAATCAGATAGATAAGTTAATTTCAATCAAGCTTCATTTAACCCAATAAAAATCTGTTAAAAAATCGGACTAAAATTCTGTTCATTTAAAAAACCAAATTGTAAAAGGATCCAATTGTATACGGTAATAAATAGCCGTTCTATTCAACCCACGACTTTATATATCCAATGAATATCCTTATAAAAAACACAGTAGGTAATACAAATTGTAAAAGTTTTATCGTACCTCTTTCATTCACAATTCAATGTGAACGTAAAATGGTTTGAATAAACTTGTCACTTCACAGTCTTTTGAATTCTAAAACAATACAGGAACATTGTGTTTGCTTAAAAATAACGTATTTTGTTAATGTTACGAGTAAAACTGTAGAGTAAATAATTATAAAATATAAGGTAGCTAACCTTATAATGTCCGAAGAGTCAGGCAGAGTTATAAAGGTCCTTTTTTGTGATCAAATATCAATGCTGATAATCAATATAGTTGATAAGTTCATGCATATCAAGGAAACCGGCCAAGTGCGAGTCGGACTCGCCCATGAAGGGTTCCGTAGCAGCAAGTAACATAATACAAAAGTTTTTAATTATTTTTGAGTTAATTGAATGAAAGGCGAAAATTGCGGATTATGACGTATTAAAAAAATCCACATACAGATCTCGTACAAACCAATTTTCGGCGGGAGTCTAATTTTATGAGAAATTCTTAACACTGTTCACAGAATACATCTACTTACCAAGGTTCAACAGAATAGGCCTTTCGGAGAAAAGTGGCTCTTACATACGCATGGACAGACAGACAGACAGACAGACAGACAGTTATGACGAATCTATGAAAAAAAAGAATCTATAAGGGTTCCGTTTTTTGCCATTTGACGGAACCCTCAAAATGTCAATACATAGATATGTCGATATATAGCAGTTGAGATGTGACGTGACGTAGGTACTGGCAATTGTGCTATAAGTTGAGTATTTTTGGAACCTTTAGTAAGCTTGTTGAAAGGCGGTGAACGCTTTGGCGCAGGTTTTCTTCTTACAGTTGAAAAGCTAGAGGCCAGTCGCTCCCATAAATCCATATACATATCCATACTAATATTATAAATGCGCAAGTAACTCTGTCGATGAAATTTGGTATAAGGGTAGATTAGACCTTGTGAAAGGAGGCTATGTTTGATCGCGATAGCCGAAATCCACGCGGGCGGAGCCGCGAGCAAAAGCCAGTTTCCCATAAATAACAAAACAAAAGGAGATGAAGAAGCAAGCGGACACCAGGCTTCGAACTGACAAACTGAGATGTAACCAGAAATACGATAAGATGACGATGACTGGAGAGATCTCAGCACAGAAACTCTAGAATGTTCCATATTAGAGTACTCTGCTGGTTGTTTGATGTTCACCCTCTATCTTGCCAGCTAAAGTTGGTATTTGTCTTGCTTCACCGTTGTTACCTTTCGACGCAATTATTTTCTCCAACATATGTATACGAAGTGCGCTTTATCATGCTTTACTTTTTACATATTTGTTGCTTAATTTAGATTGGTGCAAGTCAGAAGAGAAAAGAGACGGACTCTAAAGAACGTGCCACAACTTTAGAAGAAGCGTCAGTATCAAAAATATGTTGACGAACAGATTACTCAAAATGATCTTTATTTAATTTTTTAACCCTCTTGTAGTTGACCGATTGTTCTGATATTTGTTACATACCTCTAGTTTGGAAAATAATCTATAATATAAAAATGAATCGCTAAATGTGTCAGTAAGCGCATAACTGAACAACGCCTGGACCAATTTGGCCAATTCTTTTTTTAAATGTTCGTTGAAGTTCAAGGATGGTTTTTACGGCGAGAAAATTTGAATAATCGCCGGGAGCCGACATCCACGTGGGTGGAGACGCGGGCAAAAGCTAGTACTGTATAAATCAATAAAACAGTTTAATTTGCCCGTAATACAAGAGTTTCAAGATCATTTTGAGACTTCACTGTCAAAATAACTGAACCGACAGTAAGCAGAAATATTATTGTAATAATATGTTTTTAATCGTCAATAGTGTACCTAACACCAAAAGCATTACTGAAACCTTACCACCTACTGCAACAAATAGAAAAACGAAGGGAAAGAAAATGGGTGCTGTCAGCATCAGATCGATATTGACCGGCCGTTCCCAATACCATACTGACAGTTAAAGATAGATCGCATCTACGGATAAAGTGCTCGGCTGTTTAAATTCAAAACATAGTAACTCCTATTTCACACCAATTTCGGAAAATAATATTACACCGCGATGCGCTTTACCGCAAAAAACTCAGTTACCATGTTTTGAATTTAAACAGCCTATACGTCAAATTTGACTGTTGCGATCTATCTTTAACAGCAAGTATGTTATTGGGAACAGCCGTGATAGTAACTACCGAAGAAAAATATGGTCACTAGTTGTAAACGAGAGGTGCGGGGTTCCTTTGAAGTAAGTAGCGAAACAACAGACTTGTATACTTCAAACTATATTCACTTAAGTGCAACAAGGGATTTACAAAAGGCTATACTGCTAATATCTACTAGAGTGCAATGGTTACACAATTACCACATGCGCGCCGTTAAAACTGCCTATGCGTGGCAATTGCGTAACCTGCTCGGTGGAGATGCTGCACAAGACTGCCGAGGAGCGGGTCTCAGGCCATCACCAAGATAGCACCCCTCGCACCGCGCGCTTACCCCGCTTTAATTATGGTGCGCTGGCGTCGGCCACATCTGTTAATACAATAAGCGCTGGAATTAGCCACATCTGCTAATACAATAGAGACCCGTCCCTCGGTAACAAACAATGGGATCTTACTTACCTAGTAACTAAAGTTAAACTAACTATAACAAATACACGAAACTAGGTACATACATATTATTACTTAAAATACTGAGTAGTCGTGCGTCGTTAACACTAGTTTTGCCTTGTTGGTTCCCGGTACCACCCCAGCTCTTCCTGTAGGTGTCGTAGAAAGCGACTAAGGGATAGGGCTGTTCTTCATCCGACAGTAAACATATAGCCCAAGACAATCGTGGGGCCGAAAACCATAATTGGTAAAACGTGGGTGCTAATGCACCTCTACCTACACCTTCGGGGATTTACAGACATGAGTATATGGATGGATGGATGGTTTTTTAACAACGCACACTACTTTTTAAAGATGGAAGTGAGGTTTCTTAGTTGGACTAGCATTAAGTTACAGGTTAAGTTCAAGGCACTAATGTTCTTAAAGGCTTGAAATCGTGAAATCACGCTCTTGCTTATAACTTGGACGTCCGCTTAACCCGTCAGTGGCAACCGTCGTCAGCTTAAATAATAACTTTTCTCGAGTTCATTCCCTGAGAAAATAGTGCATCATACTTGTTTAGCATTATCAAACTGAAGAAATGGACTTGTAAATATTTATTGAACCTACCTGGCAGTTTTCTATAGTCCTCACCTAGGTTATCATCTCTGTAGCTAAGTAATTTATCGTAGTACTTTCTATTTCAAAACTAGAAGCTAAAACTTTTAATTGGCTCTCTGTTAAATGTATATCCTATCCTGTACTAGTGTGAGGAGTGTTTCCATCCTGTACCCATAAAACTTAATCCACAAATATTTCGAAATACATCGGGAAAAAGAAGGACTCAAGTGGGACTTAAACCCACGACCTTTCCCTTACACGGGGAATGCTCTTCCAACTGAGCTATTGAGTCACACCTGAATCACTTCAAATTTCCTTTCTTTTTATATCCATCTTAAAGGGCCACAAATATTTTTCCGAACTTTAGCCACAGGACTTTCGAGAGTTTACACACAAGAGCTTTCCATATAGGCTTGGATAAAGATATTAAAGCATCATAAAATCCTCACAAACATTCCACGCTTTCCTGCTATTTATTACCTTTCCATACATTAGACACCTTTTATTTCTATCACCTTTGGTTGTTCCGTATACGTGACCTATTTGGTCCGTAAACGAACTCCTAGGTCGCATAGTCCGCACACATCCTTCTACGTTCGAGACATAAATATCTTTGGAAAGTCCCGACTCGTTCGAATGTCTACGTGACAGAACCATTTTGGTATAATATACTTTGGTTTTTCACTAAAACGTATTGCACTGTTTAGCAATCTCGCTGTGCATCCACCCTAACTTCACCCCGATGTAATTATAATACCTACCTTAACAGTGCATTTTTTTAAAAATTACTTCCATATAAACCTTATCCTGACAATAAATGAACAGAAAAAAAAACAATTAAGAATACATGTATTATTTTAGATTGACATGGTCATTTTTACCTGACTACGGCGAAGCCAAAAGGAGGGTTATGATTTTGACAGGCTATGTATGTATATATGTATGTATGTATCTTCATTTGTTCCTCCATAGCTCTTCAACTACTTATTAGAACTGGGCATATGAGGTATCGTTACAAGCGGCTTTATCGTCCTGTGGTTATAGGCTACATGACGTGTCAATCAATCTTGTGAGGCGCCCTCTAGCGCCCATAAGGTGCTGTGTTAAAAAATAAATTTGTGATAATTATGCCGTGTTTGGCATCAAATGAAAGGGCTTAACAAGCACATTTCAAATATGTATCAATTATTAGCTGTACTTTGCCCCAAAATAATATGAATAAAAAATAAAGTTTAAAACTAAAACCCGACTACCGATAAAAAGTATCAAACAAGAAAATATCAAGGATAGCCGTGGTCGTATGCCACTTCCTCTAACAAAACAATACATTAGTGAAAAGTGGCATACGACCACGGCTATCCTTGATAATTTCTTGTTTGATACTTTTTATCAGTAGTCGGGTTTTAGTTTTATATTCAACTACAAGTATACTTACCTTATAACAACAATTATACAATAGCCTATTTGAAAGGGTTAGGGGGTAAACCCAGAATGAACAAAGCATTATTAACTGTCCTAAAAACGTTGAACATAGATTTTTATAAGAGACAGATACGTTCGTAAATATCTAATAACAAGTGAAGCCAGAAACACAAAATGATCGATGGGATTGTTAAGGCCTCCATGCACGGTAATATTCTACTTAAGGGAAAGGTAACATGCAACTGGCGATTAGGATATAGTTATGTAGCTGTTGGTCCCGGAGATGGATTACAGGCACCTTATGAAAATATTTAACGTAGGTAATCTGTACATACGTTGAACAATATTAAGAAAAGGTTATTGTTGGTCTGCTTTTCTATTTCCTAATTTAAAAACTGCAACTAGGTATGTTTAATCAAAATAATTGCTAACACAAACTAATGTTAGATATTATCCTATAGTATTTCGTATGTACAGTGGTCTGTATAAGTCCGTGGAGAGCTTAACATTTATAATCCTTTGAACATCAGATTATAAGTTAATAGAATGAAATATAGATGGCCGTGTTATAATAAAAGGACCACCCCAGCTCTTCCTATGGGTGTCATAAAAGGCGACTAAGAGATAGGACTGTCCATCCCACAGTAAACATACAGCCCAAGAGAAAGGGCCCGCTAGAAGACAGTAGGCTCGCACCTATTACGTCGGCGGACCAAAAATCATAATTGGCGAAACGTGGATGCTAATAATTAATACACCTCTGCCTACCCCTTCAGGGATTTACAGACGTGAGTATTTATGTATGTATGTACCTATGTATTTAATATAGATGATGACGTTACATTTGTTAAAAAAATTAAAAGCACCTATTTTACAAATAGAAGAAAAGAATGAAAGAAATTTGTGTTCATTTATAGTTACTACAGTGTATTAGCTACTTACGTAGTGGCATGTGGCATTACTTCATACAATTTTATTGTCATTCTGTATACAGACTTCTGCAGTACCTACACTGTACACGTAAGAGAAGGTGAGAATTTAATTGTCCAACTCATATCTCACGTCTATGCCTTGTTTACTAGATTACATTCCAGTTGAATTATCGGATCAAGACCCTTGGCATTTATACTTTAAATCAGTGATAACCTCTTTTTTTTTAACCGTGGGGGAAAATCTTTCATGGATGTTATGCCGGACTACTACCGACTAAAAACCCCCACGGTAACGCCCAGAAGCCTATGGATGGGAGCCCCGGGTAAGCTCTCGGAAGGATGTCCCAGGAATACCATCAGACCTACGGCCACAATTGCGGCCTTGCCTTGGGGGTGGTTCGGGTGCTATCCCGCGTCTATGGGGGAGTTTTCGGGTGCATGGTGCCAGCCATGGTCTCCAGCGGGAGTAAGTGGGACTGCGCCGCCTCTTTCTGTGAGCAGGTGAGCGAGAGAATGCCCACGCCCAGACCCTCCACGAGGAACTGGCGCTGTTGCGCCCAAGCCGTGCACTCCACCAGCGTGTGTCACCGACCAAACTTCGGAAGTGATGTCCGAAGTTCCACCGGCCATAGAGTACGAGCCCCAGATACTTCATCGAGGGCTCGATGCCGATGCTGACGCCCCCTACCTGTAGGCTGGATCCCGCAGGTGGCCCCATCCGAGGTCCGTGGAAGCACAGAGCCTCGGACTTGTGAAGGGCGACCTCGAGACCTAGCCGCCGTATCCGACCCAGGACTTGAGCAACCCCCGCCGTGGCCTTTAGTGCTGCGTTTCGGTGCGTTGCTCCCCGCGCCGTAACGAGGGTGTCATCGGCGTAACACGTTACGGTGACCCATCTGAGCAACGGACCACGCAGCACCCACTTGTATCCGATGTTCCACAGGAGTGGCCCTAATACCGATCCCTGTGGAACATCGCACGACACATCCCGCCAACCCGGCCCTAGCCAACTCGGGTAAGCAATGGCCCTCTCGACAATTCTCCAGGGCAGGGTGTTGAAGGCGTTGGCGATGTCAAGAGACACCGCCACCACCACCTCACCCTGTGAGACTGCTTCCTCCGTCAGGCCTCTAATGCGCATGATCGCGTCTACGGTGGAGCGCCCCTGACGGAAGCCAAACTGACTATCCGACAGTCAGTGATAACCTCTTTTCACTTGTTACGATCCTTCTTTCCGTCTCTTTTACTTTCTTTTTTTTTTTCATTCTGGTTTAGTCCATCAAGTCAGCACCTAACTGTGGATAGGCTTGACCTGGTTTTTTCTTACAGTATAAAACAGAAGGTAAACTAGGGGTTCCTTATTACATTAACTTTAAACTTAATAAAACCGTAAAAACCAAAGTTCTCTAAAGAAACAGTTTGAAACCAATTGTTTTAAAGTTTTAGTTTTATAACAAGTTCGTTAACTTTGAGTTTTCAATCAATTTCTTAACATGTTTCAATAGAGAAAGGTAAAAAGTCAATATTAAAAACTAAAACGAAAAACTAAAAGTAGACTTAAGTACACGAAAACGAATAATTGTGAATCGCATTTTACAGAAAGTTCGCGATTGCGTGGCGTGGTGGTAGATGACTGTTTCAAAACGATCATGATTTCGATGAAAATTGTAATGAGATTAACATTTTTGACAATTGAGAGATTGATATTAGTTTTAGACTGAATTTTAAACAGACTTGTATTTCGATAATTACTATTGACCTTCTGAACGTATTAATAACTTTAACCCACATAGTTAGTAAACATAGTGTGATTTGCGATAATAGTTTGCTTGTTTCAGTGGTGACATGGGATTTGGAAACAAATGTCCTCTCGCAAGGAACAGTACTCGGTCCGATTGTGCGAGTCGTAAGCTACAAATGGGATTAACATGGAGTAAACTGTTCGTGGGACCGTGTATGTATATATGTTCAAAGGCTTTACGGGAATTAAAGCATTATAATGTAGAAATCCCCACCAACACCTTTAAAGCCCAAGTTAATCTCACCTGCTAAATAACACACAGTTTAAGTTTAGTTTAAGTCTTGAATAGTGCTGATATTGGGGCATAGCGGACACGTTAGAAAGCGGTCCTCTTGCTTGTGGAGGCACGCTCCAAACACAGCTCCCACGCTCGGAATATTCAGGTAATTTTATTTCACCTGGTTTGCCAAGACCCTGGATCTTAATATGTTTAGGAACTTCCAGGTCATCCACTGCAGTTATGCCTGCGTAATATGTTTTCAGTAGTTTGTGTGTGGTTTATTTTTTATTGCTAAGTGACCTTTTTTTCTTAGATAGCAATATTTATTTATTATAGGTATATTTATTATATTTGTATAATAAGGTTGATGTTTTATCAAAATATTTATTATAGATGCTTTATTTATATTTATCTTGTCCTATTCTACCATCTCTATTTGTACTTGGTACTTGTGGTAATAGAAACAAATAAAGAAAAATAAGCTAAGTAGATGAATATATAAATCACATATTTATTTACAAGGAGTCCATAACACCATCAGCTGTCTAAGAAGTACCAACTCCTGTTCAACATGAGACAGTAAGTAATGATCCTTTTTTATAGAGTAGCAGTAATCTAAATTACTAGCTTTTCCTTTAACCATTCAGCTCAACTAAATAGTAAGACTCAAATGTATTTAGATTTGAAGAAATGAATGTAAGAAACTAACTGGTCGCGAGTTCGAATACCGTACGAGCATTCACATTTACTAATCTAAATCGATAGATATAGATTTGAATAGTTAGCATACTAATTGATTTGAAACCGGAACCTTTCAATTGTAAGGCCGACTTCTTAAATATTAAACTACCGACACTTACTCCTAATCTATGCTAGAAACACATATATTTAATTGGTCACAAGGCTTTTAAAAAGTGGTCAAATGAGAGTCGAACTCGTGTACAGGTGTTTCCGTAACCTACTGGGTTAAGGAATAAACTTAACTTTGCATTTGGCAAAATAGATTTAATTATATGAACTACTACTACTAAATCTATCGTGACGATGACGCCTCGGCCCTCAAATTTTCTTCTCCCAGTGAACTGCCACCTGTATGGCGTTTCGGAGGCGCATATAAGGTCCTGCGGTAAACATGTGTATGGGCATTTAGCACACGTTAACAGATGGGCTATTGACTGTGGAGTAATTCCACATTCACATCGCAAGTCCGCTCCTCTGAGAATCCTCATCTGGCCCGGCATTCCTTGCTTCGGCCGACCCAAGTCCGGGGTCTGTTTAATGACTTCCATCTAGTCCATCAGGCATCATCTAGGCAGATCATGTAAATTTGTATATTTATATGATATACAATGTATAAACTGAATGCAACTAACTGAAGTGTCAAAACGTTGGCCATTATTGCCTAGCGACGATTCAGTACGTCAATTTCTGTTTTATTTAACCAAGATGATCTCATCAACTAAAATTGTCGTTTATGTATTGAAATATCATGTTTACACAATTGAACTGGTCGGCATGTTAGCTAATCACTTAATGAGGTCACTCGAATATAATAAGCTATTATAATAATAAAGATTTGTTAAGGATATGCCTATTAGAAGTAACATCTAGTGAGTGAGGTACGAGTGATACGTTATTTTTTTAATCTTATTGTCTTTCTACAAGTCAATACGTTGGAGATATTTAAATAAAAACTTAAGATATCATAGATATTAACGAAAGTGAACACATTTTTTTAATTCTTGTCCATCTGTCTGTTTGTTCACGACGTAAAAACTACTTACCATATTTTGGATAACTGAGTACGGCGTCAACAATAAAATGTTGTGCTGTAATTAAGTAGTATTTAAATGAAAATTTATCAGGTCAAAACGATTGTGATTGTGGTTCCGTAGGTACTCAATTAATAACCTCTAGACTTTGTGGGCTAAATTTGTACAAGAATTCTCTTTTTGTCAACTACAGTTTTATTGAAATAATCTTGGAGTGCTTTTGAAGTCTGAAGAATATTGTCTTTTTAGACAAAATCCATTTTCCACTCAAGTATGTAACTTAAACAATCAGTTTTAGACTACTAAATTACGTTGTAAGATTTTTTCTTACATACACGTAACGAGTTATCGGCATATAAACAAAATCAGGTCAGGCCTGCTGGGTATTCCTACTCTGGGAACACTCAAAAAGTCAATTTACGACAGTTACAAACAAACCACTGCTATAGAACCGAAGATAAAATATTCGTAGGAAAAAAATATTATATTCCTTGTGCAATGCTCTTTTGATGTACACAAACCAAGATTCAAAATGTATTTGGGACTAAAAGTGTATTTTATCTGGACAATACACAAATACCCACGCCGTGGGCTGGGCATAAGATAACAGACATTACTTCTTTCTTTCCCTGCATAACATTAAAAGCAAATAACATTTCCATTTATTTCGTTTTTATAATTTCCTTTCATTAAGGGAAATATTTTTTGTCAGGAAAGTTCCTTAAATATTTACTCATCAAACATTCATGTTCAAAAATGTGAATAAGTTATTAAAAATTGTAAATCTGCTATCACATATGGTACGTCTGCCGATAAATATTATCGACTATATGTGTATTTGGCAGAATATGACATCTTGCGCTCGAACATTGATAGATATAGCTAAGAAGAAATTGGTGGAGGTTTTGGTGGTAGCTCTAGTATTTTACTGAAAATATTTGGCGACGACTTGAATCACGCCCTTCAATTACTTGTTTAATAAATTAATTCTAAACCAACCCTGTCCTTTTTTATTGCAGCATACAGTTGGTCATCATTGGATCAATTGTCGCATTAACTGTAGTTGGATCCAGTATAGATGAAGAAGAAGATGTCCTACTACTACCTGGAACTACCTGTGAAGACTCACCACCGTGTCCTGATGGAAGGAAATGTGAAATGATAGAACCAGCATGTTATTCGAGCGTATGTGATTCTGAACAAGTTCCTGCATGTGTCTTCTTAGGTAATTATTAATATTACCATCACATTATTCAACGAGTTCTAGAATGAACCGCTAAAAGGCAAGGTAGGCCCCTTAGCCGAAGGAACTGACGACCTAAAAAGCTGTCTGGAACAGACTTGATGCGGAAGGCGAAAGACCAGCGGACGCTGGCAGCGATGCTTGTGGTCACGTCCTATCTTCTGGCTGACTTGCAGATTTTGTGTTATGGCAGAGGACGTGATTTCTTAGCTTACATCATTATTATTTGTGCATTCTAATTTCCTTATTATAGAAATCACGTTCCTGTCTGCCATAGGGTACATTGGGAGAGGTCTATGTCCAGCAGTGGACTGCAATAAGCTGATTGATGAAGACGACCTTCATCATCATCTTAGTATCTATATTCGTAACAATGTGACTGTTTACTTTTTTTTTACGACTATGAATAATGCGCCAAAAATATAGGGCCCCGATGCCAAATCCAGTCTCACATGCAAGCTGATTAACCTGCTGATCGTATACGAGGTCTGACTTAAGCTTTCCTCTTGAGATTGAAAAGTGTCTGGCTCTCATTCCTATAAAATATAACCATGCCAAAATAAACCGACCACGACTGCTATACCTCGTACTAGGTGCGCGGCGGTATAGCAGGGTAAAGAAAAAGCATGAGAGCAAGCGACATATCATCGAACCTCTTGGCAACAGGCGAGGCGGACCAAATCTAACGTCCGATTGGTTAATACTCTACCCCGTCTCGCCGCGGACATACCCAAGGTGCAGTACAACCGTCAAAGTCAAAACAAAGAAAAAAAACCCTGAGCTTTATAGTTTCATGATTTGTCACCTTTTCTTCCAGTGGTTGGACCACGGCAAGTAACAGAAGAAGACGAGTACATTCGTTTGCCTGGAAAGAACTGTGATGATGCACCGCCATGTCCAGACGGCCGACCTTGTATAATGGAAGAACGAAAATGTTACTCCAGACTCTGTGATTCTGAACCAGTTCCTGTATGTGCTTTTATTAGTAAATATTAGTATAAAATAAAGTTAATAGTTGTGGAGAATTTTTTGGTTTTTATTTACTACATTTTGATTGTTATCTTTGTCTATTTTTTCGGTTAGTTGAAAATGAAACGCATCTTCTTGTTTACCCTAGCGTTAATCCTAGTCGTATCCGAAGCCTTCTTCGACTGTGTTTGATGAATCAACTTGGAGTTTGAGGTCCTCTTTATTAGTCTAAGTGCGGATTTGGCTGAACTTTAATTTTTTATTTGAACTCCACAACCCAAAGACATTATCGAAACATAACTTTTAAACCCTCCCGTTCCATGATACACCCGTGGTTAGAATTTTATGCTATTCACGTTGAGCACTTCGTTTTGGAGTTGAAGGTGTTTACATATTTTAGAAGCCTTGACAATATAAACATAGGACTTTGGATAGGTTTGGGACGGGGACATGCTAATGTTTCTGTGAGGGTACTACTACCCGAAACCTTAGCATGGACCTACCCTACCCATCCAGAGAGAGGAACTTCCTTACTATGCGTGCCGTGTCGAGGAGTACTGCCTTCTGTATCAGGCCCTTGATCCAGCTGCCCAGCGCGAGCCTCTTTAGGTATTGGTCGAGGCTCTTGGCTATAAGTCCATTTACGGTTATAACTATTGGAATAATGATTGCCGAGTCCACCTCCCACATGTCGACAATCTCGTGAGCTAAATCAAGATACTTAATTTGTTAAGTATCTTATTTGTTATTACTTAGTTGTTCGACATATATCGACCGTGCCGTCCCTCAGGATATAATTACGGTAGTTCTTCGTCATGATAACCTCATCTGCAATTGCACAGGCAAAACCCTCGGTTTCTCCGAAGAGTTCGCCGAAACGTAGCCAGGCCACGGAGGTTAATAGGTCCACATTAGGCCCATGAAGAGCGCGATAAAACCTACCGTGAAGCTCCTTACTCTGCCACACCTCCTGCCGATCACTGATGCTTAGTAACACAGGTTTGCACCAGTTCTCTTTAGCCAACTTGAGCGGTGTCAGAGAGACGTCCACTGCAACAACATCGCGATGCATATCCTCATTCACTCGGAGAAAATATTCTCTAAGGTTGTACATCTCGCGGTTGTGGAGGTTTTTAGCATTTAAAAAGCCTCGGCCTCCACATTTCCGCGGGATGTACAGCCTCATCACCGATGAACGAGGATGGTGCATTCGATATGCCGTTAACAGTGTACGAACTCTTCTGTCTATAGCGTCCAATTCAGTCTGAGTCCTCTTGAGTATGCCGAAGGAGTACATCAGAAGCGGCATGACCCAGCCATAGTAGGTGCGCACCTTGTTGCCGCCCGATAAAAAGCTGTTCAATACCTTTTTCAGGCAACCAAAGAAACGTTCCCGCAATGACTGTTTCATGTCAGCCTCAATGATGCCCAACGCCTGCGACATACCCAAATACTTATAGGTGTCGGTTACGAGGAGTGATTTCAGATGAATGGAATCAGAAGGTTGGATACCTTCTGATTCCATTCATTCCAGTACCGCCTTCTGCATCAGGCCCTTGATCCAGCTACCCAACGCGAGCATCTTTAGGTGTTGGTCGAGGCTCTTGGCTACAAGTCCATTGACGGTTACGACTATTGGAACAATGATTTCCGAGTCCACCTCCCACAAGTCGACAATCTCGTGAGCTAAATCAAGATACTTAATTTGTTTATCTTTTTCTCTTTTTTTCTTTTTTTTTATTATTATTCTCTTTATTTAATTATTAAACTTATTAATTACATTTTTAAATATATCCTAAAAAAAAATACAAAATATATTTAAGAATTTAAAAAATAGTATCCCACCGGCATCGAGTACAGGGACCAAACTACCGGTGGTCAGGGCTCCAGAGAGAGGAACTTCCTCACTATGCGCGCCGTGTCGAGGAGTACCACCTTCTGCATCAGGCCCTTGATCCAGCTACCCAACGCGAGCCTCTTTAGGTGTTGGTCGAGGCTCTTGGCTACAAGTCCATTGACGGTTACGACTATTGGAACAATGATTGCCGAGTCCACCTCCCACATGTCGACAATCTCGTGAGCTAAATCAAGATACTTAATTTGTTTATCTTTTTCAGCTTTCACGAGATTCTCGTCATGAGGGATTGTGACATCAACAATCATTGCGCACCGCTCAGACCGGTCTATCACCACGACATCAGGTTTGTTTGCAACAACAGTCCTGTCCGTGATGATAGATCGGTCCCAGTACAATGTGATATGACCATTTTCGAGAACTGGTTCAGCAACATACCTGTAGTACGGCACCTCAGCGTCTACAAGTTGGTATAACAGAGCAAGCTGCTGGTGGATGATCCTGGCTACTTGGTTGTGCCTGTGCAAGTACTCGCTGTTAGCAAGACGAGAACAACCGGACACAATATGCCTGAGGGACTCACCGGGTTGGTGGCACGCGCGACATATATCGACCGTGCCGTCCCTAAGAATATATTTACGGGAGAAATTAACACTGTCCCAACACCGGTAGTTCTTCGTCATGATAACCTCATCTGCAATTGCACAGGCAAAACCCTCGGTTTCTCCGAAGAGATCACTGAAACGTAGCCAGGCCACGGAGGCTAATAGGTCCACATCGGGCCCATGAAGAGCGCGATAGAACCTACCGTGAAGCTCCTTACTCTGCCATACCTCTTGCCGATCACTGATGCTTAGCACCACAGGTTTGCACCAGTTCTCAGTTCTGATCTGATCCGTGACTCTTGGGACTATGGAGTCCCGGGCCTTTGGAAGGCGTGCGTCGGGCCGAAGCCAAGACGTAGAGGCCCTTTCAAGAGAGTTTAATATGCTAGGGATAGACACACACATGGCGGATACCACCCCCGAGCGCAAAATATGATACACCCGGGGATGGTCCCCGCCAGGTGCAGAGACTATTGGAATAATGGAAACTAGATTATGGGCTATGGGGTTGAGTATTGGATGGACTACGGGGGGAGACTAACGGATGCTTGCCATGACAATAAGTCTCAAAATTGTTAAAAAGGCAGGTGGTGACTCGCCAACTCATTGCATGGGCCCCATTAAAATAGCCACGCATAATGCGGCCATGGAGCAACACCCGTTGAGCGTTATTATTATTATTAGTATTCGGGACGAAATCAAGAGCAAGCTCAGAGACGAACTTCTAGCGGATCTGGACGCTCCTCTCTCCACCACCCCTAACGACATTAGATTCCGTGGTCGGCCCCACCACTCAGGCGGCGTCCTTAAAACCTGGTGCGAGGACGATTTCACGCTGGCGTGGCTCGTGGCGGTCGTGAACGCCATGGAATCACCACTCCCCAACACCAGCCAAGTAGTTCGGTCGCAGTCGACTATACCGAGGAAGATTTCCTGCGTGGTCAGCTTTCCTGGCCGCGTAGAGAACCCAGAGAAGTCGCAAAAACTACTAGCTAGGCAGAACCAACACTTTAACATTAACTCCTGGGACCGCACCGCGACGAAGGAACACCCGGACGGTACTAAGACCAGCCTGCACTTCCGCATCCTGGAGGCGGAGGCGAGACTAGTGATGGAGAACGAGCGCAGGCTGTACTACTTGATGGGAAACATATATGTCATCTTCCTCGAACAGTTGCCAACCACCCCAAAAACCGAGGCAGAAATTAACACTGTCCCAACACCGGCACAGTTGGAAGCACGGGAGACCCCAGTCCCATCTGGACCGGTGGTGTCGATACCCACAGCACCACCGTCGTCAACTCGGATGGACACTGACGTACCCGAGCCAGCTGTACCACCTAAACCCGTCGACATGGAGCAGGACGTCCCATCGTCACCACTCCTCGAATCGGAGGAGGAGTGCTTTCCGGGGGGGGGGGGAGTGAACTTGGTGTACTCCCGTCCTCCCCCTTGCGGGATTGACATCTTCCAGGTCAACCTCCAGCACAGTCAGGCTGCGACGGCTTCCTTGCGCAGAGTGCTGGAGAAAAACCCGCTGACCATTGCCATGATCCAGGAGCCGTGGATCAATGGCAACCCTGAAAAAAAAAAAAAAACGCCGGAGGCAAACTGCTGCTGGACACTTCCGTAAGTAGACCGAGAGCATGCATGTACCTCCCCAAACACTCACCAACACTGTTAATTAACCAATTCTGCTCAAGAGACCATACAGCCTTCAAGTTCAGCAGAAGTGACCAGCACCAACCGGACATCGTCCTTGCTTCCGTCTTCCTGCCGGAGCTCAGCACACTGGCTGAGTACTGCGAAAGGGAGGGTCTGAACATCATCGTCGTAGCCGACACGAACGCACATCATACCCTGTGGGGTAACCAAGACAACAACGACAGAGGTAAGGATATGCTTAACTTTATTTTCACGAACAATTTTAATCTGCTAAACCGAGGCTCAGAACCAACGTTCGTCACGAGACTCCATCAAAGTATAATAGATCTCACCCTGGCGTCAACCAGGATATCGGAATTAATTACCAGTTGGCATGTGTCCAAAGAGGCCTCATGCTCTGACTAGATGGATCCGCTTCCATTTAAACATTAACTCACAAAAACCCAAACCAAGTAGGCTACCGCGCAAGACAGACAGACAAAAATTTGTAAGCCTAGTCAATGCAAGTATGAACAACCTACATATAATATCCCATTAGAAAACCTCAAAGTAACAGACCTAGACTTCTATACCGACAAAATCACCTCGATACTTATCTCCAGTTACGAACAGTCATGTCATGCGGCGTACATGAATGTGTATGGGCATTTAGCACACGTTAACAGATGGGTCATTGTCTGTGGAGTTAGTCCACATTCACATCGCAGATCCGCCCCTGCCGAGATTCCCCATCTGGCACGGCATTCCTTGCTTCAGCCGACCCAAGTCCGGGGTCGGTTTAATGACTTTCATCTATTCCAGGGCAGATCATGTAAATTTTTATATTTATATGATATACAATGTATAAACTGAAGGCAACTAACTGAAGTGTCAAAACGTTGGCCATTATTGCCTAGCGACGATTCAGTATGTCAATTTCTCTTTTATTTAACCAAGATGATCTCATCAACTAGTTTAGATATTGACATATCATGTTTATACAACTGAACTGGTCGGTGTGTTAGCTAATCACTTAATGAGGTCACTCGAATATAATAAGCTATTATAATAATAAAGATTTGTTAAGATATCCTCATTAGAAGTAACATCTAGTGAGTGAGACACAGGAACGACAAATGTATACTTTAGTGAGGTACGAGTGATACGTTATTTTTTTTAATCTTATTGTCTTTCTACAAGTCAATACGTTGGAGATTTTTAAATAAAAACTTAAGATATCATACATATTAACGAAAGTGAACACATTTTTTAAATTCTTGTCTGTTTGTCTGTTTGTTCACGACGTATAAACTACTTACAATATTTTGGATAACTGAGTTCGGCGTTTATTTATTTATTTATTTAAGTGAAATTTTATCAGGTCAAAACGATTGTGATTGTGGTTCCGTAGGTAATCAATTAATAACCGCTAGACTTTGTGGGCTAAATTTGTACAAGAATTCTCTTTTGGTCAACTACAGTTTTATTGAAATAATCTTGGAGTGCTTTTGAAGTTTGAAGAATATTTTCTTTTTAGACAAAATCCATTTTCCACTCAAGTATGTAACCTAAACAATCAGACTATTACATTACGTTGCAAGATTTTTTCTTAACATACATCTAACGAGTTATTGGCATATAAACAAAATACTAAAATCAGGTCAGGCCTGCTGGGTATTCCTACTCTGGGAACACTCAAAAAGTCGATTTACGACAGTTACAAACTAATCACTGCTATAAAAACGAAGATAAAATGTTCATAGGAAAAAAATATGTTATTCCTTGTGCAATACTCTTTCGACGTACACAAACCAAGATTCAAAATGTATTTGGGACTAAAAGTGTATTTTATCTGGAAAATACACAAATACCCACCCACAAATACCCACGCCGTGGGCTGGGCATAAGATAACAGACATTACTTCTTTCTTTCCCTGCATAACATTAAAAGCAAATAACATTTCCATTTATTTCGTTTTTATAATTTCCTTTCATTAAGGGAAATATTTTTTGTCAGGAAAGTTCCTTAAATATTTACTCATTAAACATTCATGTTGAAAAATGTGAATAAGTTATTAAAAATTGTAAATCTGTTATCACATATGGTACGTCTGCCGATAAATATTATCGACTATATTTGGCAGAATATGATATCTTGCGCTCGGACATTGATAGATATAGATAAGAAGAAATTGGTGGAGTTTTTGGTGGTAGGTCTAGTATTTTGCTGAAAACCCCTATTGTTTGGCGACAACTTCAATCACGCCCTTTAATTACTTGTTTAATAAATTAATTTTAAACCAACCCTGTCTTTTTTATTGCAGCATACAGTTGGTTATTATTGGATCAATTGTCGCATTAACTGTAGTTGGATTTAGTATAGATGAAAAAAAAGATGTCCTACTACTACCTGGAACTACCTGTGAAGACTCACCACCGTGTCCTGATGGAAGGAAATGTGAAATGATAGAACCAGCATGTTATTCGAGAGTATGTGATTCTGAACAAGTTCCTGCATGTGTATTCTTAGGTAATTATTAATATTACCATCACCTTATTCAACGAGTTCTAGAATGAACCGCTTAAAGGCAAAGTAGGCCCCTTAGCCGAATGAACTGACGACCTGAAAAAGCTGTCTGGAACAGACTTGATGCGGAAGGCGGAAGACCAGCAGACGCAGCCAGCGATGCTTGTGGTCACGTCCTATCGGATCTGACTTGCATATTTTGTGTTATGGCAGAGGACGTGATTTCTTAGCTTACATCATTATTATTTGTGCATTCTAATTTCCTTATAGAAATCACGTTCCTGTCTGCCATAGTATCTAGAGCGGGAGAGGTCTATGTCCAGCAGCGAACTACAATAGGCTGATTTATGATAACGATCATCATCATCATCTTAGTATAATAATTTGTGTCAATATAACATATCATTATTGCGTCATGATATAGAGCCCCGAAGCCAACTTCAGTTTCACATGCAAGCTGATTAACCTGCTGATATAGGAGGTCTGAGTTAAGCTTTACTCTTGAGATTGAAAAGTTTCTGGTTCTCATTCCTATAAAATATAACCATGCCAAATTAGACCGACCACGACTGCTATACCTTTTTTTTTACGTGGTGGAATGCGTTTATGCATTTCGCTCATCCCCCACGGTGGCAGGAGCGGGCTTCGTGTGGGACTCCTAGCCTCCGAAGGAGGCCAGACTACCCACTAAACCACCACGGTGTCCGTCGTCACCACATATCGACGATGGCGGGAACAACATCTTCCGCCATCGTCGTGTGGGTCGCCAGCCACTGATCAGCGGCAGGCCCGTCTCTGGTGCGGCAGAAGAGGAGTCCTTCTGCCACCCACCTAGGCAAGGCACACGCGACACAACGTGCGCCTTCAACCTCGAGGCCTATATAAGGGCAGCAGACGCACCCGCGGAGGGAGGGTGAGGAGTTGGTGGTACTCTCCGCCGCCTCCTTCTGCGAGATAACCGTCTCGCAGAAGGTCTGAACCGCTGCCCACGCCTCATCGCCGCCGTCGACCATAGACAGAACTACGGCCGGCAGCGAGAGGTCCGTCCCCACTTCGGCGATGAGAGCACGGCGCTCCCCAGCCCACGCGGGGCACTCATCTAGGGTGAAGTCTCTCTCTCTTCTTAGAGTCCACCGCGGACAGCAGGCGGTCCATAATGGTCCGCGACATCTCCTCCAGTGGAGCCACAGCGGCTGCTTTCGCCGCTGCCTTCTCCTCCCAGAGGAAACGGACCTCTATCCGGAGCCTCTCCACCTCCGCCCGAAGGGTGGCCACCTCGTCATTGACGTTACGGTCCTCAAGCACGGCTACGACATCCCTGACGTCAAATGCTGCGTCCCTGAGGGCCACCCTTCAGGTTTTTGGATTTGCTGGCGACCTCCAGCACAAGGTCCATATTTCTACGGACCTTAGCCGCCAGATCATCGGTGGGCAGTTTCTGCCAAGCGGGGTCCACTGACACCCTCCTAGAGGGTCCCGATGCCACAGAAGACGGTCGCGGCCCTGCCACCGTGCCCGGAAATTGAAATACCTCCAACTTCTCGACGGCCAAACGTTTTGCGTGGGGTGACCGCGTGGACGCGGTCGGCACCGCCGAACCCTGGTAGACCGGGAACTCAGTCTTCTCCTCGCCGCGCTGTTTCTTGCGAGCAGCGCTTCTTTCGCGCGATGATGACGCACCGACATCCATATCGGATCCCACCATGGAAGGCGCAGGTGTGGGAGGTCTCGACAACCTCGACAGCCTCACCGAGCACCGACTTATCTGTCCTTCGGGAACTTGGTCCCGGCACGACACTGCCGTCTTCTCCTTGCGCTCACGCGCCTGTCGCTCGGGAGCTTGGTCCCGGCACGACTCATCCTCTCTCACATCGTCCTAAAAAGGACAGTGTCGATACGGACAGAGGACACCAAAAAACAGTATAACTGCTTGCCCCAAGATTCGCTTTTCCAGATTCGGTCACCCAACGTGCCACTTCGTTACTATGGTCACGTTGGGGTCCAAGGCACACGACGGAGACGTACTGGAAAGCTCTTGGGGCGTGCCCCACGACTGCTATACCTCGTACAAGGTGAGCGGTGGTATAGCGGGGTAAAGAAAAAGCATGAGAGCAAGCGAGATATCGTCGAAACTCTTGGCAACAGGCGGACGTGGCGGTTAATACTCTACCCCGTCTCGCCGCGGACATACCCAACGTGCGGTACAGCAGTCACAGTCAAAACATAGAAAAAAAAGCCTGAGCTTCGTAGTTTCATGATTTGTCACCTTTTCTTCCAGTGGTTAGACGACGGCAAGTAACAGAAGAAGACGAGTATGTTCGTTTGCCTGGAAAGAACTGTGAGGATGCACCGCCATGTCCAGACAGCCAACTTTGTATAATGGTAGAACGAAAATGTTACTCCAGACTCTGTGATTCTGAACCAGTTCCTGTATGTGCATTAGTATAAAATAAAGTAAATTGTTGCGGATAAGTTTTTTGGTTTATATTGACTACATTTTGACTTTTATCTTTTCAGTTAGTTGAAAGTGATCTTCTTTTTTATCCTAGCGTTAATCCTAGTCGCATACGAAGCCTTCCTCGACTGTATTTGATGAATCAACCCGGAGTTTGAGGTCCTCTTTATTAGTCTAAATGCGGATTTGGCTGAACTTCAATATTTTATTTGACCTCCGAAACCCAAAGGCATTATCGAACAATAACTTTTAATCTCTCGCGTTCCATGATATACAATAATTATAACGGGAATTAACGCGATCATGGTATAGATACCTACCTATACCACGTACTTACAATACTTACATACCTTTGATTTGCCTGACGTTTCGACCAGGTTACACCGGCCGTGGTCACAGGCTGACTGTCTCCTTACCAGTACCATCTATGTAGCAACATTATACAAGATAGTCCATCCATCGTGGTGATAAGTCCCGATCAGATCAGAGGCTTTAACGGCTCCCTTTCTACTTTAAGCCTGGGGTTCTCTTTCCTGCTTTTCTTAGCGTTGTGTCCTGATTGCGTAAAAAAGGCATTCGTCTCAACGCTCAGAGATCAGCATCCCTGATTTTCCTTCTCAACCCCTAAATGTTTTCTGAGCATAACCAAACAGTGGTTCTAACCCTGAATTTAAATCTCACTAGAATATCCAACCCCCTAAAATGTTTGAAGCCCCTCATTTTGTAATCTCTAGGGAAAATAATGACAGGAAAGTCGTTTCACAATTTGAGTATCGTATTTGAATAAATTTCTTTAGAATCGATCAATACGCAATCATTTCATATTTGAGGTGAATAACCTGTTGGTAGTAAAACAATTTCATAGAACGCAAATTACTATTAAAGTCTTTGAGTACATGATAAAAGGCACGAGCTTGCCTTTTCGGAACTTATAGAAAAACTAGCTTTTGCCCGCGGCTCCGCCAGCGTGGATGTCGGTTATCGCGACAAAACATAGCCTATGTCCTTTCTCAAGGTCTAATCTACCCCTATACCAAATTTTATCAAAATCGGTTCAGTGGTTTAGGCGTGAAAGTGTAACAGACAGACAGACAGAGTTACTTTCGCATTTATAATATTAGAATGGATGGATAATCAATATAATTCAATTAAAGTTGACACATAGACCGTTTCCTGAATTTTATTGTTTACACCATAACGAGAATGCAAAAAATACACCACGCGGATGGAGTCGTCGTCATCAACTTGTTCATAATAAACATAATACAGTATGTATTTTTGAAACAGAGCACTAAGGTCAGATACAGTCAACGTCATAAATATCTTGACGACGAAGTCTCAAAATGATTTTACAACTCTCGTATTAAGAGCAAATCAAAATGATTTATTGATTTAAATTGTATTATTGTTCGAACTAAAGGTGTGTACCAAATATGAGAACAATCAGCCACGCCACGGAGGCAGTCAGATGACAGCCTCCGTGGCGTGGCGGTAGTGCACGCGACTGCCACGCAGGAGGCGCGGGTTCGATTCCCGCTCAGTGCAAATATTTGTATGCATGAATATGGCTATTTGCATTGGTCTGGGTGTTTCTATATATAATATGTCGAGGGTTGAGTGTTCAAACCCGTTAAGTGCGAAAAATTAACTTTCGAGATAATCGATGTTAAAGTTTGCTGGCAATTTTTTTTTTTTTTTTTTTTTTTTTTACCGTGGGGGAAAATCCTTCATGGATGTTATGCCGGACTCCTACCGACTAAAAACCCCCACGGTAACGCCCAGAAGCCTATGGATGGGAGCCCCGGGTAAGCCCTCGGAAGGATGTCCCAGGACTCCCATCAGACCTACGGCTACAATTGCGGCTTCGTCTCGGGGGTGGTTCGGGTGCTATCCCGCGTCTATGGGGGGGTTTTCGGGTGTTATCCCGCTTCTTAGGGGGGGGGGGGGCGTGCGTGAATCCCTCACGTCACGCTGCCGTCATGGGCCTGCTTCTGTAAAGTAAAGGTCTCGAGGTCGCCCTTCACAAGTCCGAGGCTCTGTGCTTCCACGGACCTCGGATGGGGCCACCTGCGGGATCCAGCCTACAGGTAGGGGGCGTCAGCATCGGCATCGAGCCCTCGATGAAGTATCTGGGACTCGTGCTCGATGGCCGGTGGAACTTCGGACATCACTTCCGAAGTTTGGTCCCAAAACTGAGGGGGGCGTCAGCCGCACTCGCGCGGCTGATGCCCAATATCAGGGGACCCAACGCCCCCTGCAGGAGACTGTACCTGGGGATCGTGCGAAGTATGGCCCTATACGGGGCCCCCGTATGGGCGGAGAACCTGACGGCCAGTAATGTGGCTAGATTACTGAGCCCACAGAGGGCGATGGCCGTCAGGGTGATAAGGGGATACCGCACGATCTCTGGTGAGGCGGCATGCCTCCTAGCCGGGACCCCTCCATGGGACCTGGAAGCGAGAGCCCTTGCGTCTCTATTTATATGGCGCAAGGAGGCGCTGGAGCGGGGCCAATGGCCTGCGTCTCGAGAAATCGAGGCCCAGCGGTCCCAGCTCTACCAGGAAACCGTGGAGACATGGAAGATGCGACTTGAGCAACCAAAGGGGGGATTCGCCACAATTGCGGCCGTCAGACCGGTCATGGACGAGTGGCTGGAGAGGAGACACGGTGCTCTCTCCTACCGGTTGTCACAGATACTTACCGGGCATGGTAGCTTCGGTAGGTATCTGTGGCGAAGACACCGGGAAACCACGGCCGAGTGTCAGCACTGCGAGGACCGCAGCGATGACACAGCGCTCCACACGCTGGTGGAGTGCACGGCGTGGGCGCAACAGCGCCAGATCCTCGTGGTGGGTCTGGGCGTGGGCACCCTCTCGCTCGAGACCATGGTGCGAGCCATGGTCTCCAGCGGGAGTAAGTGGGACTGCGCCGCCTCTTTCTGTGAGCAGGTCATGCTCGTGAAAGAGGCGGCGGGGCGAGAGCGGGAGAAAACTCTCCCACCCGAGTTCCGCAGTCGGCGGCTTGGGCACCGCCGACGTGTCTTCGCCGAAGACCATCGGCCTCCATGACCGGGGGCCTGAGGACGGTGAGTTGGCTGCTCACCGTCTTTACAGAAGTTTGCTGGCAATAAAAAATAGGTAAATATAATAAATTGATGCAAATTACTTAGTAATTTAGCAAAATTATATATCCATAATACTATATTTTATGATTTTTGTCATGTTTAATAATAAACTTTTGCATAAAATTGTAATTAGTAAATTAGGGGGCTGACTTATTGGGTTTTAACCCAAAATTAAAATTATGTTTCTATTAATTATTAGCTTTATTATTTGAACAAAAATCAAGTGAATCACGATAATCCTTTTATTATAGGTAATTACTGTCGCTTTTAGATTCAGATATGTTTTCAGGCTGTGGATCCACCCATGAAATTCCTCGGGAATGATTTCTTTTTTGCACATCGTTCCTAGATCTTTTTTTTTGACAATACTGATCGGTATCTATCTTTGGTATAATTGCTCCAGCTGTTCTGATAGTTGCACGTTGGTTGAAAATCGCTTTACCCTCGTTTTAGGTGTGTTTTGAGTAGTACTAAAAATGTCTCATCATCATCATCCACATAAAGACGTTAGTCCTGATTGCATTCGAGGCCGCCGCGGTGCCCTCGGAGGTCAGGGTCCGCCTTCCAGCTCTTCCTCCTCTACTTCGCACGATCTTGGGCGTCCAAGGTAGTGAGATCGTTTGCACGTATGTCACCCTCCACGAAGCCAAGCCAGCACTTCTTGGGCCTACCCCTTCTACCTGAACCCGGTGGGGGCGCCATTGCCAGGCATTTGTTACCCACGTAGCTGGGCGGTTGCCGCACGACGGTGCCGCACCAGCGGAGGTGGCTCTCTCTCGTTTTATAGACCTGCCCCTTCAGCTTAACTGGCATTTTAGCATCGCATGTGACGCCAGTCATTTCCCGCCACTTAGCCCACGCGGCAGCAATACGTGCCTTGACGTCGTAGTCGATGTCACCAGAAACGTGAAGTACAGATCCCAGGTACTTAACCTGATCCGTGCACTCGACCAAGTGATCGCCTGTGCGGACGGGTATAGGATCTGTGGAGTTTAACGCCAAATATTCAGTCTTCGCCACATTAAGCTTGAGACCGGCGCCGTTCTCAAGTGCCTCCTTCCACACTTTCACACGTCAAACCAATCTGTTCCTATCTGCGTCCATCAGCGCAGTGTCATCAGCATACATAAGCAACCACGGAGGCTGCTCATGTGAGTCTCCGATGCTGTCCGACAAAACGTCTAATACCAAGCTGAACAGGTATGGAACTAACTACGGATCCTTGGTGTACCCCGACGGTGGTGGGGAAGGTTTTTGTGTCGCCAACAACGGTCCAAAGCACGGAACCGGAATCTCGGTAAAGTCTCGGATGGTGTCGATGTAAGCCTCTGGGACTCCTTTGGACCTCAATGCCCACAAGATCATCGCGCGAGGCACACAGTCGAAGGCTTTCTGCATGTCTAGGAATAGAAAGTGCAGGGGCGTGTTCCTCGCCCTGTATCTCTCCGCGACGATACTTAGGGCGAACGCCGGATCCATAGTCCCGTGTACGGATCGGAACCCATACTGACACTCCGAGAGGGTACTCTTCTGTTGAATCGGGGGATCGATTATCCGCTCGTAAAGCTTCATGGTCTTTCATGGTGGACATTATCTTTATACCTCGGTAACTACCACACTCCTTCACCGAAGACCGCCCTTGAAGACTGGCGTAATGACACTCAGCCTCCACTGGTTTGGGATTTTACCGGTGAGGAGGACACGGTTATAAAGGTTAGCGAGGATGCCCACACCACGGGCCCCTCTTTCTTTCTTTTCTTTTTCTTTCATGCGACGAATGACAGTCTGGACTTCTGCAAGCGTTATCGGCGGCACTAGTCCTTGATTTGGAGGGAGTTCTGGTGGCTGCACCTCTTGATGCTGCTTATTCAGCAGCTCGTGGAAGTATGAGCGCCATCTCTCCTTCACCGCGACTTCCTCGTACAACAGATTGTCCCCAGGGCCTTTGATGCAGCGGCACTAGGTTATAGCCTGCGCCGCTTCAGCCCTGGAGCGCGCCAACTTATAGATGAGCTTTTGTCCCTCAAACGATTCCAACTTGATGTATAGCGGTTGCAAGTGGTCTCGTCTGACCCTGGCTATGGCTCTCCTAGTGGCGCGTTCATTATTAACGTTTATTATTATTCGTTCGCTTTTGTACTTGTCGCAGTCTTCGGGAGATTTGGACGCTTGCCACTTTCTAAAGAGGGCTTTCTTCACCCTGATCTCCTTCTAGACTGTGTCGTTCAACCACCAGGTGTCCTTGTCACACTTGCGTCCACCCTTGGGCGTGCCGAGCACTGCCTTCCCCGCCTCAAGATTAACTACCTGAATCTCGTCCCAGCAATCTTGCACGGTTTCGTCTACAGCATTAGCGCACTTATAGCATATTATAACGCACTTATATAATATATATTAGGGCACCGATAGCTGAGACGAAACTCTGGGACTTGGCTTCATCAAGCAGCCACCACTTGGTTCTGCGTTGGCCGCGCTCAACACGTTTACCTTTGGGTTTTACGCGGAGGGCCATGACAAGGACACGGTGTTGCGTAGTGAGACTCTCTCCGGGTATAAGCGGAGGTTATAACCTTACCTATTATACTTTTCATAGGAAATAAAAAAATATTTACCTTGTTTTACGTTGACAAACATTCTATTTTTACGCTATAGTTCAGATATAAAATGCCAATAAATATATTTTATTGTATTTTATATTTTCGTATTACATGTATTCATGATAAATCATCTAGAGCTAAAACCCATTAATTCATTTATACTGATTTTAATTTTCGATTTTTTTGTTTTGTATTGAATTACTTCTCGTGTTAAAACCCGTTACACAAAATTATGTGCTTTTATCTTTTGTATTAGTGTGATTGACGTGGTTATCCTTAAGATTTCAATACCAATAAATACAATTTATCGGGTTCTCTCGTAAAACAAAATTTGAAATGTTTAAGTATAACTAGCTTTAGAGTATTTTCAACTAAAATTATTATTTAGTAATGCACTTACTGGGTTATTTGGTTAGTACATTACTATGTTACACTCTAAAATAGGGTTATCTGGAAACATCACTAGGAAGAGCAAAAAATTCTGATTCTAGTGGGCTAATAAAACTAATTTCGCTTTTTTTTCACTTATCGGGTTTTAACACCCAACCCTCGATGTATGTATTTACAAAAAAAAGTATATAAGTATGTTTATCCGCATTCTAGATTCCATAACACAAGCTATAAAAGCTTACCATGGGTCTAGATAGCGTTGTGTAGAATGTTGTGAAATATTAAAAAAAAAAAAACTGAAAGGGGGTAAAAAAACTAAAATTAAGGATTATTTTGAGTACTTTGTATGTCAATATCTTTGTGATGCTGACTGTACCTTAACCGTTGTAGTTATAGCAAAATATTCTTAGGAGACCTTTCTTAACTTTTGAAATATTTTGAACCCTTACTGTGCCGTTTCAAAAGTACACCCCCCTATAAAGCAGTTCTTTGCACTTTCTAGAGAAAAAACCGTCTCAACTAATTGATTGTGATGTCCTGTATTTATGATATCCATACTAATCCATACTAATATTATAAATGTGAAAGTAACTCTGTCTGTCTGTCTGTCTGTCCGTCTGTATGTTACGCTTTCACGCCTGAACCACTGACCTCATTTTGATGAAATTTAGTATAGGGATAGATTAGACCATGAGAAAGGACATAGGCTATGTATTGACGCGATAACCGACATCCACGCGGGCGGAGCCGCGGGCAAAAGCTAGTATTATAAATGCGAAAGTAGCTCTGTCTGTCTGTCTGTATGTTACGCTTTCACGCTTAAACCACTGAACCGATTTTGATGAAATTTGGTATAGGGGTAGATTAGACCATGAGGAAGGACATAGGCTATGTTTGGTCGCGATCTCCGTCAAACACGCGGGTGGAGCCGCGGGCAAAAGCTAGTAGTTATTAAAATAGATACAATTGGATATTGAAATAAACTATAGTAATAATATACACATGAAAATGTATATACATTATATATACTTCAAATGTGGGTGTATTCCTCATTTAAACATGCTTAATTCATTCATTTAAATGGATTTCACGCAGACAGATGATAATTACATGGTGGTTCGATATTCGTCTACAGTAATTTACGATTATGTTAACATGTTTCTCCAATTATGTAAGTGAAAACCACAATTATTAATTGGTATGCTATTAATTTTAGATTAATTAAATTCACATAAATACTCATACCTTTATCCCTTAAGGCAGGCAGGTTACTTCCCTCCCAAGTCTGCCGGGGTGCGAGAGATGTGTTCCTGCATTCTCACCTCCGGCAACCAAAGACCCAAAGACGGCGTGCGTTTTAGTCGGTTCGAGTCCGACATAACAATCTTCACCGGCTCCGGGAGGGTGGTATCCGTGGGGATTTTTCGCACGATAAAAAAGCCTCCCTTCCAAGGGGGGCCAGGCCGTTACGGTTGGCCCTGGGTCCACCGAGGTGCGAGGCATATATCCAACAATATGACCTTTGGTTTTGCGATTGACCATGATGACCCATAGACGGCGTGTGTTGGAGTATCCGTGGGAGTGCAGAATTGAACTCGCAACCAAGAGGGAATACTCTAATAAATTCTTATATCTAAATCGATTTGAATAGTATCATAGAAATTGCTGTAATTTTTTTAACAATATTGTTCTATTATTTATTTTCGTTCAGCTCGTGAACATTGCAAGAATAGAAATAAATGCTCTGCTAACCCCACAATGAGACAAGTGTGATATTTATGTAATATGCTCCAACGTTATCTTATTTTCATTTCTCTGACACCATAAAACAAAATCAGGAAAATTTTAAAACATTACACATAGATATAGAAATTCACACTGAAAATATTATAAGTCCAAAGTTTTTAAAAAGCTCATTTAAAAATAAATGTAAACGGCTAACGCAAAGAGAACATAAAAAATACTAGTCGTCTAAAAGTTAGGCTACCTTTAAAAACTAAATAGAACTGGGTCATTTTGAATACACTGCAAATGAACTACATGTTTGCGAATGAAACGTCGACTCGGCAATACTAAACACTGCAGTGCACAAAAATCGTGCGCGAGTTAAAACAATTACGCCACTTCAGCAATAAGTTGCTTACATGAACCAATTTTGTTGAATAGAAAGTGCTTAGAAATTAGTTTTCTGTTGAAAGATACACTGTAGTGCAGAAAAATCGTACGCAAGTTAAAACAATTCCGCGCACATGAGCAATAAGTTGCTTACATGAACCAATTCTGTTAATAGAAAGTGCTTAGAAATTAGTTTTCTGTTGAAAGATACACGCAGTGAAGAAAATTTTGTGCGATTAAAAATAAATGAAACGTTAACTAACTTTGTTCAACTAAAAGCGTGTTGCTATTATACATAATTTTTCAGTTGAATGATATAGTTAAAGACAATAGTTGAAGCACATTATTCGTTTTGGAGATGACAAGTCAGACGACAGTCATTCCTGGAAAAGTCGATATTCCTGTCAAAAATTTATGCGCGAACCTCGGGTGCTAAAATGCAAATATGTACGAGTACTAATAACGTACATTGCTAAAAATAAACCGAAAAGTGGAGAAGTTAAATAAATAGTTAACACAAAATAAATCAAGATAAAAGACATCCAAAATAGTTTCATTTAATTGTGTAAATATTCGTGTAAACTTCTCAAAACTACACTGCAGTTTATAATAGTAGTACACATAAGATAACATAAACATGAGCTCAGAATTGTCTCCTAAATCCTCTGTAAGCGTTTTCGTAGATAAATTAAATAGATACAACAATATGAAGTCTAGGTAATGCATACAGCTAATTTATTTTGTGTATTATTTAGTAGATAGTGTCCACGGTTCTACCCGCGTGGAATAGTGATTCCATCTGTGCTTACAACACATTGGACCTTATTTTTGGGATGCCTGCCATCTTTGTGCCAAAAAAAAAACTTTGCCTTTAGCTTAACATCAGGCGAGGTGAAGTCAAATTGACGTGTCCTGTATAAAAAAAAATGTCATCCAAATTCATTCAGCCATTTTTACTTAAAAACTTTCAATTTGAATTCAGAATATTTGAAAAAACAATTTATTTACCACCACAAACATCTTCAGTAGGAATAAAAAAGAATTTCTAAAAAACTTTTAATTCAAACGTCGAATATGAGTGTCAACAGCGTCTACACGAAAATATTTCTACGAACATAATATACGGTACGTTGTCCGGTAGTGTTGGCGAGCAGTGGCTCTCCGGATATTGCAAGCATGTCTATCCGGCCATGTAACGATGCTACAGCATTTTCGACTCTATTGCCTTGATTGAGTAGCTTTCTTCGGCTAAAGAGTTTTTAAGTTCCTTTGGACAACAGTGTGAGTCGTTATTGAGTTTCCAAGACTTTGTTTTCTGGTCTACGGATATGAAGTATCTAACACAAGCGATATATCGTTTTATTATGAAGATGTGCTATAAAGTATTAGGGAGAAAGTATTAGAGAGAGATTACTTATTACTTTCGTAGTTACTTTTCACTTCGGGCAAAATTTTTGAGTGGGACCCTAGATATTGTGATAAATAAATAAAACATGTTTTCAATGGTTCAGATTGAAGCATCAGAATAATTAAATACTCTGATTTTATTACTATTTGTTGTAATTCAAAAAACATCGGGTAAATGAAATGCTCAAGTGGGACTTGAACCCACGATTGATGGATGATTTATTAATATTTGTTGTATGTATGCCCGGTTAATGGCAATAGGCTCTATTACATTGGGACCTAAATATAAACTGGCGAAATGTGGGTGCTAGCACCTCTGCCTACCCCTTCGGGGAATACAGGCGTGAGTTTATGTTATGTTAATGTTGTATATATTTATTGTTGAAGCCTATTAAACTCGATTATTGTAAATTTAATGTTCATATTCCTCTTTCAGTTTATAAAGAGGTCTGTGAATGAATATAATTGGATATAACGGAAACAAAACTACTCAATCGTCGATTTAAAAAAGGAACTCAAAAAATTTCGATTCAGTGAACAAAACAAACAGTATCGCAAATTAAGAACTTAATCGCACTACAAACTAAATTCCAAATCGATTACATTTAAAAGTTGCCAGTAAAAGAACACAAATTCAAACAAGCTTGAAGTGCCATTAACATAATATATTATTTTCTCTTGGAAACCACTCCATTGAAGTTTCAACACAATCTGTTTCTTAACCCTCCGTTAAACTTTAGTTTTTCATTCCATTGTGGAGCAGTGAATGATGCTTCAATGGAATAGAGTTTCAATATTTGGAATTCGATTCGTTCGAAGTGGAATTTAATTTTCCAAAACTGTAAGTGAAATACTTATCTTCGAATTATAATTTATAAATATAATATACTATAATGTTAAACCGGGTATCCACTGGCGCATCTGTGACTTTTTCAGACAGCATACACGCAACTCCAAAGAAACACGCGTACTTCCTATTGTTTTGCGGAGAGCGCACCCTTGCACGCTTCAAGCCAAGAGTCTTACCCATATAAGCTGCAAATAATTTTGACTCGAACCAAACGGCTTAATGCCTCTTGCCGCTCTTTCTTTGCCACGCGTATAGAATTATTCACACGTGTTTAAGTCCTGTAGAGGCATTGTTTAAGGCAGCAAATTTGGCTATTATTCGCATCTGAAATAGTAGTATTTAATATATTTGAAATCTTTCTCAAATTTTCGGGGTAAACCCAACTTCTAAAGTCAGGTGTTGAAAATTCAGATGTTAGAAAACTTTGTCCCTTCATTTCTACGAATTATTACTTCTTAGTTAAGATTTTTAGATATGTAGGTAAGGTATGATATCCTTACAGAGCAGAAAGTCGTAGTTAGAAATGACATGTGGGCGTAGCACGCGCGCCGGAATATGTAGAATTGTGTTCAATGTAAACACCTACGTAGGATGACGCGTAGGAAAAAAATAGATTTGGTACTGAAAATATTTCAGTTTTATTTATTGGTATAAATCATAATGAAAGTCAGTTCGCCAATATGCTTAATAATGAAGCAAACATTAAAATTGAATTACTATCTAAAACCTTGGCCACCTGATAAGACATGACTTGTTCATAAGAAACATCATAGAGGGGAAGGTAGAAGGATAGAGAGGGAGAGGTAGGCCAAGAGGAACATTTATGGCACAGATAAAGGAAAAGATACAAGTCACATCGTATCAGGAGGTGAAAGGATTGGCGGAGCAGACAGAAGAGTGGCGATTAATCCACCGACAAGAGCGTAGCTCTTAAGTTACAGAGAGATCTAAAACTATAATTATAGAAACAAATGTATTGCATCTAAAAATTGCATTCGCAAATCAAGTTAATTCAAATACAATGAACTAGTGAACAGTTAAACCTATCTCTTGTTCATTGAAGGCCATTTGTTCCAACTTTTAACGAGCACTAGTTCGTTCCGTTGGCCTGTCCGTCACGGCTGCCGACTTGGTTTCGCTGCGCCACATAAATCTTGTGTTGGACGACTTGTGAGCTTTTAGTCTTGCATTACTTTTGAATCTTTTTCTGTTCCGTATTGAAGTTTCTCAGGAATTGTATGAAAATGCCATTTTTTGCCCTTTTTTAGGTCTGACTCAGGGACGTCTCCGACCGTGTCTAGATTGAGTAGTTGTTAAATGGTTATTAAATTTAATGTAATATAAATCAAGTATAAAATAGTTTTTTCGTTCATATGTACCAACAAAACTATAACCTAAATTAGTTATTTTTTACTGTTATTCTTCTTTATTACATGTTACTATTATTTTGTAATATTTTTCACGTTTTAATGGTTTGTGGGTCTTAGAAGAAAATTGATTATATTTGTATTTATGTTCGCGATAACCTCGACTACCAAATATACAAGAATTTCTTCTGTCATCATCATCATAGATACATATATCATATATATATATATATATATATATATATATATATAGCAATTATTTATAATTGCTATTTATGTTTCTCCTTCATATAAAAATATAATAGACCTTCCTACAACAAACTGCTATGAGGAAACAAAATAATTTATCCAAATATTTCTCCACATACCTCACGGCATTACACAGTTTTCATGTACGAACAAAGGAAAAATGTTGAATGTGAAAGGTTGATAGCTTCCTTAATAGACAGGATGTCATCAAAGGAGCCAAACATCAGCCAAACGAGGTAAAACATTCGAAAAATAGCTCTGCCAAAGATGATAAGTTGCCGCATAAAATTGCGTAGGAGGGTTACTAAGGAGTCCACGATTTCTCGCGAACGAAGTTTCTGGTGAAAACAATGCGATGAAATGGTGAAAAACTAATTTCAAAGCGTTTAGGTAAAACAATAACTAACGCTTAGGCTGGATTTCACTTATGCGTATCCCTATTAGGTATACTAAATTGTCACATTTTAAATAATGACATCCATTGTGCATAACGTAGTAAAGTAGATTAGTTTTAACAGTTAATTCGGAAAGTCTGTGAAATCTGTTCTTTAAGTAATTTCACAAGTTTATCCATGCACACCTCTCTCATTCTACATTGCGAGCTTCATCTACTGTCAATAAACCCTTTGCAAGCACGACAGTCTTAACTTACCCTTTTTTCTGTGTATCACCAATCTGGGCTTTATCTCATACAAATTTTAAACATTCTTATTATTCATTTATTCATAAAATACTACACGGGTCATTTGACGCTAACGATTATCACAGCGCTTGAGCACCGATAATATCAGATGTATAATTTAATACGGTACTAACTTCAGAGAGAAAAGAGGAACACGGTGCGAGGAATGGCAGATGGCCTTGAATTTAAGAACCAGAGTTCCGTAAAATTAATAATTGTACTTTAAAATTGTACAGAAACAATAGCAAACCAACCACAATAATGACAAACAAAGCGAACACTCCATAGTAGCGGTCTTGCCGCACGAAAATAGACCTTATGAATCAAGCAGGATACGCGTTCATACATCAAGTGGTTGAAAGCGCCACTTAATCCACTTCACGGCTAAGTGTATGTGTGAAATATGACATCGTTCGTCACACAACTCTGCACCATGTGATACTGGCTGTGACGATTCGCGTGTTACGTGTAATTTGACATGAAAGCCTTATTTTGGGGGATTACTCGTCGATATATCTATCTATGACTATACATTATATATTGTGATTGTGAATGTCTTGGTATTATCTTCTCATTTTTCCAATGTGTTGAACAATGTGAGTTGACACATTTATATCAGTATTTGAAGATACTGATTTAAATGTGTCAACTGACATTCCACAATTTTGGGTTGAATTTAAAAAGATTTTGAATTAAAGTCATTTAAGGATTTGTTTCAGTTATATTTTAAGTCAGGCACCATGACTGTCCTTCAGCAGGTGATTTTGCTGTGAAAGACCGTCAACATGAAGAATAAGTAGTATACTCCACCTGGAATCTCAAGGACATTGATGAATTAAGTAATTACCTCTTTTAGAACAAAAAAGATAATTACGTTAGATTATAGTAAACATACCTAGGGTTGTACATAGATATGGTTCTCAAGCTATACGGGTAGATTGCGTTTTCGTATTTAATGTCTAATTTATTCGCCCTAACACGAAGAACTTAATTTGTTTACCGATTAAATGCTCGCGTGCCAAAAGCGAAGGCCTTGACGTGAACTATAGATAGAAATTGTTTTAAAACTGGTTCATGTACGGCTTTTATCTTTGCAGTTTTACTCGGTTTTTTACAACGTGTTTCTGAAATAAAATATCAACTAATTTGAATGCTATTATGCTATTAGTTTGTTCATAACGAGTGAACTAATAATTGAGTTGGTCGCGATTCCCTCTGTTCACAATTTCTTCCGTTCTCGATTCCCTTGAAATATTTTCGGATTTATTAAAACCTCCCGAAATATTATTTTTTCAATAATTTAATATGCTTAGACGTGTTTATGATTTGTGTCATCTACTATATAAAAATAAGTCGGGCTTTCCTTCCTGACGCTATAACTCCAGAACGCACGAACCGATTTGGCTAATTTTGGTCTTGAATTATTTGTGGAAGTCCAGTGAAGGTTTGTACGTTGAGAAAAAATCGAATAATTGCCGGGAACCGACATCCGCGCGAGCGGAGCCGCAGGCAAAAGCTAGTCGTTGTATAAAATTATAATTTGTAAGATGATTTGCGACGGCAAAAAAATATGGTGCACGTTTTATAAGAAGAGATAAGATGTATGTTGTTTTAGAAAACTTCCAAGAATAAAAGGTGAATCGTGTTATAGAGGATAATGATAGGAGAAAAAGTGTCATATCATAGAAATGTAGGTATGCAACAGAATGAAATGAAAAAAAAAACAGATGACTAAAGTAATAATTTCAAATTACGATTCCGTGAAAGTTATTTCAAAAGTCAGTATGAAGAGCTTTAAAATGATCAAGTAAAAGCAAATTATCTATAGTAAAACTATACATTACGACAATAAGACTGCTCTTATGAAAGTTAAAACCAGTTATTCTTTGTGGAGACCGTTCCACTAAGATTAAACATAAATCGATACTAAGTAGTAATTGAAAAATTTCGTCCTATTCTAAGTCTGAAAAGTCCAGAATTGAATGAAACTATGGTAGCAGCGCTAAAGGAAATAATAAAATGGTGCATTGCTGCTATATAAAATCTGTTGTTGTGTATTCAATCACGATTTCTAGACTTTATAGCGAAATTGTAAACTGATTGAACACGTAGTACACGTAGTTGGTATGAACAAGTTTTAGCACGCAAGTCGATCTCTACCGCGACTGCTACTGCAGACATAATATAGGATGCATTGGTTTGAGCATGAGCATACCGTAATATATGTTGGAGTTATTTTGGTATTTAGATCTCATTCAGATTTTTTTCTTTTTTTTGTAAACGGGTGCCTTTCTTCCTTTACTCATCTTTAGTCCGTCGACATTGAGTAGTAATCCTTGCCGTTTGCTTTCACGCCATCTTTCAAACAATTTTTTATTCATAGTTTTTTTATAATAGTTTGGGATTACACTAGAAAAATTATAGGAAACTTACTTTTGCCGATGTTGCACTATTCACGTATTTTGCGTGAAGCTATTGAAATTAAAAAAATTAAAAATTTCAATATGGACGATGGATTCAAGCTGTCCGGTTCCTGGAATCCAGTGATCAAAATAGTGAAACCCAAGAACACAGTGTCTATGTCGTCTAACGCCCGTATTCTAGAATGACACTGGAATAACAAATTTATCAATCTGTCTATACAATCTGTCATTAGATAAATCGCGATTCAGGCTAAACGTCACACTAGAATACGGGCCTTAAACTGACATAGTGAGTGTAGTGTATCGCCAACCTTATATTCAATGTGAAAGTAGTAGGCGCACAAATAAAATAAATGTTCACCGCACACCACACCACGCGGTGCTCCCAGGTCAGTCAAGTCGTGACCACGGGTGCTGTAAGTAACGTCAGCACCCGGAACGTCAGCAAAGTAAGTTTTCCAAAATTTATCGCGAGAAGTCTCGACCTAATATAAAATAACTATATATGAGTATACATCGCGATAGTTTAAAAATAAAAATTATTATTCATCCTTATTTTCATTCATGTGACCCCATGTATTCGTCGCCCTTAAAGATGGATATAAAGAGAAGGGAAATTTGAAGTGATACAGGTCGATAGCTCAGTTGGAAGACCATTCCCCCTGCAAGGGAAAGGTCGTGGGTTCAAGTTCTACTTGAGCAGTTAGGTCTTCCCGATGTATTCGAATCTCTCTATGTATTCTTTCTAAAATACAGTTTAAAAATTCAACAGTTGGGCAATAAAATTTGATTAACGGCGTTGTCATGCAGAATTAACAAAATTAACGTTGTATAAAGCCACATTTGATTTGTCAGCAAACGTACTAATAACCTATTAGTTAGTGACTCGTATTTAGTACCAAGAGTCAGTAATTGAAATGAGTAATGATATCAGTTGCCCAGCACGACACTGAATTGTGTTACCATGGAATAATCCGGTCAGTCGTACTGAATTATTGTCCTAAATAATGAAGTTAGCTGAAACTTTGTTACCTTGCTGCAGTGAAGCCAAAAGGAAGGTTACATGTGTATGTTGTAGTATGTAGTATAATAATAATATTTATGCGTTGGTACGCTTTGTTACCATTGGTTTGGTAACCAATGGTCTCAAGGAAGTCAAACCAAGATTGTGTGAAATGGAGGATGAAGAGCCTTAGCTCCGAGCTTACAATGACCTCAGAAATTAGGAAGGCGTAGTATGTCATCTTTTCCCTTGAATAGATACATAATACTACAGCTAGCTATATTATATGTTTGGGGGTTCCATGAAACTTTTCGAGCTCAAGTCAATATTACTTGGTTAACTGGTACACCTGCTAATTAACGAACGGGTCTCTGACACATACTGTCATCTCATGGTTCAGAAGTCAGACGTTAGCTCAGAAATGCATGCTAACAATAGTTAGTCATAACAATTTTTTAAGAAAATAAGATGACTAAGTGATACAAAATATTATTACTTTATGGCGGACCACGCGGTCATAGCAAAAAAATTGTTGGTATAAATTAATAGATACGTATGTAGTATAAAGCCATGAAATTCGTACATCACTATTTATTTGAGACAAAAACCTGCAACACTGGAAATGTCTGATATTACTGTCTGATATTAATATCTAATTATAGTTTACATTTAAATCTTTGTACCCTTAACTGCCCATACACCAATCCATTGCACACATAATAATATGTCCAATTGTCCATTGAGGATAACTGGAAGAAATCACACCCAGCAATAAGACCGCCTATTGTACTGACACTTGTGCATTGTTATATTACGTACCTACTTTTCATACGGTGTACATTAAAGTGTATTGTATTGTATCGTATATTGTATTATTAATATCTATAGATTTAGATCGGGAAAAGTGAACGGCCAAGACGGAAGTCGCGACCAGTCCTTTACAGGGAAATGCTATGATCAAATTTGGGTTATTAGTTTTGAAAATACGAAAAAAAAACATAAATATAATATCTACAGTAAAACTACTGTACGATATATAACTAATTAATTTCAAAATAACTTTCGACGGGATCCAGGAAAATCCGGAACAAAATCACAACCGTAATCCCAGCTACTGCGGTTTCCACAAACTCGTATATCGTAACCGCAAAGGGATAAGGGTATTCCCAGAGTAGCACCAAAACAATCCATAGATTACTGAGTCAAGTGACGTGTGTTTAAAGCAGTGGTCGTCAGGGGTCGCAGACTTATTGCTACAGCTACCCACGATTCCTGAACTAACAATTCACGCCAAGTTTGGGCAGCGCACAAGTTAGAATCGTTATTCCTTTAGGTGAGCTTCATTAAGAAATACCTCTATCAAGCTTGGAATTTTGTGACTGATATTAAATGGTGTTAAGTTATTTCTAAATCCATAGTAATGTAGTGAAATTTCAGACGACTACAGACATTTCCAAATGTCTAGCTGATGTCCCTGTCTCATCATCATCGTGACATTGTGTCCCCATTGTGCACCGACCGTCCGCCTTACGGCTTTTCTCCTTCACTGTCTTGGGAACACGTAAGTATATGGTTCTCTGCTTATTCAAGCGCCCACTTCTTGGGTCTACTTCTCCTAACCATGAGGGGCGTCTTGTCAAACAGTTGTCACCCATGTAGCCTAACTGTTTCTGCAAAACGTGGCTGCACTAGCGAAGATGACACTTTTGCATTTTATCTGACTTCCTCAGGTGATCTTTATGCATGTCTACGGACATCTATTGAAGTATTTTCATCTCTGGGACACGTGTCTTGTTGACCACGGAACATCGATCAATTAGCCTATTGTAGTCCACTGCTGAATGTAGGTCTCTCCCAATGTCCTTGATCCTCCATCTTCCGCATTCAGTCTATTCTAGCCACCTTTTTCAGGACGCCAGTTCATCTGGCTAGAGAGATCTGGCGTCCTACCTTCCGTTTATCTTCTCGCGGCCTCCACTCAAGGACTCGTTGGTCCTTCCACGGAGTATACGCAGAACTAAGGTTAAGACCTTGGAACCTCTGCAGTTGCGTAGAGACGTTTTCTACCGCCTCTACCACGGCGAGTGTTCTGAGGAGTTATTTCAACTGATCCCACCCTCTCCCTTCCTATCCAGAACAACACGTGCTGGTCTGCGGTGCCATCCACACACGGTGGAATCCATACCATCTCGCACTAAACTGTTTGGGGGCTCTTTCCTCTGCCGCACGATAAAAAGCTGGAATGCTCTGCCCGCATACGTGTTTCCCTCTTCTTACAGTCCCGGGTTCTTCAAGCGGGGCGTGAAAAGGCATCTATCAAGGCCGTCAAGTTAGCCGGGGTGCAGTCAATTGACGGACCAAATATAAAAAAAAAAAAACTAAAACCTTACCTACAGTTATTTCATGAAATTGATATCAATGTAGTTGTACAAAACATGTAAACAGAAACGACAGTAATCTACTTTTACTAGCAAACGTTCGTAGGTAACAGCGAAATTAATGCTATAAACACAGATATCAAGAGAAATAATTAATGTTTGTCCCGTTAATTTAGCTCAACAGCAATTTATCAAGGGTTGCGGAGATAGTGCTGGCTCTCACGTATCTCTAATAAACTTCCGAATGCTCTGATCAATGTTATACTATTGTTTGAATTAGTAACGCGCTGCTCAGATTCTTAGATAAGAACTGGGGGTTACCATGAAATATTCGAAATTTCGGAGCCGAACGAAACACGTAAGAGAGAACTTGAACTGAAAATTTTGATTGGCAACTGTGATGTTTCATGGTAGGTCTAATGATGTAAATAAACTCAAAATTAATAACATGTTAAAAGAAGTAACGTGAGAGATATGGCAGGGATGGAAGTGATTGAGGATATTACATCTAATAGTAGTGTATGGAGGAGAATCACGTGAAAGGCTGGTATATGATGACAATTTAAAAATATTGTACAGTCAGCATCAGAAAGGTGTTGATGAACGAAGTACTCATAACTGAAAACTGCATCAAAATTGGATTGGTAGTTTCAGAGAAAATGGCAACATGGATTTGCACAAACAAACAAACAAACACACAAAAATCCTCTCACCCCAAACGCATATACCGTCTTCGTTCCGTCGTGGGTAAAACTTATTTTAATTTAATTTTTTACCCCCTTTCTGTTTACTGATTGTTCTGTTTTTTGGTACACATATATAGTTCGGACAATAATATCATGTAAATTAATAAAACAGTTTGATTTGTTTTTCATACGATAGTTTCAAGATCATTTTAGACTTCGTCATTAAGATATTTCTGACGCTGCCTGTACTTATAAGTATCTATTTATCTTACCTCTCTCTCTCTATTCCTTTCTCTATTCCTCATTTGTATTATGTAGCACCACGATTGTACTTTCTAGTTAACTCCATTTTACTACCCCACTACCGGATAGGTTGGACAACAAAATTTGGTATACGACCATAGAATTATATATCATATTGAATTTCCCCAAAATATCAACATTCCAATGTAACGTAACATCGCGCCGACACTTTACGATATCCTATATCTTTGAATATGGGATGAAACGTATTTATGGGTGCATAAATTTTTGTATTGTGCAAAAGGCATTCGCTCCAAGACTGATGAAAAACTATTTCGGTTGTAGAAATTGTGTGGGTCACAGTGGGGTCACATAAAATGCCTATGACAGAATAGGAGGATTGTATCCATAACTAGGTTTTCAAGGCAGTCGTTTCTGGAAAATCCAACTTAGTAAAAAAAAACCGCTGCTAGTAAATCACTATTATTACAAGTTTCATCAACATTTTTTAATTTTTACATAATCACGCACATACTGGAAGGTCGTGAAGTATGTAAGGATAGAGTCAAATAGCGGGCTGTCATCTCTGCCTAGCCCGAAGGGAAATAGGCGTGAGCGTATGTATCTATGTATATACCTCCTACTGTGACGTCTGTTTTATACATCAGGATTAACAACAACCTAAGAAAACACCGAGTGAGTGAGTGAGTGATTTCAGGGACCCGTAAGGAAATGTAAGCTGTATTTAATTCTGCAAGGAAATACATTGGCAAATTGAATAAATCAGGATCTCTGCAGACAAGCAGGAGACAAAAAAGCAAAACAGCTAAACTTTCTTCAAAAAGCTCTACAAGACACTACAATTTCAGACTTAGATCCAATGCGTTGCTTACTTTTAGAGTAACTGTTATTGTAGCAATGCGTAGGACTACCAGTAAGGAGACTTCACATAGCAAATTGTCATGAGAAATGCTTCTGGACAGTATGTACTGTAAGAAGCACTGCTTTGTAAAGGTTTTGGTGCAGCACCTTATTAAACACATTGAAAGTCGCGTTGTTCCCGGCAGACTAGAATTTGGTCCACACCATTTCTTCCCATGCGATGTCGTACAAGACGACTGATTAACATCAGACAAATATACACAGCCTAGACTCAGCCTCAGATGCACAGCTTGAGTCAACAATAGTGCCCGGAAGGCCGCAATAGGCTCACCCCTGTTACGTGGAGCCGAATCCAATGATTGGTGAAATGAGGGTGTTAATTCACCTCTACCTAACCCTCCGGGGATGAAGGCGTGATTATAAGCATAGCAAAAAAAACTTTTTACTGCGTTATTTTGGCAGTAGAATTTTGTGGCAAAATCTAACTGCGTATAGTTATATAACAGGTATGCCTACTGCACTTAACTAGAGACATAAGAGATAAACTAAGTCACTGTTAGTGGCAACCGACCTCTTTCACAGTGATGTGTTACAACTTGTGTCATGGAAATGAAGACACAGTGTGGCCAACGGTAGAATTTGGTCAAATTTGAGACAATTACGACCCGTAGATGCATTTGAGCTGACCTATATGTATTAGGGTAAAATAACATTTCGATGAGTATAAGCATACCTACCTACTCACCAAAATTTTCAAAACCTTTTTTTTCTGTGTCAACCTCACCTGCAAGCCGATAAATCAGTTTCTTCTTCTTCTCGTGTCATTGGTAACAATTTATGGTGTCTAGATGAGACCAGCCCAAAACTCAGCTACATTGATCGCATCCTCCGTAGCCTCATTCAGATTGTAGTACAGGTATAGGGGCACAGTGGGCATGATAGTTGCGTTATATTTATTTTGCACTGGTTCAGTCTGTGCTTGGATACTGCATCAAGGTTTGGGGTGGCGCAGGGCGCTTGTAAAACTGTTATGATAGATTTGGAAAGAGCGCAGAGATCTATTTTAAAAGTCATGACCTTTAGTACATACAGATGTCCTACAACTCGTTTATTTAACAAATGTCAAGTGTCAACAGTTAGACAGCTGTATATACATATATCTATTAGTTATTCAAAAGCATGAGATAACCCTTTATAATAATGATGAATACAATAAGCAACGCGTAATAAAGAATATTTGTCCTTTCTTGGTGTGCCGAACAGCCACCGCTAGGCGGCAATATGCTTGTAGGTCAGTGTACTTATGTAATAAAATAAATAAAATAATAAATATCCATCCCTTACCTAAGCATGAGGCTAAAACCATTGCCAAAAATTGGCTCCTGGGACTTGATTATGAGCAGACTGAACTGTTGATATCTTAATAATTTGTGAAACACACACACACACACACATACATGTGCATACTAATACACACTGCAACTAAATCACTGTGTTTTAATATTATTTGCATAAGGTTTATTGTCACTAACATACGAGAGGACACTGATTTTCTGTAACACAGGTATTAATACCTAGCATAGAAATCAGAGACATTTAAACTATTGTAAAATTTTATGTGAATAAAGAATTATTATTATATTATTATTATTATAACTATTTATAATATGAAATAAATATATTAATTATATGTCAAATACACGGTACAAAAATAAATACACGGAGTGCTTCCGTGGTTATGTCGTATCAAATAACCCGCCCCGTATCGTTCCCGGCGCAAAGGTGCCCATGATGCTGGCCGCGTTGCCTCGCTGAATCGCAATAGCCATCCTTTGCCCCAGGAACGAGCCAGAGCGGGAGTCACCACCCTGGTCGTGAATATTAAGATTTTTCAAACACAACAACATCAAAGTTAATTAAAATCATATTTTGAAGTTATAAAATGTCATGATTCCTTTGCCAACAGACTTAATTCGCTACCCTTTGTGTAATATTCCCTACATTTATTTGCTATAAATTATTAGGTACGTGTTGCTCGGAGCGTTGGCAACACAGACATAAAGAGACCCAATTCTGGGAGATTAAGAAATTACTTGGCAAACTTTTCTTTGAAATATCTTGTTACTTTATATATTTAATGTGTCATAGTAATATAATTTTTGTTTTTTGTTTTATACGTTTCGTATATAATATTCGTAATTATTATTACTGAAATATCTTATTCACTTTTTAATTATAGGTTGGTAATCATTACTTATCAGAGATTAGTACAAATCAATCGTAAAGTTTTTGACCGGATGATTAAAACTGCATTTCACCAGCGATAATCTGGTTAACGAAACCAAAGACTTAGAATGTCATAAGTGTCATATCAAACGGCCGAATACTAGACATGTCACCAATTGCCAACCACAGAAAGAATGGAACATTTGAATGATTTTTTTGTTGAGAAACTGCTAAGTACCTATCGATTTTATCAGACTTATCTACTCTACCTTTTAGACATGAACCAAGGATTTCACATATCTACACAAGCACCACTTAGGATTAGCAGAATACAATATTATTATTTTTAAAATTAGAATTTCATAACTACCTCCATTTATTTCTTGGATCTCTAACTTTTATCAACATAAACGTGCTTAACCACATACGGAACTGTAGTCCAAAACTCCTAGAGAACGACACTAGGAGATATACTTTCCACTCCATCCAATCTGAAGTTAATATTGCTTCCATCCAATAAAAATGTCGTAAGCGCAACAGCTTGGTATCATAAAGTGGAGTAAACATGATGCCCGGGCAACGATCCAAGTTTAGTCGGACTACGAACAAGATGCGATAGTTCGTGTATTAATTCTGGCTAGATTATGGTAATATTGTGATGTTTAATAACCATTTTGTTGATACTGTTTTTCTTTTCATGTATCTACGGAGGTCTTTCTTCAAAGGGGTAGGCTGAGAGGTATTGAAATAGGTACTTTTTTTTATATAAGTTGAGGGTCAACCTGAAATTTTTTTCGCCTCGGTGCAGGTACAGTCAGCATCAGTAAGATGTTGACGAACACAGTAGGTACTTTGACGATCGATTGAACGATCTTAATTTCGTTTTTTGACCCTCTTCCAGTTAACCTATTGTTCCCCTTGCGCCTTCACATCTTCCAAGCACAGCAGGCTGTGCCGGCGCTGCTGCTGCATCTGCGGCAAACCTCAAACGGCGCAAATACTGTAACTTAACAGGTGATTATGTTTTTGAGCCGTTTGGGGTTGAAACGTTGGGGACATGGGGCCCAAGTGCCCGTTTTCTTTATAAAGATCTGGCAAAGCGGCTGATCGACGCTACGCGTGACCAGAAAGCTGGTTATTACCTTGCACAGAGGTTAAGCATTGCCATTCAACGTGGCAATGCAGCCAGCCTTCGGGGTACGTTACCGGTCGGCGACGATGCGGAGGAATTTCACGACGCATTATGTATGTAAATATTAATATTTTTATTTTCATTACTTTATTTTTTCTAAATTCTACCTATTAAGTGTATTTTTCAGTGTTGAACAATAAAATTTATTTTAACTGCATTGTTCTGCAATTTGGTATACACCTTTAGTACAGACATTAATACCATATAAATCAATAAAACAGTTTGATTTGCTCTTAATACGAGAGTTTTAAGACCATTATGAGACTTCGTCGTCAAGGTATTTATGATGCTGACTGTACTAATAATACTCTTTTTTGTAATAAAAACTTCAATCTCGCTCATACTCTAGGCTAGCATTACAACCTGAAATAAAATATATAAGTAGGTAGGTCTTATTTAGGAGAATAGCAATTCACGCATATTTAAAGAAGGTTTCATTCTACGTGGGCGTACCTACTGAAGTAGCTACCTAGTTTGTAGCCTTTCTCTTTCTGTCAGCCATGATTGAAACATTTATTCACCCTTCGGATGGTGCTAGCATCTCATATTATTGTCTTCATTGCATGAGATTTAAATTGTGTTAATATGTGCAGGAATTCCTAGGTCCCAAGACATTATATTTGATTTGAATGATGTTTTCTAAGTAAGTAAGTAAGTTTTCTAGTATGCTAACTATACAAATCGAATATCAAGACACGAGTTTGAGTCCCGCCCAAGCGATTCATTTTTTCATGATATATTCGACGAGACATACTTGATGTTTTGGATTATTCCAGAAATCCCCACCGACAAATCCCCACCAGTGGGGATTGTTATTTTTTTTTCGGTAATCCCCACTAGTTATATAAACTCAGACTAGTGGGGATGTTCGGAAAAATAAGTGACAATCCCCACCAGATGTTGTTTTTAAATTATTTAACCAAAAATGCGTTAATTAATTATTTAAATAAATACGTTTCATTATAAACAAAATTAAAACTTTTTATGATAACGTAAAACGTAAGATAACATCTGGTGGGGATTGTTACTTATTTTTCCAAAAATCCCCACGGGGCTAAGTCTATTTAACTACTGGGGATTTCAGGAAAAAAAATTAATAATTCCCACTGGTGGGAATTTGACGATGGGAATTTCTGGAATAATCCGATGTTTTATGTAGATATCAAATCCTCGCTCAACTAACAAATCCTCAATAAACTCTGATGAAGGTACCCCTTCTCCGGGTTAGTAGGAGATCAAAATAACCATTTATGTAAGATGCTAATCTCAGACTCCAAGATGAAAACCTGGAATGCAACCAGTACTACCGTAGGTAGTAAAATGACTAGGATTCGAACCTGAGACTTCGACTCAAGGGTGAGCCTGGCTCTTGAACCACTAAGCTACCGATGCTAACTAATGATTAGTGGCAACCTGTACCATTAATATTCATTACACTTGCGAGCCCTATCTCCTCATCTGCAACTCCAAAGTCTTCAAAATACTGACCAATATTGCTTAAATAATCATAAACAGCAAATAGGTTTCATAACGGCTTCCGCAATTCAATAGGTACATATCCCTATATCTGTGTTACCCAACATACAAAAAGGTACTCCCAAGTTTAAACTCAAATACGTTACAATTACAAATACAAACAAAACATCTCTGGCAACCAAAATCTCCCTAAAGTAGGGGAGCAAATTTAATAACTTGGTCTGGTCACAACGTTAAATAAAAGTCCGTATAGTGATACGTACCTATCTCCAAAACGATTTTATACTGGAAACATTTAAAGGGATTCTATGTGATTTACGATATCCCAGTAATATTTTAATTTATAAATAACTTCATATTAGAACTTACTTACATACATAAATAATCTCGTCTGCATTTCCCCGAAGCGATAGGCAGAGGTGTATTAATTCACATTTCACCAACCATGATTTTCGGAAATAGGTGCCGATCCTTTGCCGTCAAGCAGGACTTTTACATGGCCTGTATGTTTACTGTTGAATAGAGATTAGCCCTATCCCTTAGTCCTTTTCTACGACTTCCACTCGGATAGAGATGGCCACCTTATCTCTATCGCCTTATTCTACTCCACAGGGAACTAACACGACTATTAAAACTTAATACAAACTATCATTTCCTACAGGGCTGCTTTTACTGCTTCGTCTTCTACTTCCATATTCCATACATCCATACTTAATATTATAAATGCGAAAGTAACTCTGTCTATATGTTAAGCTTTCACGCCTAAACCACTGAACGGATTTTGATGAAATTTGATATAGGGGTAGATTAGACCATGAGAAAGGACATGGGCTATTTTTGGTCGTGATAATCGACATCCACGTGGGCGGAGCCGCGGGCAAAAGCTAGTTCTATACATGAACTAGCTTTTGGGATATAAAAATACTATAGAATATTTTACACAGCGCTACCTAGACCCAAAGTAAGCATAGCAGTTTATTTGCTTGCGTTATCCCTAACCACCAAACTACCGACGCTACATGCAAACATTAATCGTCTTACTGCATAAAAATATAGTTACAAGTCGACTAGATAGGGAAAAAAATTAAATTAAAAATATAAAAAACCCCCGTCACAAAAAAACACCTCCAAAAAGTTGTAAATAAATTGTGTTTATAAATAATAACTTTTAATATATTTTGATTCAAGGGTTGTCATGTTGTAAAATTCATTCAAACATAGTTACAAGTATCACTTAACCTCTAAATCTTTTAAGTCGAATTAAAACACTAACTCGTGTCGTGAGTTCGAGTCTCACTTGAGCATTTCATTTTTTCCAATGTTTTTCGAACTTAAAAGTTAGCATAATAAATGCTATAAAAAATTCATTCAAACTAACTTAAAAACTTAACTAGAGATCTTTGAATTTTGTATTCTACCTGTAATATAATTAAATTTAAATTTCTGCTAGTTATTTGAGTTCGTGGTGAATTTAATTATTTTATTAAAATTAAAACTAAAAAACTTTTATCTTGGAGACCAGGCCCACTGTTGAAGTATAAGATAATAATATTAAAATGAGAAACAGACTTGTAACTTATGACGAGACGCGATTTGCATTCACTAAAAAATACATAGCCTAACCTCTATTTTGTATTTTTGTATCTCTTACAGAATCTGGTAGAGGATTTTTGGTGCATTGGTACATGTAGTAGACAATACAGCACCTGTATTACTGGTCACTAGGATTTCACTTTGACACACTGTGACTATAATACATAGAGCTCAGAGTGCAATGTATAGGGAAACGGTTTGTATTGGCGGATTTCAAAAGTAAACACAACGAATCATGATCATATTGTCATGGTTCATATATTATATTATTTTTCATGGTTAGCCTTCTGTCTGAGTCTGAGGTCCACTTACTCGTTTACTTCCAGCAGGGGACGCCATTGACCGGTCGAGTTTTCTGCCCTTTTATGTGGGCCATTTAACCCAATCCCCTATTCCAATGAGGTCCACTTACTCCATCGCAGTGTATGCTGAGTGTTCATCCTTTGGGAACACGGTGCACTTGTGCATGACTTAGTTTAATGGTTTGTGTAGGGCGGAGAAGAAAAACGACGTTCAAATAATTATCTGCCACGTAAATATGCCACGTCGTGTCGCATAGGTACATATAGTGGCGTGACCCGTGACGTATAGCTGACAGCCGAGTGACACTGACATTCAGAGAACTGTCAGACGTCTCGTCAGCGTACGTCACTTAGTCTTTTTAGTCGTTTTTTTTTCTCTGTCGATAATAGTTTTATTTGTGTATTTTGTGTGCCATTTTGCGCTGTTTCCCAATAAATGAGTTTTCTTTCTTTCTTCTTTCTTTCTTTTCTTCTCTTATCGGTTCACGTTTAATAAGTGCGACAGCAGAAGTTTAAGTATAAAAAATACTTTATTAATATAAATTCGAGTAATAATAATTAGTAGTAATAGTATCAGTATTATTTCGTAATCTACAAATAGTAAAGTAATCTAGTATAATTTGTTACAGAGATGGACATGGCCTTAAGGAGGGGCATAGACTACTTCTTATTGCAAAAACGAGTTCTAATGTAAGCGTCGGTAGCTTAGTGGTTAAGAAGTCGACCTTACCGTCGAGAGGTCCCGGGTTTGATCCTGGCCATTACACTACCGACGTGAACCCACTCCTACCACAAGCAATTTAGCTTAGCTGGAGGGGTTAGAGGGAATATTAGTAACTACGGTTCTAATATTCTTTAAAAAAAATGTAAATAGATGTCCAAAAAATTTGTGTACAAAGAAAGATAAAACCTTGAGACCAGACATAGGCTATTTTGTTCGCGATAACCCACATTCGCGCGGAGCCACGTACCAACAGTAAGTAGTTTATAAAACACATTTGTCACCTAAAAAACTCCCTCAATTGTCCTAAAAATATTTAAGTAACAACTTTATTCGGGCTGTCCCTACCCTCGGGGGTGAAGGCTCTCACCTTTTCCCAGAAAGTTCAATAACGCCTCGTAATGGCCCATGAATCACCCAAATTACCCGAATATTACAATACTTTTTGCACCATACCGTGTGAATAGAATTAAAATACGTGTAGAATATAAAGTACGTTTTTTCTGTTGTTTATAAATAAATTGTTATTTAGAAAATTTGTATTTACGGCCATTGTTTTTTTTTATTTTCTACTAGCTGTTGCTCGCGGCTTTACCCGTGTTTAATTTAATGTACCCCGTGATAAAAGTAGTTTATATGTTGTTCTACATAGTAATCTTTCCCGGTACCCAATTTCAGCCAGATAGCAGTTGGAGCGTGATTGGATTACAATCATCCAAACATCTAAACATTCAAATCCGAAGATCTTCATAAACTTTCACATTTTTAATATTGGGTACTTTGCCCCACCAAGCGTGCCCACTGGTGGGGCAAAGTGCAATGTGAAAAAAGTGTGTCCAGTTTTTCCCACTGGTGGGGAAATTTATACCCATTTAAAATTCCTATTGCAATCGTCCCCACTGGGGTTGGTAACTTTAGTAGAATGAAAAAGTAGGACCTCTTTTTGCCCAACCTAGGCATCAAAGCCAAGACTTCACAATCTCACACAAACAAATAGCACAAACAATCAAAAACAAACATAAGCACAAACTTATCCCATGATACCAATAAGGCACTTAATATTATCTATGTTTCTTAATTAACGTAAAATAAGCTGTTAAAGGACCCCATTAAAATTTATAAGTCAAAACAATCAAACAAAGCCCGGTAATTATCAACGTATTTATGACTTTTCACTAACATTTTATAAATGGCAGGGAAGGGAAAGTTAATCCCGGGAGCCTCGCGGGATTTACTGTTAGTATTCGGGGCCACTGGACCCTAAAGAAAGCTGTAGCAGAAAGACTTGTAGGCAATTAATTGGTAGGTAACACGAATGATACACTAAGGTCTTGATTTTTAGAGGATTAATAAGAAAGTAGATGTAGAACCATATGATTCGTTATTGTAAAGTAAGAACTAATAATATCTCTGAATGATTTTTATAGCATCCAGTATACACAGTAACAAATTTAATGTAAGTATGCAGGTCAGCTGGGGTCAAATTCATGGAACATACACATACTGATGATGAAATTAGTGATAAATAATAATGGTAACGGGAATTTAACACCAAGTAACTACGGCCGCGGCCGGTGCAACCTGGTCATCAGGCAAATCAAAGGTATGTATGTACCTATGCCATAATCGCGTTAATTCACGATAACATTATTATATATCATGGAACACGATAGTTTAAAAGTTAAAATTAGTGATGTCATTAAACAAGACAGTGGTACTCTGCGAGTGCTGATAGAACTGAACACTTGGTCTAGACTAAATTAGATATTAGATACTTACATACACCGGTGTCAGTAGGGATAACAGTAATAGTGTCATGAGTTTAATCGTATATTCTAACTAAAAAAATGCCCAATGCGCTTAAAGAAAGTATCATATCAAAAACAAAGTAATTGAAAAAAAAAAGATCAGTTAAGACGAACTTAATGACGGCGGGTATGTGAAAAGTTTTGATGATAGCAATGGATTTTTTTTTTTTTTTTTTTTTTTTAACCGTGGGGGAAAATCCTTCATGGATGTTATGCCGGACTCCTACCGACTATAAACCCCCACGGTAACGCCCAGAAGCCTATGGATGGGAGCCCCGGGTAAGCCCTCGGAAGGATGTCCCAGGACTCCCATCAGACCTACGGCTACAATTGCGGCCTCGTCTCGGGGGTGGTTCGGGTGCTATCCCGCGTCTATGGGGGGGTTTTCGGGTGTTATCCCGCTTCTTAGGGGGGGGGGGGGGGGGGCGTGCGTGAATCCCTCACGTCACGCTGCCGTCATGGGCCTGCTTCTGTAAAGACGGTGAGCAGCCAGCTCACCGTCCTCAGGCCCCCGGTTATGGAGGCCGATGGTCTTCGGCGAAGACACGTCGGCGGTGCCCAAGCCGCCGACTGCGGAACTCGGGTGGGAGAGTTTTCTCCCGCTCTCGCCCCGCCGCCTCTTTCACGAGCATGACCTGCTCACAGAAAGAGGCGGCGCAGTCCCACTTACTCCCGCTGGAGACCATGGCTCGCACCATGGTCTCGAGCGAGAGGGTGCCCACGCCCAGACCCACCACGATGATGATAGCAATGGATAGAAATGGCAAGAATTATGTAAGAACACCAAATTAATAGTGTAACACTCACCGGGATGATTACCATGTTCATTATTTTTATTTGGTAACCGATATTTCGGCACACCGTGATCATGGCGCTTGATACAGCGCTGAATTATCGGTTACCAAATAAAAATAATGAACATGGTAAATATCCCGGTGAGTGTTATACTATTAATGTTAATGATAATGACCATGTCAATCTCAAAAAGAACACCAAATTATTTACACGACAGAAGCGCCGGTACATGAATGTAATAGCCGACGGCCTTACACACTAGTGTTGATTAGTAAATATTCCTTGCAAAACTAATTACTAACTTTGTTTGATCTAGATAGATCTTATGTATAACATTTGCGTGCTCTAAAAATCCGTCTATGAAGTATTTTTAGACTACGTAATAGCTAAAAAATAAAACGTATCAGTCCAGAAAAATAGTTCTGTAGATACAACCTGAACAAATATAGGCAAGTTAAGTTATGAAAATACAGAATGGTCGCCTATCTGCAGTCTTCAATCATTTCGGGATTTTGTCCCGACATCCCATTTCCGAATCCGTGACTCATAGCACATCTCTACGTATTCCGAGTATAGCATCTGTAGGCATCTGTATTATTAAGGTGTGTAGGCACTGTGTCTATTTCTGTATTGTTGTAAGTCAGCGGTTTGTTTTCTATCATTAAAAATTAATGACAATATTGGATTGTTAAGTTTGTCAAACGATTTGATGAAGTTCGAATTTCTAATCGAAAGCTTGTTATTTTTAATGACTCTAATAAGTATTTTTATTTAATTTATTCATTGGACCACAGAATGATATTAAAGGAAGGTTATGTAAAAATTATGCAATGAAATAAAACTGTTTTTAATTCATTGTCTCGCGATTTATTGAATATTATTTTATTATTAACTCAGATTGCTTTTCAGAGAGGTGCCTTACAGAGGTGAATAAGAATAAGACAATTCTGATTTCACTAATTTCTCACGCTGTTTCAAGCGCCATGATCACGGATGCACTGGTGACCGCCGAATTAGTTGTTATTGGCAGACTTTATGAAACATGGTAAATATTTCATAAAGTCTTTTACTGTCTATCTGTAAAAGTTTCACAAACTACCAAATATTTGAAATTCATGCATTGAAGCTGGTAAAAATAATAAAAGCATGTAAAATAGTAAGGTAATATAATGTTGCATGATAGCAATATGACGGGTTACCCATCAGCAAAGTGTGAAAATTAAAAACGCTCGCGTATACCGGATGTATATACTAGTAATGTGCCTATCTAAATATGAAATATTTGCTGCCATGTTAGGGATCTGTGAATATTTATGAGCTTACGAATATGTTTGAAATGTTAATGGTTTACCATCGTCTAATCACGAAACCCGTTTGCACTTTGTGGTCCGGCCTCGACTAGGTTTTCGTGGTGTCAATTGGGCATTTAATTCATTGAAAAACTCCCGACAGAGAAACCTAAAAAAATAAATAAAAATAAATTAAAATTTAGGAGTGTACAATGAAGATTTTTCTTATCTTACCTCATAAATAAATATTCCATAACATTCTACACAACACTATCTAGACCCATGATAAGCTTAAATAGCTTGTGTTATGGAATCTACAATGCGGATAAACATATTTAGATACTATTTTTTGGGCAAATACATACATATTATACATAGGCACACCCAGACAAATTCAAATAGCCATATTCATGCATACAAATATTTGCACTGAGCGGGGATCGAACCCGCGCCTCCTGCGTGTTCACTACCGCTACGCTACAGAGGCTGTCAAAAAAAAATACTTCACGAGGAAGAGATGCTGCGATTGAATTCCGGAGATATATTTTTATACAACGGTCGCGTTCACTGCTACTGAGCTACTATTAGATTCTAACGTTATTGATGGCTTAGTGGTGAAGGAGTCTGTTCTTACAGTTGAGGGCTCTGAACTTTGGGCTTCAATTTCTGGCCTTTACACTACTGATTCGGATAGATCCCAAACACAGGCAATCACAAACCAATCAGCTTCACTGGAGGAGTTAGAAGTTACTATTATTGCCCTTTAGTCATTTGTTCTGTGACGTAATTAAAACATAAATACCTCCTAAAATATTAACCTATTTTCAAAATCAACGGCAATTTATATTTCACCTACAATATCCTGTTTTACATGGCTCAAATCGTTTATTACAAGGTGAATTACAGTATGCAAATCCTTTCGGTCTATCGAACGATAGCCGTATATCTGTCCCGTACAAACTCATAAATTACAAAATTTTATAACCGTTCCCCATCCCACACTACTTTGAAAATGTGTAAAAGTTTTATGTGCTGTTAAATTCAAACTATGTGATACACTGTTATGAAACAATAAAGATTTAAAAACTTGTACTTTTCAACACTGCCGCTTCACGAAAAAGAAAGAAATCTGTAACTAGTTTTTTCTGTTTCGTGTGCCGCCCAGCACTCCTTCTACAGCAAAGAAGAGTGGTTTAGCCTCTCCCCTTTCTATTCACCCAGTTCTATTTTGAGTGCTTATGGTTATTTCTATTCAGGAGTGATGACTGAAACATCGAAGAGTTTACTATTAAACTCTCGCGTTCCATGAGATACACAGAAAGCAGTCAGCCTGTGGCCACGGCCGGTGTAACCTGGGCGAAACGTCAGGCAAATCAAATGAACGTATGTACCTATACCATGATCGAGTTAATTCCCGTTATTGTTATTGGACACCGAAGAGTTGGTACAAAGTTGCCCTTCAGTCGGTCATCTGATAGCTGTAGATGGCCAAGGGTCAACCCAACCCGGGATGGCCAAGGAGAGGTGAACGCAACCTATGAGTTACACCTCGCGATTTGAGACTCGAGATGGTTTGCTGTTTTAATCAGCTCGAGAGAACTTTTTACCGTTATTTTGTGCGGCAATCCTTATGGATTGCATAGAGATTTCTGTACGAAAAAAGGGTAATAAGTTTCTGCTGTGGATCTTCTTGGTAGAATTGAACTGTCCTTAAAATTGAATCCCACCCTGCTTAACATCCTGCACTTCTTTCTAACAATTTCCATGCATGAATACAACTTTTAACAACTTACCAGGATATATTCTTTCTGAATCACGAACTTCAATCACTTTCACAGTTGTACATACTCGTTTTTACCTCTAAACAACATTTTAATTTTAATTAGGGGCCTCCCCCACCGTCACAACTTGCTTGTAACATAATCTCAAAGCCGTAAGTCCTTAACATAGACATTCATGTCCTCAACTCGAGCATAAGTCGCACATAATGAAATAACTTTCAGTCTGCTGTTCAAACTTGAGATTTTTAATGCTTTAATATCCTGTCGCTTACAAAGTTGGCGAAGTACTTACTTTATTGCTATGATTGTTCGTGTTCTTTGAATGAAAGTCTTCTGATTAAGTATCTTTATCTGAATTACTTTTCGAGCAATCCTTGGATATTTGTATCTTATTTTCTCTTGATGTCTTTTGCGGAAAAATAATATACATTGTTCAACGTGATGTTTTTATGATTATTGTGAGCTTAACGAATAATGAATCGGTGCTGTCTACCCTCAGGAACGAGTCAATCTCACCTGCGAATTAATACAGCTCTATCTGATACAGAATATCCTGTCAGTATTAGAAGATGCGCTGATGCATAGGTACATTGGTGTTACCAATTGAGAGTTACAATCTACTGCAAGGGGATAGGTGAAACTGGGATTAAGTAAAATCAGAATAAGTAATAAATAGTAAGTAAGGAATACTGCGTCAGAGGTAGGTCAAGTCTTAAGTGTCAATGATACGACTTGACATTTTCGCACACTATCACAATCTTGCAGTCTTTCGAGAGGTTCTAACAAATTATAAGTATACGAAATCATTCAATAGTTGAGAACAGTCATGAACTCAGGAACAAACCGGGACAATATGAAAAAAAGTATTTTGCTTCAGCATGAAAATTTTTTCGTTTCCAAAATGTGAGCTCACTTCAGGCCATTTATCGCACTACATTGTTGGGATCCATATTTCTACTTTCATATTTATGTCAAAAAAAAACTATTTTACAAGGTAAACCGTGATATTCTGAAAAGCTTCTAGAGAAATATCAGCCATAATATTTCTTGGGAATCATTATTTCCCAAACGACTGAATTAGTGGGAAGAAGAGGGCGTCACTTCTGAATAAGTGCTCCAATATAAGCAATCAAATGAATATAATATCGAGAAGAGGAAATATTTCTTGGTATTATAATGTTGGAACTAGGAGCAAAAGGTTTCGGTTCAATTTACGCATACTTCCGTATTACTTTTTTTGTGTGTTACCTTTTTATCTTTGAAAATAATTATTTTTATAACCAATAGATTTGACTACTTTCTAATCATAGAAACATTATTAGGATAGAACGCCAATGTGAACGGAAAACTAGTGCCAACTTTAAAAAAAAATCCTGTCCTATGAGATGAGACAGGAACTTTTGAACGCTTATTTACTACTTTTAAGACTAGCCTGTAAAAACACGGTTAAAAGTACCATGAGTATGCCATTTTTAGATTAGAATAAAAGCTTCATCACTCCAAACGGACAGCAGCGACAACAAAGCTGTCATAACAATTCTTGTTCCAATTGAAAAGATCTATCTAACGATATATATCATGTTGCTATTGGAGGATGCTCCCAATATGCCCTCCTTTGAAAAACAGACGCATTTCTTATCTCTTATAATTTATTTAAAATGAATGAGTGAAAAGTTCCCACGCCTGTTAAGTAAGTTAACACTGCATAAGGCCGTTCTATCCTAATATATTTCCGTATTTCTAACTGATATAACTGGCAGGTAGACGGCAACAGTGGGGCTAGTTCATAACCTAAATGTCGCGCCACAGGATATGGAACGAGCTATGCTTGGAGATTATCTGAAGGATAGAATTCGAGGTCATCCAACAAAGAACAGAACACATCTCGCAGAATGAGCAAGCTGAAGTAGCAATTGGCTGACCATGTCTGTCGAAGGACCGACGGCCGTTGGAGCAAATGAGTCCTAGAGTGGAGACCGCGAGAACGCAAATGGAAGACACCCTCTAGCCAGATGAACTGACAACCTAAAAAAGGTTGCTGGGACAGACTGAATACAGAAGGCGGAGGATTGGACGAAATGGGGCACATTGGGACAGTCTTATGTCAAGTGGACTGTGGTAGACTAAATGATTGATTGAGAGTAGCAGAATATGACAAAGAAAATAAATAGGACATCAAAATATTTTTTTTTTTTAAAAGCAGGATAGGACCCCGGAATTCGGGAAGGAAGAAAACGATACGGAGAAAAACCCATCCTAGTAGTAAAAACTAAACAAAAGTAAAAAATACTAGTTTTACTCAAAAGGCTCATCTCACCTCTCGTATTTTCACCGCCATTTTGGCTTTGTGGAAGCCAATCAAATAAAATGTCATCAGTGTCATCACATCGGGAAGCCGTTATTAAAACCGGTTTGCCAAAACATACCGTCAATTTTTTATGAGTTATTCCCAACAGGCTGTGCTGATATTCTTTCCCGAACAAGGTTTTGTACCACTCAACGTAATGAAAATGTTATTCTCAATTGTCATGGGAGGATTACGTTTCGGCGATACGCTACCGAGATGTATCATCAATATTATGAAATTATTTTGTGAAACTTTCAGTGAAATTCATCTTTCGAATATGATGCGACTTTTGAGTTGCTGAGTTAAGAATGCTATTTTTGAGGAACAGGATAAATAATTGTAGTAAATATTTTACGAAATTCTAAACAGTGATACCTAAACCGAAAGTGAGTATAGCTTTAGTAGCGTGTGTTATGGGATCTAGACTGTGTACAGAGGAATAAATATACGTAGATAATTTTTTTTTGTAAATCATTCGGTACATATATTATATACATAGCAACACTGAAATTATTGTACTTATATTTGCACTGAAAGGGGTACTGATTGGGAATCGAACTCACGACCTTCGCCTTAGCAGTCGAACGCTTTACTCAAGTCTACTGCTATGCCACAGAGGACATCAAAGTAAAAACAAATACATTTTCACTGACTTTAATCCCTTCCAAAATATACTCGAGTGCTCTCGCTAAGTCACCCAACTTATTTATGTCTTAGAGTTTAATAACAGTACTTTAAATGACCAAAATTCCGTTATAACGATTAAAACGGTAAAGTTTTCCGAGTGAAATTTATTGCCGGGACGCTCAGTTATTTTTCAATTTGGTAGATCGCGGCCTCGTGTAAGCGACAATTACGGCAGCGAACTTTCTAGAAAATATTGTAAGACTGGAATTGGTGTACCGAGCCGGATTATGAAATCCACTTTTGTTGGAGATAATACAATTTAACCTTCGTACGCTCGCGTCGAAAAGTGTTACACGTGTAATTGATCGGGGTATGTGCGACCGAAAGTATACAAATCCATTTGAAGTCTGCTGAGTGTGCTTGTGTTGCTTTTAATACTGTAGTTAAGCCACCGGAAGTACCAGCGCCATCTAGCCAAAGCAAGTTGAACCTCAACGAAACTTGATTGATTTTGGAAAAAGTGAATTGCACCCGCAACTATTCTATGCTATATGTTATGTCTTTATGTTATGCTTTCAAGCCTAAACCACTAAACCGATTTTGATGAAATTTGGTATAGGGTTAAATTAGGCCTTGAGAAAGGATATAGGCTATGTCTGGACACGATAATCGCCATCCATGCGGGCGAAGCCGCGGGCAAAAGCTAGTACTCTATATAGTCCCTTACAAGATGAATACTCTGATCAATGTGCTACTGAGCCGCGTCTTGAGCATTTGAAATTCTTATATACAACTAGTAATCACCTTATCTGGTTGAAGAATCCTATCTTTATGCCAGACGAATATGCCGCTTCGTTTTTCCACAAGGCAACCAGTTTTGCTTAGCGCTGTAATGTATGAATAATATCTGTTACGATGACGGTAGGTGCGTAACAGATATACCCTCTTTCCTACGATAATTGTACCTGTGATGAGTACATAATAAAGTTCAGACTTGCCATGTACTGCACTGGCTTTTATTGTGAGGTACTCAAAACTATCCCTAAGGAACATAAATATTACTAGAAGGAGGGTTAATTCAAATTAAATTCAAATGATTATTACTAGCATTCTTAAAATAAAAAGAGAATCACATGCGCGTTATGCCACGCGCAGTATCTACTCATATGATATCACTTACTAATGCTACCTACCTACGTTCTCAAAATACCCACATTCATTATTAAAAATAAATGATTTAAAAATAAAAAAAACCCGACTGCTACTGAAAAGGCAGTCGGCAGTCTCTGAAAACCAGCGCTGTCCGCCTGCACTACAACGCGGATAGCATTAAGCTGAGAGGCGGCCGTTTATTTCAACTTGGCAGTGTGTCAATTTCACGGTTCCTAGAGTTAAGTGTGTATCCTAAGTCTAAGTTACAATAATTAAAGTAAGGAATTATATTATGTTGCATGATATGTCGAAGTACTGCCAAGCGAAATAAAAAATATTTTCTTTCTTTTTTCTTTCAAAAGATCGAAATAAGTTTGATAGCAGGCGGTACCCATTTGTCACGAATAAACCGAAAGAAAATTAATGGATACCGCCTGCTATCAAAGTTATTTCGATCTTTTCAGTAGCAGTCGGGTTTTTAATTTTTAAATCTTTTTTTTTTATTTTATACTTTTTGGTTATGCTATGATATGTATATTATTTTTGTAATCTCCTTCTAATTTCCTTCATTTTGATACCCTACTCGACAAGTTTGAATCAAAAATATTTTTGACAACATACGTTATGCCGCCAAAAATCCGCCATTTTGATTTTCTCGAAATTTTAATATACCCGGTGTCACTCCACACAATCACGGCAAATCAAATGGCACCTCACATGTCCAAATCCGTCAAGCCTTTCAGGCTCAGGCTGTAGGCCGTGCCAAATAAATGGACATACATACATAAATAGTCTCGAAAAACATTACCCTCCTTCCTTCGGCAGTCGGGTAGTCGGGTAAAAAAGCTCATATGTCGGTCTGACAGACCCAAGCCCTTGCATACGAAGGTTAGCCAACGTACAATGTCTTTCCTTGATGATTACTGTAGGCCCACATTCAGTAGTCGAGATTGCGCTCCGTCGGAGTCAGTTAGGCTTCTACAATGACGTCATTTGTGTCTCATGAATGTAAAAAACCTTTTGTACATGCAGGCCAGGATATCACGTTGTTTTATCAAAGAAGGGTATTATTACAGGAAACCGTGCTTGGTACCGGATAACCAACACTGCTATAACATAAAAGATTCGCCAGTGAAATGATGGATGTAGGTAGCTTCATACCGGTGTTTTTTTTTCCACTTAGTTGGCAGACAAGCACACGGCCCACCTGATGGAAAGTAAAATCATATTTTTGTTGTTCATATCTTATGTGAATATATTAGTTCCTTGTAGCATTTTATATGAACTAGCTATTATTGCCCATGACTTCTCCCGTGTGAAATTTTGATCCCGTTTTTGCTACCCATGGTAAATTATTCCCGGGATAAACATTAGTCTATGTGTTATTCTAAGCTATAATCTATTCCTGTAGCAAATAACCAAATGCTTTTAGTTGTTAATTATAACATGATTGTATAACAAAGGCGCATTACGCATTTCCTGATAACAAGGTCTTTACAGGCAGATGTATAACTATGAAGAAGCATGTAAACTGGAATTGATGCAATCATCACCTTTCTTCATACATTTCCGTTAATATTATTGTATACTAGCTTTTGCCCGCGGCTCCGCCCGCGTGGATTTCGGTTATCGCGACCAAACATAGCCTATGTCCTTTCTCATAGTCCAATCTACCCCTTTACCAAATTTCATCAAAATCGGTTCAGTGGTTTAGGTGTGAAAGCGTAACATACAGACAGAGCATTACTTTCGCATTTATAATATTAGTATGGATCATGGAACGTCCGACAAAAAACCGAAAATCATAAGAAGCTAGTAAGAGCGTAAGCTATTTTCAGGGTTGCGTACCTCAAAAGAAAAAAAGCGGATCCTTTAAGGATCATTTCGATATCCATCTGTCTGTCAAGACCTCCTCCGTGGTGTGTTGGTAGTGAACGCGACTGCCACGCAGGCGGCGCGGGTTCCATTCCCGCTCAGTGCAAATATTTGTATGCATGAATATGGCTATTTGCATTGGTCTGGGTGTTTCTATGTATAATAAGTATGTATTTACAAAAAAAAAAAAAAAATATTTAAGTATGCTTATCCGCATTCTAGATTCCATTACACAAGCTAGTGAAGCTATGCTTACCGTGGGTCTAGATAGCGTTGTGTAGTATGTTGGTAAATATTTATGTAAGGAAATATTTACGTCAGGAAAATATTTACCTTTTTCTCAGGAATGCGTAGAGGTATCAAATTGAAATTCATACTCAGATCTATAACGTCATATTGTGCATAAATCATATGTCTAAGTCAATGCAATCAAAATATATTGCGGGTATTTAAGTTACGGAACACTTGGTGTCCGTTACCGACTCGGTTTTTTCTTCATTTCCGCAAAAGTCTATAAGAGAGGCGCGAGTAGAAACTAGTTCAAAAATATTCGAAAACCGAACATACCGTACGTACAGTCAGCATTAGAAAAATGTTGACGTAGAAAGTAGTCAAAATGATCCTATTATAGTTTTTGACCCCCTTCCAGATTGATTGTTCTGATATTTGGTACACACCAGGAGGGCCAGACCGTAAGGGATGGCCCTGGGTCAGCCGGGGTGCGAGGGATATGTCTATGACAACCTCACCTCCGGCCTAGCACCAAGACCCACAGTCGGCGTGCGGTTTTAGTCGGTTCGAGTCCGACATAACCTCCCCTTCCGGCTCCGGCAGGGGGGGTATCCGAAGGGATTTCCGCACGAAAAAAAAAAAAAAAAAAGATATTTGGTACACACCTTTAGTTTGGACAATAATACCATTTATAATAACAGTTCGTAAGAAAGTTGGTAAATGGCTCCACCGTCGCCTTTAAAGACGGATATAAAGAGAAGGGAAATTCGGAGTGATTCAGGTGTGGGTCAATAGCTCAATTGGAAGTGCATTCCCCCTGTAAGGGAAAGGTCTTGGGTTCAAGTCACACTTGAGCGCTTCTTTTTCCCGATGTATTTCGAATCAATCTACAATCTGCGGTAGCCTAGTGGTATGGGTAATGGACTGCTGAGACGAGGTCTCGGGTTCGATCCCAGGTTTACCATGGCACACACCAATGACTTTTCGATGCTTTTCGAAGTTATGAGTGTATTTATCGCAGGTTTATAAGAGCCCGGTTAATGGCAATAGGCTCGCTACCTATTACATTGGGACCAAGCACCTCTGCCTACCCCTGCGGGGAATACAGACGTCAGTTTATGTTATGTATGTTATGTATTTCGAATACCATTTAAATCAATAAAACAGTTTGATTTGCTCTTGATAAGATAGTTTTAAGATCATTTTGAAAGTTCGTTGTCAAGATATTTATTACGCTGACTGTACAAGTACGTCTGCAGCATGGCCGTTGCATATAACACGACAAATTCCCCGCACTACAAGTTATCCCATTTTATTTTCTTGCATAAACTTGAACATTTTAGTGCAATATTTCACGAACAGCAAGTGCACCTGTGCTTTTATATCTTGTTGCTAACATTTTAGAACAATGCTAACAGAAATGGGCTGTATATCATAGCTACCTGACTGGTTTTGGACGTTGAGATATATTTTTGGCACTTTTTTGGTGAAAATCTTTACCAATTTTGTGGTGAAAAAGCCAGAAGTACGCTCAAGCTGTGGAATGAACTCCCTGCCATGGTTTTCCCAAGCGACTACAATATGGGGTTCTTCAAGAGGGGCATTAGAAGGTTTCTTCAGGGTAGGCAGCGCGAGTGTAACGCCCCTGGTGTTGCATACGTCCATAGGCCGCGGTAACCACTTTCCATCAGGTGGGCCGTGTGCTTGTCTGCCACATAAGTGGTATAAAAAAAAAAGTTTGCAATTGAGATCTATGTATGTATGTGTTCAGTTATAGGCTTTGAAGAAAACGGTGCAAAATATATTATATCGAGTCACACCTTGAAGGGCTCTTGACTTACTGGTTACCGAGTAATATGGTGAATACATTACACCTTAGAAATATGTTGATGAACAATGTGCCCAAAATGTCCTTAATTCCTTGGTTTTTTGTAGCTTGTGTTATGGAATCTAGAATGCGGATAAACATACTTAAATACTTTTTTTTTACCCGACTACGGCGAAGCCAAAAGGAGGGTTATGATTTTGACAGGCTATGTATGTATGTATGTATGTATGTATGTATGTATGTTCATTTGTTCCCTCATAGCTCCTCAACTACTTATTAGAACTGGACAAATGAGGTATCGTTAGAAGCGGCTTTATCGTCCGATGGTTATAGGCTATATGATGTGTCACTCAATCTTGTGTGGCGCCCTCTAGCGCTCATAAGGTACTGTGTTAAAAAATAAATTTGAGATAAATATGCCGTGTTTGGTATCAAATGAAAGGACTTAAGAAGCACATTTCAAATATGTATAAATTATTAACTTTACCTTGCCCCAAATTAATATAAATAAAAAATAAAGTTTAAAACTAAAACCCGACTACCAAAAAATCACGCTTTAAAAAGTAACAAACAAGAAAATATCAAGGATAGACGTGGTCGTATGCCACTTACTCTGACAAAACAATATATTCTAGGCAAAAGTGGCATACGACCACGGCTATCCTTGATATTTTCTTGTTTGTTACTTTTTAAAGCGTGATTTTTTGGTAGTCGGGTTTTAGTTTTAAACTTTATTTTTTTTTGTAAATACATACATATTATACATAGAAACACCCAGACCAATGCAAATAGCCATATTCATGCATACAAATATTTGCACTGAGCGGGAATCGAACCCGCGCCTCCTGCGTGGCAGTCGCATGCACTACCGCCACGCCACGGAGGACGCCACCTTTAGTTCGAACAATAACAAATTTAAATCTATAACATACATACATACAATCACGCCTTTATCCCCGGAGTGTTAGGCAGAGGTGAATTAACAACCGCATTTCACCAATCAATGTATTCGGTCCCACGTAATAGGAGGTGAGCCTATTACCGTATTCCTGGCACTATTGTTGACTAGAGCCATGCTTATGAGGCTGAGTCTGGGCTGTATACCTGTCTGATGTTAAACAGCCCTATCCCTAAGTCGCCTTATACGACACCAGATGGGAAGAGATGGGGTGGACCAAATTCTAGTCTGCCGGGAACTACGCGGATGGACTCTGGACGCGGATACGGAATCTATGAAACAGTCTGATTTGTTCTTAATACCTTAACACATTTTGCGACTTTGCAGTCAAGATATTTAAGGTGTTTAAATGCTTGTTTCGAAGATAATATAGTGTGAAGCATGTAATCGTAAATATATTTAGAAACATAATGAACTTAAAAATCATTTTTGTGTAAAAAATATCCCATTTTAAAGTTCATTCCACATTGCGGTAAAGTTCTAAATATAAAAATGTATTGTAAATCCAACAGGCAAAGTCACTTAAAGGAAAATAGAATGAACAAAACACCGGACTGGTATTTTAAAGTATCTCATTTGTTTCACTTTGGTTCTGTGTTTAGCTGTCCTCAATGTACAGTGACAAAGAAATGCGGTTTAATAAATTCTAAATTATTGATCGCCTTAGCTTTAAAACCTTTCATAAATATTTAATAAACAAAAACATGAAATATTGAAACTTTTTCATGGAGACATAAATCTATTTATACATTTATTAATGATAACATTTCGGTGGATCTCGGTTATTGCGACCAAACATAGCCTATGTCCTTTCTCATGGTCTAATCTACTCCTATACCAAATTTCATCAAAATCGGTTCAGTGGTTTAGGCGTGAAAGCGTAACATACAGACAGAGTTACTTTCGCATTTAGAATATTAGTATGGATTAGTATGGATAATAACTAACTTGTTATACTCGTATTGCCTGCTGTAATACTTATTTATTTAGGGACAGTTAATTTAGTGCACTTTAAAAAATACGCTTTTTTTGTTGTAAAATACTAAAGGCCGATTAAGACTCTTAAGATATTTGAATAAAATTTTATAGCATTTATTATGCTAACTATACAATTCAATTGATTCAGGTGTGGCTCAGTAGTTCAGTTGGAATAGCATTCTCCCTGTAAGGAAAAGGTAGTAGGTTCAAAGCCCCACCTGAGTAATTCTTTTTCCTGATGTAATCGAATATTTTGATAGAAAAAATTGAATCAGCTCAGGTGGGTTAGCATAGTAGTCCTATACTCATATAACAGCATCTTTGGCGTAGCGGTAGTGAACGCGGCCCCCGCTCAGTGCAAATATTTGTATGCATGATGGATATTTGCATATTCAAAAAGGCGGGAATAACAAAAGTAATCTACATCAACCAAATTTTCGTATAATATTCACGTAAATTATAACAGTTAGTTTTTACCACTGCCGAGTCTGAAGTTTCAGCAATTAGTAATTCAGGCGATTAGCATAATGTAGACGCGTTGTGGGCAAAAAGACAAATGTATGTGGAAACTGCTAACGTTTGTCCAAAAGCGAGGAAGTTTGTTCCAATTTGGGAACACCAATCATAAGCTTATTAGTAGAGAGATCTCGTAGATTGGGAAGTTATTTGTTTGATTTTAAATCCACTTACTCTTTATTTAGGATTTGATGTAATGGAAAAGTTAAATCAGCACCTAATTGCCGCTTTTGATTTGTTTCATATCAATAGAGCATTGAATGATAAAGTGTGGATCTGACATTGTCCTGCATTCAACTTATAACGTTCATTCTTCGATGTTCCTTTTGACGTTTTGCAAATTCTTTAAGCGGGGCGTGAAATGGCATCTGAGTAGGCCGTCAAGCTGAGTGCCACCACTGTTAACATGGTACATGTATACGATGGTGACCCTCTTTCCGAGACTTTGCCTTTAGCTTAACATCAGGCGAGGTGAAATCAAATTGACGTGTTCTTTATAAAAAAAACTGCTTTATGGTGAACAGAGGTTTTACTTTCCTTTACCTTCACTTTGGTGGGGAGGCAGTATGCAACTTACAAAACTATATTTTTATTTCAAATCTTCCAAGAATATGTTACGAAAGTTGTTAGAATAAATTATGATTTTTCCTTCTTCATACTCTGCCAAAGACATCGTGTAAATTATTACTTTAATTTTTTGGCGTACACTAAAAAAAATCACGTCGTGCAGCACGACAACAAAGACTATAACAGAATAACTTTATCTATGAGCAAGAACAAAAAAATTCTGCCCAAAGAGATGAACAATATATTCATCGAAAGAAACAAATAAAAGAACAAATCAGTCGCAAATTAACAAATTGAAACTCATTCAGCCAATCTGTAGCACTAACATCTCACCCGAAAGGCAACGGACCCAAAATTGAGGTAAACAAAAAAAGAAACAAAGCAAAAGTCAGTCATAATAAGGCCCGTTTATTCCCCGTTAAGGGTCAAGCCACACCTGGAGTAAATTGAATTCTATGAATAAATTTCCTCCCTGCGCAACTTTTTGGTATAGATTAAAAGCGAATAGCGTTTCCGCAAAAAATGTACACAGGTATGTATAAATATTTCGTTCTACTAGTTTCAAGATAAACAATACATATAAAACTGTATTGTTAGTGAGATTATCTGTGAGTACTAAACAATTAGTATTTTTAATTTAATTCTTTATTGTACACAAAAAAGTACAGAGATTATACACAAAACATTTCAGATAACATGTACAAAGGCGAGCTTAACTCAAAATGAGTTCTCTACCAGCAAACCTTTGAGTGACAGAGAAGTTATGGTCGTGAAGGGGGATGTGAAGTGTACATAAAGAACAGAAAATATACATATATAAAGGAACATGAATAAGAAAGTGTACCTAAACGGGTACATTATACACAATACACACATACATACTATAATATTTATTCATACATACATACATACATACCACCTAGACAATTATACATACACACATACATATATACAAACTATACACATACATACACATACATAGACATACATAGACATACATAGACATACATGCATAAATAGATACGTAAATATACAGACTACATTATTGTGATAGGAAATGTTCCCTAGTTCTTCTCCTGAAGATGTCCAGAGTATTACTACTGCGAATGGAGTGAGGTAGTGCGTTCCAAAGACGTACTGCCCGGACCGTGAAGGATCCATCATAGCAGCTGGAACTATGTGCAGGTGTACGAAGCAGAAGAGAGGTAGAAAGACGACAGGGTTTACCCCTGGGTACAAGATACTCAAAGCGTTCCCGCAGATAAGTTGGAGCATTAGGATTATGAAGAATATTATAGAGAAGAGTAAGAATATGAAGGTTACGGCGCTGCCGAATAGGGAGCCAGTTGAGTCTTTTGCGATATTCCGTCACATGGTCGTATTTTCGCAGACCAAAGACAAAGCGGATTCCCAAATTCTGCAGGCGCTCAAGTTTGTTTAGCAGTTCCTCCGATGCATCGAGAAAGCAGACATCAGCATAGTCTAACAGCGAGAGTAGAAGAGATTGTGCAAGAGTAACTTTAGTCTGAAGAGGTAGGAGTGTCTGGAGACGTTTGAGAGATTGAAATGAGCAGTATACTCTCCTACTCACCTCCGCAATGTGAATATCCCAAGCAAGCATGGAGTCTATGTGCACGCCTAAATTTTTTGCACTTTTGGAGTATTCAATGGCTACAGAATCATATGTTACTTGGGGCAGGGAATCATGATTCAGAAGGCGGAGCATGTATCTACCACCAACAATGAGTGCTTGAGATTTTTTTGGGTTAACAAGCAGTCCAAAGGATTGGGCCCAGATATTGATGTTTTCAAGGTCATTGCTGATGGCAGCCACAGCCTCAGTTAGTTCATCAGCTTTAAAATGTCGATATATTTGCAAGTCGTCTGCGTAGAGATGATAATGCGACGTGATGGCGTTTATAAAAACAGAGAAGAGAAGAGGAGAAAGGACACCACCCTGAGGAACACCCGCCACTAAGTCACAACAATCGGAGGAAGCGTCATTCACTCTAACAGATTGTGAGCGTCCTTCGAGATAGGACTTGAACCAAGTAATTGCAGAGGCAGAAACATTTATGGATGAAAGAATACCTAAGAGTATATCAAAATCAACAGAGTTAAAGGCACTGCTGAAGTCCAATAAGACCAACACTGTTAATTGTTTGTGCTCCATAGCCAATCTAATGTCATCTGTTACTTTCACTAGAGTTGTTACAGTACTATGGCCACGGCGAAAGCCAGATTGGAAAGGACTCAACAGGCCATTAGAGGAGAGATAATACGTCAGTTGATCGTGAACAATACTCTCAAGTACCTTCGACAGGATGGGAAGGATAGAAATGGGGCGGAATTGGGAGTGTGTTGTAGGATTGGGTACTTTGGGCAGAGGTATGATAGAAGCTCTTTTCCACGATGACGGAAAATAGTTAGAGTATAAGGAGTAGTTCATAATGTGGGTGAGGATAGGAAGGATCAGATCTACAATGGGGAGAAGCATTTGAAGTTGAAGGCCATCGTTACCGACCGCCCTAGTAGATATGGATTTTAAATGTTTCTTAACATCCGCTTCTGTTACCGGTTGAAATAAGAAGGGAGCATTTAAAGGTAGTGGAAGAGAAGAGAGAGAATTTAAGGTAGAAGATTTAACATGACTAGGAATAGTAGTTGGAGGGACTGAAAAATGGGCATTTAATCCATTGAGGTCCATATCAGTAAGGTTATCATGGGCGACCTTACCAATCCCCAAGGATTTTAGGAACTGCCACTGTTGAGAAGTGTTAAGGTTTTCAACTGATTTGTGAATATGGTCTCGTCTCGCATCCCTACACAGACGATTGCAACGATTACGCAATTTTTTATAAAAGTTCAACGCCTCTTCAGACGGGCACTTGATATATTCACGCTTGGCCTTATCACGCTTCGTCATAATGTTTTTGATAGATGAAGAAAGCCATGGCGCAGGATGATGTCTAATTCTTACATTTTTAAGAGGCGCATGCACATCATAAATGGCCAGCAATATGCCAGTGAAAATAGAAACTTTCCCATCCAGATCATCGCAGTCATAAACAGATGACCAGTCGGCACCATCCACATCACCACCCAAACGCTCCAGATCCATATCTTTAAAATTACGAAGAAGAAGAAATTTACTCTTGCGTTTCGGAGGACGCAGTTTATAGGAGACCGCTAACTCAAATATTTTCCACTAATTTTATTCAGAGTTTATGTGTGTCAATGTTATGCCTTGTTAACGAAGAGCTACTGTGATTACTACAATCAGAGGTAATCAATTGCGCGTTAGGGGAACTGACAAAATCTGCCTTATCTTGCCTGTATACAGACACTAAAAAACTAAAGGATTACATAACTTTATAAATTATTCCGATTCTGAATTCTGAATTCCAATTCTTTAAAAAAGCATAGACCACGACTTTGCGCCGGTAATGATACAGGGTGAGTCATGTACTCTGTGTATTGTTTTTCTGCTGTCGCATTATTGTATGTGACAGTAAATGTATTGAAAAAATAGACCTATACTTCCTTCTTGTACCACACGCAATTTCGGTCCTCAGGCAACATTTCATCGGAAACAAGAACTTATTGCCCCGCGGTCCGTAAATAACTTAATATTATTAGATTACAAATCAAATGCGAATTCTGTAGCGATATTCATTTTTTACTTTTACGGCCTATCGAATATCCACTTCGCATTTTAATAAAGAGTTTTAAAATTATTTATTTTGAAGATACGATACTTTTATTGATACTACGGAAAAGTAACCCAATGATATAACGTCAATGTGACGTTTTTTTGGCAACCACTTCCATCATCAACTCATGTTTTACAGGTTATGACCGCGTGGTACAACCGCTTTGTCTGACTGATCGAGCGACGCGGACTCTTTCTTCCTGTTGCTCCGACCGGTCGGACATCGCGGAATTTTTCTTCCTGTTCTTCCAACCGATCGGATGACGCAAAATTTTGATTCCTATTGATCCGACTGAGACTTTGCACGAGACGGTCTTCTTCCCTGATTCAGCCAGCTTATTCATAATAATAGTGTGAAGACATGGAATTTTGATCATTTCCGACTTCTAGACTCAGAGAACTTAGCTAGAAGGTTATTTTTGGGCTAATAACTAACATATTTACTTCTTAATCTCATTATCTTCAATGTTTTGTTTGAGTTACGCTTGTAGTATTATTTATTCGGTAACAGTTATTCATATCGAAGGTTTTTTGGTCCTCCAAATATTTTTGAATTTCATTTTTTTATGGTCAGTATAGGGAGGCAAATGAGCAGACAAATCGCCTGATGGTAAGCGATCACCGCCGTCTATGGCCACCCAGAGGAGTCACAAGGGCGTTGCCTTCCTTTCAAAAGAGATTAAAAGAGAGAAAGTTTGAAGGTCGGATTAGTTCGGAAATACCGCTGGCGACAGTTCATACCACAGTTTAGTTGTGCAAGGCAGGAAGTGTCTTGAAAAACGCATCTAATACCTTTCAAGAAGAAGCAGGTTCTAAAACTAATAAAAGGAAGGCTACAAAAAAGTCTAAAGTTAAAATGTTGTCTTTACATGTCTTTTATTCCATTTTTATATCTAAACTGTTTACAAAAATTTCCTCCCCCGACCCAACCTGTTCAGCCAAAGACGTTTGTAAATGATCTACGTACTGTATAAACGAATGTGCGCATTATACAAATGTAGTGGCGCAGTTCACAGCAGACCTCTTAGGGAGACAACATACGGGAGATAAGTGGGGGAGAAAATGCGGCGGTTCCCGGTTATTGCGTGATTAATGGTGATTATTTACAGGTTAGAGATCGTTATTTAGGGGAACGGATGAGGTATCAATCTAAGTTAGATGTGTTGTATATTTTTATAGGATAGTCTGGAAGTTTTTTTAAATATTACAAGCTTTTGATTATTTGTTGTAATTTTAATTCCGTTCCCGCAACCATAGGGAGGGAACCTGTGAAAAAGTACCTAATGTGTAATTCCAAATCGTCTATTCCTGTTCTAAATTCCTACCAGACCTGTTCAACCGTTTTAGAGTGTGATTGAGTATCAATCATCAAAACATCCGAACTAACGGGTTCCTCAATCATTGCTGTACTATATACGTTAATAGCTATTACCAGTGACTGCACAGGTGTCAAATTTTTACCCACAACCCACGAAAACCTATTGCCAGGAGTAAAGTAGTAATGTTATTTTTAAACTATCGTGATGTCATGTCGTGACCAGGCACATTCGAAACGTCGGCAAAATTAAGTTTATAATTTTTTTTATCGCGTGGGGTTCCGAACTTTTATAAAACTTATATAAAACTATAAGTAGTAACTTGTCATTGCACACTATAATCTATCACTGACTCATTCTTCCGATATCTTTCTATATAATTTCAGTCTAGGTTTTTTGACATTTTAAATTATTGGTTATTACCCATCCCACATTTGCTCCCGTAAGTTTTCAGACTTAAACTTCTTACTACTGAACGTTTATATTCGGTGAGTGTGCTTTTAGTTTCTTGCTGAAAACGGCAAAGTGGTTACAACGAATGTCTAGAAAACTTATTATTACGTTTACAATAAACGAAACAAGTTTCTATGTTAATATAAGAGCTAGACAAAAGTTTAGAATTAGTTTCTACTTAGGTACAGTCTAGGAAGGATATACGGTTGCACGGGTTACACCTTTGCATACAATTATGTATGAAAAGTGCAAATGTATCTCTGTTGGCGAATGTACTTGCAATTTCTTATGCGATGACGTCAAAATAAAATAAAGAGGGCCACACACCAGCAGCAAATACACACCAATTTGCCTAGAGAAATGCTTATTAATAAGAGATACTAAAAAGCATTTTTGCTATGTGGGGTTAAATGCAGGGCACTTTGATGTATGCTTGCTAATTGCTACTTTAGTATGTGCCCGCCGCCGTAAGTCTTGCAAAAAATCAGAGCAATACATTTCTCAGTCAGTACGGAAGCAAACTCAACCGTGAAAATACCACTCTGACAAACAATGTTGTCAAACTTCCTTCATAGGGGGGACGACATAAACATAATTTTTTTTTTCAAATTTTTGGTTACGATCTTTGAAGTGATAACTACTAATACTCCTTGAGAACTTTCGTGGGTGAGCAAATATCATGGAACTCGCGTCATCGTCACCAAACGCTCCGTCACCAAACCCATCACAAGTTACTTAGTTTCACTTCTGCTGTCCCCAAAGACTGCCTTGTATGTCTCTTTCATACACACTCGCTGATTATAAATATTCTCATATAATATTCTTCAGCTTGAAACTGGAGTAATATTAATTTCAACTTTCTTACCATCAGAAAAAGATCTTGTCTAACAAACACGCGGGCAATGAAGTGATCCTCCACAGGTTTCTTCCCTTTTGGAGTACAGAACTCTAAAAATAAACAAACCTTATGAATTTCACCACGTTGTTTAGTCGGTTTTCCTTGTATTCTGATTGTAATTGAAGAAAGAAGGCACTGTATTTAGATCTCTCTAAGGAGAATTAGAATTCAAAACACGAGTCTCCGGCTGCAGAAAGCGGAGGGTCATTAAGGTTAGTGATAATAAATCACGGTAACAGTCAGGGAAAACATTTGCTTAGAACTGCCTATTTTCGGGCAATTGAAATTAAACAAATAAGTAAAAATATATCTTGCGGCAACCGCCCAGCTACATGGGTAACAAATGCATGGCAATGGCACCCCCATCGGGTCCAGGTAGAAGGGGTAGGCCCAAGAAGTGCTGGCTTGGCGTCGTGGAGGGTGACATGCGTGCAAACGGTCTCACTACCTTGGTCGCCCAAGATCGTGCGAAGTAAAGGAGGAAGAGCTGGAAGGTGGACCCTGAGCTCCGAGAGCACCGTGGCCTCGGACGCAATTAGGACTAACGTCTTTATGTGGATGATGATGGTATCTACTGGTACTTTTTAATAAAGGTTTTGAACTAGAATTAAGCGAAAAATGTTATCAGAGGGAAATTGTAATCAGTATGCGCCTGTTTGATATTAATCAATTAGCTTAACGCAGTCCACTGCTGGACATCATCCTCTCCTACGCGCCTTTGCTCCAGAACCTCCGGTTTCCGCATCCAGTACTTTTTAATAGGTATTCTTAAAATTATATTGCTATCTTTTACAACTGCTGCAATTTTTAAGCACACAATTCTGTAGATTTCTATTGGTTCATGAAGTGATAAAAATTACGAATTGTATGATTTATTTTTGCCGTTATTTTGACCATATTTCCTTTCGTTTCTTATGCTGTTATGAAATAAATCCCTAATTTTTTGTCTGCACTTATGTAGAAGCCTATCTGACGTGTTGATAATATTATCAAATAGACTACGGATATAACAATTCCTCTCTTTTGCTCTTGAAGAAGTTGTACCTTCCAGTTAATATAATGCCGAAGCGATAGTCTCACATTTAATATACTCGTTTACGTCACATGTCTCTTCTTAGCAACACAGAAGAGAGCAAATACACTCTCTACACAACATTTACTTCACCTGCAACAGAATTTCTTAGTTAATTAATTCTAAGAACATGGACACAGATATTTCAAAATTTGCTCTTCTATTTTACTCAAGCGTTTCTATAGCAGCAATATTATTTCTTTCAATTTTGGAGTTCTAGTAGATTCGTCTAGTATGTTCGTCGCACGAATCCGCAATTTTCCATTTTTTTTTTTGGAATTTTCAGATGTTTATAGCGGGCACGGTTTTTTCTCGTTTGTTCCCACTTGGTCTACCGAACAGTTCTACAGTAGAACTAATGGGATATTTTTTTCTCACTAATTCTACGATATTAGATGTAACAAAAGAGTAGAACTAGTAGGAGTCTTTATTCATACTTGTTCTACATATTCCATCGGGTAGAATTAATGGGAAATTTTGTTCCCAGTAGTACTACAATTTTCAATGTACCAAAAAAGTAGAACTAGTGTCTCCCTTCCCACTTGTTCTATCTATAATAGTAGAACTAGCGAAACTTGAAGGTTTACACCAATTAATGTTTTAGCAAAATATTAGTAGTGTCTCAATAGGATTAAAGACACGCTATAATTATTTGGGAGGTTTGACTAATCTGTCGCCCTATAAAAGTAATTATTAGAAAGCAGTATAACTTGGATGCAACAAGGAGCAACGCCAAGATAAAGTTTTTTTAAAGAATATTAGAACCGAAATTACTAATATTCACTCTAATCTAATTGTTTGTGCTAGGAGTGGATCGGTAGTGTAATGGTCAGGATTCGAACCTGGGATCTCTCGATCGAAAGTCCGACTCCTTAACCATTAAACTACCGACACTCTTTGACTATGATTCATCCAATCTTTGTGATATATTTGTGTTTGCTTTGAGTTTGACTAAAAAACACTAAGTAACACTAAGCTAAGTATTGGTTATAGGTTACTAAGACCAGGGATAGATAACACTTTATATTATTGACCCATCTTTCTCACAGTTCTCGTAATGATGTCTCACGCTTCTATTTACAAAAGATGAAAAGCATCTGATGAGGTCGTTACGCTGAGGGCCATCATTGTAACATTGTTGGTGTCTGTAATGGTGGCCCACTTGCCTTAGATTTTGCCATCAGCTTACTATTAACAAGATGAAGTCGTATTACCGTGAAATAATTATTCTACTTTGATCTGGAAATTTTATCTCACTCAGTAACATTCATTTTTAACACGCTTCACTTGTAACTATGTATGTAAGAAAATCTTGGAATCTTAATTTGACCCACTTCCCGGTCTTCGATTAGGATGAAATTTTGCACACGCTCTGAGTTCTGATGACAATACATGACTAGCTAAGAAACGTCATTACAAATCCAATATGGCAGCCTCCCCAAGATGGCGGACTGGCTGTTTGAAATCCACCCTCATAATAGGGCCATCAAATGTAAGGCTTCGCTGTCAGAAGTTTGAAAAAAATTGTAATGTGACTTAAATAGAATATACCGGACGTCCAAGATGGGGATTTTGTAATTTTTTGTGCGTGCTAAAAGCGTGTTTTTTAGTTTTTTACACTATTATTTAAATTAGGTCTTTAATTACTGAGCAGGCCCGTCACGTTGTTTTTATTAGGAAAGCCAGATACTGCACTATGAACAGCGTGAATAACATTATTCAGTCAACTATAACGAACTAAAAGTGCTTATTCTCGAATATTCAACAAAAACTTGAAGAAAACAGTGCCCGCTCTGCACCTAAGTACTAAAATCTGTTTATATTTGAATAATTCCGTGTTGAAAGTCATGGGAACTTTGCCAGAGAATGGTTATTTATGAAAATTATTTCACGCTTAATATACTTCGCTTATTGAATTGGAGCTCAACTGTTGCCCGTTTTGGGCATATGTTTTCGGAAACAAATTGTAATGTAGTGGCTTAAGTTGGAGTATTGTTTTACATAATAACTAGCTGAACCGGCGAGCTTCATACCGCCAATTTTATCCACCCGCGTGGCGTTTGATCCGGTTCCCACTGCACCCTCTACTATATTAAGCATGTATTATATGTTTTTTATTTATATAGGACACGTTAATTCGACTTCACCTTACCTGATAAGCTAAAGGCAAAGTCTCGGAAAGAGGGTTGCCATCGTAAACATGTACCATGTTAACAGTAGTGGCACTCAGCTTGACGGCCTCATTAGATGCCTTTTCACGCCCCGCTTAAAGGCCGGGTCCTTTCGACTGTATGAAGAAGGAAACACGTGAGCTGGCAGGGAGTTCCAGGTCTTAGTGGTGCGGCATATACACATATAAACCTTTCTCTTGAATTACTCTATCTATTAAAAGAAACCGCATCTAAATCTGTAGCGCAGTTTTGAAGATATAAGCATACATACATAGGGACATAGGGACGTGGAAAGCGACTTTGCTTTAAACTATGTAGTGATTAGTTCGCCTTTTGAATGCACTTGCTAGATTGTAAATAAATTAGGCGCAATATTCCAATTCTTTAACGTGGCATAAGGAAGAAGGCCAAAAGCCCCCTTTATTTCTCTGAATTTAAATAAATCTAGAGGTTTGAATGAAATTCGATTACATAGTGATTCTTTTAAGGGGGATGGTATACGTTTTTATAACAAACTGCCAGAATCGATCCTTGGTATGCCTGACGATAAATTCAAAACCTTTGTAAAAACCACCTTATCCAAAAAGGCATACTATAGGATAGATGATTACTTGAAAGATAAAAATGTCTGGCTTGAGCATGGTGCAGGCCCCTCGTAAATTGCTATAATTACAGCATGGTACTGTATTAGTTACGTGACTTATTTGTTACATTATGTAACTTTGTTTTAATTCTTATTTATAAAGAGTTTTATATACTTGTTGACATTTAGCTTTAAGAAAATAAATATGTAAATTGACGTCCAAAAAATGCCGCAGTGGAGTTTGTTGCGCCGTTTCTTCTCCACCAGCGCCTTGGAAGCGGTGGTAAACTTAAATTAAGTAGAATTAAATTGACGTCAATAAGAAACAATTTTATTGTTCTATATTGAAAAATAAATGACTATGACTATGACTATTAGCCCCGCCTGAGCAATTCATTTTTTCTGATGTAATCGAAATCAAGGGGTTATAACCCCCTCTTCTTGTGGGTGTCGTAAAAGGCAACTAAGGGATATGGTTGTTGTCCCTCCGACATTAAATATACAGCCCAAGATAAAGTGCCCGCTAGACAGCGATAGGCTCGCCTCCCATTGAGGCCGATGATCAAAGTTAGCGACACGTGGATATTAATACACCTCTGCCTACCCCTTCAGGGATTTACAAGCGTAAGTATATGTATGTGTGTTATAACAAGATACTAATAAGCTATTTCTATTTTAAACACTACAAACTGTAGACCGTTCCCTGAATAAATAACTAACGCTAACTGGGATATTCGTATTTGTATTGTTTGTAGGAGTCTAACATCACTTCTTCCACTGTTTATGTGAGGTAGGTAGTAAAACTGTACACCACGTAACACTTATTTCCTCAGTTTAGTCCTGTATAAAGTAGAAACCTGTCAGTAAATGGTCTTTGTTTTAGAACAACCCGTTTTATTCACCAGCAGAGCGTAAAAAAGTTTATTTGTTTGAGTTTGTACTACTCTTCGTGTCGTTTTCACTAAGTTCTGTATTCCAGTTGTCAGTCTTTGAAGAGAACTAATACTAGTAAGTATAGTTACCATTATTTATCTTGACTCCAAATACATCATTAAATGTTGGATTTCATCTTCTAAGTTCATAAAAATATGAACGAATCTTATATTTTTAACCTGTCTATCCATTTCTTCCGTTATCCGCACTTCAATGACAGCGTGCTATGGCTGAGGTGCCACCAAAAGAGTGACAATTAATATTCGCCGCGAACTTCCTATGCGAGTGATCACTTGTAATCTATTTTCTAGTGTAACAATATGGCCATTTAAGCTCTCGTTCTTTGAAAATAGAATCGTCGTGTCCGTCATACAGGTGTTGAAGAATAGCAGCTGCTGCCAACCTCCTTGCTCCTAATAAGCAGGTATTGATTATCTTTTTTAAAGAATAAAGTCAAATTAAAATTTAAATATTTACAGTGAGGTTTCTTCTCTCTATATCAGCTGAGCGCATCTGGGGCATCTTTTGAGGAGTGACCGCGTGCTCGGCGGTAGAAAATTTCAGTTCAAATTCACCATTCATTTTTATGCGTCTCAAATATGGAACCCGTGTTACTCTGATAAAATCAATCGAATAGAGAACATACAAAAACGTTTTATAAAATATTTATGCTACCGTCAAAAAATTCAATATAGCTCCAAGGACTATCTTCGATTGTGTAGGAAGTTTCATCTCTTGCCGCTTATAGATCGACGCGAAATAGCGGACTTTACCTTCCTTGTTAAAATCATCAGCAACAAAATTGACTGTCCCGACTTACTGGAGAAAATACCACTTAACGTACCAGCCAAGCCACTTCGCTTTAATCCCCCTCTTCACGTTCCTCTCGCTAAAACGAACTACCGTAAGAACAGTTACCTGGTGCGCGCAAGCAGAAGGTTCAATGAGTTATGTAAGCAGCATGACATTGATCCCTTCTTAGTCAGTGTGCCCTCAGCAAGAAGACTTCTAAGTCGTAACTTTTTCAAATGTTCATAGTGCAGCATGTGTCAATTCATAATCTTAGTATATTTTTTTTTTCTCGGCTCTTCATTATTGTGTTGTGTGAGCTTATATTTTGTTTTTATTTTTTAATTTTTTATTTGCTAGCCTTACGCTTACAAGTAGGTAACCATATTAGTAGCTAAAAGTGAAAACTTGTAATTGGCTTCCAGAAGTTTAATCTGCCTTTTATTTGACTGTATTAGCTGTAAATTTTCCATATGTAAATAAATAAATAAATAAATAAATAAAATTCATAAATGTTATCAAACCAATTGATGCGATACTTCAAGCAGCTTATGAAATTGTGTTCTAATTAAAACCACGACCTGTGGAAGAACTGCTAGATATTTTAATTCATTAGATCTCATCAGATCTTCCTCAGATCTATTGAAATTTTGAATATAGCCCTTACAGATAGAGATGTTTTTGTGACACATGTAGACGAAAATTGATGAAATTTCTTAGTTCGATAGGTATTACATTATCAACAAGACAAAATATTTCCGTCTTAAACCACTAACCTACATTATTTTAAATGATAGAAATGATTACTGTAACATTACTTCACATACAAGTCGTAAGTGGAAAAGGGAAACATTTCTCGGGAAGCTCAGTAGAACTCATTAAGCTTTCAATTGTGTAGCTGGTAGAATAGGTCCCACTTGCATCGCTGCACTTGTATATCTACTACAAATGCAGATCTATTAGCACCAGTACTGAGACACAAAGGTAACACACATCTTAGAAGATACGAGCATTAGACAACAAAGGAATAACATAACATAAATTCACGCCTGTATTCTCCGAAGGGGTAGGCAGAGTTGCTAGCACTCACGTTTCGCCAGTTTATGTTTAGGTCCCAATTTAATAGGTGGCGAAGCCTATTGCCATTAAACGGGCACTTATAAACCTGCCATAAATACACACATAACTTCGAAAAGCATCGAAAAGTTATTGGTGTGTGCCATGGTAAACCTGGGATCGAACCCGAGACCTCGTCTCAGCAGTCCATTACCCATACCCCTAGGCTACCGCAGATAGTAGAACACATAAAACGGTGAAAGAAGTTTAAACTGTGCGTGGAATGATCTCAGCTCCTCCTCCAATTGACTACAACATGCGATTTTTCTGGACATCAGAAAGTTTTTAAATAAAAATTATTACACAACATTCTACACAACGGTATCTAGATCCATGATAAGCTTAACTAACTTGTGATATGGAATCTAAAATTCGGATAAACGTACTTAGATATTTTTTTATGGAAGGAAGGGAATGACATGTTACGCTGCCCCCTCGTCCCTAGTGGGGACGATTGCACCAGGAATTTAAATTTAATTAGGGTATAATTTTCCCCATCTGTCGGTGGAAAACTGGATATACATTTTTATACATTCCACTTTGCCCCACCAGTGGGGACGCTTGGTGAGGCAATCTGGAAGTACCCGTCCCAGTACAAAGGCAGGTAAATGATGACAATATATTATTACAACTTCAACCGTTTGGCTGCGGCACGCCAAGAGTAATCAGCTCGCCTGGTACAAGGGCACTGTCAAATGCAAATCACATCCAATCTTTTCGCTGTAGTTCACTTGAAGCACCCAGCTAAAGCGCACCTAGCCTAATCCACAAAGGACATCTATAAAATTTTTTGGCAGGTGCTATTCGTGGATATCAATTTTTATTTAAAATAATTACTTGGTAATATAATTTACAAGTGCCTTTCTTTTTATGTATGAAAACGCCCCTGGGTAGTGTATTCAACTTGCATTCGAGAACTCCCAGAATGGCAACTCTCCAGGACTAACACCAGTTCTTGGCTACCCGTTGACTATATTGATACCCGTTGAGTACCAGAGTCAACTGATAAAAAAGACCATCAACCCACTTCTCTAGCTAACCCGCCATGAGTGATCTTATCGCCCCCATTTGTTACGTACCTTCCTTCCCGGACTAGTCAGTGTTATGGAAAAGGTGCCTCCAAGGGAAGTTAAATGATGTAGTGCGATATACAACTGCCACCAGTGTAACACAGTGTAGCACAGTGTCACAATACAATTTCTGTTTCTACTCGGTCGGGGTCATTAAATGGCTGTTGGAAAACTTTTCTAATTAGACGAGCGCATTAATCTTGTTGACGTTTCGCGATTCGTTGTGACTGGCACAAGTTGGTAAATTATAGAAATAATTACATTGAATTGTATCGATTGGTATGACGGTGGTGGGGAATGACATGTTACGTTCTATTCAGTCTTTAGTGACATACAATGGTACCATAGAATAGTAGGTAGAAGAAAGCTTTATAGACTCACCAAGACCTTTGGGGTTCAAGTCAACCTCAAATGTAAACCAGTACCCCTACATTCCCGCTGTAAGGGAAAGGTCGTGGGTTCAAGTGCCACTTGAGCATTTAATTTTTTCCGATATATTCGAATCCCTATAGGCTGATTAATAGACATGGCTCGGGTACAAGATTTACTCTGCAGGATTCTCCAAACCAATACAATTAGGATTGGTGCTTGCACGAAGAAGCGAAAGTTTGATTTTTGGGTCAGGCAAGATGCTTTTGAATTTTCTGTTTTCCAGACAGATGAGAGATTACAACCGGTACAGGTAGCTACAGGTTGCCTCCGAGGCACAGGACTACCTACCTATCTACCTGGACCAATACAAATAAATATATACATGCATAGAAATTGATGGCAGCAAATTACAAACGGACACCTGCAAAATTACTAGTTTACAGGAAAGCGTTTTTACCGGAAAAACGTTATAACTTTTATAAGAACAAAGCTAGCCTCTTCAAATTTGCAACACTAATAAAACAGCATTTGTAAGATAGCGGTGGAGGTCAGTTAACTGACATATTCATAATAAAAAAACCGGCAATATAATTATCTTTGTTTACGTCAAGCGACGCACCAAATTGTACGGCGCATACACGAATAAGTGTCATATGTCCGTGTGTACCTCATTACTTTTTATTGTGTAGTTGTCGTTAAAAAGGCCGCGAAAATCTACCAAACACTCGATTACTTATGACTGAATTCAATCATGCAAAAAAAGATTTTCGCAAAGACGTTTTGCTGCCATCGAGATATTTGCACAGAGCGGCAATCGAACACGCACCGTCTTCGAAGCGGTCAAATTCTACAATACATGTAACTAATTTCACAACACAATATACCTCCAGCTAAATCGAATATACACATTACACAAACCCACACCTATGTGTCAATATTGTCGGGTATCAAACGGCCCCAAGGTACACTAAACAACTACCTAAGTTTAGTACCTGCTTAGGCTGGAGGCTATTCAACGTCCTATAGATACATATACTTGATGTGTGTATATACTTAATACTGTTCGTGTATTTAACATACTTGCCAATATTTTAAGGTAGCTTTTAGCACAGATAATAGAATATAGTTCTATACAGATGCACAATCAGGAACAAAAATATGATTACACTCGTAACTTCCAAAAGCAGCAGGCAGCTTTTATTTCTACTACATCTAATTACAACGCTTGGAAACGTCAATCCTTTGGCAAACTTTTCTAATTTTTACTATTAAAACCTAACTTGTCAAAAATATAAAATACACTAAACACATTATTGAATAATATGAGTGAATAAAACCTATGACTGAAAAAAAATGTTCTAATTTAAATTGATTCTGCAGTAATCTGAATAAACACACACACACAAAAGTTGCTAGATGGAGATCGCTAGATGACGGTATCCTAAATAAACACTTTAGTCACAAAATCTTTATTTTATTACAACATCATATTTTAAGGTTTTGAAAAAGGTCTATATATATTATAGCGTTGTGTAGCATGTTCTAGAATATTTATTAGTATTTTGTTTTTCAGCATCGTTACAAGTTAAATTAGAGGTTTTCAACTTGGAGCCGTACGTTCGTTTATTCCTGCGTCTACCTAAGATTTGCCTTATAAAGCTTTAAAAAAAGTTACTGCTGTTTGATCTACTAACCTGAGAGGAAACGCTCGTTCATTAACATCAACAGTACGTGGGTATTTATCTTCCGTAAGGGATGGCCCTGGGTCAGCCGGGGTGCGAGGGATATGTCGATGACAACCTCACTTCCGGCCTAGCACCACGACCCACAGTCGGCGTACGGTTTTAGTCGGTTCGTTCCGACATAACCTCCCCTTCCGGCCCCGGCAGGAGAGGTATCCGAGGGGACTTCCGCACGAAAAAAAAGGTGGAACTACAAAAAACATTCAGAAACAACCCCAGCAACAAAACCAAAAAGGTAAACAGTCTAACTATCAAATATATATCTTAACTTTAACTTGTGGTGTGAAGTATCTGATATCAAGTATGTTGAACTCCTCATTGAAAGTCTAAAGGACCATTTTATCTTCAATAGAGTAATAGGATATCCTTCAATATGCTAGTTAGCTGTTATGGTAACAGGTATATTCACGCCTACTTGCTGTAACGTAATATTCTTGTTCGGGAATAGATACTTGTATCAGATACCTATCTATAGTAATCGTTTACTCAAGTACGAAATCGATTTCGATGTCTTAAACACAGAATGTTCCAGTTAGATTCAAGAGGGAACAGCAAAGCGTTTTTTGTTGTTTGTCTGTGTTTGTATGAAGTTAAGATTAAATATATTATATTTGTTTACGAGTATGTTACGAGTAAAATATTTAAAAAACTTTATTTTCCATTTTTATTCAATTTATCAAAATTGTCATTAAGAATTTCTCAAAATAGTGAAACGCAGTTACTTCTTTTTGTCGTATAATTCTACTTAAACTAAATTTACCACCACTTCCTAGGCACCAGGAGAAGAAACTGCGCAAAAAACTCCACTGCGACTTTAATAAAAAAAAAATAACGTAAAGATGCCTTACAAAATGTAGAACCGATTGTAGATAATCCTTATTATTAATTTTGTTAAATTTGAGTCATCGATTACTAAACAATATAACAAATGTGGCAATTATTTTATTTAAACATATTTTGCTAACAAAATGCATCGCAGAAACGGCATGAAAAACGCGTTTTTGATAAGTAAGATTCTGTTATTATTACTTCTTCTTACTACTTTATCGACCGCGAGCGCCGCGCTGTGTCGTTGTCATGGTACGCGCAGTGTGGCAAGGACAAGGAAAAAAGAGAAAAAAAGAGCGAGCGAGATACCGCCTTGAGCGCTGGCGGCCACAGGCTGGCAGTGGTATCTCTCATTTCATGCTTCTTTTTTTCTCTTTTTACCCGACTGGCAAAAAAGAAGGGTAATGTTTTTCAAGATTATGTTTTTACATCGTCCCCCACCACGCCGCGTGTATCATGGAATAACTACAGCGGGCGGTCTATAATTAGTTTTACTACAAAATTTCGCCCACAGTGTTATTTTGATTAATAATTCATAAAGTTGAACTACCGCTCAACACTCGGAACACACTTGAACAGTAACATAATACTGAAGTATTCACGTCGGAAAGCAACACACATTGCCCGAGGCACAGGTACAAATAACAATCGCTGGAGCACTTTGTTTGCTGAACGCTAACGTGTAGTGTAATGGGATATTTTGTTTGCAAAATATACCTAGATGCGTTGGAGGAAGTGATGTGGCAACCAAGTATTTTATATTGGCCGATTTTAATTACCGACTACCTGTCTAGTGTCTCTACCTACGCTATCATAATATTTTCAATAGAAAAATATACGTAAAAATTCAGTGACTCTCTGGATATAATATAACGTACTTGGTGCTGAGGTTGCGGTATTGGCACCATTACCATTACACGACACGTGTTTCCATTTTTCTACTAATCCGAATATACATGGCGCGGAGCGTGAAACCGCACAATGTACCTTTTTTTTCTTTTTCATGCGGAAATCCCCACGAATACATCCCCCGCTGGAGCCGGAAGGGGAGGTTATGTCAGACTCGAACCGACTAAAACCGCACGCCGACTGAGGGTTGTTGTGCTAGGCCGGAGGTGAGGTTGTCTTCGACATATCCCTCGCACGCCCGCTGACCCAGGGCCGAGGGTGCGAACTCTCACTCCCAGGGCCGCCACCAGCTAGCGCACAATATACCTACGTGTATCCTTATCAAAAGTACCCGAAACCGGTGAGCATGTGTGAAAACAAATTAGAAGAAGCGGATGATGTATGCCAGGATCGTAGCAAGTGGAAAAGTGCTCTTTGCCTACACCACTGGGAAGAAGGCGTATGTATGTATGTATTATATTACGTTATCTTCCACAAGATCAAGCCGGTTCTTAAGTCTAACCCAGGAGGGGAGGAACTCGGTAGGAACCGAGCCTTATTATCCACGTAGTTAGGCGGTGGTCGTCTAAAGTGGCTACCCCCTCGCACTCCAGCGAAGGCGATTCAACTCTCCTGCGTTTTCTGTGACTGTTGATGACTAGGGTCATTGTGACCACAATAAATATATTTATACTATCACAGAATGCTAACACAGAATAGATAATAGGTGAGATATCATTAGGAGAAATAAATTACTCAAGTAGGGCTTGAATCCACAACCTTTCCCTTACATGGGGAATGCTCTTCGAACTGAGCTACTAAGCAACACCAGAATCAATTCACACTTCCCTTTATATCCGGTGGAGTCATCTACAACATTCTTACGAACTGTTAGAAGCAATGAATGATTTTTCAACCATTTTTAACATTGATTTATCATTACTCTGCCCAAATATATGAATGAAATTTTATAGCATTTGAATCTGATTTTAAGAAATTCAACTCGATTTTGTTACTTTTAAATTTTTAAAACAATAAATTATTGTGGAGCACTTATTTAGGTGTATTCGCTAGACAGCTTGGCTGGCTACTTGACTACTATTATAGATTAAAAAGATATTTTTTCAAATTATTAATTATTTAACTTATACCTAGTTATTATAACCATACTTACATACATAACATAAACTCACGCCTATTTTCCCCGAAGGGATAGGCAGAGGTGCTAGCACCCACATTTCGCCGGTTTATGTTTGGGTCCCAATGTAATAGGTGGCGAGCCTATTGCCATTAACCGGGCACTTATAAACCTGCGATAAATACACACATAACTTCGAAAAGCATCGAAAAGTCATTGGTGTGTGCCATGGTAAACCTGGGATCGAACCCGAGACCTCGTCTCAGCAGTCCATTACCCATACCACTAGGCTATTATACCATATTTATTTTATTTTATATTGACGTTTTGTAAGTTCTGATTTATTGGTCTATGCAGAATAAATTATTTTTTACTTTGACTCCTTTTATGGTAATATTACTTCATTACGAAAATTGCAAAGTGCACCCATTATTACTAAACTTCATTTAACTACAGAAAGAAATCAATACTAGGATTAATAGATACAGCTCTCCTTAATATTGAATGTAAATATTATTGCCTGGGATAATAATAGTAGGAGCTCGTATTATATCTTCTGTTGACACAGACTCTGTGTCACACAGACGTTAGATGCACGTCTGCGTCAACTGTAGGATGTTGGGTCTTGGATCGTAACTTATAATATTATGTGTGTATTTACTTAGCAGATGTTGAGCCTTATATATTTGTCTGGAAGGTCAGGTATCAGGTAGGATTGTGTAGTGAGATATTTTGTTTGCAAGCCCATAGGTTTCAGGCAGGCATCAGTTTGAATGAAAATTTTATAGCATTTATTATGCTAACTTTTTTTTAAGTTCGATATACATCGGGAAAAAGAAGCGCTCAAGTGGGACTTGAAACTATAACCTTTCACTTTTTACCGATGTATTTCGAGGCATCACTTTGATCATCAAACCTATTCCGGCTTGATGATCAAACTGATGAACTAGATAATTTATTTTCTCATTTATTCGACTAATATGCTGTGAACACACACAGTCAAAAAGTAATATATACGAAAAAACTAAAGGAGGTTTTTATAATATTATTTAATATTGCAAGTGAATCAGCAACATAAAAAATAATTCATATAAAAAGATTTTTATCACTCGTTTCATTCATTTGTCACTGAAATTGTTAAATTTAATCATGATGATTGCTTTTGCAGACAATAAGTTTAAAATTATAATCGGACAGTGTTATTAACGAAAATGGGTATTGAAAGATAAAAGTTATTAAAAATATTGTTAGATAACAATACTAAATGCATTAATATTTTGTCTGGCATGTTATATCGTTTTGCATCGGAAAGGTATCGGTTTCACTTAATATGGTTGTGTTCACATTTTCTCCGATGAATGAATGAGCTGTGATGGATTGTGTTGTGTGGCGTCGAAGGTGAGGGTTTCGTTGAGGCGCCATGAGTGAACGAGAACTGAATGCATTCCTATTACCATGAATTTGGTATCATTATTTCATGAAATGATTTTAGCACTTGTCAATTTACTTCGTTTAATTAAAAATTCGACTATAGATGTGAGCAGCAGATAATATTATGACTCTCTATCAAGACACAACACGTCAGTCAAATGTAAATTAATTTGTCCACACATAATTTGGAGTATTTTCATGTCTGTAGCACAGCTTCTTAGTAACGCAAATAAAGCATTTCTAATTACGAACATATACCGTAATCCCTAATTCTCTTTTATCTACGAAACACAAAGAAATATTTGTAAATTATTCCGTGAAAAAACATTAAATAAAACCAGACTTATCTCGTATAAAAATGATGCTTTGTCCTTCCTAACGGACCCTTCCCATGTCAAGAGTTTGTATATTTTTTAGTCCTTTACACCTATTGTGGTGAGCCTCGTTACTTTTTCAAATGTATGTGCCACTGACAGGTGTAATAAACCAACGGTTGCTTACTGGGAAGCAAAGTAGTGATATTTTACTGCCCATGTTTTTTTATACATTCGTGAGATAATACTGTTCTTGTCTTGTCGAGAAATAGATATGTGCTGAATGTAATGTCCAGGTAAGTATGTTCTCGATATGAATTTGCCTTTATTATTTTGCATATTATGAATATGCCTTTTTGATTATTCCGCATAGAATTATGAAAGGATATTTTCATATACAAGGTTTCACCTTTTAATAGACTAGGCCGAACATAATTGTAGTTTTCCCAAAAAAATGTATTCACAAAAAAATTTACACAGGGTTTGGGTTGGCTTTATATCCCGAGAATGGGTTCCCATGGGTTGCGGGGACGAGAACAAAATTCGTCATCTAGCGTCCCTTAAAATAGGCTCATTATAACATTTTACATTAATACAATGTTTACCTTAAAGTAAATAAACGTACAATTTTCATTATACACTTGTGGACACATCTATTGGCCACCTTAGAGTTTAGGTTCCGATGGCCCCTAGCTAAAAATGATTGCTAGATTGAACAAAAACTATTGATGCCGTTTTAAGCCTGATACATTTTACCATCTTTTTCAATCGTATTGTTTTTGAATTTGAATTCAAAATACCACACGACATGTAGCTATGCCTAATAAGTCCTTAATGCGTTAATGCGCCTTCATGAAGGCAGTTGATTTTTGAATAAAAAACATGTTTTATCAAATAAAGGTTTAATTTAATAACGCGTGTTGCCTCCATGGGCACCTACGACAGCTCTCATACGATTAGGCATAGAGTTTATCAACCGTTCTACGAAATTTTGAGGGATCATCTCCCATTTCTCTTCTATGGCAGTTTTCAACTCCGGCATCTTCTGGGCAACTGGCTGACGAGCCCTAACACGTCTTTTTAGCTCGTCCCACATGTGCTCAATCGGGTTCATGTCTGGGCTTCTGGCTGGCCAGTCCATAACTGTGATGTTCCTATCCCGAAGATATTCCCTGACGATGCCGGCCGTATGGGTTCTTGCATTATCATGCATAAAAAGGAAATTTGGGCCCACATGGTCCACGTATGGCATCACGTGAGGTTCTAAGCACTCACGAATGTACCTTTCAGCATTTAATGTTGGCAGCCGAGGTCCCGTAACAACCTCAAGTTGAGTTTTTCCGCTCGTGGATATACCGCCCCAGACAGTCTAACGCTCTCCCTTACGTCGGTAGACCATCTTCCTTCCATCATTGCCATGTAACGCAATTTTAGACTCATCAGAAAAGAGTACATGGCTCCAATGCTGCAGAGTCCAATGTAAATGAGTGCGCGCGAAAAGACGACGCGCTGTTCATTGGGCTCGCGTTAGTTTGGGGCCATTAGCTGGTTTGTGTGGTACAATATCACGTTCTTTTAACCTTCTCCGAACAGTTCGAGCGCTCACAGATACTCCATGGAAGTCGCGAAGTTGGTTTTGTATCTCAATGGATGTAAGGTGACGATTTCTCAAGCTGGTCGTCATGATGAATCGATCCTGCCTTTCAGTTGTGACCCGAAATAGTGGCCTTCCTTGGCGTTGAACAAAGCCGCCAGTCTCTAGGTACCTCCGACAAACATTTCGGACCGCAGATCTACTTCAATTTAGTTGAGCACTCACATTTCTTTGGCTGTATCCGGCCTGGATACGTGCCACAGCTTTGGCGGTGACTTCAAGCGAAGTATCCATAGATTATTGATAGAACCTCACCTAAATGTTAAGAATAAGTAATGTTTGTTGCAAAACCAAAGAAACAACCAACCAAAATTCAAGAACTAAATCCAATTAAACCAATAAAATCAAGTTTCCTTTGTATTCGATGGTTCGATATCAACGAAAAGGCTCCAAATTGTCTTTTATTTCTTTAAATTCTGTGTTCGAAATTCAAAAAAAGACTATTGAAAAAAATTATGAATGTATTTGTTTGCTAAAAACTTTTTGCTCAACCAAATATAAATTTTTAGCTAGGACTAAACGAAACTGAAAATGCAAGGTGGGCCAATAAATGTGTCCACAAGTGTATTTAAATGACTTACACATACACATTGCCGCAAGAAAATCCTCCATGTTCCATATTCAAATAAATAGGAATAAAATTTAACAGCTCTTCTTTAAAATTATGAAAAAGTATCAACGACTCACTCGCGGGAGCCATTTTATTTTACCTAGAAAAATATATTTCTCACAGAAATTTCTTCAAGAGAACTTGGGAAGAACTATAATAACAAGAATTTATATAAAGGTTTCCTAGTTGGGAACATACACCATCAAGCGTCTCGTCCAAATGGATATCATTTCGTACGTACTAACAGTATAAAGGAGTGGTTTAACAATACTGGCCCCTTATTCTGAGTGACAAATCGTTTCGTAACTACGCACGTTCGTGACACCCGATACATTTAAGTTGGTTTAGTTTTACGTCATTTCTCTCTTTAACACAACCAACTTATAATCCACCGTTTTCTCACGTAATGACTGCGTTTGATACTAGATGCCACTCAAAATAATGCCCCTGGTTGATAAATTACTCGTCGGATTATGAATGTTTGTTGAATCTTAACCTTTTTGTTTTCCTTGTTTAAGTATATTTTAGGCAAACAAAAAGAGGGTTTATAATTCTTTTGTACGAATTTTGAAGGAGAATTTCCAGAAAGTATTATTAAAAACAACAGAAACGTAAGCAGTACTTTCAAGATTTTCTTTTTTTATGGGGTAGACCACGACCACAGTTTTCGTGATTTCATATAATCACGAAAAAATACTGCTTAATTTCGTTACGATAGAGTTTTTACACAGGATTTTCCAACATTTCGTTTGCAATGAAGTTGCAAGTGAAGTTTGAAATCCACGATTTTTCGAGATGATAAATCACTTTTAGCTCAATCCTAAATCAGAAGTTTCATAGATTAAGGTGAGTAGGGGTAAAAACGAAAACGAGGTAATTAATCCCACATAACATTCAGTGTACTTTGTGCAGTATTCTTAAAAAATTCATGAAACCCAAATATAGCTATCGTGTGAAGTTTAGAATTGTTTAATACTTTCCGTCTTAACCCATCAGAATTTACGAAGGTATAAAAGTTTTAATGGGTAACATTACATAACGTCATATATAACAAAAAGATAACACTTTAAAAGTAAGATTCAGGTGGCATTCAGGCTCAGTTGGAAGAGTATTCCCCCTGTAAGGAAAAGGTCGTGAGTTCAAGCTCCACCTGAGTAATTCATGATAAATTGTATTGTTAGCATAATGAATGCCATAAAATTTCATTCAAGCAAGATGATTAGTTAATTATTGTAATAAATTCACCTAAATTCGAAGCATATAACTACATAGTTAAAATCTTGTAAATTTCAATAATTTTATTATTAATCAATCCCCCGTTCTATCGGTAAAATAACCAAGTAAACTAAGATAGACTTTAGCTAGAGTAGCGGCCACGAATTGGCAATTTAATAGAAATTCTGCATGCGCAAGATTAAGAATCGGGTGCTATTTCACCCATTAGGAGAGGCTTGTGTCCAGCAGTAGACTGCAGTAGAATAATTGGTTGCATAAAGTTTTGGCTTACCTTAACTTCAGCGGCAGTTCCCCCAAACCTCAGAAAATGTTTGCGAAAGAGCCTTGTCCGTAAATTAGAAAGTATATCAGTTTGCAGATAAGGTGGACTTAAACCTGGAAGCTCTACACACCGTTCTGGTAAATGTAATTACTGTAACAGCTTGCAATAAATTTAACCAAGCTTCCACAGCACAGAAGATCCCAATCGGTGATTGTATTGATGGCTGTCCTGAACACATAATCCCTTATCGCCTTTACGATGCTCTTGACATAATGTGATTGTCTGTCAATATGTAGGTAGATATGGTTACTTCTATGTACACACACAGCCTCCGTGGCGTAGTGAACGCGGCTGCTATGCAGGAGGCGGGGTTCGATCCCCGCTCAGTGCAAATATTTGTATGCATGAATATGGGTATTTGCACTGTGCCTCGGAGAGGACGATAAACCGTCCCGGTTGCCGTACGAACATCTATGGCAGTCGTTACGTGTAGTTGGAGCCCTCAGAAGTCCTACAACTGGTCTAGCTACAATGCTTCGATATCGCCTTTGGATTTTAGAGGTCAGCTGGCAATCGCTTCACAGAAAATATCGAAGTTTAGCCAAACCCCCAGTTAGACTGGTAAAGCGGACCCCAGACCCCAAGTTGAAAGCTTCGGATGCGGCTGGGATTAATGCTAGGATGAAGAAGAAGATTACTTCTATGTACATTGTTTACTACTAGCACAGACTAACTACAGATATAATAACTAGCTTTTGCCCGTGGCTCCGCCCGCGTGGATGTCGGTTATCGCGACAAAACATAGCCTATGTCCTTTCTCAAGGTCTAATCTACCCCTATACCAAATTTCATCAAAATTGGTTCAGTGGTTTAGGCGTGAAAGTGTAACATACAGACAGACAGACAGACAGACATAGTTACTTTCGCATTTATAATATTAAGTATGGAAATAATAAGGTAAAATTAATGGTAATAATAGTATTATACAATCTCTTGAGGAGAAAAATTGTATCAAGGTTCCCGGATTAGGGAGTAATTAAAAAAGCTATGATAAATTGAAAGAAGGCGGAGACAGGCTGAACCTTAGAGATTTGAGTTGAGACTTGAGACTGAAGTTTTATTCATCATTAGGATAAATTATAATCTACAATATTACATTATGTTATTTTTATTCCTAACAGACTATCCCATAGGTAACGGGAACTTGATCAGGCTATAAAGAACAAACTAAAACATACGACGGCTTCGTGTATGACAAAAATGTAACGCGTCGTCACTCGGTCGCTCACCGCACCAGTAATCCGATTGTTGAACGTATCAAGTTTTAAATTTTAAATTCCTCTCCAAAGCTGTTTGTGAACGTAATTCGACGTTAGCGGTGTTTAATTATGTTTCGTAATTAATTTTGTTTTTGAGTGCATATCGCATTATCGTGTAGCGAAGTTTAAGCCGATTTTGATGACAGAGTGATTACTTTGTGATCCAATATTCGTTGTGTGGGGTTATTGAGTGAGGGTTATTGAATGAAGATCTGAGTGAATGGATGAGACTAATTGTATTAACATATTTTATAGTATCAATTAGTAATAAAGTAGGTGCAGTGCAATAAGAAACAATTGTAAAGTTCAAGATTGAGAATAAATTACTATAACAATGATTACTAAAATAATTCTACTTTAGCGTTAAACCCAGTTGCAATCGAAGCTTTTTAAATTGTAGTCTGGAGTTTGCTACCGCTAAGCCACAAAGCCTGTCAAAAGAATTTGTACCAAACTATCTGAATTTATGAAACCGTACATGTACTTATTATATTGCAAGATTCATTCGCCATCTACCTTATTTTAGAGAGAAAATACATACATATTGTGATACCGTCTCCACAGTACTACCTTCTAATGAATAAGCAGTATCATTTGCTTCAATTCCCCTTCACATATTATTGAATGAACACCACAATGTTGTAACGTATTCATTCCCTCAACCACCAAAAGAAAACTCGGCTCAAAGACAAATTGCTGAATGACAGCTCTTGAATTCGATTGAAATGAATCGATTTACGGTTATATAGGCACTCTTAATTGAACCACAGGCACCGCATTCACTCCGACCACAATTCGACCACAGTGCTGTGAAGAGCTACCGACGGCCCGCTTAATTGGTGGTTAATCGATTTGTAATTTGACAAGTTTGTGTTCTGAGTTCACGTGAAATCGATTTTTAGTTTGATTTCGTTCTAAGCAGTCTTTGTTTTACAATTTAGCATTTTATTATCGTTCTGGAAATTCTGACTACGAGATTGTAATGCTCAGGTGTATCGGAAAGATGAGTTTCTATCGATGCAGAACTAGCTAAAAATTTGTAATACATCTTTGATAAAGTATTTAAGGGTTAGGCGACATGTCGCCCTCTTAATATCTTGCCCGCAGGCGAGTTGTACCCTCTTGCAAAATGTTAATACCACACTCGCCCAGATGTAATTTTATAAGTGGGCCAGTTGTACCTCTGTTTATCCACTAGGAGTCAAGTGGCCCAGTGATTTAGTTTACAATGATAATCGATCGTTCCAATTATAGGCATTATCTAAGTAAACAAATTCAATTTACATACAAATAATTGTGAAGGAGTATGATTATAATTAATATGATACGGATTTTGTGCACATAATTATTTATTATAACACTAGCTTTTGCCCGCGGTTCCGCCCCCGTGGATGTCAGTTATCCTTCCTCAAGGTCTAATCTAGCCCTTTGCCAAATTTCATCAAAATCGGTTCAGTGGTTTAGGTTAGTAGGTTTAGGTTTAACATACAGACAGACAGAGTTACTTTCGCGCTTATAATATTAGTATGGATTTATTTTGTGGCTAATATTACATGAAGATATAATGTAAGTGGTAGAATATTATTGATAGACTGAAAAAAAGATCTTACTAACTGTACAGACGGTTGGCTGTGCGTTCAAGGAGAATCTATTGGTGATGACAAAATATTATCTACTTTTCAATAATTATTTTGAAAAAACATGGCTTATGGAAAGGGGGTGTTTACATGATAAGTGGCATTTTTTCGACGTAAGGCATAAAACTAATAACGCCGTTGAATCCTGGAATGGCAGGTTAAATAAAAAATTACAACCAAAACCAAATCTTGCGACGTTATTATTTCATTTACAAAAGGATTCTATGTACTACTTTGGGTTACTTAAGAAAAAAGGATTTATTAGTGTAAAAACAAAAGAAAGTATGTGGTCCCAGAAGAAATTAAGAAGCGTTATTAAGGAATTGATTTATAACGAAATCAGTGTATGTTGAAAAATTAGCTAATATCTGACTTTTCCATTTAAACCTATTGCGTCGATTATAGCGCACACAAAACCATGGTAAATAAACAAAGTAAGAAATTAATATTTCATTTCAGTTAGTAGTCCTTTTTTCTGTCGTGTTTATTATGTAATTTTGGAACAATTTTACAGATTCATTAACACTTAGCCAACAAAATATAATAAATAATAAAATTATGTACACAAAATGCGTATTATATTAATTATAATCATATTCCTTCACAATTATTTGTATGTAAATTGAATTTGTTTACTTAGATAATGCCTATAATTGGAACGATCGATTATCATTGTAAACTAAATCACTGGGCCACTTGACTCCTAGTGGATATACAGAGGTACAACTGGCCCACTTATAAAATTACATCTGGGCGAGTGTGGTATTAACATTTTGCAAGAGGGTACAACTCGCCTGCGGGCAAGATATTAAGAGGGCGACATGTCGCCTAACCCGTATTTAAACAGCAACGAATAACAATTTATATTCAATAATTACTCGTACCAAAAGCAAGAAAATAAATACTATCATAACCATGTAAGTAATACTGATCTGCTGAATGTCGTGTAAATTATAAAGGACTGAAGATGAAGCCTTGCAGAACCCCTATTTTGAATCAGATTTCTTTTTTTTCTTTATATCAACCGTCTGAATTTTAGTACTGCCATAAGGCTTGAGAAATACTGAACATCTGTACTCATGGCGAAATTGTTAGAGGAGTATTATTTCTGGTGAGAATCTAACAGCCTACCGGCTCCGACGGAGGTGGAACCTGCGGGGATTTTCCGTAAAGGTCCACAGATTGTATCCATACATCCAAGACAATACTTTGCTCAAAGTCCTATTATTAAATTCTAATTTTTTTTAGAGGTGAGTGTACCTAGTCTTTATACCTTTGTTTATCAACACCACTGCCATCTGCAAAAGTATATGGTTCCGTGATTTGAAGCCCTTTTATGAAGGAAGGTAATTTATTCCTCACATACACAAGAAGTGGTATAACAGATTCGTATTTACACGAATGAATCTCGTCAAAGCTTCTAGAACAAGTTTATTAACAATATTCACGCGAGCACCGCTTGCCTTTTGCGTGCCTAAATGTTATGATGAAATTGCAAAAACTTTTGAAGTATCCTGTAGATATAATCTAACAACGACAGTTATGTTCTCTAAATACTGTAATACTACTACTAATAAACTTAAATACTGGGTTATTTATCTTGTCAAAAGTTATTGTCACTTTCTTCAGAAGTGAAATTTCCTGTAATTTTTTTGTTGCCTAGGGCACAAAAAACATTGTTGAAAAACATTTGTTTTCTTTTTGTTTCAAACATTTTCTTTTTTATTTTTTTTATTTGTCCTTTTATTCTGTCATTTTTGAAAAAGCTGATTCGCGCACCGTGGATTTAGTACAAAATTGAAGTTTATTTTATTTATTTATTTTACTAGGCACATCAACAGATGATTACCTTTTATTATTTTACTTATTACGTTACAAAATTTTGATTGCATTGGTAAAGAAGTTTGATTTTTTCACTGTTGCAAGGAGCTGCAAACCTGAGTATTTGGTATTAATTTCCTTTTTTTTTTTTATACTGGACACGTCAATTTGACTTCACTTTTTGACAATTTGACTCCATTTAATATCGCTACGCATTTCTGACAAAAAGGTTTTAACAGACAGACAGACAGACAGACAACGAAGTGATCCTATAAGAGTTCCGTTTTTTCCTTTTGGGATACGGAACCCTAACGGCCGTTCCCAATAACATACTTTCAGTTAAAGATAGATCGCAACAGTAAATTTTGACGTATCGGCTGTTTAAATTCAAAACATGGTAACTGATTTTTTTGCGGGAAACGCATCGCGGTATAATTTTATTTTCCGAAATTGGTGTAAAATAGGAGTTACTATGTTTTGAATTTAAACAGCCGAGCACTTTATCCACAGATGCGATCTATCTTTAACTGTCAGTATGTTATTGGGAACGGCGGTAAATAGATAACTTAAAGTTACCCAGTTGTCACAAAGTAACACAAGTTTACAGCACTTAATATTTGGTAGCTATTTTAAAGTGCTATACTTACTAAATCCAAATCGGTTCATCCGTTTGGATGCTACGATGCCACAGACAGACACACACACACACACACACAGACACGGTAAACTAATATCACCCCGTCGTTTTTGCGTCGGGGGTTGAAAAGTAGAAAATAATGTATTTTTATTTCTTTACACAAACCCGCTTCCAGGTGTTTTCAAGAAAATAAATATGTCCTCAGCTCGCGAACATTACGTTTCAAGTGCACAGCTGTACGGAACTACTGTCTGGTTAAAGTGAGAATTTATATGTAGCTGTGTTTATTGCACCATAGTCGCCTTCGCTTGCAACATATTACATAACACATCTTCATAAGACAATTTTCAAACCATATTGCTTGAAGAATATTCACATAAAAATAAATTTTACCTGAGAATGTTCTGGCAAAATTTATTTTCATTCACCAGTCATTTTAAGTATAATTCTTTTTTCAGATGAAGTCACAGAAAGATTTTTTATAGTGCGTACATAAATATTTCGTTACTTATTTAAGCGTTCGTCACGCTCAAAGTGCCTTAAATGTTGGTATTATTCGCTTTGTATATGTGAATAAACTGATCAAGCAGGATAATTTTGCTATTTAACATCCATACTTCCATACTAATATTATAAACGCGAAAGTAACTCTGTCTGTCTGTCTGTCTGTATGTCTGTATGTTACGCTTTCACGCCTTAACCAATGAACCGATATTGATGAAATTTGGTATAGGGGTAGATTAGACCATGAGGAAGGACATAGGTTTGGTCGCGATAACCGACATCCACGCGGGCGGAGCCGCGGGCAAAAGCTAGTTCTAAGTAAAGTAAAAAAAATATAGCGGTCTAATTGAGAACCTCTTCCTTTTTGAAGTCGGTTAAAAAACCATACCACCCGATTTAGTTTATAATCGAATCTACTGACAACCAAACCAACTTTTGACTTTGATTATAACTAAAATGGCTTTTTTTGCGATTCAGCCACCATGCTAATGACGCAATTATTTTATACTACAGCAATTAAAGAGGAAAAGGAACCTTTGAAGCAAAGAATATGGGTCAAATTTCGTTTGTGAAATGCGTTCGGCTTACACCTGCTGCACTTGAGTCAATGACCTCTTTCGCGTGGCAAAAATTTTTTTTGAACTGTTTTAATTTTTCACAAGTACTTGGTGGCAATAAAAAATGAGAATATAACAATAATAAATAATTATTTTAATTACATATTTATCAATAAATACTATATTAAAATATTCATTGTGCCTAGTGGTATGGGTAATGGACTGCTGAGACGAGGTCTCGGGTTCGATCCCAGGTTTACCATGGCACACACCAATGACTTTTCGATGCTTTTCGAAGTTATGTGTGTATTTATCGCAGGTTTATAAGTGCCCGGTTAATGGCAATAGGCTCGCCAGCTATTACATTGGGACCTAAAACATAAACTAGCGAAATGTGGGTGCTAGCACCTCTGCCTACCCCTTCGGGGAATATAGGCGTAAGTTTATGTTATATGTTTGTTATGTGAAGATGAAAGAAAGAAAGAAAGAAAGAAAGAAAGAAAGAAAGAAAGAAAGAAAAACTCATTTATTGGGAAACAGCGCAAAATGGCACACAAAATACACAAATAAAACTATTATCGACAGAGAAAAAAAAAACGACTAAAAAGACTAAGTGACGTACGCTGACGAGACGTCTGACAGTTCTCTGAATGTCAGTGTCACTCGGCTGTCAGCTATACGTCACGGGTCAAGCCACTATATGTACCTATGCGACACGACGTGGCATATTTACGTGGCAGATAATTATTTGAACGTCGTTTTTCTTCTCCGCCCTACACAAACCATTAAACTAAGTCATGCACAAGTGCACCGTGTTCCCAAAGGATGAACACTCAGCATACACTGCGATGGGTATCAGCCACCACAACACTGATTTTCAGTGCCACCCTTACATTAATTACATTACATTAATTACATTAAGTGCATCGTAATATTATATTTCTCGGTAAAACCCAATAACATTTTTCTCGACCGAGGAATCCTGCCCAGGACTTCGTACCCGTAGAATAAAATTGCATTCCTGTTTGTGAAATAACGCTGCATTTACTGGGTGTAAGACGAACCCTCCCGAAGCCGATAACCCCTAGTAGTACTCCAGGTACATAACACATTGGCAAAAACAAACGATATGGACCAAAAAAAAGTCGACTATTTTTTTCTTTTTAATGTTCGAAATACATCTGGAAAAAGAAGCGCTCAAGTGGGACTTGAACCCACGACCTTTCCCTTACAGGGGGAATACTCTTCCAACTGAGATATTGAGCCACACCTAAATCACTTCAAATTTCCCTTCTCTTTATATCCGTCTTTGGGCGCCATTTTCCCGATGTATTTCGAACTTAAAAAGTTAGCTAAATGCTAAAAGAAATGCATTCTCATCTTAAAGTTCTTAGAATATTTTTAGGAAGAGTTTACCACGCCTTTGCAGATGCGTAGAGATGATGCGTCTTTGGCAGTTTTCTACCGTCTCTACCATGGTGAATGTTCTGACGAGGTCTTCCAATTAGTCCCGCCCTCCCCTTTCCTCCACAGGACGACACGTGCAGGGCCAAGATGCCATCCATTTACGGTGCAGAGTATACCTGCTAGAACCAAGCGTTTCAGTGACTCATTCCTATGCTGCACCACTAAGACCTGGAACTCCCTGCCAGCTCACGTGTTTCCTTCTTCCTACAGTCCCGGGTCCTTTAAGCGGGGCGTGAAAAGGCATCTAATGAGGCCGTCAAGATTAGTGCCACCACTGTTGACATGGTAAATGTTTACGATGGTGACCCTCTTTCCGAGACTTAGCTTTTAGCTTAACATCAGGCGAGGTGAAGTCAAATTGACGTGTCCTATATAAAAAAAAACCATAATACAGGATAGTGAAGCAAATTAGCGAGTAGATTCCGACATAACGTCCCAAGTCCCAATATATCCAAAATGAACTGTGAATAGTTTAACTAAACGACAGTCCAATTAACACTAGATGAATAGAAAAGCTTTACATAAATAACGGTTTCTATTTAAAAACTATCCCCTGTACACTGAACGGCTTTCAGCTTCAAACACAATAATCAACTGGACTAAATAGTTAAGTATTTCATTTACCCAGTTAATAGGAAAGACTTAAATAAACGGGCTAGCTAAAGTAAAACGGTCCAAATGCTTTGCAAATTTGTTTTTTGTTAATCCGACCTTATTCGGGAAGTATCTTTGAGAATTGCTAAACGAAACAAACTTCATCTAAGACTAGGTTGTGTTGTCGGCGACAGAATAGTAGCAAGCACTGTGTCTGAAAAAGCAATTTAAACTGTTCCTAGACGTGTGTGTGTACGAGTTATAAGCAAAGGGCGTTTTAATCCATATTAATATTGTAAATGCGAAAGTAACTCTGTCTGCCTGCCTGTATGTTAGGCTTCCACGTCTAAACCACTGAACTGATTTTGTTGATATTTGGTATAGGAGTAGATTAGACCACGAGAAAGGACATAGGCTATGTTTGGTCGCGATAACCGATATCCACGCGGGCGGAGCCGCGCGTAAAAGCTGGTTCATAATAAAACTCTTACTTATTTCGTCATCTTTAGTTTTGAATTTCTTAATTCGCAGATCCAAAATACGCGCCGGCTCGCGTAATTACTTTGAAAATGGTATTTTAATGGGGGGGGGGGGGGTCCCTTTTTTTCTTTTAAGACTTATCCATTTAATTTTTATTTTTACCGTCAGGATACTATAATTTTATTAATTAAATACAGTATTAAGCTAACTAAAATACTAAATGTACAATATATTCTAAAATGAGAAAAAAAACAGGGGTGGAAGAAAGACTGTAAGTTTAGGCATCGTAGAATTCCTGCCCATCGACCTTTACCGGCATTACCCCGCTGAAGCTGAATAGCTATATCATTTTTATCATATCAATTACCCCACCGCAGTCCACTATTCATATAATTATCATGAATTTACTCACTTCATGAATCTATGCAACAAAATGTAGTTACATCCTGTGTCAAGTCTCATCATCAAACAATATGTTGAATAATTTAAAGTATGCTTTCTCTAAATCAACATCAGTAATTTCAGGACTAAGGTTAAAATAAATAAACTATTAATGAAACCGTCATATCGCATATACCTTAAAGGAATGGATTTAAGGAATTCAGTGTGACACAAGGAAGGAAAACTCACACAAGTTTGCCTTATAAATCCAGTGAACTCAGGGGAATAAATAAGTTTCACCTGCATTTTGACTCAGTTTGTAGTAATTAAAGTGATTTAAATTTAACTTGCTTCAACAAATTTGAAATTGATGAAGTACCGCCTTTATCAAAAACTGTTTTTGCATTGAAAACGTCTCTAATATTATCCCTTGACAATAACATTTTATGAGGTATCGTCATTCCAGTTAATGTAAATAACCAGCTTTACTGTACAGTAATCAGTAATGCTCGTTCCTTTTAAAATGTGTGTTAAGCATTAATTGCAATGCATTACTGTAATACATTACATACATATACTCACGTCTGTTGTAAATCCCTGAAGGAGTAGGTAGTAGTGTTTTGACACCGACGTTTCACCAATTATGATTTTTGGTCCCAGGATGTAATACAATGGTATTTAACAATTTAAGTATGGACGGAGCAGTGATGAAAGGTGGAAATTTTCGAAAGGAAAGCCGATGGAAAAAATCTTACTTCTTATAGACCGACTATAGCAATTTAGTATAGTTCTTCCCTTTGCAGAGCAAGCTGACAGGAGTTGGGTTATAGGGACCCCTCGCATCTGGAAAGTAGCGCTATCTATTAGATTAGATGATATACGAAACCAACATTTAACAAAATATAGTGCCATCAATTATTGAGTAGAAATACTACCTACTTATTTATTCATTTATTTGAATATTTCGGAAAACTTACAGCTAATTTTTACAATAGCAAGGTCAATAGCATAATAATTATGGTCAATTAAAAGTTTTCACTTAAAGAATTAAGTACATACCTACATTTTGCTACAAAAGTATTCCTACATACTTATACTTGATTAATTTGAGAAAGAAGAGAAAAGAAACATAAATTTTGTTCCTCACATAAAGTAGCATTCGCACAGAATTTTCTTCAATTTGACAGTACTAGTTGTAAGCAAATCTATGTCTACGCTTCTGTAAACCATATTAAATGTACGACTTGCCCTTATTAAATAACAATTTTGTCTATACGTCGCATCGCATTTAGACGAGTATGTAACAGATTTGGTCGACGTAAAAAGGTTGACAATACGCACAAGCCTATTTTATTAAGTAATTCTGAATCTTTTGATCCATTAAAAATACTAAAAAGAAAAGATAAATCCGCTATTTTTCGTCGCTCAGAAAGTGGATGTCACTTATTACCCCTCCGCAATATTATTTTAAGCATTTTCCTTGCTGACGTTACTACTTCATACAAATTTTGTATAAAATGAAGATAAGAAATCAATGGGACGAATCAGTGAAGGATAATTTTAATTATTTTTAATTTCTGTGATTCGTCCCATTGGGCCGAATCTTTATAGGACGAAACACCGAACTTGTCACTCGTTGCAACGTGCAGTAGAAAACAATTTGAACGATATTGAATGAACCTCAAAAACTTACATTGTATATTCTCTAATCGATCGATATAAACGTTGTAAATCTCTCAGTTTTCTCTATAAGGTATTGGACATCCTCAAATAGCATTCAATAATACTAAAGTACTAAAGCAGACAGATTGTGATAATAATATGTAGGTTACTAAAACCGAAGTTTCAGTTCTCTTCAAAGTCAAGAAAGTAATTGATCAACAAGAACAAGCAATGAAGATATATAGTTCGTCTTTCATCGTTGAATTAATCAAAACTGAATACGTTTTATTATTTCTCAATTTCATTTACGTAAGTTCTATTTGATACTCTACTGAATACGGGTGACTGTTTTCAGTCACTATTTCTGTGCTTAATTAAGTCTGATCCAACTTCTGAAATTATTCAATAAAACTTATTCTTCCATTTGCCATCACATTTTCCCTTTCATATTCGTGTCTATACACTATTTTTCTACATGCATTATATTCACTCTTTAGTTTAAGATTTACTATTTTTCAGTTTTAAATGATTTAATATGAAATTGCGTTACGATATTTCGAGAATTTGAAAAATATCCAACTTTCAACTTTTGAGCACTTCGTTCGTCAATATCTTTCTGATGCTGACTGCACCTAATATGGCAATTATGGTAAAATTCTCATAACTAATTTCAAGGTCCTTACAGTGCGACAGTTATTTATTCTTCGTATAGTACTCAAAGCCCATTCTGTATCAGGCTATGATCCTTCCCTTAATGCAACAAATCGCCGTAAACATAAAATCTTCGAAGCCGTTACGACCTACAGAACAACCCATTCCCACAGATTCTATTGTTTCCTGGGTCCATACCTCTACAACAAAATTAACCATCTCCTTTCCATATACCACTTGAATAAATTTAAATTAAAAAGAGTACTGACCTCTTGGCTGCAGGGCTTGTGTTATGATGATACAGAAAACTTACTATCACAGGTAATATGATCAAACTAGTTATACACTATTTTGTCACATAAACGGGTAGAACACACACACACACACACACACACACACACACAATCACTCACTCATACTTGCTAAATGTCACTCTAACATAGTTTTACTAAACAAATACTTACTTGCATGTTAAAATATTTGTGTAACTTAATAATAGTCGTCCAAGAGGTGGGAGCCTGGGGATCTGTAACACAGGTTTTCCTACTACAGACTCCAGTCTCTCACAAAGGCTACCGAACTAATTTTATATATACTAATTTTTTTTTGTACCTTGCTACATATTTTTCTACCTATTTAATTTAAAATGTACATAATTTAAATTTTGTGAAATTGGTGTACTCTCTTTTAATCCAAATTAAAAGAGAGTACACCAATTTCACAAAATTACATAAATGTCGCATAGGTGCAGCGGTATAACTATGAATGTGAATCGTTAAATTCTGGATTCAACGACCCGGTCCGGAAATTAACAGCCTTTTCCCCTCAGGTTCTTAGTAGCATCATGGAGGCTGCATTTGCGCTCACTCGTTAACTGAACTTCATTTTAAGCCCCGTATAGGTTAAGCCCCACCTAGCAATGGCCCAATATACTTGGGTTAACTATGTTTACATGATAATTATACTTTGTGTACTTATTCAAAAAGACTTTTGATTGCTTACCAGAGCTAAATTGTATGTTAATTCTATGAAGTTGCTTGCTTTTTGTTTGGGGTTTCTTTTTCTAGGGGATCCCCCTAGAAAAAGAAACCAAGGCACCAATATACTGTGAATTTACAGAAAATTATTAATTGTGTCTCTGTGTGTTCAATTTAAGAGTATATGAGATCTTATTCATTACGGCAAGAATAGTAGATCACCCAGCAAATGCAAAAGGTTAATCTCATTTCACGAAACTTGAGCGGATTGAGGGATACAAGAGCTAGATGAATTCTTTTTCACGTGTTATGTACTCTACTTTTTATCATTGACTACGAGAAAATATTACTCTCTGATTATAAAAAAAAATATGGGTAATACATAGAAGACGTGAGTTTCATTTTCATCACTGGATTTAGTCATTTTAAGAATACACTTTAAAGACGAACATAAACTTTTACAAAGAAGAATAGACATAAAATAGGTGACATTTTTTTTCTTACTTTAAAATTTTAAACCGAGTCATATTCCATACAGCCTGTTCAGTTTTTTTGCTGGTTTTAATCATTTTAATACATTTATAATACAGAGAGTGTGTAACCTCTTTGCATGTATTTTCTAACTATATACTTAATCTATATATTTACGCATGTTCCAAATTCAATTTATTTTTTTACTCAGTGAAAAAAAGAGCGTTTCATTCAATGTTTTTGTTGAAAGACGAGCCCTTTTTCGAGGGTCAAAGGTAAAAAGTAATTTTTTGTTAACCATTTCTAAATACTTTATTATATTCTAACCTATTAATATAAACAAGAAAGCCTAACAAAGCCTGCTATACTATTCTATTATAAGGACCGTTTCATATTGGACTTAATAAAAAGTCGATAAAAGTTAACGACTGTTTGGTTTGCTTGATAAGTACGAGCGGAATGTGCACTTTGATCGTTTTTGTTGATTATTCTTTGTTGCTTGCATATTGTTCTGATTTTACTTGCATATTGTTTTGTTGGTGCAAATAAAATGTCAATACGGGCGCTAGCCAGACATGTACACATTTTTAAAAATAACACACAAAAACACAAATTCAAAGCCCCGGTATTTGATTATTGAACAAACTGCAATAGTCAAATATTTGATTTTTTTTCTTGTAAAATGTGATATTAGATCCATATTTTAAGTAGTTACTTACCTATATGGTTGTGATTTAAATAGCTTACCTGATATAATGTAAAATAGTGGAAAATATTACATACTTGTATGTAATATTTTCCATTATTTTACTCCACATTACATTTAGTGGAATAAATGTAATGTGGAGTGGAGTAAATATAAGTGAAATTTTTCATTGCGTAATATGCCGATGCCCTACATTACATTCGGTCCGTAGTCAATTATAGAGAGATAATACAATTATGTTCGTGCTATTCAGTATTTTTAATACAGGCGACAGTGAGACGTTTTTTCACGCCAGAGCATCGGTGTCTTATAAACAAGACCCAAATTCGTTCCTGCGTGGAATACTGCTCACATCTCTGGGCTAGCTAGAACCAAGCGTTTCAGTGACTCATTCCTATGCCGCACCATTAAGACCTGGAACTCCCTGCCAGCTCACGTGTTTTCTTCTTCCCACAGTCCCGGGTCCTTTAAGCGGGGCGTGAAAAGGCATCTAATGAGGCCGTCAAGCTGAGTGCCACCACTGTTAACATGGTAAATGTTTACGATGGTGACCCTCTTTCCGAGACTTTGCCTTTATCTTAACATCAGGCGAGGTGAAGTCAAATTGACGTGTGCTGTATAAAAATAAAAAATAAAACCAAATATAAATAGTAGCCTATGTGTTGTTCAACTATCCCTGAGCCAAATTACAATCATATTATCCGTTCAGTCATTTGAGCGTGAATGAGTAGCTAAAATATTAACAAACTAAACATATTCACAAAATTTCACATTGATGTTTCCGATGGTGGCTGTCTTTCCGAGACTTTGTCTTTGCTTAACATCAGGCGAGGTGAAGTCAAATTGACGTGTCCTATATTAAAAAAAAACAGAAGTAACATGCAATGTAATAATTCAACGAGTCAATATAAGTAATCAGTATCGGCCAGACCTTCACTATCATCATTATCAGCATTGTTCCCGGTTGCATCCAAGGGGTTTACTTCGCAGGTATCTACTTCTACTTTAATAATATAAAAGTTAATGTATATAGCAAAGATAAAACTAATAATATGAAATAATTTAAAAACATTTTCCAAACTTAACCTACAATATTATAATTTCCTTCTTTTTATTAAAAACTTGACCACGTTTTATTTCAGACTACTCACAACTTTTTACAAGTTTTGGAAGTGTTTCCACTGAGTGCTAACGGATGGGTCTACCAAAATGTGTTTTTCACGACATCTACAATGTCGCGTTACATAAACGTTTTCATCGTCACTAAAACACACCACTAGATTCTTGTGGATGATTATATAGTTTACATTTAACAATTTGAAACAAATAAAAAAATAGTTTAAAAAACTAAGAAACACGCTTTTTTTCAAACACTTTTATTTGATATTCATTTACCATGTGGGGGGATTTCAAACAGTCAGTCCACCATCTTGGGGAGGCCGCCATATTGGATTTGTAATAGTCATAGTCATAGTCATAGTCATTTATTTTTCAATATAGAACAAAAAAATTGTTTCTTATTGACGTCAATTTTAATTCTACTTAATCTAAGTTTACCACCGCTTCCAAGGCGCTGGTGGAGAAGAAACGGCGCAACAAACTCCACTGCGGCATTTTTTGGACGTCAATTTACATATTTATTTTCTTAAATCTAAATGTCAACAAGTATATAAAACTCTTTATAATTAAGAATTAAAACAAAGTTACATAATGTAACAAATAAGTCACGTAACTAATACAGTACCATGCTGTAATTATAGCAATTTACGAGGGGCCTGCACCATGCTCAAGCCAGACATTTTTATCTTTCAAGTAATCATCTATCCTATAGTATGCCTTTTTGGATAAGGTGGTTTTTACAAAGGTTTTGAATTTATCGTCAGGCATACCAAGGATCGATTCTGGCAGTTTGTTATAAAAACGTATACCATCCCCCTTAAAAGAATCACTAACCCTGCTAAGCCGATAACATGGAAGTAAAAGTCTATGTTTGTTACGCAGATTTCTGTCTGTAATGTCACTTACTTTTGTGTAATGAGATATATTTTTCCTGACATACATTATGTTTTCAAATACATATTGGGAAGCTACAGTTAAAATGTCAATATCCTTAAATCTTTCCCTGAGGGAGTCTCTCTTGCCTAAGCAATAAATGGCACGAACTGCCCTCTTTTGCAATATAAATATAGTTTTTAAATCTGCTGCATTTCCCCAAAGTAGTATTCCATAGGACATCAAGCTATGGAAGTAACTAAAGTATACGAGCCTAGCAGTAGCTACATCAGTCAACTGCCTAATCCGTCTCACAGCATAAGCAGCAGAGCTAAGTTTATTGGCCAGAATAGTGATATGGTCACCCCATTGTAATTTAGAATCTATTGTAATTCCTAGAAAGGTAGTGGTGTTTACGAATTCTAACCCCTTCCCCCCCAGCACAACATCAACGTCTATTTGCCTCACATTGGGTAGTGTAAACTTCATACATTTGGTCTTTTCTGCATTCAACAATAGGTTGTTTGCAGAAAACCAATTTGACATGGCATTCAGAATATTATTAACATTATTTGCATCTGTACTATACCTATTTGCTTTGAATATTAACGATGTATCATCTGCAAACAGTACTATGCCAGCTTGTGCCTCGACCATATAAGGCAAGTCATTGACATATACCAGGAACAGAAAGGGTCCTAGGATTGATCCTTGGGGTACACCTATTTTGACATTTGACCCATTTGACTTTACGTTATTAACAGTAACAGTCTGAAGCCTATCCGTTAAGTACGACTCTAATAGTGCTATTGATTTCCTATCAAAACCATATCGACGTAGCTTGAGTAAGAGTGTTTGATGGTCAACACAATCAAATGCTTTGGAAAGATCACAGAATACTCCAATGGCATCCTGCGATCCCTCCCAGGCGTCGTAAATTAGGCTAACTAGGGCCACTCCCGCATCGGTGGTAGATTTCCCGCCAGTAAAGCCATATTGTTGGCTGTGGAAAAGATTGTTGGTCTTGAAGTACAGTTGCATCTGATTGAGCATCACTCTCTCAAACACCTTACTCAGAACTGGCAAAATAGAAATGGGGCGATAGTTTCCAAGTTCTGACTTGGATCCCTTCTTAAATAATGGTATTAGTTTACCATGTTTCATTAAATTAGGAAATGTACCGTTATCAACACATTCATTGAATATGAGTGCCAAATCAGGTGCCATGATATCAATTACATGACTAATTAAACTGACTGACATGCCCCAGTAATCTTCAGACTTTTTCATTTTAAGTTGCTTGAAAACTTTTAAGATGTCACTGGGATCAATATGTTTGAAGTTAAATTTAGAAGAAGAACTAATATTACTCTCAAGAAGAGCCACAGCACTGCGGGCGCAAGAATTGATTGAAGAAGTGATTTTAAATGGAATGTTGGTAAAAAAGTCTTCAAACGTATTTACAATATCTTTCGGAGAGGTTAAATCCTTATTTTCCAATTTAATTTTAGTAATACTATCCCTCATTTTACATTTACCCGACTCTTTGTGAATGACTTTCCAAGTTTCCTTCATTTTATTAGGGGCCTCAATTATTTTCCTTTTAATATGAATGGCCTTCGCTTGTCTACACACTTTTTTGAAAATTTTGGAGTAATTCTTAACATATTCAATGAAATCATTATCAAATCTGTACTGTTTTTGGGCGTATAGATCAAACAGTGTTCGTCTACTTTTATATATGCCTACAGTAGCCCATTCACAGAATCTAGATTTAGTATTATGCTTTTTACATTTTTGTTTGAATGTGTTGGAAAAAGCATCAGATAATGTAGTAAATAGACTATTATAATGAGCCTCAGGATTATTACCCAAATAAGCTAAAGAATCAAGTTTATCCTCTAACACATCTTTGAACTTTTTAATTTTACTTGAGGTTATGGGCCTACACATAATTTTCTCCTTAGGTTGATTATTAATACCCTTGGAAAAGGATACTATTTGACCCTGGTGATCTGAGGGCAACTTACTAATTAGAGACTTGCTTAAGTATCCACTATCACTAAAAAAATTATCCAAGCATTTGGCACTCGTAGCAGTGTTTCTAGTCGGCTCACAGAAAATATTCTCAAGATTGTAACTTCTGAACATGTTTAGAAATTGAGTACTTTCCCTAGACTGTTGTAAGATGTTTACATTAAAGTCACCGCACACAATAAGATATTTCCTACTACTTGATGCAATCCCCAGAACTTGATCCATGACCCTAATAAAAGCTCGAAAATCACTGTTGGGTGGACTGTATACGCAGACTACTATACAACTATCAAGCTCGGCACAGGCCACCTCAGCGCAGCGCTCAACAGAAAGTCTAACAATGTCAACCCGCTCTTTACTGCGGAGACCATTTTTTATAAGGACCATGGAGCCACCTCTAATAGCAGACTTTCTGTTTAAGCAACTTACAATATTGTAATTGTTTATACTAAACATCATCTCACTCTCCTTGAGCCAATGTTCAGTCAAACACAAAACATCCACATTTAATTCCTCTAGGAATAATTCTACTATTAATTCCTTGCCGGGAAGGCCTTGTATGTTTTGATGAGCTATCTTAAGCTCAGGCATTCCTGTTGTCTGAACATTTAGTTTAAATCAGTCGTATTAGTAGTTAGACATATAAGATTACCAGAGCAAGTACCTGGTAAAACTGTAGATATTGGGTTATTTGTTTGTTTACAATGTAAACTTCTCCAAAACTTAATATTATTTGCTATTAATGTAGCAATTTTATATTTGTCAAACTTTGTAAGATAGATACTATCTTTCGTCTTAAAACAATAATTACTAATAAAATTATTAGTGTCAAAAAATATAAATTTGTCACTATGACGACATGTCATGGTATGAATAAAATTATTCATGTAATGTATGTTTCTGTTTAAATGACATGAGGACTGGCTAGACACATATGGGAATGCACATAATATTATTTTAAAGACATTTAATTTACTTAGACTGTCTATACAGTACATTAATTCTTTCTTGCCTACTCTGCTACTTTCACCCACCAGCAATACAATAGTGGAACTACTATTTAACTTGGAAAGTACAATTTTATCTATTATTTGAGTGTAAGTTGCATTGGGCAGGCAGTAATGAAAACAGTTATTTAAATGATGATTAAACATTGAGCCCATGTTACGACCCACACTGTCAGAAAACACCATTATATTACTAGGCGACTCAGTGTTGACAGGAGAATCATAAACAGAGTCCAGAGTACTGGTACAGCCTGAGGTAGCCGGTATGATGTCATTGACAGGGGGGATGAAGCATGGCAAGGATTTGTCACAGTCTTCAAATCCTTGCCTATACAGATTTTCTAGTGAATTGAATCTTGCTTCATTGCTATGACATGAGTCCACTAGACTATTTAATGCCTCAATGTACTCTCCTATTTCCTTTTGTGCGGTTTGGTATTTCATTGAAATTACAGAGTTTAAGGAATCATTTAAATGTGAGATTTCTAACTGGAGCTGATATAGATCAGACTCATATTGGTCTGTCTGGGTTTTACCTACCTCTATTAACTGTCTTAATTGTACATTAGAATTACAGGCCCTACGACATTTGTTGATACCCATTTTGAGATACCTGATCTTTTTTTGTGACTTACATATAAATTTATTTAATTTAACATATTTCTTATACTTATTTCTGCCGCTACTAACTAATCTTACCGGGGAATTCAATAACAGTTTATCGTCACAGGCTATATCCGTTGATGCAACTGTGGTATCAGGTGTTGTGATATCAATTAGGTCTGCAGTGAGGCAAGGCTCGAGACAAATTAGGTCAGGTTCCCCTGCCACCAGCTCATTATAGAGGCTGTTGGATAATGCAGCTTCATCTGCCAATCTGACAGATTCCATATGAGTAATGGAGTTGTGTACATCACTCAGTTCGCACTCCAGGAAGCTTATACGTTTCAAGGCCTGTTCATGGGTGTTACTGCATTCTTCTAGGCCTGTCAGCGTTGCCTGGAGGTGATCTCGTTGGAGTGTGAGCTCCATGATCTCAGCATGTAGGCCGGCCATATCTTTTTTGAGTTGGGAATTTTTCTCGACTACATTTAACACTTCCTTTTCACTGTCCTCCCTTTCCTCAATCAGCTGCTTATTGAGATTATTGCTGATCTCAAGTTCCTTTAGTGTGAGGTTTAACTTTTGTTGCAATTCACGGGATACAACACTGCGGGTCTTCATTGTTGGTTTCATTATTTTCTATTAAAGTGTTTTGGTGGTACTGAAATAAAAGTGAGTGATAAGCAACTGGATATAGTATTATAGGATTGATAAAGTTAAAGGGATAATAAAACTTACTGCAAATAAATTATTAACTGAGAAGGGAGGGTAAAAAAGCAATAATAGTTACTGATAGTTGTAAGTACTTATTAAGAAAGTAATTAAAGTAGAATTAATATTATATAGTTATTAATTAAACTGAATACAATTAAAGTTATTCTAAAATATCATTAAATTAGACATAAATAGAAAACTTGAACTTTAGAGAAGTAGGTAGACAAAGAACAAGATGTACTTATGTAAGAATTACTACAAGTAGGAGAGAAATATGTTAGTTCACAGTATTGTGTGAGTGTGTTAATTTGTCTGAGGCTATTTTGCTGGCGTCTTCAAGCTGGCTTCCACAAATTGTCAAGGCAACTGAGGCTGTAGCATAGCCCGATGTGTGGATGGACGTTGCTCACAGTTATGTGAGCGTTTGTATAGTTTTGTATTTTGTGGTATACGAAATAAAGTATAAGGAATAGGTGTAACACCAAATACTTCCCCTGATTTCAAACTTAGGTAGCGTAGGCGCAGGTTTCGGAATCAAATCCAATCACAATTCCGTTATACTGTTCTTGTTCACTTTTTAAGTGGTTTCACAGCAATTGCGGCCCCAGACAATGTCCACCAGTATTATTACTGCCGTATATTATATATTATACACTTGAAAAACACTGATAGTTTAATTTAATTTAAATAATTTAATAAAATTACACTAAGCTATAAAATTTCACAGCTGTTCGTAGTACCTATACCTATAAATAAATTATAAATTGTTTATTGACTTATACAAATTGTCTAGTAACAAACATAAAACTATTCACACAAACATTTTTCATGTAAAACTAAACTAAAATTTTTCATTTTTCATGTAAGGACGTTTCTTAGCTAGTCATGTATTGTCATCAGAACTCAGAGCGTGTGCAAAATTACATCCTAATCTACCGCGAAGTGGGTTTTGATTTTATGTATGTTGAGGGTATGTATGTTAGAAAATCTTGGAATCTTTATGTGTAAAGATTCCAAGATTTTCTAACATACATAGTTACAAGTGAAGCTAATAAAAGCGTGTTAAAAATTACAAATCTATTAAAGCCCACTAAATGAGGCAATAGGCTATCGCTGTATTAAACCAGGATCACAAAATCATACCACATCACAGACCATAAATACAAAATTTTGCCAAAACACAAGTCAGTATATATACCTAGTCTATCTTCTACTTCATTTATACAGTGTTGAACAAATTTTTAAATAAAACCAGACCAGATATCTTCTTACATCGGACCAAATAAAACGGTATAATCATTGGTAAAATTTGAATGAATTTTTTATAGCATTTATAATGCTAACTTTTAAGTTCGAAAAACATTGGAAAAAATGAAATGCTCAAGTGAGACTCGAACTCACGACCTTTCCCTTACAGGGGGACTGCCCTGCCAACTGAGCTATTGAGCACCACTTGAATCATTCCAAATTTTCCTTCTCTTTATATCCGTCTATAAGGGCGACGGTGCAGCCATCTACCAACATTCTTACGAACTGTTGGAAACAATGAATGATTTTTCAACCATTTTTAAACATTTTAAACATTATAGACGGATATAAAGAGAAGGAAAATTTGGAATGATTCAAGTGGTGCTCAATAGTTCAGTTGGCAGAGCAGTCCCCCTGTAAGGGAAAGGTCGTGAGTTCGAATTTCACTTGAGCATTTCATTTTTTCCAATGTTTTTCGAACATTGGTAAAATGTTTAGATTAATCAGCCACATGCCACAACGTAAAAACAATAGTAAACACCGAAAATACGAACTAACACACCAGCAAGAAGACAAAAAAAATTGTAATGCCCCAGGAAACACTGCAATATTTATGACAGTTCTATACTATTGGAACGTCACTGTTATCCTTATCCACGCATTCCACGCAACCCTCACAAGAAACTTTAACATAGTTTGCGCAACTATTCGATGAATTCTATACAAAGAAATCCTTTCAATATTTACAAATACTTTTTGTACCCACAGACGGCTTTATTCAATTGTCCCATCACTAATGTCTATCCCTATTTCATCTAATATTTGGTTATTATTATGTAAGAGTAAAACTTTCCATTCGAAATACATCGGGAAAAAGAATTTCAAAAGTTAGCATAATAAATGCTATAAAAATTTCATGAAAACTTCCCACTCTATTTTGCTATAGTCGTTGTTCACTTGGAATTTTATGATTATTATATTTAATTTGTCACTATTTTACACATTGTACTGTATTCCTTCTGGCATAAATAAAACGCCACTTGAATTTTTGAATTTAATTTTATTGTCACTTAATACATTTTGAGCTCTTGTCTTAAAGTATTGTCTGAAATCTGTTAAAATCGTTTAGTTTCAGTCTATTACTTATCCTTAATCCAAAAATTCCACTATCATTGAACATTTTAAAACAAATTAACAGCTCAATACAACTGTTTAGCGTATAGTTTACCCTAATCCTTTTAATACAGGTAATTGTCGATATCACATTCTATTTTGTTCAGAATGGTATTCATTTGACATTCCCGTAATCAAATTACTGATTGACGCTATTTGTTGTCGCTAATCGTATTGGGTGTGCAAATTCGATTTAAATTCCAAATTAGTAGGACTATCTGTTAAATTTGTGTTCAATTTGTGTTTTAATTATTACATTTTAATTAATTATTCATTATATATAACAGCTATAAGAGGCGAGAATGAAGTAAGATGAATTAACAAGCAGCCCTAGTCCTCAGTCGCCTTGTACGACACCATATTGAAAGAGATGGGGTTGCTTGAATTCTACTCTGCTGGAAACCACGCAGCAATTATTATTCTAAAAGAAATAATTCCCGAAATAGGCTCCAGTATATTTTTTACGAAATCAAATTTTATTGTCATTGTAAGGGACTCAAGCTACCCTCCCAATTACATGCTACATGACATTCAACTTATAAAGAACTCCGCATAATACGTGAGCTTAAGGTAAGAACAAAGGGAGATTCTGGTAGGGGAGCTCGATACAGTTACGCACGACCGGGGTGAAATGGTACGTATAATTGTATTCTACCACAATGTGTTCAATTTGATACGCCTAGGAGAAGGGCTATGCAAAATTTATGGATAGCTGCAGTCAGTGGCTTGGTATGAAAATTGTATATTATAAACTGTCAGTCTTTTTAAAGCTAGGTCAGTTTGTCCTACTGATATAATAAACGAGAAAGTTTGTAAGTATGGTTATGTGATGATGGTGGATGTTTGTTACTCTTTCATATCTAAACGGCTGGAGCGACTTTACTATAATTTGGTATGCAGGCTATGTTTGGTCGCGATAACCTACAACCATGCGGGCGGAGCCGCGAGCAAAAGCTAGTTTCTAATATAAGCGTATGTTTTAATCGATTAGGAAAAATTGAATCGGTTTAGGCGGGAACAGAGCCTGAACCGATTCAGGATGTCAATCGCTTAACTCTCGACTAATGCACTAATTTTTCATATCTTAATGTCCTACAATAGCATACTGAATACTTTAAAATTTCATTCAAAATGTGCTGTCAAACGCATGCCGTCTGTGGGTCGTAGATTGCCTACCCTGGAGGGTTATAGGTACATGCGATTATTAATACCACTTATGTGGCAGACGGACAGTGGTTACCGTGGCCTGCGTGTGCAACGCCAGGGGAGTCACACAAGTGCTGCCGACAGACCAGTAAGAACAGAGAGTTTCTGTGCCCTTAGTGCAGAAGACAGAGCAGGACAAGCCTTTGGTCTTTCCACTGATAGCACAAAAACTCTCTAGTGAGTTCTGGCTACCCTACTCACCGCTGTGAACACAACCCGTATGCATGTATAATTATATTTTTTTCATAATCTATACAAATAAATAAAATTGGAGTGTCTGTTTGTAATATTAAAATAACCGCTTTCTACTACATGCATATGAATGTATATACGGTACACATACCAAAATATATATTTTTAAATTTTTTGTCTGTCTGTCTGTCTGTCTGTCTGTCTGTTGTTTTGGCTAATCTCTGGAACGGCTGGACCGATTTGGACGGGACTTTCACTGGCAGATAGCTTATGTAATAAGGAGTAACTTAGGCTAAAAAAAAAAAAATGCCAAAAACAAAAAAAAATAAACTGATTTTTTTTATTAAGTACATTCCACGCGGACGAAGTCGCGGGCACAGCTAGTATTTTTCCTAAAATTATTATTCTTAGTATTTTTACTGAACACGTTTATGTATGCAGTAGAGTTAGCTACACCTATATCTCGCTTAGCTCATATCCTTAGCTAACCTCGAACCGCTTACAGAGTTGCCAAGCACATTCGTTGAAATTGAAATATAAATTGGTTTAGGAAAATCTCAAACGCAAATACTTTTATGTTAATAAATTACCTGTCATTGTCAATGGTTGTTTACGTTGTAATATGAATATTGCATCTTAATAGGTACATTATCTATGTTTGATTTATTTTTTTACAAAACAATCGATTTTAAATCTTTGACTTTACGATCAGTTCTTGTAATGTTAATAAATTAATGTAGGACAGTCAAACTGACGAGTCCCATATAAACAAAAAGTGAATTCCTAAAATTAACTTTTTTAGGGAAAACTTGTTCATAATATACTTTTTTATTTCAAGACAATTAGGGCACATTGAATAAGATGGTTCAGGCGGGATTTGAACCCGAACAGGGAGAATGCTTTGACCACTACTAGTCAACCAGACCATCAGGTGAACCGATGTATAATCCCATCTGCTTAAGAAGGGTGAATATCGGCTTAACGTGCTCTCTGAACACACCAAAGAGTACCTACTAGTAACCGGAGCAAGCTGTGTCAGCAAATGAACATTAAGTTTTGGTAAATGATTAAAAAATAAAAAACCCGACTGGCACTGAAAAGATCGAAATAAGTTTGATAGCTGGCGGTACCCATTAATTTACTTTCGGTTTATGATTGGCCAAGGGGTTTTGTTATATTTAATACTTTTTAGTTATGATATGACAAGTATATTTTTTTGTAATCTCCTTCTAATTTCCTTCATTTTGATACCCTACTTTTGTTTGAGCCAAAAATATTTTCAACAAAATACGTTTTGGCGCAAAAAATCAGCATTTATATTTTCTAGAAATTTTAATGCATCTGGTGTCACTCACACAATCACGACGAATCAAATGACACCGCACATGTCCAAATATGTCAAGCCGTTCAGGCTGTAGGCCGTGCTAAATAAATGGACAAACATACATAGTCTCGAAAAACATTACCCTCCTTCCTTCGGCAGTCGGGTAAAAAGGTTTATTTTTTAAAGATTTGAGTACAGTACCAAGATCATAGAACTCTTTTGAATATTAATCATGGTTGCTTGCCCAAAGTATACCCTTTGTATCCCAGTTCCTATCCAAAACATGCATTTTTCTAGCCTAGTTTTCTTTTTCAATATATACAAGTAATTAACACGAACACAGGTAATTAGTAGCTACAAATATAATTCGAACTAGTATTTTATATACGTACAACTCCCATACGGTCGCAAATTAATCATTCAGCACGAGGTTTATTTATGGAACACGTGCCGTGTATACACAATTCAAGAGTGCCAGTACACAACAGCGCGATTGTTTCCCAATAGGAATTTTCATTTCCCGTCGAGAGTTAACTAACCTATGCAGCGAGGCACCACGTAAATTTCACCACACGTGGATGTTGTATTAAAGGCGTGCGTGCGCTGGTGAAAACATTGCCTTAGATTTATATATAAAATACTTCGATGTAACAATAAAGAAGGAAATATAAGTCTCGGGGATTTCCTCTACACTAGCCGCTATACAGGATGGAAGATTTTTATGCCTCCTGGACGGAAAGTACATACTCGAAATACTGGAGATAGAGAATTTAATTTAAAGGAAACATTTGTTTATTTTTAAAAAGAAACAGAACTGCATTCAATGGTTTTCGAAAACACCCTTGACACACCCGCAAAAACTCACATCCTGTATTTTTATGACTTCAATCGATAGTGGCAAACATATGGATCAAATCTGTCTAAAAAACATGGTAAATTAAATGAAAGGGAATCCCTGAAATCTTCTCATCCATGAGGCATGAAAATCTTTCACTCTGTATTTGTCCTTGTCTCCCGAGATATGGGGAAGAAAAATGGATTTGTGCTGGACACTTCACTATGAATCTCTGCAGAAAATTTCATTAACCCTTGTCCGTTGTTCCAAACCAATAAGACCTTCGAACCTTCAAGAAAAGAATTTACTCTCTATTGAAAGGAAGGCAACGCACTTGTGACTCCTCTGGTGTTGCGAGTGTCCATGGGCGGCGGTGATCGCTTACCATCAGGCGATCTGTCTGCTCGTTTGCCTCCCTATTATATAAAAAAACTACTCAAAAATCAAACTAAAATAAATTAAATTTAATTAAAATTCATACATTTTCAGAGCAAAGAAAAAAACGAAGGTCACATACGAGGCCTCCACCTCGAAGAGGAAGAAGAAAAAAAGTTCGAGGTTCGCTTAGTATGATATGACTTGATTTCTCAGCTATTTATTAATAATATATTGGCACAGTGGAAGCATATTGTGAATATGGGGTTAGAGGGATTATTAGTAATTTCGTTTATAATATTCTTAAAGAAAAAACTCCCGTTGTAAGTAGTGGTCTGTAGCCAACTGGCCAACCACTGACAGAGTAGATCAGGTCACCCAATAAAGTCTCCGTCCTGACCTAACGACTATTCACCCAACAACCTTAAAGTGCCTGGCGAAACACGAAAGAGCTCAGATAAAACAACACTAAGCACCCATCCGAATGGCAACTTCGCCTTGGTAGCTTAACCCACTGGCCGTTTACTGAACAATGAGTATACCTGGCCACGAGAGCTTCTAATATAAAATATCTAATATAAAAAATAACCACCAAATTGTATTTTAAATTTAAACCTAAAAGCAATTTTTATCCATTTTACACAACAACAATTATTATCATAACACTGAGTATGCACAGCGCGTGGAATCTAATTTTCATCAGAGCCATTTTAGGGTACCGTCCACGTAGCTTTACAATAAATTTTAGCTCTTATATTTACAGCTTAAAAGATAAAATTTAATCAGCAACTGAATTATTAACAGTTCGAAATAGCCTGATCTTCTTCACAGCGAGAGATGTTCTAAGGAGGTACAGTTCAGTTTTTCAACCTCATGTTGAGTTCGCAACGGTGCGCAAGGTAGCCAGTTCTGGTTAGTAACCTTCATTGGGTGGCCACGTTTTGCGGTGGCAGCTAGAGATAATTTAGGTAACAAATATCTAACTATTATTGGCTTTACGTCGTAAAAGATGTCATGTTTTCACTATCATGGATGCCCAAGACCATGCGAAGTGGAAGGAAGTGGAGCTAAAGCTGTAAAGGAGCGTCATGGTGTAAGCCTCGAATACGATTTGGACCAACGTGAGGATAACGATGGCTTACAATGAAAGGCTACAAATGGCTTAAGGGAGGAAGAAATATAGTAAATAGGGGAACAGGATAAAGGTATACAGGTATGGATGTTCGCTGCAAACTGAATAACAAAAACTATATCGAGAGTATCATCAAATCAGCCTCGCGTAAACTCAGAGTCCTGAACAGAGTAAGACGTTTTTTCACGCCGGAACAGCGGTGTCTTCTATACAAGACCCAAATTCGTTCCTGCGTGGAATACTGCTCACATCTCTGGGACGGCTCCGCAAAGCACTTACTAGATGCTCTCGACAGGTTGCAGCGACGTGCGGTCCGCTTTATTGGGAATCCTGAGGTCACGAACACCCTCGAGCCTTTGCAGATGCGTAGAGATGTTGCGTCTTTGGCAGTTTTCTACCGTCTCTACCATGGTGAATGTTCCACCCTCTCCTTTCCTACACAGGACGACACGTGCAGGGCTAAGATGCCATTCATTTACGGTGCAGAGTATACCTGCTAGAACCAAGCGTTTCAGTGACTCATTCCTATGTCGCACCATTAAGACCTGGAACTCCCTGCCAGCTCACGTGTTTCCCTCTTCCTACAGTCCCGGGTCCTTTAAGCGGGGCGTGAAAAGGCATCTAATGAGGCCGTCAAGCTGAGTGCCACCACTGTTAACATGGTACATGTTTCCGATGGTGACCCTCTTTCCGAGACTTCGCCTTTAGCTTAACATCAGGCGAGGTGAAATCAAATTGATGTGACCTATATAAAAAAAAAAAACACGAAAAGTCAACGGTAGTCAGTCAACCTGTAATTACAGCAAACAACCTGATTGAAATGCGAAAATTTATAATTCCACCAAATAATATGTTATGAAATACCAAACCAAATATTAACATAAAATGAATATTGTTGGTCAATTTGTGTAATGCAACGGATATTTAATAATACAGTGACAGATAATTATTTGGTTGAAAGTTGCGTGTAGGGGATTAATAATTCGGTTTACAAATTACTTTCGCTTGTTCAGATAATGTTTTACATATTTTTACTATCTATTCTGTGTTTTCAGTGTCTCTTATTTAAACATGATGCTGTTGATGTACGTCGTACGTTGGAGATTTGATGTGTGTTGATTAATCAAAATAATAGTCTACAAAACGGAATATACAAGTGTTGGATGTATAAATGTTTGTATGAAAGGGTGTAAAAGTTTGGTGACATAATACTTTTTATCCTGACAAATAATTGCGCCCCGCAGAAGAAACGGGATTAATATTTCACATAGGCGAAGCCATGGGTGAAAGTGTATGAAGATGAAAGTATTTATTATTTTATTATGATTAGGTTGTAATAATACTAACGGGAATTAACGCCATCATGATATAGGTACATACATACCTTTGATTTGCCTGACGTTTCGACCAGGTTACCTACACCGGCCGTGGTCACAGGTTGACTCAGCCTATGACCACAGCTGATATCATGATCGCCTTAATTGCCGTTATTATTATTGTATATCATGGAACGCGAGAGTTAGATTTATATAGTCTGCAATAACTTATAGGTCCCTTTTATGCCGAGTATCAATCTGATATGTAGGCCGGAACGGTAGGTAGGAACAGTTTTGGTGTTCCGCGTGGGCGTAGCCGCAGGCAACACCTAGTAGATCATTATGTTCCTGAAAGTAAGTGAAAGGGTGGAACTTCCTCAATTCAAGTTGTTATTTTTTTGCTACGAATAATATTTTTAGCTACAAAACAACGCCCAGTTTTACCGTGATTTATGAAATAAACTCTTTAATTAGATTTATGGGAGCAAGAACTCACAAATCAAAACATTTCCCAAATGTTGGTTAATGGTTCTGATTTATCAGGAGAAGAAGCGAACATTAGACTATGTTATAAAACTATCCCATTCTCGCAACCTATGGGAATCTAATATGGACCTATGTAAAATATTCCAAATTTAAATAGTAGCCTATGTGTTGTTCAACTATCCCTGTACCAAATTACAATCATATTATCCGTTCAGTCATAAAATATTAACAAACTAAACATATTCACAAACTTTCACACTGTTAATAATGCAGTACATAAGAAGTTTAGTTTTATTTTAATTCTGATTTAATTACATAAGGCCATGAAGTTACATTTGGTCTGAAAATAAAAAAAAACACCGAATAAAAAAAATCATTTTTCATTACTTTCATTTTTAACCCCCGACGCAAAAACGACGGGGTGTTATAAGTTTGACGTGTCTGTGTGTGTGTGTGTGTGTGTGTGTGTGTGTGTGTGTGTGTGTGTCTGTCTGTGGCATCGTAGCACCCAAACGGATGAACCGATTTGGATGTAGTTTTTTTATTTGAAAGGTATATCAGTCGGGAGTGTTCTTAGCTATGTTTGGAAAAAATCGGTCCAAGATGGCCGCCGCCACAACATATCGGAATACGAATTTCTTCATAACTCCCTCAATATGGGTATCAAATGAAAGAGCTTGACTAGTAGATCACTTTAAAAAAGTATAAAATAAAAATTAAATTAAAAATTTAAAAAACCCCCGTCACAAAAAACACTTGCAAAAAGTTGAAAATAAATGGAGTTTGCCTTTTAACTTTAACGGTTGCCATGTCGGGGGACCTTGAATTGTTCTGATAATATAACGGAGTGCTTAACAGATTAAGGTCCCCCGACATGGCAACCGTTAAAGTTAAAAGGCGAGTTAGTAGTCAATTCGCACGAATTAAACTAGTACGAAGTGTACTAATCGTGACTTTGAAAAAATATTGTTTTTCTGTTACGATTGGTACGAAGGTAATTATAAAGCGTACCAATCGTCCTCTTCTGAAATTCAAACTCCATTTATTTTCAACTTTTTGCAAGTGTTTTTTGTGACGGGGGTTTTTTAAATTTTTAATTTTTCATTCATTACTTTGTAAAATGTATGTGCTCTATCGTAATTATTATTTATTAAAGTTTTTATATGTTCCAAATTAAGAGTCTTCTCAAAAATATAACTCACTTAAGTTACTCATCACAATAAATTAAATGAAATCACAAAAAGATCCGTACTAAAACCGTCATCATCCTTGCAATAAAACATCCAACATATAATTCAACAATAAACTTACGGAACCTTCAATCCCAGCGCTCCACTCACAATTTTTTATTTTCACGTGATGCAGCAGTCGTGAAAAGGTTTTTACAATGGCATTGTGGGCATGTCTGTTGTTCTATACAAAGATTGCATTCAGCACAACGTTTATAAAAGCTAACACGAAAAAGCGCCTTTTACGGTCGACATACGCGGTTTTTAGTGTCGTACGTAATTCTTTTACTGTTAATCGTTGTATGTTTGCTTTTGTTTGATGGAAAAGGTTTTAGAGTGTTCGCTAGAAAATAAACGAAAACAATATCGCGCAAAGTAATTTTGTTAATGTGTACAAAGGCACAAAGAATTTCAAATGTTTGAGTTTCGCTTCTCATATTAAAATCATACATTATAGCAGACAATATTATTATACTTTCATACTGCTAAACTTTGTAAAGCAAATAAAGAAGAGGTAGCTAAAGAAAACAAAACTATTCGGTTTTAAGATGAAACAGTAGTCATTACTTTAAAAGACGGATGAATCAAAAATGTAAAGAAAGAGAATATGTAAACGAATTTCAGGTTTCGAAGTGAAAATCTCATAGATTAGCGGCTTGCAGGCAAGGCTGGCCAAACAACACTAGTTGATAATGTCAAGTTATGATAAAAGGTGTTGTATTATTGACGGTGTGACCACGAGTAAAATAAATTCCTGTTGGTCACACCGCGTCTGCAGAGGCCTGAGCTCGCAGATCTTGCATAAATAAAAAAATACGAAGTCTTTCTTAAGCTAAAAAGATACAAGCATGTAGTGTTTTGCAGTTTATATTTGGAGAAGCTCCAGTTAAAGTACATTTATTTCCATGAACCAAAATAAAAAGTCACACATGAACTGAAGCGAATTTTTATCCAAGCGCCAGACTATCTTATTAAATCTCGTCTGGAATACGCTACAGTTGTATACTTTGGGACACATATCTAGAACCAAGTCGCAAGACAAACGAGGTCCTGGCGCGTGGATTGTTTTGTAACATATGTCGGAATTAGGTAGAATTATTTATGTACTTGCATCGAGATTCGAGGCATATCCACTTTGAATAAAATCAATGTAAATATATAAATAACTCGACCTCTTTCTGACTGGTAATAATCTATGCTTGATGAATTTGAGGTCGTTTACCCCGCGTTATCGTCAAAAGACACCCAAAGCACTGCGCGTATAGAGCAGATTTTGAACACATTTTAGGTTCAAGATGAACGTCCCAAGGTATACACTGTATGACACAATCTTCCCTTCTGTTTACAAATGTCGTGAATCACTGAATGCTGTCATAATTAAATTTATTCGGCGCACATAAACGCCATGCTCTGTTATTTACGGCTTTTCATTTCCTATTCGCTTTTCAGTTTTCTGTTGCGTGTCTTTTGTAATGTGTTTGTTTTTATGTTGTTGTTCTTCTTTATTATTATTATCATCTGTTGCGTTATTTGTTTTATTTGTTGTGTCATAATTTGTATTTGAATTTACGTTTAGCTTTTTTAATTTTTTACAACGTGTTGTTGTATTTTTAACATTGATTTTTTTTCAGTATTTTAAAGAATTAAGGAAAAAAATATGGAATAAAGTTGCTTCAAAATATTACTTTCACGAATCATTTCAAATATAACATTCTATTATTTGTCAATACATTCATTCGAATAAACTGGTCGCCGCTTTTTAATAATATTATTTTTCCCTTCCCTCTTCGTCTCTCTACTTATTGCAATAAAACAGACATTGTATTGCAGTCCACTGCTGGGCCAAGGCTTCCCCAAATGTGGAAAGTTTTACATTATCATCATTTTGCTTTCCTTGGAATAAGTAAATTGATTTGATTGGAAAAATACAATCGTCTCAGTTAAAATTGTTATCCCTATTGCACACAGCAAGACAATAAAGGTATTACAAGTGTTCATACACCTTGGTAACTTTTAACACCACCAGGTGAGCCACTAAAAGGAAACGGGCAAATAAAAAGAAATAAAAAACGTAGCACAAAACGTCACAGTGCGCAATCAGCTCTCAACCAGTTATTACCTTTCCGATAACTTCCGATAGCGCAACGTAATACGATTTCATTAATGAATTTAACACCTACAGGACCGTTCGTAGTAATGATTCGACGATTTTTCCCCTACCAAACAAAGGGAGGAAACGTAAAAGGAGAAAAGAAAAACGAATTGAAAACAATTACTGCGAAGCAAGTTTCGCTTGATAACGACGCTGTAGGAAGTTTTGTCAAGTGAAACATTTTAAGCGTTTCCCCGGCTATTGCGGTGGGTATTCGGACACGAGTCTAAACCGTCGCCTAGATAATTGGCATTTCTTTGGTCTTCGTTTTGTAGAAGAGAATATTCAATGTATTAACATGTATTTTGACGTTTATGACAGGTGTCAAAGTATGTAAAGCGCATGCACTGATCATTGTATTCTATAACCTATTGCTTCTTGCCTAACGGGGCAGAAATGTAATCAGTATCTCAAGCGAGTTAAGTAAATAAAATTTGAGCAAAAATATCTCACTGATGTGGCCGTTAGCCGTTGTTCTTTTTTTGAATGGACAGTTAATATTGTTGAACAGGGTTGTTGAATTTTATAATGGCGGATGACAGCTCGTATAACCCTGTTCGGCATTTTTGTTTTTCAACCAGATAAAGTGAGATGGTTTTTGCTGTTGAGATTTATGACAATGGTGTTTACGTTTCCATGGACTTTTTTGCGTAGGGACCCACGAGTTTTACCTTACCGAGCAGAGCGAATGAAAAGGTAAATACGTCTTACCTAAATCGACTAATAGCATTATGGTATTTCTTTACAAAGGTCTATAAGACCGTGAAATTGGATGTACCCTAGAAATAATATCCCTGATTCAGTACTGACCTAGGGGCTACGGCTACCTTACATACATGAACTATATTGTTGCATATTATTATGTTTTGAATAATATAGACGTACTTAAATGAGTTCATGCAAAACCTGTAAGACCTGAACTAAAATAATTACATCATATACCAACATAAACAGTATCAGGAAATTAAACACAAGTAAAGCATCACGACCGCGTATAATGTTACCGTTCATTATAATGTTCCTAGGACTGACAGCATTTCCACGTTGAATGGCGTTAATAATATATTATGTACTATTATATTAATATTACAACATTATGGCTTATGTTTACACACTAACCAGAAATGCAGTTATTTTACTTCCACCACAATTTGATTTCACTTCTAATAAAATTTGAAATATCCACCAAAATGGATGAATTACATTAATTGAATCGCCCCGTATGTGGGATCAAAAATATGTATGTCTACTCATTTAGAAATACTTATGTGAGTATGTATTGAATTGTTCCGTGAAATAACGAAGTGCTTAACCAGTTAGGGTCTCTCGACATCGCAACCGTTGAATCAAAATATTACTAGGTATATCAAAAGTTAAAAGACAAAGTCCATTCATTTTCGACATTTGGAGGGGTTTTTTGTTTGGGGGTTTTTAATATTTTTATTTATTTTTTCTTTTTAAAGACGATTAGTAATCGAACTTACTATTATTCTTCTAACCCCTTCAGCTATGTTAAATTATTTGTATTACTACTCGTGCGAGTTAACATGGCACCTGGCTCAAACAAGTGACGTTAAAAGTACTAACTGCAAAAGAAATTTTGAATTTTCGAGAGTGCCATATTTTATTAGATTAATTTCTTATATTCTTAAATATTGTTTATCATAATTAAATAGATTTCTAATCGTAAGATTAAAAAATAAACAATATTCATACCATATCTTTCTTATGATAATTATGCTTAACAAAGCATAACAAATTAGGTAAGTAGGTATATTAAATAAAAACTGTAGGTGAGTCTACATTTTTAGACTTTATTTCTAAAAATGGAAATATTAATGTAAATATATTGATGAAATCTTACATGTTTTGATTGTTTATCTGTACAATTGGTACATCCTTGTACCGAATCCCTTATTCTTAAACCAGGTAAAGCAATTTTTATCGTTGAATTTTTGACCTCAAATGACAACAGAACGCAAGGACGCCGGACGTTTCGCTAGAACTCTAGTTGTTGACCAAATGAGTCATTTGACGTATGGAAGGCTTGTTACTCGATTGCCTTCATGATCATTTCCTTTTTCATGGAGCTAACCTAGGACTTATATTAAATACCTATTTATGGTAACCCGAGCACCATAACGTTTGCTATGATAGTACTAACTATAAACTCAAGTGGCTTTAGTTTAGGTAATTAGTGCCGCTTTGCAGGAGGCACGGGTTCGGTCCCCATTTAGTGTAAATATTGGAAAGGATATCAAAGCAGATCACAGCAGAGACTAAACATGCCAAATTTAAAGAGGACATAATATTTTTAGTGCCGTCAGCTCCTTTAGTGGTAGTTTACTGCCTGAATTCTGACAGTACACGTACATACTAAGAGGGAAAAAGTCTTCCTCATTATTTTATAACATTATATTGATGGATTAGTTTAGTTTTTACTACGGTGATGATTACCGCCGTTGTTGTCCACGCTTTCAATAAATCTTATTATCAATATAGAATCTTAATTCTATATTGATAATAAGATTTATTGAAAGTGTGGATGCATGTTTGTTAGGTATTTAATCAAACCACACAACGGTAGAACGAATCTGAAAAAAAAAAGAAATCCTTCATAATCCAATCAATTCAATTCAAAAAAATCCAAGAAATCCATACTAATATTATAAATGCAGAATACAGTAAATCTGTATGTTATAAATTTTTTTGACAAAAACTCAATAAAATAAATCAATATATATGTTCCAAACGTAACAATAACAAAACTCAACAAAATCTGATAATAAAAACTACGAAATTAAAATGTACAACAGTCACTTTGATGCGGACGCTACTGCAGGACGAGTGCGGGGCATCGCGCGGAGAAGCGGGAGGAGAGTTATTTGCAAGGCCAGGTGCCATGTTAACTCGCACGAGCTTTAGTTGTGAGTTCATGTCGATAGTGTAATGATCAGGATTCGAACCTGAAACCTCCCGGTCGTAAGGCAGACTCCTTAACCACTAAGCTAAGGTCATTTGTATAAAGTTATTTAATGCTTAGTACATACTTGAAAACCATTCATCTAATGTTTCCATCACAATAATTTTGTGTGAAAATCTGTGCCATCCACACATTTACAAACTGCCCTTCTAATATTATTAACACCTGAGGCTTTTACCGATATTAAATGACGTCACTCGATAAACGCTTTTAAGCTGACGCGTAATTCGTTTTACTTCGTTACGGCAAAGCATTTGCGAACGCGGTACGAAAATGGACGCGTAAAACAATTTTCATCTTAAAGCTTTATAAATAAATCGTATGCTGTTTGGAAATCCATTAAATTTATTTTTATGTAAAAATGCTATACTTTCTGTATTTTAATGGTAATACTTTGATGGTTTGTATTAAAATGTTTCTGCATTATTGTGATAATTTCAAAATAGGAATTGGAAACTGAAATTAAGCCTTTTTGATCGAGTGATACTCAGAGCATAAAGTGATTGTTTCTTGGGACTAATCAAGTAAGAAACGTTTTTTAACGTTATTATGAATAAAAAATGTGTGAAGGAAAATGTAATTAGTTCTGTATTATGTACGTTCGTACGTACGTATGTCATGTCATGTTCATATAAATTTTCGTAGTTTTTGGTATCTTTAATGCCTTTAACCCTGATGAAGGTACGCTCTATTTAAGACGGAAATAATCGCTACTGGGTAAAATATACCCATTACCAATTTATACTGTGGCATCCAAATGAATGACGTTAGCTGGAGTGCACTCAAGGAAGGCTAGGAGTAGGCACTTCGTATTGTTTAGTAGGCAGCTACTAAAAAAGAAAGAAATTGTTTAGTAAATGACAAAAGTTATGAGGTAATTTCATGTGCCTTTGGTATTATTTACACGCTAACGCCACCCGTCAATAACACTGTTCTTCCCGCAAAGGCCACCTTTATCAACCACTGCCTTTTTACCCGACTGCGCGAGGCAAAGGAGGGTAATGTGTTTATCAGTCTATGTATGTATGTATGTATGTTTGTTTCTATGTGGCGTTCTAGAGACCAAATGCGTAGGCCGATTTTGATAATTCTTACGTCAATCGATTCGTCTTAACCTTGCGAGATAAATAATAGTTTAGGATATATAACGACTTAAAGTTTTTTAACTAAACAATCTTTCTCGCTAATTTTCTTGCTTATTGATTTAAGTTTTTATTTCAAGTAGGTATAAACGATATGAAGGAAATTAAAAAAATATATACATGTCACATCATAACTAAAAAGTATAAAATAAAACAAATGCTTAAAAAATTAAAAAAAAAAATCCGACTGCCACTGAAAAGACCGAAATAAGTTTGATAGCAGGCGGTACCCATATGCCATACATAAACCGAAAGAAAATTAAAGGGTACCGCCTGCTATCAAACTTATTTCGGTCTTTTCAGTGGCAGTCGGGTTTTTTTTTTTTTTTTTTATTCATGTTCTTCCTTCTTTTTCCTCACCATCAAAACAATCCATACTGACGTAAGTTTTACACTTTCGTTCAAAAAAAAAACTATTTTATAATCTACAAAAGTTTAAAGTCAGAGTTTACAAACAATTAGTGCACTAGACTATAAAAAGAAACTTTTTAGGTCTTCTGTATAAAGTTATGACAAAAAATGTGATTGTCTGAAATAGAAAAAGTAATAATCTATTCAAGGAGTTTTAGAACTTTGATTGTGTTTTTGCTAGGATTTACACTCTGAATATAATTCAAGTATATTTAGAGTTCAGAGACACATTTTTGTGAGATACCTATATAGAATCGTGCTGATCACATTTTTGTATTATTAAGTTAGTGACGTGTTCGTTCCCTTTGGAGTAGAATAGGAGCAGCTTTTCCTGTGGGAGTCGAAAAAGTAAGGGATATTCTCCATCTGGTAGTAAACATGTCTGCAAGTTGCCTAAAATGTGCCCACTTGACGGCAATGGACTCGCCTATTACATGGGACCGAAAATAATAGCTGGTAAAATGTGGGTGTTAATATACCTCTGCTTACCCCTGTGAAGCAAATACCTTGCCTGGTGGTCGCTATGAAAACCGTTAAACACAGTTTTATTCCAAAATATTATTTAGTTTGCCTTTTTTGTTTTATACCAAACATTCTATATTTAAAATAACGTCAGTGGATATTGAGGTATTTATTTTAATCGCCCTTTCCGCAATCTACGGCCATTTCACTGGCCGTTCTGTAACAGGTCAGTGTGACCTTACCTTTATCTAACATAGGGCAGCGATAACGATCCAAGGGCTTTCTATTGTTCTCAGTCCCTAAATCTTTTACCTTTACATTTTGTGATATATTGTAGGTAAAAAGTGTTTTAGTAAGGTACATTTAAGTAATTATTTATTACCAGGAAAATTGTGAATATCAATCATATTTGTGTACAGTCAACAAAGGAGTTACGGTTGCATTTTTGATATAAAGTTTTATGTAAAGATGCCGCCGTATCTCCTTTGTCGATTGTACCTTTTCGTTAAGTGGAAATCAAACCACGTGGTATTGAACTACTGCTTACAGAGGTATTATGTACTTTCATAGAGTAAAGTCACCCACTCTTTTATTTCTTGCTCCCTGCTGGAGCCGGGAGGGGGGGAGATTATGCTGGACTCGAACCGACTAAAACCGCATGCCGTCTTGTGTCGTCTTGCAAGCAGACCTCGCCCTCGCCCTGCTCTGTGCTGTTGACCAATGAGACTTAAAACATGTGCTCGGAATTTGAGATAAGAGCCATTTTTTCGTTTACTTATATCATTTCTATTAATGTTTTAACACTTGCATCTTACGCATCTTTCGTGACGCTCTTTGTATCCAAGTTATTTATTATCTTGTGTATAGCCATAAGTTCAAATATGAGCCTAGGGAGATTCTTAATCCTACTTGTAAGAATATGTGTGTAATAGTAATAATCTCTCTCTTTTAATTGAGTATTATCTAAATATAGAAAGAAGTTGGTATTGTGCCAACACTCCTAACACATTTATGAAGCCTTAATAAGCTGCCTGCATACAGAGTTGCCAGCTAATATTTCTTCCGACACAATTTACTAGGAAGCTCACTATATTACCGTCGAATACCTTCTGCGCGTAATATGACAGCTTATACCTTAAATATGAACTACTCTTTTGTATGTTGGATATTTTTGTCATGGATGTTGTTTCAAAAATATGTCATCGTATAACTGAGCTAAACGTTTTAAAACATCGGAAGCTTAATGGTTATCTAGTCGGCCTTACGATTTACAATTTTCTGGTTTAGATTTTTGATCATCAAAGCTACTGACGTGAACCAACTCCTAACACATGCAGTTTTGGTCAGCTGAAAGAGTACGTCTTTGTGTAAATGCACTGAAGAGAACCACAATTTTGTCACGACCTATAAAGTTGGTAGTACGAAACTGAAGTTGATGATTTTTTCTCTTAGTATGGATAAGGTAACTCTCATGCTTAAGATATCATCCACTTTTGTAGAAGTTAGTCAGTTTAAAATTAACGTAAAATTACCTATTTTATAAAAGGTCATCATTCTTCTACCGCTTGCCTGGTTGCATCAATAGTTTAAACTTCGTAACCCATAATCTATTTATGTTTCTCTTATTTGTTTTCTTGCGCCTGGAAGTTTTGTTTCAAACCGAGTAGCAAGTGGTTAGAATTAGGGCTGAAGGTATTAATAGAGCTTTGTAGATCCAATGTGCATTAGTAGGTATTCGGTACTATCGACACTCTTTATGCTAGTCTTCCCTTTCCAACTAATACAGTTACAAAAACAGAAGACATTAAAGACGACAGTGATAATATCAAAACAATTTCACAGTTGACAGTTGACAAACTAAAACAAATATAAACCAATTAAGAAACTAATAATTACGTTTCAAAACAATTTTGATGGGGTGAATGTGAAACTGTGTCGACCCTTTTAGTAATAATAACAAATACGCCACTATGTGGTAGGTAGGTTTTGTGAATCAATATCAGTTCGCGTTAAAACGATGGACTTGTCCTCAATCTGAGAATAGATGCGAATAGAGGTGAGTCTATTGTATTATCTCTAACTTATGGTTCAAGTGTAATGTCTATACTAGTACTAAATAGTAAATTAGCATAACGTACATAACATAACATAAACTCACCCCCATATTCCCCGAAGGGGTAGGCAGAGGTGCTAGCACCCACATGTCGCCAGTTTATGTTTAGGTCCCAATGTAATAGGTGGCGAGCCTATTGCCATTAACCGGGCACTTATAAACCTGCGATAAATACACACATAACTTTGAAAAGCATCGAAAGTCATTGGTGTGTGCCATGGTAAACCTGGGATCGTACCCGAGACCTCGTCTCAGCAGTCCATTACCCATTTTGCTTGCAATTAGCTTTGTCTGTATATTTGAGATATTTAACATTATTTCAATGAGCCTATCGCAGTCCGCTGCTGCTGCTGGCCATAGGTCATTCTAAATACATGCGTCAGCTTAAATTAACGATTTTGAATTAAATTTTCTTTTAAATTCTTCATCCTCAGTAAAGGCACAATTTTTGTAATGAAACTAATGATTAAAAATATAAAAATCCGCCTGCCACTGAAAAGATAGAAATAAGTTAGATAGCAGGCGGTACCCATTTGCCAATTATAAACCGAATGCAAATTATGTCGGGTAAAAATTTATCTTTCTTTGTTTCATTGTCTTTTCTTGTAACATTAGTTCACAACTTTAGCTCTGAATCACTATCACGGTTCGTATGCATTAACGTCCCGTCCCGTTCCATCCGCGCAAAAGCCCGTCAGGTATGCAGCGGCCTTTATAGTTTGAGATCCGTTTTCTTACTCTTTCTTTTGATTTGTTCTTTTCTTAGCTTTACAGGTGAGACTACCGTCTGACTCCTCAGCCCTGAAGCCCTCAGCCCTCAGCTCAGAATATCTTCCGTCAATCAACAAGTTACCTTGGCCCCGAAGATCTTGAAGATACATAATCGTTCAAGAGATATTTCACCTTAATGTTCCTAATAAACCCACAACTGAATTCCAAACTGAAAACAATTTCCAACTACAAATTATGTATGTAATCTAGGAAACAGACAGACAAGAAATAACGCCCCACTTATTAATGAATGCGAATACTCCATGAGCCGTAGCAGAACAATTCATTTTCTAAGCTGAATAGTGTTCCTAAGTACGATTTATCGCTTCATGTATAACCTAGGCAACAGCCAGACAGGATGTTGTTCTAGACGACAAGACTATTTGGCAAACAGAATACGGACTAGAATTCCTTTTATTGTACGCCAAATTGCCTGTTGTGTATATATTATCAGATCCAGACTCCTTACAAGTTATTTATGTACTTGAGACAAATAAAAGTGGACAAAATGTAAATAATGGACCAGACGAGATATTGTATGATAATGAGCATTTACAATTTTGAAATACGCCTATTTTGTGGAAGAATTCTGTGGGTCCTGCTCACTAGTAATATTATTACAATACTTCGTAAAAATTATTTGACTACACATTTCAGTATAGAAGAGGGGTTGGTTGCATATAGGTATTATGGGTAATGTATTCAATATAATTATCAATTTATGTGTTATTTTTCAGGTTAATGTCTCTTTAATTAGTCAAGGTTTGCGAATGAATAATGAAAGGAATGAAGAAGAAAGAAGAATTTTAAATTTTATTTTTACTTCAATTCGAATAGATTTTTTTTGTCACTATTGTATTTTGTAAATCTCATCCTCCTCACCTGAAACCTCACCTGCTGATTAATGAACGTGACTCTGACGTAGATTCTCCTCCTGTGGTTAGAGGACAGGTGCCATTTTCTCCCATAAAAGCCACATAAGGTAAATCTACAGCAGAAGGAAAAAGTGGACCTTGGGATCTGAGGTGGAGGCCCCAGATATAGCCGAGAACCACGCTAACATGTATAAACTTTTTACCTTTTGTTCTCATATTTCCACGCATAATATATAAGGTGTCAGCAATATCTACACAAACTGTACACGTATACCGCCTGTTTGCTACTATATCCAAAGCCTTAGAGCGAACATTCAAGCCCGTTGTAATTTATGAATTCTTTTGTTATATATTTTGAATCGTAATACGTTGAAAAAGCTTGCGATCTTTTTGTAAAGCCGGGGTTTCACTTTGGCACCTTTGTTGTTAAGCCGCTTGTTGACTTTTTAACTGTACAATGTTTTTATTCGATCTACTTTCACAAAGGACGGTTTTGTCATCTGATTATTCACAGGTTTCATTTTATTAAGTGTCTGAATGTTATCGTTAGATCTCTGTGTTGAAACACGAAGGATTCTTTGTATAATTGTTGAAATCACTTACATATTTTATTTTGATCCTTCTTATATATCAACTGAGAATTTATAATAGAGAAAGTCGTAGATTTTCTCAGTACTAACAGCGGTATTAGTATGTTACGAGGTTGGGGCACCCTACTTCATGACACCCTGGTGCTCTAGCGTCTTGATACCTTGATACTAGTGTAGTCTGTGAATAACTGGATTATATCAATCACTTAATCAAGAAACACAAATTAAACTTGGAATAACTGTAACTCAGCATAAGGACATCAAACTGGAATTTAAAAATAACATCTTTTATCAAGGTAACCACTTAAGCCAACGCATTCTTCATAAAGACCCAACGACGGACTCCTGTAAACAAAATTGAAGTACTTACCCAATAAATGTTCTTATCTAATATTTATTGAAGTCAAACTGTCCTCTCAGATCAAGATATATCTGAAGAAAAAAGTTAAAGAATATTGTCAGTTGAAAAGGATCCCGGGTCAAAGTAACTCACGCTTAGAAAGTTTATTTTTATCCGGGCAAAGCTGGACCCTCCAAAACAAATTTCATGAATAAATTTTTCCTTTGTAAACAAATCGAGCAGGCCATATTAAATTAAGGCTCTCTTGTGACCGGGAATGCAATAAAAAAGGCGAAATTTCGGAGACTGTACATCTTTACACGGGGCCATTATACAGGCGCATGTCAGATTTATGGATAATTTGCAAGGTTTTTGTGAACCTAGATTAAATGAAACATAATATATTGGGTATTTTGATTTATGTTGAATTTTAGGCACAAATTCGCTTTCATAATTTTTTTTTTTATTTAGGTGTAAGTTATTTTGTGACAATATTATGAAAAGAATAGTAGAACGAATTTTTCGTAACTACAATTACAGCATTAAGTATGCTAACTATACAAATCGAATACTTACATAGGGAAAATGAAACTTCTCAGGTGGGACTCGAACCAGCAATCTTTACAGGGTGAACGCCTTGACCAACTCGGCCACCGAGACACACCCGATGTGATTCAAATTTCCCTTCTATTTTATCGGTCTTTAAGGCGACTATGGAGTCCCCCAACCCCGAGAAGTTTCATTTTCCCTATGTATTCGATTTGAAAAGAATAGATATTACAGGTCAATCAAATCATTATTGCAATTTTTAAAAAGCAGTACAGATTTAGAAAGTTCCACCTTCCCTTCACTCACACCTTCTCTTAGAAGACATTTCTTCTTAATATTTCAGTGAAAGGTATGTTTTGAACCAACTAAGGTGTCTAGCGAACCGTCTACCTAAGCGAGCTCTAGTGACTGCTAACTTCCATAAAGTCGCATAAGCGCTGCTATCTTCTATCTTTACATACAGTATCCCTGGTGACGATATTCAATAGCAAAACGATATGTGGGTACCCTATGATGTAGTAATCGTATTGTGAGCGTTGAACTCTGAACACAAACACATACGAAATGCAGAAAGTTACTCCTTGGTCCACTCGACTGGAGCGCCAAAGTGTCTATAAAATAAACTTTGTGAATTGAGCTAATTTTAGATTTTTTATATTTACTGAAATATACGCGCCGAGATAAACATGTCCTCAAAGGTGATTGGATTTTAATGAAGCAAGCGAGTTTGAGTGATGAATGCAGTTTTATTACATCAGAAAAAAATAATTATATACGCAAGTGGGGCTTTGAACCCACGACCATTCCCTTGTAGGGGGAATGCTCTCCCTTCTTTAAATATCCGTCTTTAAGGTGACGGTCGAGTTATGTACCAACACGCTTACGAGCTGTAGGAATCAATTAATGATTATTCTACCATTTTTAAACATTACTTTTTGATTTCTGTAAGTTTTGATTACTGCAAGGGAAAAATCGTGGATTCAATCCTCACCTAATTTATTTTTCCTCATGGAATAAATTTTCATAATAGACGTCATTCAAATGCAGTTTATTTTAATAAGGGAATATTTTCTTTGAGGGAAATTCACTAACTCCAGTATTTAGAGCACCTTCCCTCCAAGAAATGTCTAAATTTTCCACCTTGTATACCCTATTGTATGGTAATCAACCGGATTGATTGACATTATGATTACTAGATTCCCTCAGTAATGATCACGACATAGATTTGAATGCTTTTCTTTTTAAGTTTCTTGAATCTAGATAGTAGAGATGTTGCTAAGTTTTCCATGAATACAAAAAAGAGTTCGCTCGCAAATTCAAGTGCAAAAAATCCTAAATTTCAAACAAAATCTCTTTGTACGGAAGGCGTATTAAGCCTATTTTGTTATTAAACTTTTTACAGCTAAAACGGGTTAGGTTTTACAAGGTCGTAAAATGTTTAGATGGGCACTTAAGAATTATCTCGACAGATAAAGAACTTAAAGGCATTGTGTCCACTTTATGGCGATTGTAAAGCTGTATACACAATTACAAACATTTATCTTCATTCTATCGAATGTTTTTGTACCAGTCTTTTTATTTAAGAAGGTATCTAACGTGGGAAGTAAGTACAGTCAGCAACAGAAAGATGTTAACGAACAAAGTAGGTACTCAAAATAGTATTTAATCCGTTTTTTAAACCCCTTCCAGTTGACTGATAGTTCTGATTTTAGTACACATCTTTAGTTCGGATAATAATACCATATAAATCAATAAAAGAGTTTGATTAGCTCTTAATACGAAAGTTTTAGGATCATTTTGAGACTTCGTCGTCAAGATTTTTATGATGCTGACTGTACATAAACAATATAATGATTTACCACCTGAGAGCCTACCACCCGGGCATGAAACCAAATGGGACACCTGGATATCCTTAAATAGGTTGAAGTCTCAGGTCGGCTGCTGTAGGGCGAACCGGGCGAAAGTGGGGTTACCTGGACGCGGGGGTGGTGGCTGCGACTGTACCGTTACTATAGATGGACCACCTCTTGTCATGTCCACTGTGCCCCTACACCTGCACGATTGCCAACCTAAATGAAGCTACGGAAGATGCGGTCAAAGTCGCCGAGTTTTGGGCTGGGCGTATCTAAGTATTTAAATTGTTGCCACTGACACGAAGAAGAAGAAGAAGATTTACCATTTTCTCCGAACCATATATTTGTTTAAATTGAACTTAATCTCGCGAACATCCAAGCTGTGGAATGATCTCACTGCTGTGGCTTTTCAGTTTCCATCAGGTGATCGTATGCTTGTCTACCACCTAAGTGTTATAATCAAAATATATCATAGTTAAACTTTCATTTCACTTTCTCAGATATTTATATATTCTTGTTAAACATCCTTTCAAGATCAATGCCGGAACCTTGACGACATAAAATCGACTTGTTTGATTTGGTAATCGTCGGGTCCAAAAGGTCCTTCCCCTAAACCATTATTTTTACAATAGCCTTCCTGAAGTAACCCTTGTTGCTATAAATTATACCTTCCTGAGTATTAGTATCGTTTAAATAGCACATACATCAATTTAAGTAGCCAATAACGATAGTCTTAATATTGTAATGTTAATTGATGATGGCAATAATATGATTGTTGTTCGTAGTTTATTGGTTAACTAGCTTTTGCTCGTTCTTCGCCCGCGTGGATGTCAGTTATCGCGACAAAACATTTCTCAAAAGACGTAGGTGTAGGAAGTTTCATACTTCTAACTTTGAAAATAAAGAACTAACAATTCAAAAATTTATCAGCTATTTTACCCTCGTAGTAAAATTTAAAAAACGCTGATACATCTGTTCATTTATTTCTTAAAAGACACAGGTACATGAAATTTAGTGAGTCTAGCTCTGAAAATGAAGGACTTTCATACAAACTTCCATCCCTTATTTTACCCCTTTTATAGCAGAATTTACAAAAATCCTTTCTTAACAGATGCCTACGTCCTAACATCTACCTGCATGCCAAATTTCAGCCCGATCCATCAAGTGGTTTGGGCTGTGCGTTGATAGATTACTATGTCAGTCAGTCACCTTTGAGTTATATAATATTTAGATAATGTAGAAAAGCTCCCTTCCTTACTATATCTGAAATTATGAACGTTGTCTAATTCTCTTAAATCAGGGAGTCTTTAACAAGAAGGTGGTATTGCTCAACCCGTGAGGGATATAGCATAGGCAACCTCACCGTCGGCAACTGATAAAATATTTATATTTTCCTCATCTATTATTTTATCAACATTCTAAGAAAGAAAGAAGGAAGACAGTAAAAAAGAAGAAATAAAGAAAGAAAGAAGAGAAAGAATGAGAAAACAAAGAAAAATCCAAACAAAAAATTGAGAAACACGCAACAAAAAACATAGTGACTTATAATATTCTCATATACTTACCCCAATAAAACATCCTTAACAGAATTCATTTCCGCTGTAAGGTGGGCAATGCGTTAAGCAAGTTAAACCTCTCTTATTGGGTTTCATTAAACACTAACAATTTACAGATGGGAGGCGGAGGTGGCGTTAACTCAAACACTTTATTGGGTTGAAGAGGTCAATATTGATCTTGAACAGGAAAATATATTGGAGTTTAGTTGCCTCGTGATGGGATGTATTTTAATTGAAATTACTGGGAGGACTAAACATTTGGGATGTGTTTTCGTTGAAAATTAATTTGTGTGTATATTTTTAATTTGAGATTTTTTTGTATAATAAGGATATGCAAAACCTTGCTGTTTTTCGATACTACGAGTTAGGTTTTTTTTTCTTTGTTTAGAATTGTTTATTGATCATTTTTGAAGATGTTACACCAGATACATAGATTTAGATTGTCATGATTAACGTGTTTCTAACAAATTAAGATTCCTCGCTCCATACACATTAGATAATAATATGTGTGTGGTGCGAGGATGAAAGGTCTCATAACCCTATGATTGTCAGGTGAAAACTTCATAATTGGGTATTCTACTGACTAGTCAAATTAGTTAGGTACTTTTTACTAAACATCAAAACGATGAGTTAAAAGGTAAGTTGTATAAAAAGATTTGGTGACGTCATAAAATTCAATAGTTAAATCAGTTACTATTATAGGTTGTGTAGATGACTAAAAATAAATAAAACTATAAAATAAGAACCGACGCAATTGTTACCGCTCTTTTATCATTCTTAATTTAATGTAATCATGGGCCTATTACGAACAAATTAGTAATCTCAACGTTATGAGACAGTGGAAGGGCGTCATCTGTTCTTTGTAGCCGTATTTTATAACACCTTAAGCTATGGGAGTTAAACACTGGTGTAAAATTCTGTCGTTCGGAAGTTTCATTAGCCTCAGCTAAATTATAAAACGAACGAAAGAAAGTGTCATAATACGTAACCAAATTATATTGTGACTCGTAATAGCAGAGTTATAAAGTGATATTTATAGCCCTTTTTTTACGTCCAGAAATCCCCAGCCGGAGCCGAATTATGTTGGACTCGAACCGACTAAAACCACACGCTGTCTATGGGTCGTCGTACTAGGTCGAAGTTGAGGTTGTCTTCGATATGTCCCTCGCACTGTGGCTGACCCAGGGCCATCCCTAGCGGTCTGGCCCTCCTCAGGGATATTTATGGCCCGGTGTAATGCTCGAAAGATAAAAAGAATATAATAAAAAAAATGCCTTCAAGTAATAAAGAGGCTTGATAAGTGAAAAATAACTGAATTTGCAGATTTATTACAGGTGAAAAAAAGGTTGGCATAAGATTTTTTATATAATGTGCAATGGAATGGAGGTCTATGCCAAACCTTAGAGGTAATTGCTAAAGACAGATACAAAAATAAACAGATCGAATACATAGGAAAAAACGCTAACGAAACACGTCCGATGTGATTCAAATTTCCCTTCTATTTTATCCATCTTTAAGGCGACTGTGGAGTCTTCCACTTCTTACGAACTATCGGAACCGATGAATGATTTTAAATCATATTTTGCTTTCATCAAAAAAAAAACAAGTCAACGGTATAACTATAACACGCCTCATTTTTCGGCTACGTACCCACTCGACCTCCAAGATTCTACCCTCTCACAAAAGTGCCCACTGGACCCTCACTTTTAGGTCCCCATTTTTCTTCGAGGGTTAAGAATTCCATGGAAATAAAACTCAAAATATACCTTACACAATTATATTATCAGGTTTGGGTTATGATTTCTATATAAGGATACAAGGATTACTGTTAAATCTAACCTTTGCCGTATTACAGAAAAAATGGCAACAAAACCTTTTGATATGTTCTCTAAAGAATACTGATATTAAAGAAATATTTACATAACAATGTTATGCCCGAAGTACACGGTTACTTTGAAATAAAAAATCATTGTTATGAATAATGGAATATAACTAATAGTATGCTAACTATTCGAATCGATAAGGTTTCAAAAGTGGAATGCTCGGATGTTAGTGAACTCGCGAACAGTCCCTTAGAAGGAGTATACTCTGACCACTGACCTATTCCGCCTGTAAGAGACTGTTTGCGGGTTCAAGGCCCATCTGAGCTTTACTTTTCCAATTATAATTGATAATACAAATAGAAAGTACTTAAGTCAAGTAATGTAGGGAACTTGTTCATCGTTCTTGCGCCGATTTACCTGTTGCGTTCTAAGTTTGTACAGTGGAGCCTGAGATTCACCTATTGTTTAAGATTGGTATTTTCTGGAGCGTCGGTCCCTAACCTTCTAACGAGAAATGAGAAGAAAACCTGCGCAGGAAACTCAGATCAGAACAGATCACCCTTAGATACCAAACGTTTAACAAAATATGAATAATTAACCTCAGCCGTTTATTAGTACCACCATCAATATATAACACTACTTTCTTCACTATAGTCGAGTTATCAATATCGCATAATATAACCGTGAACTTTGGGCTTTACTTTTACAATATCACATTGATACAAAACAATATTAACCACATATTTATGTACATATTTACAGAGTATATTGGCGACAAACGAACACTTAGCAAAATATTATTATGCATAATATTATCGCTGTAAATATATCAACTGATCTTGAGGAGGGTTTGTCTTCACTGGAGCTGCTGTAAGGAGATTTTTGTTTCACTGCTCCTTCGGTAAGACCTGGAAAATACAATCATGTTAATATCTACTTGCGGTGTTAGTTCGCAAGGAGTAAAACAGGGCCTAATCTTAACCCTGTGGGTACCGTAGAAGGCGACTTGGGCATAGGGCATGACAAAGTGCCTGCTTAACGAGAATAGGTTCGCCCTCTTTTAAGTAGGACCAGAAATCAGTTGGCGAAATGTCGGTGTTATAACACCTCTGCCTACTCTTCTGAGGATTCACAGGCGTGACTATAATATAAGCGAGAGAGAGTAACTCGTAAAACTACTCTTTCAATGTATTGCTTATTTTCGCATAGGAAAACATTTATTTTTTCCAAAATTTTATGATTAGTTGCAAGATATTTCCATTCGGAAAACAAACGCTGACTGGGACAGCCGATAAACGTCAGAAAACCCAATTCGGATGCGGATATAACAATAACATATTCGAGACCTTTACGCCTCGCAACGTTTTTGCCTCTAAGCCCTACAACTACGTCTTATTTGCCTATAAGGGTCCGATATTTATGCCCTTCGATTTTCTACATTCTCGTAGGTCAGATATTTGTCCGTGGAAAATGTATGTGTTGGAAAATGTTGACTATTTTACGAGATATTGCTGTGAATTCTGTTTTGAATTTTCACGAAAGTCTTCAAAAGTTATTAGGATATTAACTGTGTTGTTTTGAGTATCCAGGCTCCCTGTTGTCAGGTTTAAGAGTCGGATACTCAAAATAATACATGGTAAATTTTGCGATAGCTAATATTGTAAAGACCATATATATTCTGTTTTAGTAAAATTATACTACAGAATCTACACCAATAAAGAACATAACTTTACCTTTCTAAGAGCTTGTTGCTCACAAAATACATGAAAAGGAAACTAGTACAAACCATGTCTTCAACATTAAACACGTTATCGAGCACAGCTGATATTGGCTTCCTTGAAAATAACCTTTCAAAGTTCAAAGCTTTTTGTTGGAACAAAGGAACAGTTCATGTAACTAATTGATTTATGTTTCATCTTTTACGTTCCATAATGTTCTGGACTTTTCACTAATAGAGAACATCGTTATATCAGTTCATGGAAATATATTTTATACAGTCGCCTTTGGAAGTAACTTAACAGATTACAATTTGCCTTATGATACAATGACCTTAGGTCTGTACTGTACAGATGAGGCAAAGAGATTTAAGGCGAGCTTATGGCATATTAAAAATAAGGTACGGACTCCTGTAGCCTTAAAAAGTGTCCACAAAAACCATATGAAAGCGACGCTAATTTACATAGAAAGGGCGTAGTGGAACTATGCCTTTTGTACACCTGTTCTGGTTTCATCTGGGCAAGGAAGCAAGACGCGCAAGAAGCGCACTAGAGGTAATCAAGAGACACGCTATCGCAAGAAAGACACTGTATACTGGCGCTTCGTACTATCTCCTTATCTTGTTTTTTCTGAACCCATCAGATATTAAACAAAACATGAAATTAAGATATGAAAATTATTTTTGCACGATTGTATTTATTGATTTATTTCAAATTTAATATTTATCAGTGTTCAGCAAATTCATAAACGCAGATGTATACTTCCTAAACATTGTAAAGACGTAAGTATATTAATAATATCTGGAAATTAAAAAAAAATCCGGTCCTCTAAAATCATTCCCCCGATAGAGGATCCCTTCTCCACGTGTTTTAATTTTTCTCACACATTATACTACACTATTTATTCATATTAGTATTCACCCAAAATAATAAAATCGTATTTACTTACCGCCTATGTTGACTTCGGCTGACTGAGAACTGGGGTACAGCTTTATTTCTAAAAAAAAAACGCCGTGTAAGTTCTCTAATGAACTTGTTAATTACTATATACTTTCTATTAATATCCTAAATGCTATAAAAATGTTTGGCAGTTTGCTACTCAAATATGCACCAAAAATGTCTTCATTTGGAGAGTGATAGATTATATTATAGTCCGGAATATCTCATAGGCTACTGTCATCTCTGGAATAGATTTCCTTGAGTACGGAAACGGGATCAGCATTTCGTATAATTGAGTAACATATATGTCCTATTACATCCACAAAATTTCTTTTTTTATATAGGACACGTTAATTTCAAAGACTCGGAAAGAGGGTCACCATCGTAAACATGTACCATGTTAACATTGGTCGCACTCTGCTTGACGCCCTCATCAGATGTCTTTTCACGCCCCGCTTAAAGGACCCGGGACTGTAGGAGGAAGGAAAGACGTGAGCTGTCAGGGAGTTCCAATTCTTAATGGAATTTCATATTTCGTCATAACTATCCTAGCTATTTTTAATATTAGTATGTATAATTATTTATAATATTAGTAGGATTAGTGGGAAAATTATATAAACTAAGTATTTGTAGAATAGCAGGGAGTAGGATAATTTGAATATAACTTACCATAAAGTCTCAAAGTACCCTCACTCTTGCCAAGGGAATTGGTACTAACGCAGTTGTAGGTGCCGATGTCAATTTTAGAGAAGTATCGGATGATCAGCTTCATCATGGCTCGATATGATGAACGCTCTTCGCCTATGGTATACTTTGGCCTGTGAATAATAATAAATAATGTTATTTTTAAACTATCGCGGTGTAAACTCATTGTTATTTTATGCCAGTTCGGGACTTCACGCGATAAAAACTTTTACTTACTTTTTGCCGACGTTGACTTGTCAGTCAAGTCGTGACCACGGGTGCAGCATCGCACCCGAAACGTCGTGGAAGTAAGTGAAAGTTTTTATCGCGTGAAGTCCCGAACTGGCATAAAATAACAATAATAAATAAGTGTTGGTATTTTTGCTAATATTCCACTTGACCCATCAACTAAGCAAAAATAGATTATGTTACAAGTGTATGTCGGTAGTGTAATAGCCAGGATTTGAACCCGAGACCACTCGACTAAACCGCTTTAGCCCCTAAGCTACCGATACTTAAGCTACTATTACCACATTATTAACATATTGGCAGGCTTACCTAATATTATAGTGTATAAAGTAACCTTGTTGTAAAATAGAGCGCATCTCGTCATCAAACGCAATAGTTTGGCGAGAAGGTAAATTTAACAAACTATGTATATTATCAAGGAAATAAATGATTACAAAAAAAGTGACGAATTTTATTTGATGAAATATTTTTTTTACTTAATTATTATACCCATATCTAGACCGAAAACTAAAGATAACTTGTGTATGTATGTTTATATGGAACAAACGTACTTGTTAAATTTTTGTAAGCATTATTTTATATAACCAATAAAGTATTTTCACTGAGCGAAATTCAAATAAGTGACTGAGAAACATAAGGAGAAAAAAATTCGATGGGTATTTTTTATTTAGCAAAACAGTATTATTCCATGAGAAAAGAGATTCGACGTGGACAGTTCTACGAGCAAGGCTATTAATAATAACAATAAAAAATCCATTAATTTGTCCTATTTAATCGACCCAACAATAAAAGTACCTCTTATCATAATCAGGGTCTTTCACAATAGTAAGAGCATATTATCAATCATCCACTATGAACTCTTTATTACTGAGTATTCAATACAATGGGCATCGAAATCTTACTCTTGAGTTGGGGCCACGAAAACGAATATATTGAAGGACTGTAATACTGAATTTCAAGTTCAAAATCGCGATGAACTGTAGCCCTAAAGTATTTTTCAATTTTGATTTCCAATTCAGAAAATGAATGAAAGAAGACTAACGAAACAGGTGTAGGTATGAGGCGAGTGTGGATGGTACCCTTGGAAGGGGAAGACCTAGGTGCACATACTTACCTGGACCAAATCCGGGAAGTGTTAGATAAGGGGCAGTTCAGGAGTACCCTAAACCGACGAGCATGCATGAAGAAAGTAATGAGAGTGAAAGAACCGAGAGTAGTATGTCAGGATCGTATCAAATGGAGATCCGTGATCTCTGCCTACCCCTATGGGAAAAAGGCGTGATTTTATGTATGTATGTATGATTTCAAATTCAAATGATCTTCAAGGTTGCCTGGAAGAAATCGCTTCCAGTGATAAGACCGCCCATTGTACATTCAATTTTAGATATGCTACTCTTATATACTACACTTTATAGTAGGGCACACGTAGAATCAAATTAGATAGTAACTAGAGCGCGTCAGATTAAGCTAGGGGAGGCTAGTTACATATTGACAAATTCCTCCAGCCAATAGACAGCTTTCAATAAGGGCGGGTGCGTAAAAAAAATCATTATGTGAATATACACCTACGCGTCAGATCAAGGTAACGTAGGTTAGTTACTAGTGAACAAGTGTCTATTTTTGAAATCTCGCGATTTAAGCGTAATTTAAAGGCGTGTGAAGCTTGCAAAGATATGTTTGTATTGACTCGAACGCGGTCTTTTGATGTTTATTCCAAAATAACTGGAAAACGTTAATTAAGACCAAAGTTATACAAAACTTTAATCAAAATGAATGATATGTGTATTTATTTATTATTATGTTATTTATACGCTGCCCCTCCACTAAAAATGGAAGCTTTTGCCGACGGCTCCGCCCACGTGGATGTCTATTATCGCGACCAAACATAGCCTATGTCCTTTCTCAAGGTCTAATCTACCCTTTCACCAAATTTAATGAAAATTAGTGGTTTGGTGAAAGCGTAACATACAGACAGACAGAGTTACTTTCGCATTTATAATATTAGTATGGATTATCCTTTCTATCATCTAATCTACCAATTCTAATAGCTTTTCGCGACGCTCGAGTGATTACAAATTTTGCTGCGTAGCCTCCCTACCCATTGCTTTTGCATAGTTACTTTTATACATGATGTAAATTAGTTGGTGTACAATAAAGAATTATCTACCTATCTTCAATTAAAGTCAGGTAGCCTCTAGCGACCTCCCAAATTGCACTCAAAGTTTGCACTTTGGAGCACGGCTTTTAGCGGCCGAGAGCGATTGCCATCTGACACCAATCAATCAAGAGGAAAGAACCTAGCGCCAGTCTGCCAATCAACAGGTATAACGGCTTGTGGGTAAGTTTAGCTTGACCCCGAAGGCCCCATGTCGATAATTTTCTTTCGTGTTCTCTCTGTAATCTGAATATATCGGGAAAAATGAAATGATCAAGTGGTACTTGAACCCACGACCATTCCCTTAAAGGTAGAATGCTCTTCCAAGTGAGCTATTGAGCCACACCTGAATCACTTCAAATTTCTCTTCTCTTTATATCCGTTTAAGAGCGACTGTAGAGCCATCTACCAACTTTTGTACGAACTGTATCAATGAATGATTTTTCAACCATTTTTGAACATTTTTTTGATGACTCCGCCCAATTCTGCGCATGTGGGTGATCCAGATCAGACATCTTTTAAAAGATGTACTGCCTTTACAATCTTCCCTAAAATAATAACAAACACGTAAATAAACTTGCTACATCATACAAAACAAAACTTTTCCTATAAAGACGCACTCAGTTACCAACAACATGAGAACTTAAACACGCAGTTTTTATGGCCACAACCTCACCAGTTATTGGTACTTAAACTCCGTGTTCTACAGTTAAGTGGACCCTCTTGTTAGCATAAGTACGTATAGGGGCCACAGAGTATGGGCTTATTGATGGACAAAAACATAGATAAGTATATAAACCCACAAGTCCTTATTATGAAATCTGCCATTTTATACCTTTAGTTCGAGCATAAAAGATTTTACGATGTCCTTTCTATTTTCTGTTCAATTAATGTGTTTTTTTTTTATTTCATTATGGTTTTCTGTTGAACAGTGGTAGAACATTTAACTAATAGGTCAGAGGTCTCTTGTTGGATTTGCTATTATGCTCAGTGCAAATATTTGTATTCATGAATGTCTATTTATGATTTGAGATTGACATAGTCATTTACATTCATAGTAAAACACTCACCGCGATATGTGTTATATACATTTTTACAACGACTATTGGTTAAACGAACGAATCTTTCGCACTTCCAATAGAGGAACATTTTAAGTTTGTCTATTTGAATAATTTTCTTCTTGTTAAATAAAAAAACCATTACAATTAATGTGTAACTAATAGCCATTATGTTTTGTGTTGTTTTTCTATTGCCACACTTCCATGTTTTATTTTATTACTACCTGTATTTTTAAAATTACTTCTACAAAAACTAAGGGTGTAGTCAAGCTGAAAGAAAAACTATCCATTTGGCAAGAAGAATTCCCCTAGGACGAGTGCTATCGGTGACAGATTCGTTCGTTTAACCAATAGTCGTTGAAGAGTGTTTTCGGCGACCTGTCCCATCGGCGAAGGATTCATTCGGACTACCAACCGTCGATGAATAATATTTTCGGCGAAACGTTCCATCGGCCAAGTATTTTTTCGTTCAACTAACCGTCGGAGTTGAGTGCTATCGGACAACCAACCTATTCGGTGAGCGGTATTTCGAAATACCATACGGACTTCGAATGAATATCTATGTCTATTTGCCTGGGTACTCCTATTAATTTCACTGTGTATACATAGGAGTACATACATACGCTCGCGCTTATTTCTCTCCGGGGTGGACAGAAACAACAGCCCACCATTTGACTCTATACTTATGTACATACTTTACGAGCTGAAAGAGGGCAGCAGACTGCCTCTTCGTTACTCTCTGTATATCGGAATTTTAAAAGTAGTATTATCTAATGTATTATCAGTTTGGGTCTGATATCACATCTTTTTTCAATTAGAGTAGGCAGAGATAAAATCTTTCAACTTGCTACAATCCTGGTATAAAGGTATGATTGCGAAGCCAGCACATACGTCGTACCTTGCTATATACATTGCTTGTTAAACTTTGATACGGATAAAGGAGCCAATTGAGAAGCCGCAATGAATTACACTTAACTGCTGCGTGCTTCTGCAGTTATCGTATGCGGTCACCTTTGGAATCATACCTTTAGTCTTTTAGTTATTTATACATACCCTACATACATGAATAATCACACCTTTAACCCCAAAGGGTTCAGTAAAGGTGAATTAACATCCACATTTCACCAATCCTAGTATTAGGGGGTGAGCCTATTGCCGTATTACGGGCAATATTGTCGACTCCAGCCATGTGTCTCAGGCTGAACCTGGGCTGTATTATACCTGTCTGATGTTAAACAGCTCTATACCTTAATTACCTAATTCCATTTGTATCTACTTTCATAATTTGTTTTCAACTTTCTACTTATACCACTTTTTTTTTTCTTACCCATCTAGAAGCATCTCTCCTCTATTCTTGAGCCAATAGTTGATGGTGTTTGGGTAGGCCTCTATGGTACATTCCAGTATGACGTCAGTGCCGAGTGGCGCGCCCAGCAGCTGATTTGGCACTATCACTGTCGGTGGGACTGTGGAAAAAAGGCATATTTAAAATATATAGGGAAAAATAAATATTCTCGGGTGGGACACGAACCCGCAATCTTTTCCTTACAGGGGGTATGCCGTGGCCAACTAGCGATGTGATTCAAATTTCCCTACTATTTTTATCCGTCTTTAAGACGACGTTTTTCTCTATGTATTCGATTTGTAAACTTAGAAAACTTAATGCTATAAATTCATTTAAATATTTAAAAAATACTAGCTATTTTGGTTACCGCTATTTGAAAGAAAATGAGAGCCCTCACTTCGGGGAGACCGCTTTTTTGTTTTTATGTGTTGAAATATTGCTTTCATAATATCAACTTCTAGAAGAAATGAATGCCGAGAAGAAAATCAGAGCTAAACCGTTTCGTTAAGAATTTTGTGGATATCGATGAGGTTCAATTGGGTTATCATTTCATTAAAAACTTATATAATCGTTTCTTGATTTATTTATTTTTACTTTCTAGTTACCTATTTTTTTTTTATAAAGGACACGTTAATTTGACTTCACCTCGCCTGATGTTAAGCTTAAACTCAAAGTCTCGGAAAGAGGGTCACCATCGTAAACATTTACCATGTTAACAATGGTGGCACTCAGCTTGACGTCTTCAACAGATGCCTTTTCACGCCCTACTTAAAGGACCCGGGACTGTAGGAAGAAGAAATTATTACTCCTAGATTATTAAGTACGTATCGATTCCTTAATGCTGGTATATCGGTACTGTGTTAATCTCGTTAGATATTGAAGGAATTTTTTTTTATAGCATTAAGTATGCTAACTATACAAATCGAATACATAGGGAAAAAGAATCTTCTCGGGCGGGACTCGAACCCGCAGTCTTTCCCTTACAGGGGGAATGCCTGACCAATTCGGCTACCGAGACACGCCCGATATGATTCAAATTTCCCACCTTATACGTCTTTGAGGCGACGTAGCGTCATCTACTCGTTAGATATATTCTATTGGATTAGTATACGTACTCTAATTACGTTAATATACGAAATATAGACATGCGAGTAAATTAATGCCAATTATTTCTAATTGCTGTTAATTTATTTCATAATTAGGTAACTTACAACAAAGGTGTGTGTACTTATAACTAGCTGTTGACCATGGGTCTGCGTAACACATAGATGTATTGTACAAAACTTCCTCTTCAATCAGTCTATCTATTGTTGAAAACTGTATTAAAATTAATCAGCGGTAGCCTAGTGGTATGGGTATGGACTGCTGAGACGAGGTCTCGGGTTCGATCCCAGGTTTACCATGGCACACACCAATGACTTTACGATGCTTTTCGAAGTTATGTGTGTATTGTTCGCAGGTTTATAAGTGCCCGGTTAATGGCAATAGGCTCGCCACCTATTACATTGGGACCTAAACATAAACTGGCGAAATGTGGGTGCTAGCACCTCTGCCTACCCCTTCGGGGAATACAGGCGTGAGTTTATGTTATGTTATGTTATTAAAATTCATTGAGTAATTTAAAAGGTCTAGACAGCGGAAGCTACTTTATTTTATGCTATATAAAGGTCAAGATTTTAACACTAATACTTTTCCACAGTATTTCTGTGGAAAAGTCAAGTGTCTTATTCAATATATGTTGCAAGTTCCACAAAGTGCCATCAATGAATAGTATAAACAGTCTAAAGATTTTTGATGTACAATGTACAGCTTGGAAATGGTATATTGTACATTCCACTTTGTATATACAGGATATGTAATGTGTATTGTATAGTCTTAGCAACTCGATGTACGATTTTTTTTTGAAAAGAATATTAGAACCGAAGTTACTAATATTCCCTCTAACCCCTCCAACTAAGCTAAATGGCTTGTGCTAGTAATGGGTTCACGTCGGTGGTGTAATGGCCAGGATTCGAACCCGGGACCTCTCGATCGTAAGGCCGACTCCGTAACCACTAAGCTACCGACGCTTCATGACACTATGCTACCTACTTAGGTTTATTTTCGTTACTTTTTTAACCTTTACCTCTACCAAATGCGATTTAAGTATAGATAAAGACAGAAAAGAAAAATAAAACCGTGCAAAGACCGAAGTTTCCGCACTGCGGCGTATACAATGCCGGCCTGACACTGTAAATTCTCTTTTCGAACATCAGTGCTATCTAACCACAAAACAAGGCAAGAAATAAAAAAACGAAAAGAAATTTTACAATTGCACAACCAAGTGGATAGTGGTAAAAATGTACAATCGTCATCAAAGCTTAAAGTATTTTAAGTTAACGGTAATTTAAATCCTCATAAAATAAATTTAATTGAAATACTTAAACATTTAAGACAAGACACAAAATTTATTTATTTTAATATAAATAAATATCATCGATAGGCTGAATATTAAAAAAAAACGTAAGCATTTTTTTTAGGGCACAGCAATAAAATTTCTGAGGACAAATACGTTAACATTTAAATATATTATATTCGTGAAAAAAATTCTCTATATTGACGTTCAGTTTGAGGTTAGATTGAAACATCATAATTTCTATACAGCGTTCCCGTGAGAGCCATCGATGAGTCTAGACCGGTAAATTAAAGCCTACGCCCACCGATATCGTAAACATTTCGCCTCAATATTGTAAAACAATATTTTTTGTAGTTATGATATACTCAGGTATTATTATATTTTGGAGGTCATTATGGTAGTCGCTGTACGGAAAATGAACAAGCTGAGCCGCGTTGCGTTTAGACTGAAATACGGACACCGGACTCCGTGATGAAGGTCTTGGATGCGACCGGAATTAGCGCAAATCGAATCCCTTTTTCAGAATTCTTTGAGATCAAAACAGTGAATATTAAATATAATTAATTTTGTACATAAAAAAGTTCAAAAAGCTGAAATGCAACATGTAACATACCTACCTATTATAGTGTGTTACAAATAAAAGAAACAAAAAAATACACTCATAACTGACGTAATGGAATAAAATTTTAAAACTTTTGTTTTACTTTTGTCGTTGAATGTACTAATAACCTGAGGCTAATAAACAAAACTCGCTGAGAAAAACATAATTCCACTTTAAATATTTGAATAAAATTACTTAAAAATAAGTACCTATTCTTTATTTACCTATCATGGTTATTAATTAAACTGGCTTAATGAAGGAGTCATACCTCATCATTGTGTGCCGAATCCTCTCCCAACAGAGTTGATTTCAGTTTTTCAGTCTGACCACGGAGCGAACAATCGCTCACTTGCTCAAATTCTGTAGTTGTCTTGCTATAGAACTTTGATATCGCTAAAGTATCAAAAAAGTTCGATATTTTGTCTACCTCAGTAACATTTTAGGGCTCAAACTACCCGCAAAGTAAACACATTTAGATTTGCTTTGCTAACCACGCTTTGGTTTGTACTATGAAGTAGGACGAAACAGGAATCAAATTTAGTATGGGGCAAAAGAAGAATTCTTTGGAATGTAGGACGAACAAATGGGGCCAATGTGGAACAGATCACTCAATTATCACTTAGACACGAGCCCCTTTGACTAATAGGTAATTATATTTATTTGAACGAAATCGAACACAAACTTCTTTTTATTTACCTACCGAGTCTGTTAATACGACCCGTAATGGCTCAATGAATAAGCCTAAACGACAAACCATTGACTTTTAAACATGCCGTTGTATCGGTACATTCATACCAAAGCTATGAAAATGGCAATTCACAGGAAACGTTCTCGTGTTAACAAGATATTAGCAGCTATTTTCATGCAAATTGCCGTAAAACAAAATGAATAAATAGGTAGTATGGGTCCTTTATGATGGCAATCTTAATATATAGTTGCGTTAAAAGTGTTCTTGTAAATACAATGAAGTAATATATTTATTGTGAGCTTGATATAATGTTGCAAGCCTCTTAATTGTGCATATTTTACATACATTACTCCTGACAATCCCTGATGGAGTAGGCATAGGTGTTCTAACACCCACATTTCGTCAATTAATTAATTATAAGCTTCGGTAGCTTAGTGGTTAAGGAGTCGGCCTTACGATCGAGAAGTCCCGGGTTCGATCCTGGCCATTACACTACCGGTGTGAATCCACTCCTAGCACAAGCATTTTAGCTTAGTTGGAGGGGTTTGAGGGAATATTAGTAACTTCGGTTCTAATATTCTTTAAAAAAAAAAATATATATATCGAGGGTTGAGTGTTCAAACCCGTTAAGTGCGAAAAATTAACTTTCGAGATAATCGATGTTAAAGTTTGCTGGCAATAAAAAATAGGTAAATATAATAAATTGATGCAAATTACATAATAATTTAGCAAAATTATATATCCATAATACTATATTTTATGATTTTTGTCATGTTTAATAATAAACTTTTGCATAATATTGTAATTAGTAAATTAGGGGGCTGACTTATTGGGTTTTACCCCAAAATGAAAATTATGTTTCTATTAATTATTAGCTTTATTATTTGAACAAAAATCAAGTGAATCACGATAATCCTTTTATTATAGGTAATTACTGTCGCTTTTAGATTCAGATATGTTTTCAGGCTGTGGATCCACCCATGAAATTCCTCGGGAATGATTTCTTTTTTGCACATCGTTCCTAGATCTTTTTTTTTTGACAATACTGATCGGTATCTATCTTTGGTATAATTGCTCCAGCTGTTCTGATAGTTGCACGTTGGTTGAAAATCGCTTTACCCTCGTTTTAGGTGTGTTTTGAGTAGAACTAAAAATGTCTCATCATCATCATCCACATAAAGACGTTAGTCCTGATTGCATTCGAGGCCCACGGTGCCCTCGGAGGTCAGGGTCCGCCTTCCGGCTCTTCCTCCTCTACTTCGCACGATCTTGGGCGTCCAAGGTAGTGAGATCGTTTGCACGCATGTCACCCTCCACGATGCCAAGCCAGCACTTCTTGGGCCTATCCCTTCTACCTGAACCCGGTGGGTACGCCATTGCCAGGCATTTGTTACCCACGTAGCTGGGCGGTTGCCGCACGACGGTGCCGCACCAGCGGAGGTGGCTCTCTCTCGTTTTATAGACCTGCCCCTTCAGCCTAACTGGCATTTTAGCATCGCATGTGACGCCAGTCATTTCCCACCACTTAGCCCACGCGGCAGCAATACGTGCCTTGACGTCGTCATCGATGTCACCAGAAACGTGAAGTACAGATCCCAGGTACTTAACCTGATCCGTGCGCTCGACCAAGTGATCGCCTATGCGGACGGGTATGGGATCTGTGGAGTTTAACGCCAAATATTCAGTCTTCGCCACATTAAGCTTCCGACCGGCGCCGTTCTCAAGTGCCTCCTTCCACACTTTCACACGTCAAACCAATCTGTTCCTGTCTGCGTCCATCAGCGCAGTGTCATCAGCATACATAAGCAACCACGGAGGCTGCTCATGTGAGTCTCCGATGCTGTCCGACAAAACGTCTAATACCAAGCTGAACAGGTATGGGACTAACTACGGATCCTTGGTGTACCCCGACGGTGGTGGGGAAGGTTTTTGTGTCGCCAACAGCGGTCCAAAGCACGGAACCGGAATCTCGGTAAAGTCTCGGATGGTGTCGATGTAAGCCTCTGGGACTCCTTTGGACCTCAATGCCCACAAGATCATCGCGCGAGGCACACAGTCGAAGGCTTTCTGCATGTCTAGGAATAGAAAGTGCAGGGGCGTGTTCCTCGCCCTGTATCTCTCCGCGACGATCCTTAGGGCGAACGCCGGATCCATAGTCCCGTGTACGGAGCGGAACCCATACTGACACTCCGAGAGGGTACTCTTCTGTTGGATTCGGGAATCGATTATCCGCTCGTAAAGCTTCATGGTCTTTCATGGTGGATATTATCTTTATACCTCGGTAACTACCACACTCCTTCACCGAAGACCGCCCTTGAAGACTGGCGTAATGACACTCAGCCTCCACTGGTTTGGGATTTTACCGGTGAGGAGGACACGGTTATAAAGGTTAGCGAGGATGCCCACACCACGGGCCCCTCTTTCTTTCTTTTCTTTTTCTTTCATGCGACGAATGACAGTCTGGACTTCTGCAGGCGTGTCCTTGATTTGGAGGGAGTTCTGGTGGCTGCACCTCTTGATGCTGCTTATTCAGCAGCTCGTGGAAGTATGAGCGCCATCTCTCCTTCACCGCGACTTCCTCGTTCAACAGATTGTCCCCAGGGCCTTTGATGCAGTGGCACTTGGTTATAGCCTGCGCCGCTTCAGCCCTGGAGCGCGCCAACTTGTAGATGAGCTTTTGTCCCTCAAACGATTCCAACTTGATGTATAGCGGTTGCAAGTGGTCTCGTCTGACCCTGGCTACGGCTCTCCTAGTGGCGCGTTCATTATTAACGTTTATTATTATTCGTTCGCTTTTGTACTTGTCGCAGTCTACGGGAGATTTGGACGCTTGCCACTTTCTAAATAGGGCTTTCTTCACCCTGATCTCCTTCTGGACAGTGTCGTTCAACCACCAGGTGTCCTTGTCACACTTGCGTCCACCCTTGGGCGTGCCGAGCACTGCCTTCCCCGCCTCAAGATTAACTGCCTGAATCTCGTCCCAGCAATCTTGCACGGGTTCGTCTACAGCATTAGCGCACTTATAGCATATTATAACGCACTTATATATGTATATTAGCGCACCGATAGCTGAGACGAAACTCTGGGACTTGGCTTCATCAAGCAGCCACCACTTGGTTCTGCGTTGGCCGCGCTCAACACGTTTACCTTTGGGTTTTACGCGGAGGGCCATGACAAGGACACGGTGTTGCGTAGTGAGACTGTCTCCGGTATAAGCGGAGGTTATAACCTTACCTATAATACATTTCATGGGAAATAAAAAAATATTTACCTTGTTTTACGTTGACAAACATTCTATTTTTACGCTATAGTTCAGATATAAAATGCCAATAAATATATTTTATTGTATTTTATATTTTCGTATTACGTGTATTCATGATAAATCATCTAGAGCTAAAACCCATTAATTCGTTTATACTGATTTTAATTTTCGATTTTTTTGTTTAGTATTGAATTACTTCTCGTGTTAAAATCCGTTACACAAAATTATGTGCTTTTATCTTTTGTATTAGTGTGTTTGACGTGGTTATTCTTAAGATTTCAATACCAATAAATACATTTTATCGGGTTCTCTCGTAAAACAAAATTTGAAAAGTTTAAGTATAACTAGCTTTAGAGTATTTTCAACTAAAATTATTACTTAGTAATGCACTTACTGGGTTATTTGGTTAGTACATTACTATGTTACACTCTAAAATAGGGTTATTTGGAAACATCACTAGGAAGAGCAAAAAATTCTGATTCTAGTGGGCTAATAAAACTAATTTCGCTTTTTTTTCACTTATCGGGTTTTAACACCCAACCCTCGATATATACATAATTTTTGGTCCCATTTGTGGCAGGCGAGTCCATTGCCGTCAAGCTAGCTTAGTCATGGGCTGTATGTTTATTAATATTTTAGTATCAAAAGTAACCTCATCGCCATTGTCTATGTGCTAATTCCAGGCACTTCCAAAGCCTAGGGTCCTGTATTCTATTCCTTTGAGTTATTTTGGTTTTTACAAGGGACTATCATTTGACCCCTCCAAACTCGAAAGAAAAGGCTAGAGCCTCGTCCGTCATTTAGCAGTTGAACTGACTTGCAATGTAGATAGCATGTATCCCATTCACCCTGCTACCGATAGAAAGCTACTTTTAGGGTGCATCTTTAAAATTGTTTTATATATCGCGATGCCGCAAATCAAGAGATAGCCTAGGTTCAGTAGTGAACTGTACCTAACAGACAATTTGATTGATTTATTGTTAAGCGCCCAAGTCAAACTGCCGTAAAAATACCTTGTAAATTCGACTCAATGGGCTATCATACAAAAGTGGAACAGTATAATAGCATTATATCAATACCATTTTACAAAAATTCAAGCATTACCCGCTCGGTGAGTGGCTGGGATTTTCTTAGCGGTTGGCACACAAGGCATTGTTCAGATAAAGCGAGAACTGATCCCAGCTTGAATCTGAGACTCGGGATTTGGCATCGATGGTCCGTGAAATTCACTTTACATTCGAGAAATGATATCGATTAAGTTCAATCGGTCTGTGATTGTCGAAGTGTTTACATAGGTTTTAGAGGTCAAGATGGTAAGTGAATCAAGTGTGGAATTAGAAAAGGATGAAGAGAAAGTTAATAGATCAAATGACTCAAATACCCAAAAGAATAACTAATTACACTAACGCCAGTGAGCCCACGGAGATATGCCTTCTTTTATTATTTTTTTTTATATGGATTTGGTCCGTTAATTAACTGCACCACGTTAGATGGTAAAAAGCTGAGGTGTAATTCAGAAGATATGGACTACCATTTCTGATGCTATTGCCTTTGAAATGGTGGTCCCTAAGTTGAAGGCTTTGAAATGGGCTTTTGCACACCCCGCTCGAAGACTCCGAATATGTTTTGGGTCTCGATCCATAGTAATAATAAAAGTGAAGGGTGATGTTATGCTAAAGCTCCTTCTAGCTCTAGATTCTGGCCCAAAACACGAATACGTCATAAGCCACAATAGTAAACCTACTGTTCCAAATTTTAGGGTCTTCTTAATAATGAACGTAATAATTATCGAAATTATCGTCTGAATACACTTCGTATACAATCACTGCGTGAATTACTTGGGATTAAGGATCATAATTTTTTCTTCAAAATTCAGAGTCACTTGGAAGTATACATGCAAATTCTTTTTCAGTCAGGTAGTTACAGTTTGTATAAAAGTTAACGTGAAGTTTCGTGAAAAAATGTCATTACTACGTGCAGTATGTATTTTGTTCTGGAACAGAATACTCCCCAAAGAGCTCTAACGACTCTAAAGTTATTAGAGTTACATGAAATGGGATGAAGTAGACATAACTATACGCCAGTACCTGTTCAGCTGCAAGTGTTCACATACAGTCGGTAGGAATCCGGCATAACATCCATGAAGGATTTTCCCCCACAGTAAAAAAAAAGTGTTCACAGACATACTGCTTCTGAGAATTACCTTGGTAAAACTATTGAAATCGAGACACGCACAGGTTTCAATGTGCGTCAAACTTTCCCCTCTAGACAACACGGCAATAATATGTACGAGTATGTAGCAGAGAATATAATAGATTGCTCAATGTATGGTCTACACTCGTCAACGTATATCAACCCCATACATAGGCGATATCCTTCTATCTATACATATAAAATTGCTTGTCCCGACTGACTGACTGACTGACTGATTTATCAACGCAGAGCCTGAACCGCTGGACCTGCAAATTTGAAATTTTGACAGCAGATACATTTTATGATGTAAGTAACCACTAAGAAAGGGATTTTTGGAAATTCTGTTAATGAAGGGGTAAAATAAGGCATGAACGGTTGTATGAAAGTTCGTAATTTTCACAGCTCGATGCACAAAAATTCATAAACCTGTGTCTTTTAAGAAATAAATGAACACGTGTATCAGTGTTTTTCAAAATTTATTTACTAAAAGGGTAAAATAGATGATAAACGTTTACATAGAAAGTTCGTCATTTTCAAAGTTAGAAGCATGAAACTTCGTACACTTATGTCTTTCGAGAGATATTTTGCCGCGATAACCGACATCCAAGCGGGCGAAGCTGCGGACAAAAGCTAGTTCTACAATACGCCAGCCAACGAATTGCCACTTATCGAGGGGGCTGGGTCTTAAGCGGGATAACACCCGAAAACCCCCCATAGACGCGGGATAACACCCTCGTAGAGGAGGCCGCATTGTAGCCGTAGGTCTGATGGGAGCCCTGGGACATCCTTCCGAGGGCTTACCCGGGGCTCCCAACCATAGGCTGCTGGGCGTTACCGTGGGGGTTTTTAGTCGGTAGGAGTCCGGCATAACATCCATGAAGGATTTTCCCCCACGGTAATAAAAGGGGCTGGTTCTTTGCCTTCAGTCTACAGTCTAAGTACTTACCTGATTCAGTCCATCTAGCTGTGTAATATTTATTCGTTTACCAGTATTAAAACGTAAATTGAATAAGTCTGTTATACCATTCAGTGCCATGAGGAAAATCTAATATAAAATAACTCTTTTATTTATAACCTACTACCGTTGTCTCTAAACAACGTTCACTTTAGGGCTCTTTTTATAGCGTCAGAGCCTATTAAGTTGGGGATAAATTTTTAACGAACCCGTTTCTTTGTGACGAGCCGTAATATGGATTTAAGGGTGTAATTTTGTCGCCTGTAATCGACTACGTGTATGGCTTGAATGGATATAGTTAATAAGATTGGCTTTGATGAAGATATGGTAAGGATTATCGATTTCATTAGAGGAGGTTGATTAAGTTATCTATTTATAAAGTGTACTGTTGACTGATTTAATGATTAATATCCTTAACTCAACAGATTAGGTTATAAAGACTTAAATCACGAGTTTCTTTTGGAGGGAATATTACTGTGGAATGGCACCCCCAAACCAGGTTCAGGTAGAAGGGGTAGCGGTGTTGGCTTAGCGACGTGGAGGGTGACATGCGTGCAAACGATCTCACTACCTTGGACGCCCAAGATCGTGTGAAGTGGAGGAAGAAGAATCGGGCGGCGGACCCAGCGCTCCGAGAGCATCGCGGCCTCGGATGCAATCAGGACTAACATTTTTATGTAGATGATGATGATCGCTGTGGATATGACGCTTCCGATGGGCCCCGGTAGGAGGGTGAAAACCGGGGATCGGGCCGGACCATTAGAGATGGTCCTGGGTCCGCTGAGGTATTAGGGATATGTCCTATAACCTCACCTTTGGCTTTGCACTTCGACCCATAGATGGCGTGCTTTTAATCGATTCGAGGCCGACATAACCTTCCCCACCGGCTATGCCAGGGTGTATCAGTGGGGACTTTTCGCACGTAAAAAATCACCTCAGAGGGTGTATGTTGGAATCGATCCGGCTAAACCGTTTCTATAAGTCTCTCCGAAGCTTCGGCCCGTATAACTAACCAGGCATGCTCTAAGAAGAAATTTCTTGACTTTTTTTATACTATTGAGGTAGTTTCTTGTATATTTCAATTTGTTGCGGTTTATCCTTGTCTGTAACAATCATAGGGACTGACAAAGGTTCGTTGCGAATTCCCCTCTTCAATGATTATGTTACATAAATCATAACATCGGGACAGGGTAGCTTCCTTCCCTTTATGGTGAGGGGTCAATGGTTGGTTTGTTCGTCATGTTTGTGAATGAATGCTACTTGTTTTATAATCGACTAACGGTCCGCCAATAGCGTTGATTCGAATCTGGCTGTAAACTATATAGACCTGAGAGTTTCTTTGTTTATTTGGTTGAACGCACTAATCTCAGAATTTACTGGTCCAAAGTCAAAATTTTATTTGTGTTGAATAGTCCATTTATCAAAAAATCGTCATATCGGCAGTAGTCTTATATATCAGTAATTCCGTCAGATCACATACCTACATTATTATAAAACCTAAAAAAACACTCGGGAATTTATTGCACACAGTTGATACGGTGTTTCGAAGCATGAATTAGCCTATCACAGTCCGCTGCACGAATTATATAATAATAATCAACGCCCACCTCTATTAGCATATTGTCCAGTAACCTCAGAATCTTAGTAAACACAGAATTGTCTACAACAGTAATCTGTTTATGATCCAACATGTATAAGCTAATCAAATACCACTGATAAATCTACTTGGACTAAGGAAAATAAGGACACGGGTCCTAAGCTGATGAAGTATGGTATTGATTCTTATGCTTCTCATGAGAATGCAATTTTTGCATTGTGTAATGTGCTTAATACAACATGTTTATTGTGTGATTATTGTAGTAATCTGATTTTATTGTTGCCTTTTTGTGGTTGTGTTGATAAACCAACTAACTTTGTTGAATAAATTTCATTATTATCAATACGTTAGCCTAGGTGGCATCCAAAGATTCTATATTGGAGCCCGAAGACTTCTCGGTGGTATAGCATATTTCGATTTTTACAAGAGTAACTAACTCAGAAACCCCTTAACCCATAGTGGAAAGTCTACGCTGGAGCATTCAGCAAACATACAATATACAAAATGAAGATAAAAAAATCTGACATCATGGTGACACCTTGCCTTATTACTCTCGGCAGACATCATAAAACACAATGATAATGATATAATATGATCATATTTTTTGACATTCAGCACTTATGTGACTTTATAAACAACGAAATCTTTAAAGATACCAATACTGCATTGACACAATTTATTAGTCCTAAATTTAAATCACATTTCTAACTGACTATATTGAACAAAATTTGTCCTACTTATAACCGAGATTCATCATCGTACGTAATCTTCTCCATTTCGACTAACCTCCAACATTGCTTCCATTAATATGGAAGTAAAAATATAGGTCGATTACCTGTCCAGTAAAGCCACTAAATATTTCAAATATATGATCTGTATATCAGCTTAGGGGAGCCTGGCAGCCAATGACAGGGAAGAGTCAATTATACGCAAGGACGGCTTACAAGAGAGAGATCAATTCGGCTTTATCATGACTGGAAATGAGAACGAAGCTATGGGCGAAAAGCGGACTATAATAATGTACTTATTTATTTAGAGCGATTTATTAGCTGATAGTCATATACGATGCTATACACTTGATTCTTCTTTATTTTTCATATTATTATATTTAAAAATATTCATAAATATTAATAACTAAAAAATAAGAAATAAAATAGCAGGAAGCTAAGGCTCCCTTCAGTGTCACATTATAGCCTTGATATCCAGCACTTATTAGCTTGTCGAGAAATAATTATGTACCGATTATTTTATCGAATCATAATTATCTTATGCATAATATCACTTTTTATCGCAGGTTTATTAGTGCCCGGTTGATGGCAATAGGCTCGCCACCTATTACATTGGGACCTAAACATAAACTGGCGAAACAAATGTGGGTGCTAGCACCTCTGCCTACCCCTTCGGGGAATACAGGCGTGAGTTTATGAGTATGTAATATCACTTTTTGCTCTGACCTTAAAACGGAGTAACTGTCATTGTAGCATCGTCTATACTTATCGTAGTCTTACATATTACTCTACATCTACATCATGCCCTCGTGCTCGCTTTGCCCCTCCACCTACTATTGACGATCATTGTAGAGCAACTTATAACGCTGTTGCTGCAGCCAAGTTTTGGACAAAACTTGAAAATTTTGACACTATATTATTGATAGTAGATCTACCATTGACTCAAAGAAGAAGGCAACATCTGAGGGCAATTTTTGTTCCATAATCGCATGTTTGTAAAGCCTCTAAGAACTATAATTATAGGAAAATGTTGTTGGTGTAATAGCTGAATTTACCAAAAATTAAACAAAAGTCCGCTCGCATCTTTGAATTGCACCATCTGGTTAGTTATACGGAGGTAGGCAAGAGGAATAATCGTCTAATTGTATTGGAAGCAAAGGTGAGAGCCGCTCGATTTGTTACATACCTACCTTATTTGCAGACAAATGCCAAGCAGTTCTTATTAAATCTCTCATCATTGTGACTTGTTATTTTTAATACTTTAATAAACAGACGATTTTTGCTTTTTCAGTTTATAAGAGTTTTTTTAGAGTTTCTCGATATCATTTCTCTTATTAATTTTGATTTTGTTAGATCCGATATAATTAGAAGTTCAAATCAATTTGATGTCATCAAATTTATCGCCATTTGAGTACATTTCTTCAATTCGTCGCAATTCTGGATTCTTTCGTCAATGTTTATTGTTAAAAAACATAAAAGATTTTTGCTTTTAGGATTCTAAAAGCAAAAATCTTATTAGATTTGATGTAAATAGAAGCTGAAATCTATTTGATTTCTTTAGATTTGGTTATTTTTTACTGATTTTCTTTCTCTACTCTTGTTTTTTTTGTAGTTATCTTGAAGTTAATTTTTTAATTTCTTGAAAGTTTAGTTTCTTAAAGTTATTTTTTTAGTTTCTTTTAAGTTCCTTGAACTTAATGGCAGTAACAGTCTAAATAACGTTTTTATCACGTAAATGTATTCCATCATAATCATTCAACACAATACAATATATTTTCCCTTATAGATAGGTATTTAAGATTTTAATATTTTAAAAGAGAAAGTGATTTTAATATTATTAGTGTTTGCAATATAATTATAAGCCCGCATTCTAGAATGACACTCAGTCTGAATCTTCATATATCTGAGGACAGATTGTACAGACAGAGGCCTAAGTAAGAAACATTACTTTATACTCACAGTTTACGTTGAGTATGATCCGCTTGCTGACAGCGGGTGGCACATCATTGGCCGCGATACACAAGAACGCACCCATCTGCCTGCGATCCACTCGCCAAAGTAGCAAGGAGCTGCCCGTGTAGCTATCCACTATCAAGGAAGAGAATAAGAAGACAACATAAATATAAAAAACCATCTTAAGTCTCAAAATGAGCAAAGCAGTATGCTTTTAATTGGTGAGATAAAATAGGTTCATCTCCCTTCTTTTAAATCTTCCCTCTGCGGTAGGTAATAGCTTACCATCAAATAGATTATGCGCCTCTTAATTTACACTAAAATTTACAATCAAATGTTTAGTGTCACATTATTGTAGTTTAGGTGTCAAAAACTGATAAGATCCATATTCAGGTTTGTAGAAATCACTGGATCTTTTTTTAAAGATCATCTTTCATAACAGAAAGTTAATATTTGGAACAAAAGCGTCAATGTGATCAATGGCGTTCCGTATCTACAAAGTTCCCCAATAGTATTGTGACAAATGATTCTTTTTGTTTTCCATTTCTGGTTACTTGAATGAACCTCAAGTATGCAATGTTCCGGACCATTGACTTTCGAGATTTTCCTCTTACAATTCATACAACGTACTTTTTCTAAATAGCCTTTTATAACTCCATTGAATACATTAGGCACGATGTGAGATTTCCAAAGAATTTTGCTGTAAGTACCTACGCAGTTAGCTTTTAACACAAAATTCTACTTAGTGCTGAAAGTTATGTACAGAATGGTCGATGTATTGAAATAAATGTACCTTTATAAAAGTCTCTATTGCCGATTTTCTTCAGCAACATTGGCTCGTGATCTTCTCGTCTCCATGTTATCTTTGGAGGAGGGTGTCCTGAAGCTCTGCAGATTAGTGTCACATTATCCATTTCTTGGGCTGATACATCTGCTGAAGTTTCTTCGTTAATGATGTCTGGAGGGACTAAAATAGAATAGAAGTTTTTAAAATATATATCGCATAGGGTTATTGAGCAAATTATAAATTTACAACAACAATAAGAAGAAGAAGGATCAAAATCAAAGTGTTATGAAAATAACAAGTACCTACAAAAATAACTACTAACCACTAACAAATCAAACCTTGAAAAGAATTACAAGTCCTTGTAAATCATTTTACAGCAATAAAAAACATTTTCAAATAAAATAGGTGCCATACTGAAAACGTTGCACAAAATCCACTTGTCCAATGAAGCATAAAAACTAAACTAAAACAAGTCACACTGTATGGAATAAACTCGAAAATCTTATCATAAAAATGTCAATGGCGAATGCAACGCGAATGCAAGCAATTTCATAGATGTGTCTATATTTTTCGCATTTACAGAATTTGACTGAGTCAGGACAGTCAGGAGTTGTACGTATTTTTATGGGCCCTCTAGAGTATCGCTTGGGTCGTTTGCGCGAATCACTTGCCTATTTACATAAACGTACGTAGTGTTCGGATCCAACTGAAGTACGCGACTGTTTTTTATTGATATTTAACTTTTTCTTTGTGTGATTCTCCCTTTATAGAGAGATGTTTGAAAATAAATGGAGTGCAGTTGATTTAGGACGGGTTACATTTTTATTTCAGGTGAATCTATCAATGCGCTTGAGTTCATAGTGTAATGGCCAGGATTCAAATACGGGACCTCATGACTTTTCAATCTATTTGTTTAGAACGTTATTATGTGTTAATAATAAATCATTATAAGTTTTAGTTCTTTTGATTAGTATATGTATTAGTATATGTTAGTATATGTGTATCACTGCATTGCTCAAAAAGATTTATTTATCATTTTCGCTATATGAATTTTAATAATTTCTAAAATATTATTAAAATTCTACTTTAGACACCAACTTAGATCCATCCAAAATATTCAGGATGATTTTTATGGACTCCAAGTTGATAACTAGATAAGTTGAATTGACTGAGATAATATCTGCAGGGACTATCCTAAATAATTATATATCCTAAATAATAACCTTAAGTGATTGAGTTTTATAAAATCTTATACCAACCAAGTTTTATTGAATTTGAATAAAAGTTAACTTCCCCGTATATTTCAATTTCACTTTATACTTAGTTAATTCAATATGAGTTTTAAAAAAGATCTCGCGACTACTTCCCAGATTTTAATATATTAAATTCAAAGTTGCGCCTCAATACCTCAGAGACATAGTAAAAATTCAATATTGAAATCCATACTTCAAAACTTGAAAATTGAAAAAAGAATAAACCCCCAGAACTAATTTGAGCTGCGACGATAAAACTTGGCGCCCACCTTCAATGGCGCGGAGAAATAACGTTAACTTCTCTAAGGTGATTTATTTTTGTGAAGAAAATACTTTTCCAACGTTCATTCGAGACGTTTCATTGATATTGAGTTTTGTTCTAAGTTCTACGTAAGTACTTTGAAATGTTTTGAAGCTTGGGATCCGTTCCCTATCCTTAATAAGCTTAAGGCCTTCCTCTCTTTTTATTTTACCGATTACACGTTTAGAGGAATCGTTCGTTTCGAGATATTTATTAAAAAAAAGTCTGCCCGCTCGAATTCTTGTTTGTAAAGTCCAAGTCCAGTTGCTGTTGTGTAATTTACTTAAGTTCTTTACGGCTGCACCTTTTCAATATTGCTTCTACGAGTGGAACACAATTTTCTCTCTTAATTTACGCTTTGTACCATAATATGTCACAACATTTTTAATTAAAAATACTGTTTGTTAATAGCAGCTTAGCAAAATTGTTTATAAGTAAAAATGGTGGAAAGGGTGGAAAAATATTTGTTTGCTCATTGTTTGTTTCTAAAGTATGAACTACCATACCCACAGCTTTTATCCCCTACTTATTCTCCTGTTATAGATTTAGCTAATGTGAAATACATTACCTAGTGGGTATGAAATTTTCAATAAACTCACCATATACATCAATGCAGCCTATCTGCCACTTCATACTAGGTTGTGTGTTAATCTGACACATGTAGCAGCCACGGTCTTCGGCGCGCACAGGTCTAATCCTTAACTGCCAGGTACTGGGAGTGTCCAAATTTACTGAGTATCGAGGACTGAGGACCACTCGATCGTTGAGAGACAGGACAGTTTGATCTTCTGCTCGAAGCCATCCCACCTGTGGAAGAATAACGAAAATTGTAAAATCTCATACATTTATATTTACAACTGCTATACATTTATATTTATAACTAGCTGTCCCGGCGAACTTCGTACCGCCAATTTTTTCCCGCCCCGCGATCCGCGTCAGATCCCGTTCCCGCTGCACTATTTAGGGGGATGAAAAATAGATGTTGGCCGATTCTCATAGATACCGGATAAGCACAAAAAATTTCATCAAAATCGGTCAAGCCGTTTCGGAGGAGTATGGCAACGAAAACTGTGACACGAGAATTTTATATATTAGATATTCATCTCTAGTGGGACTTGAACCCACGACCTATCCCTGGGAATGCTCTTCCAACTGAGCTATTGAGTCACACCTAAATCGCTTCAAATTTCCCTTTTCTTTACATCCGTCTTTAAGGGCGAGGTGGAGCCATCTTTCTTACGAACTTTTGGAACCAAGAAATGATTTTTCAACCATTTTTAAACATTGATTTCCGATGTATTTCGAATTTCAAAGTTAGCGTAATAAATGCTATAAAAATTTCATTCAAATATTCATCTCTATAAGTTTGTTGAACAAAGATGTGCCAAGCAATCTGTGGATACTGGCAGAATTACATTCGTATTTCTAGAGGGGAAATAAGGAGACAAGAGAAGAACATTGTTAAAGGGTGAGAAAGTAAGCAAGGTTGCCGGCACTCTCACTAATAGCATTAGTTGAAATTTAATTTAAATAAACCACCCTATTCCTCACCAATCTGCCAATTCAAACCCCATCCGGCATTTTAAAATGCGCAAATTAGTTTTTGCTCGAGCACGATAGTTGCAACAGTACAAAATTTACATCTCATCCCGCCAAGTCACCGGGTCTTCTATTTAATTTAGTTTTCTCGAGACTGCAGTGAGGCCGCAAGCTCTTTGAATTTTAAACAGGGATTAATGTGAACGTATATCGAGGAAAGGTTAGTAGAGAGTTTGCTTTTTAGTATGTTATCTTTTCGAGATGCGGTAAACATATCTACATGATTACTATTTATGTCAGATTATTTCATGTCTACAGCATTTATTATGCTAACTATACAATTAGATTACATCAGGAAAAATGAATTACTCTGGTGGGTCTTGAAGCCACGACCTTTCCCTTACAGGGGGAGTGCTCTACCAACTGAGCTACTGAGTCACACCTGAATCAGTTCAAATTTCCCTTCTTTGAATATCCATCTTTAAAGCGACAGTGGAGTCATCTACCAACACTCTTACGACCTGTTGGAACCAATGAATGGTTTTTCAACCATTTTTAAACATTGATTTTTGATTACTCCGCCCAAATATTTGAATGAAATTTTATGGCATTTAGTATGTGTTAGTATAGTTTCACTATTACATTGACATTGCTTAGGAAGAGATATTCCTGAAATTGAGTTCCTTCGAGATTGTTAAAAATCACGGTGTTTACTAAGATCAAGCATACCATGTCTTTCGTTGCACTGATGGCCAAATAAATACTATTATTAACGACAACAACAGACACAAAAACCAAAACTTTAATTTCATCAAGCCTCAACGAAAACACAACGAGTGTTTTCAATCTATCTACCACTATAACACAAACCAAGGAAAAGATTGTACGCCGAAGCAAACATGTAATAATCTGAACCATTAGGGCGCCCTTTGTGTTTGTTCCAAATTAATCCTGATGTACCATCATTATCTGTTATAATGTTGCCTCGGTAATACATGGCGTTTTTATTACCAACAACTGCATTTATTTCTAATGTATCCTCCATTTGGTTATTGTGCATTTGTTTTTATTTACTCCCATTTCCCTTCGTGTACCTATTTGAGTTATTATTTGAGTACGGAATGGCCTAATGTTGGCTCGTTAATGCATGGCGTTTTTATTAATAACAACTGCAGTTATATCTAATGTTTCGTCTATTTTGTTGTTGTGCATTTGATTTAATACACCAACATCTCTCTTCTTATATTTGAGTTATTATTTGAGTACAGAATACTCTGATTTTGGTTTATTTGATGTTGGCACTATACCCGCATTGCTTTGTGGATTGAGCTAGATTTCTCAATGGGGGAGTCAATCAATATTGCGATTGTTTGACTTGGAAATATTTGAGTAGGTATTTAGTTTACAATGTTGTGTTATTACTAAGCTAGTGATTTCTACCGGATGTTGAATCAATTAATTAAAAATCTTGTGTTGAGAACTTGAATACCAAATATTTATAACAGCTTATAAACTACTTGAATATTAATATTTTGAATTTAAATTGAAAAAATATTTACACAAGCGACTGTTGTCTGAACCCCAGAAGAAAGCCTTATCAGTCTATTAACAGGTTTTGTTTTAGACGAAGTTGACTTGGGTTACAAAGATCTTGATGTGGTTACACTGTTAATGATGATAAATAATGAATTAAAGCTAGACAATTTTATTGTTGCTCAATATTTTTGACCTCTCTCCGAGACTTGGCCTTTAGCTTAACATCAGACGAGGTGAAGTCAAATTGATGTGTCCTATATAAAAAAAAATTGTTGTTATTAAAACTTTACTACAAATATCTACTACTTGTCTATTGCCAATAAGGCTATAAAATTAATAACCGTTGCCCTTTTATTTGCTAAAATTGATATAACAATGTCTAGTACCCAATTTCAGGGTGGAAGTGTTATTTTGTAACAAAATTAATGGATACTCCAAATTAATTTTGTTTGAGTAGAGGGCCTATCCATTACAAATAATAATTTAAGTTTAATTAATGTTTGGTTTCATTACTTTAATTTCATAAAACACTTCATGTTTGAAGAGGAAGCATTAATACGAATTTCAATGCATGGTGCTTTATTATTTCCGCTTCATACGTTAAAATTGGGAGTAATAATCGACTAATGTTTTATTATATATTCAATATTACTTCCAATTTTAGCGAGGGATTGTTGTAGCCTAGTGGTATGGCTAATGGACTGCTGAGACGAGGTCCCGGGTTCGATCCCAGGTTTACCATGGCACACACCAATGACTTTTCGATGCTTTTCGAAGTTATGTGTGTATTTATCGCAGGTTTATAAGTGCCCGGTTAATGGCAATAGGCTCGCCACATATTACATTGGGACCTAAACATAAACGGGCGAAATGTGGGTGCTAGCACCTCTGCCTACCCCTTCGGGGAATACAGGCATGAGTTTATGTTATGTTATGTTATGTTATTGTTCCCTCTTAAATTAAAGGAGAATGGGCAAAAATATAATATATGTACTTTGGTCTACCTGTTCAACACCGACGCCATCTGTCCCAAATAAAAGAGTATTATGTCAGCAATCAATAACAAATATTGAGCAAATTACCAGGGGCTGGTAATATTAAAAAAGGGTAAACAATAGATTAATATAAAACACCAGTGATTAATCAATAATATTACATTGGCAGTATTACATGATACTAGCTGGGCAACGGAGGCTTGGAAGTATTTTTCAACTACTTAGGTGGGAGACAAGCACAAAGCCCCATCTAATGGAAACGTCCATTCACATATCCATAAGGCCGCGTCCTGGACGACGGCGGGCGGAGCGGGCGGTGCGGGCGGTGTGCGCGGTGTGCGCGGTGTCCTTCGCCACGCCGCGCCGCCCGCACCGCTGTCATCGAGAACAGCTTCACACAAATGTACGACTTTGATAAAGACGCGGGTGTCGTCGCCCGCGCCGCCCGCTCCAGCCGCCGTCGTCCAGGACGCGGCCCTGGGACGTGCGTCTTAAACACTCGCGCTGCCGACTCTGTAAGAAACTTCTAATGTCCTTCTTCAAAAACTCCATATTGTAGTTGCTTGGGAAAATCACGGCAGTGTGCGGGGGATGAAGTTCCTATCATATCTGACTGTGCGTACTGTTTCAAGTCCCAACGTGTTAGAATGGTTTTCTTACCTGTGGGATGCGCATCTGAAGACACGAGATGGCATGCGCTTTTAGTGTTGTGCGCATGGAATGTTAGTTGATAATATAGACAATCGCGCTTGCGTTGGGAATTCAAGCCCTCCTTAACCTCGTTCCCCAAAAACCCTAAGGAACTATAGAACTTTCGATGTAAGTTCTTCTCCAATCAAAATAAATTATGTTCCAATTAGCAGAGAAACCTCATGAGCTACACATTACCTGTCATACAAAAAAATAAAGTATAAGAAATGTCCTGTTCATTTATATATAGCTTGTTGATGTTGATTAGGTAGATCAAAGTACCCATTCTTGAATGACATGAATGTTTCATGAACTCTCCTATAAGTATAAACATTAGATCAGTCATTATCATCTTTTTCATTTCGTATTTTTTGCAGAACAGGCACATTTTTACTTTGTATTTTTTTATTTACTTATTCTTATATCAGGGTGAATAGCAAAATCAAAAAAAATACACGGCAAGCCTGAGAACGGTAGTGCAATGTGTTGGTTTTACGATTTTGATTACTTCTCATAGTATAATAGGTACTTCTCTACCATGGCAAAAAAAATTGTTGAGTAATGTCCTCTATTACATAAAAAAAATTAGTTACAAAGTGTCATTTTATCATTTCGGTGACCTGTCCTGAATCGAATTTCACTCGTAAAATATCTTGCCCTGCAGTTGTATTTAACATTTGGACTAAAATCTATTTTTTTATGAATAAATTATAATATGACCCATAGAAAAAAACTAATATTGTTTGTTTATCTTATTTCTTATACATTGTATTAAACAGTCTACTTTTGTCCTGTAAAAAGTTATCATTTTGGTGGACAGTAAGTTTTAGTAGAGTAACTTCGTCAGCATAGCGTTTTTGCGCCCCCCGTGCCTTTCCTTACTTCGGATCAGGCCACCTCCATTCGTTGGAGCGCACGAACGCGTCACAAAATCATCGTGGATTCCCGCCGAAAAGTAAGTATATCATTTCAGTGATATGGGGACAAAAATAGTGTCATTTCTGTGGCCGTTATAGCTCGTGTTAGGTTCATTCAATTTATTTCAAAATTGTGTTTTAAATTCGCCGTAAGATATGTTTTGTTACAGCAGTGTTGACATTTTAATATTAATTCTAATATCGGAGTTAAATGTAAAACTTATTATTTTTATCACCTCGGTGTTATCATTGCAGTGGATTCGGTGGACTGTAATACCGATAACAGTCCACTTAAATGAAATTTAACTTAGAAATGATAAAATCATAAGTTTTAGAGATCCTTGAGTCTAAGATTGACTCATAAAAATTTGGTGAGATAATTCTAGATATTGTAGGTTCGATATTTGGGATTAATTTGATGTGTTAATATTTGTTTTTTTTTTCTTTTATTTATCACAATATAATAACAAAACAGTTTAAAAATTCTTGTTAGAAAATGGATAATAGATGTACTTACTTCTAGACAATGTGTATTCTCAACGATAATGTGATGTTCAATGTTTAAAAATTATGATTTGGATTTTAGGATGCCGCGACCTAAGCTACAGACCAGAAAGGAAAGGTTAGAAAAAAGCAGGTTATATAAAAGAAGAAGAAAAGAGAGAATTAAGAGCAATGACGTCACACGCGAAGAGTTTCTTAGAAAAGACCGGGAGAGATATGCTAGAAAAAAAGAAGCAGGATCGATTCATTGAATTCATTCATTCTGTTGCAATAGTGACTAGTGATTGCGCTATTTTCATTCTTTTCGCATAAGTACATAATCGGATTATATAGCCAAACTGTTTGCAATAATTTACGATAACGTGATCTAATTTTTTTTTGTTATGTTTAAGATGAAGTGTTTGGCTCTTTTGAACATACTTACATTATTTTTCTTATTAAATCATTGTGTTGTAAAAATCTAAGAGTTGATTTAGTACATTTTGAAGTTTTACATACAAAACACTATTATTATTACCAGTAAATAAAAAAACCCGACTGCCACTGAAAAGAGCGAAATAAGTTTGATAGCAGCCGGTACCCATTAATTTTCTTTCGGTTTATGATTGGCAAATGGGTACCGCCTGCTATCAAATTTATTTCGGTATTTTCAGTGGCAGTCGGGTTTTTTTTATTTTTTAATAATTTGTTTTATTTTATACTTATTAGTTATGATATGACATATCTTTTTGTAATCTCCTTTTAATTTCCTTCATATCGTTTATACTTGAAATATAAACTTATAACTTGAAATAAATAACTAAGAAAATTAGCGATTGTTTCGTTAAACAACTTTAAATCGTTATATATCCTAAACTATTATTTTAAATGAAAAATGATAAAAGGGACCTAAAGATGATTTTAAAATACCTATTCAACGACACCGCACTTGACATAGTTCATCGACTTTTTTTTTTCATTTTGACAATATGGCGTCTGGTTGTCGCCGTGGTGAATTTTGATTACTGTCATGTTTCTAGTGACACTCGCAAGGTTAAGACGAATCGATTGACGTAAGAATTATCAAAATCGGCCTATGCATTTGGTCTCTAGAACGCCACATAGAAACAAACATACATACATAGACTGATAAACACATTATCCTCCTTTGCGTCGCGCAGTCGGGTAAAAACACAACACTCGTTCCGCAAAAAAAAAAACTTTTATTCTCTGATATAATAGTTTGATCTTATATTTAATAAATATCACAAATACAGTCTAGTGATATCTCTATGGAATTTATTTAGATTCGTTTCAGACAATCTACGGAATCCTCCTAATAAATAAATGATGTCCTTGGCTGTATCATTTCAGTGGGCTAATTTCATTCCGGTGCACAGTCTAGTCATTTCGGTGGACGATTTATCATTTCAGTGGACACTTTTCATTTCTGTGGGCTCCCAAAAATTCAATCTTAAATATTTCAGTAAGTTTTGATGTTACATGATGTCCACTCACGCATATGTTACAAATAAGATTAAAGTTTATTTTGGTTACAAAATATATTAACAAGACATTGAAATAGAAAAATCTCACCGAAATGATACAAAAAAATCACTTGTTGAAAATCACCCATCAATGCTTATGATAATTGACTTTATAGACATTGGTTTATTCTCATCAGTTCATCATCCTTCACAGAAATATCCATAATACATACCTATTATAATCCCTTAAACCACTTCAATTATCAGCTCTTCATTTTCTTCCTTTATAAATCAGTAAATTTCACTCCTAAATCCGCGTAGATCTCTGAACCCTCAACAAGTTCCTCCAACATTTTTAGGCTCAAAAAACATTCCACCGTCACTAAAACCATCTTCATTACGAGCACACATTCAAGAGCTCTTTATTCGAGCTCACTTTATCATATGATGCAGCATCGTGATGGGAGGAGGAATTAATGGCGGCTGTCAAATGACACTTGAAAAGGATATGATGAAGGATTGTAAAAGCGATGAAATTACTCATTTTGCACAGAACGATGAGTTTGGTACATTTGATGCGATAATACGATCATAAATTTTTGCTCAAGATTCGTCTATTTTCGTGTAAGGGTGAGAGGTTGTATAGGGTTACCAAGATCTTCGATGTGCAGGCAACTTAACAGACAACCTTTTACACCGGTTGGTTGTTGGACGAGGTTTTGGTGCAGTTTATCCTCTTGGGAATCAGATGCAGTCGTTCCCATAAGAGTCGTATAAACTAAAGCATAGAGGATAAACGAATAAGAAACCCAGATTTCGAGGTGGTGTCATATTTCTGATTGCATCGTAGGCTCTTGGATGCAATCAGAAATTAGACACGTATTGAAAGATATTCACAAATGTTTACATTATTACTTTTCTTGCAATTGCTATTTTTGAATGACACATACCCTATACATACGCAAAATAGTGATACAAACTCAAGGAAAATATATTATTAAAGGATAACAAAGCTAAATGTTTCTTAAAACTATTAAATTTTCCGTTCCATGGCTTATTTATTATGTTGACGAGAATTAACGTGACACGTCTGGTGTTTCAAAGATATGTACTTACGTTATAATGTAAATACCTGTCGCTGCGGTCGTGTTAATTCCTGTGAACATTATCGTACACAAAATTGTAATATTCGATACTAAAATCAAAGTAACGCACACAATTACCACATCATGTATTTTAAATTATCTGTTTCACACAGCCACGGCTATTCTCGCGTGACTTAAAGTTCCATTGGCTTACAAGAACAGGATCTATACTAGGGATCCAAGTAGCTTATTGAGCTGTTTCAGAGTATATAAACTATATTTATTAATTTATCCTCACAAACTCTCTTATTCAAAAATTTTATGCGCCGCTAACAACGATCATCCATTTGTGTTACTAGATATACTTATCAACATATTGCTTACACTTTTCAATTATAAGTTTAATACTACAAATATCTATTAGACCTGGTATGTGGTGTTGCTCACAATGTTACTCAAACAAATTATTGTATTTAGACTAGCAAATGTTTGTAAACAGACAAAAAACCACTGAGTTTCTTACCGGACTCTTCTCGAACCGCACGGTGGTCCATTTGTAGTCTTTAAACTTTCCTAATGTTGACGTGTTGCTGTTTTAAAGGTCTATCCAGAATAAATTTTATTTTGATTTTTAACTTTGAATTTGACTTTGGCGTTATAGAATCTTCTACAGAATGTTTTCGTGTGTAACCTAATGAATCGTCTCATAAACGATAAAAGGTGTGTCCCTCTCACGTTCAGAATAAACAGCACTCTCACAACAAAAAGAATCTCCACCCAAACGTACCTATATCAAAACAGTTATCAAACATCGCACATTTGCTGACTACACTTCCTTTCGTTCTTGTATATTTTATTGGACCATTGTTACTCCGAGAGTGATGGCCCTCTCTTCCATTCCTTTGTATTTCTCGAGGAGCGTTTCCAACGAATTCTGACAGGTACCATTAATTTAATGCGAGATGGTGATGGTCCAATTACTTTAAATACTGCTAGAAAATCTTTAGGCTTCGTTACACTGATATTCTTGTCAGTTTTGATGGAAGGTGGGCACAAGATTTGAGCTGTAAATTTTGAGTTACGTATAAGTGTGTAACCGGCGAATTGTAACCGTCAGTTTTGTGAAGTTTTACTTGAAATTCCCTCTGCAATATTTATATTTAAAAGAAATGCAATGAACCTTATTTTAACTAGTAATAATATTGTTACACATCATTATTTTGAGCTATTGAAAAAGGAAACTGATGTAGACTGTATGCGGAAGGCGTTGAATCTGGAGTAATGGTGTAAAATGGGAGAGATTTGTATCGAGCAGTGGACTCCAATAGGCTAATTGATTGTACGAGACAAAAGTAAGCTTATCTATGTTGTAATATGGATCCTAAAAATGAAAGGCTTACAAGATTTTTTTTTCTTATTAACAATATTAGAACCGAAATTACTAATATTCGCTCTAACCCCTCAAATCAAATTGCTTGTATTAGGAGTGGGTTCACGTCGGTAGTGTAATGGCCAGGATTCGAACCCAGGACCTCTCGACCGTAAGGCCGACTCCTTAACCACTAAACTACTGACGCTTATTCGCATACCATCAAATAAAAATATTAACTAAATAAAACATGTTACAAATATCGATGAACATAATAAAACTGCTAAATTGGGCCAACACTCGACGTTACATTCACCATGACTCCTGTTATTCGATGTTCGCTGCAACAGAACTTGCCTCGTCATCAGGTGATTGTACAAATATTGCAGACTTTACATCGTAGTAGCAATTTATTACGACGATTAGTAATCAGATTTCAAGGGTAATAATAGTAACTGATTAATGAATCGGATTACTGAATTTCTTGTGCTATTAATCTTTATGTTTTATGAGTTTAAGGAAATATTGAGGACCCTTCTGAACTCGCAAGTAGATAATGATGCTAATTCTGTTGTGTTAAAACTAAATAAAATAAACTAAAAATTTCTAAAATTTATTATTATCCAGATTGTATTATAGTCGTTTCGTAGGAAAAGATTATTAAAGTCCGATAGACGATTTATGCGAAATGACAGAAAAGTAGTCCCACCCTCCCCTTTCCTTCACAGGACGACACGTGCAGGGCTAAGATGCCATCCATTTACGGTGCAGAGTATACCTGCTAGAACCAAGCGTTTCAGTGATTCATTCCTATGCCGCACCACTAAGACCTGGAATTCCCTGCCAGCTCACGTGTTTCCTTCTTCCTACAGTCCCGGGTCCTTTAAGCGGGGCGTGAAAAGGCATCTAATGAGGCCGTCAAGCTGAGTACCACCAACGATGGTGACCCTCTTTCCGAGACTTTGCCTTTAGCTTAACATCAGGCGAGGTGAAGTCAAATTGACGTGTCCAGTACAAAAAAAAAAGAAAATGTATTGTTTGTTTGATTATGAAACGGTGTACAAAATCTTTTCTACGAGAAGACTATACAATCTGGGTACCATTGTAGAGATTTTTAGCATATTTTAGTTATTTTTGACAAAACGGAATTAGCATCAATGTTTTTTATCATAGCAAAGTCGATGTAAGTCGACCTAGACGTACGTCAATTAAAATGAGAAGATTATGAAGAGAGGCTATGTCAAGAGTACACGTAACTGCCAAGGATGTATGAAACAAATTATGAAAGCAGAAGAAGCAAAGTATGACAGGATAATGGCAAGTAAACATAATGATATGATATGATAAAATAAATAAATAAATATTCCACAACATTCTATACAACGCTATCTAAACCCATGGTAAGCTTAACTAGGTTGTGTTATGGAATCTAGAATGCGGATAAACATATTTAGATACTTTTTTTTTTGTAGATACATACATATTATACATAGAAAAACCCAGACCAATGCAAATAGCCATATTCATGCATACAAATATTTGCACTGAGCGGGGATCGAACCCGCGCGTCCTGCGTGGCAGTCGCGTGCACTACCGCCACGCCACAGAGGCTGTCATACATATGTATCTGCATACCTCATTAGATACGAGACATGATTGTATGTAAGTAAAATAATGCAGGTTGTATCGTGATCTTAAAATGACCTTGATTTTGTTTTAAATTGACAACCAATTTGTTTCAAATCGTCCTTCAAACAAAAAGTCGTCGGTGACATAAAATGTAATAGTAAAAATAAATAGAGCTGTCCTCTTTATAGACTTTCTTGAATGACACGTATTAGATTAACGTTCCTTTAGGTTCCTCGTGTTAGTCGTTCTAGGGTCTAAGCAAAAGTTTATTAATTTTTGTTACTCTTTATCAACAGATAAAGAGTTTTTACATTAGAATTTGATTTTCACATTCATCCACCAATAATAAAAATAAAAAAACAACATCACCCTTTTTACGCCACCAAAACTCAATTATCATGACTCAGGTATACTAGACGGGCTTAAATTAATTTTGTCTCTTATTCCGCTGTTGACATTAATGTTCCTAATTACATCTGCATTTAATAAAGAAAGTCCCTTACAAACGTATAAAATTAACGCGTGTGTAGTGTTGGGCTTCAATGTTTACATTTAGTCGATTATAATAATTGTTTATTCGATATGCTAAATCTTAAATTACGTATTCCATTACAGATAAATATGGTAATAGGCATTTAAAAAAAGAGAATACTATAACCAAAAATATTAATATTCCCTCTAACGAGGGGTTAGCGTTAAAGTCTAAACCCTCCAGCTAAGCTAAATTGCTTGTGTTATGAGTGGATTCACGTCGGTAGTGTAATGGCTAGGTTCAAAACCAGGAATTTTCAATCGTAAGGCCGATTCCTTAACCACTAAGCTCCCGCCGCTTGCCTAGGTATTGTAAAAATATTATTTTAACAATTTAGTATGGTCATTGTCTTTCATAAATTTTGTTGAACTATTATCAGCCGTATGCCAAAAATTATAGTTCTCTTTTTTTATTGCCTACTAGGTGACCCGGTGAATTTTATACCACCAATTTTTTTCAGCCCGCGTGGCGTCCGATCCCATTCGCGCTGCACCCTCTACTATATTAAGCACGTATTATATATTTAAACTTTCTTCTTGAATTACTCTTTCTATTAAAAGAAACTACATCAAAACCTAAAGCGTAGTTTTGAAGATATAAGCCAGAGATATAAGATAAAGCCTTGGCTTTATATTATATAATATTTACTATACTACTATGTAATGAATCTGTTGCCAAAGACGCCTTGTATCTCAATGAATATATCCACTTTCTGATATAAATAAAACCTTAATTCCTGTTCGTTATCAGATTATATACTAAGCCAACTATCATCATCATTAATATCATATTGATGAAGGCTATCTACCTAACTATCATCATCTCAATGCGAAACCATGAATATCAGTGCGGAAACCTAAGCTCGAAAAGGTAACACACTTATCGAGATATCTATTTTTATTTTTGATATTAGTTATAAATCGAAAAGAATATTTTTATACGTACACAACCACATAAGAAATATCACGTCCCCATTCGATACCATCAAACAATCGAATAGAAACTAACACGTCCCAACCCGAGCCTATATTGGGTCGCGTATAATAACGCCGTGTTTGTATGAGATGATAATCACATTTCCGGCTGCATATTAAAGATTATATGAACCCATAAAGATATATTAGGTGCTGCGAAAATGGCGGCTATACTTTATTAGATAATATTTACGTTTCATTAAAACATTTTATGTATTGTTTATGGCGGGATAAAAGGGTTATTAATTAGAGCATCTCTGATATCACGAGTGACAATAATATTGTTTATGTTGGTGAGATTGGTAGTTTTATGCGTATTTAATTAAGGGAATGAATATGAAGATTAATTTAATCCCGTGTCCCAGACCATTTTGGACTTACTCTCTTTTTCACTGTGCTCTTCTACCAGACCATACGCGAGGTTTTTTGTTGAACAATAGAATTTTTGCTGCTTATTGCTAGAATCAAGTTTTTGGGCGATAAAATTTAAAAATCTAGTCGTTACCAGATTTCAAGTATCTCGAAGAAGAAGCTCAATATGTGGACAAAATGGTTACTACAAAGTAAAACAGAAAGAGGTGAAAATCGAAAGAACAGAAAAAAGGGAAGGATACAAGGTAAAGTCTTCAGGATTTCTATCGATTGATCTAAGTTCTTCTGAACGACTCCGTCCACTTTCCTAACTCGTCCACTTTCCTAACACGTCCACTTCCTAAGTTGACCACTTTCTTAACTCGGCCAGTTCCTAAGTTGACCACTTTCCTAAACTTCGTGGGTCGCGATCTCAACGCAACGATATATGCATTTGAGTTGATGCTTCATAGCAGCTAGTCAGACAGGTTATTTCGGTCTATTCCAGCTGAATAATGGACGAAAATGCACTGAAATAATAGAACTTAAATCAATATGAGTAAATAGGAATAAAATATTGATACTTATTGAAATCGATATTTAGAAACAAGCTTTTTGCTCAAACAAATTACTGTAAAAGCGGATTATCTTTTTTTTATTTTTATAGTTTTGCTTTAGCGTTATAAATATATGCAAGGAACTGCATTAATTGTATTTATCTATCTAAAGTACCAATTTAATTACACTAAGTAACGTGTGCTAAAGTAGTGAAGATGCAAAAAAGCCAGGACTTTTTTTTTATAAAGAATATTGGAACCGAAGTTACTAATATTCCCTCTAACCCCTCCAACTAAGCTAAATTGCTTGTGCTAGGAGTGGGTTCACGTCGGTAGTGTAATGGCCAGGATCGAACCCGGGACCTCTCGATCGTAAGGCCGACTCCTTAACCACTAAGTTACCGACGCTGTAACGAAATGTAGTATTTTAGGGCTATTTCGAGATAAGACATAAAGGAAACGGTAAGTAGGAAAGGTATCACAACAAATAATAAGTAAAAATGTTAATACTGTTCAACTGTATAAGAAGATTTGGAGATCAAAACGGACATACAGTAATGAAGGTCAGAAATGATCAAAATCGTATGAACCTGGTATACTTTCTAAGAAACAAGGTTAAATGTATGTAATGAAGTGGGTATAGAAACGTATTCTATGTTATTTACCTATCTTCTTCTTCTTCATAACGTAAATCCCAGTCGTAACCGAAGCTTTTAGCGTGGAGTCTGGGGTCCGCTTTCCTAGTGCTACTGCAGATTTGGCTAAATTTCGATATTTTCTGTGAAGCGATTGCCGGCTGACCTTCAAAACCCAAATTTTTTATCGAAGTATTGCAGCTAGACCAGTTTTCAGACTTTTGAGGGCTCCAACTACCCGTAACGACTGCCATAAATGTTCGTATAGCAACCGGGAGCGGCGGCTTAACGTGCTCTCCGGGGCATGACCAGATTAATGCAAATACCCGTTTTGATGCATACTTCTTTTTTCGTGCGGGAATCCGCTCGGATACCTCCCCTGCCGTAGCCAGAAGGGGAGGTTATGTCGGACTCGAACCGACTAAAATCGCACGCCGACTGTGGGTCGTGGTGCCGGAGGTGAGGTTGTCATCGACATATCGCTCGCACCCTGGCTGACCCAGGGCCATCCCTTACGGTCTGGCCCTCCTCGGGAGAGGGGACAACGGTGTCTCCGAATCGCCCCTGGAATGGGGAGGCGCGCATTTCAGCACACCGCCGCCGTGGCCTGCTTCTTTTTTTTATAATTATTTATTTAACAAGAATTTCACAAACTTCATTACTTATAAATACCCGCCAAGCTATTATTACGCTTGTTGGCGAGAAGCGCTCTGTACACGTTATACGTTCTACTGGGGTGACAGGCGGCTCCACCCGTCACCCCCAGTATTCATGCATACAAGTACTTGCATTGAGCGGGGATCGAACCCGCGCATTTTTAGATAAGCATACTGTTTTTCTGACATAAAAGAAGAAGAAGAAAAAAACGAGGTTTCAGGCGACTGGGACCACTACACAACTGGAACCGCGGTGTCAGTTGCCTGATAACATTTTTGAATCGGTCGACTGGGACCATTATCTAATTTGCTTTAATGTACAGATAGCAGAAAAATCCAGTTAAATTAACTCAGGATTCTACAGTGAAGTATTTTTAGTAGGTGTAAAAATGTACTCCGCATTCCGCGTTGCAGCGTCGGGCAGGTCCCGGGAGTATAAACGCCGCGGCAGTGGCGAAGGGTGGATTTTTTTAAAAGGGAAGCCGAACGTAAGAAAAACCTTACCATGGCCGATTGTAATGTGTAGGTACTCCTTTCAAAAGCTGTGACTGAATGGGTCGAGGCTTAGGTCCAAATGGTTGAGGAAATTTCAACCCACATTTACTATACGTGTAAGCACTGATGATTATTATAACAGTGTCTTTCAAGTGTAATGAAAGTGGATTTGAAAAAATAAGACTTCAGCAGTTCGACTACCATTAACGTCGTAAAATCCTAGAAATCGTTCTTCAATGCCAGTTTCAGTTAAATAATTATATAAATATTACAGTTAGTTGCTCCCTATGGCTTACGTCAGGTGTTTCGTCAATCATAACCGATACAAATTGAGCTTTATCTATCTCTAATCTAATACGATCTCTTTAAACGGATGCAATGCTATGTATTAAATCGTTTTGAATGTCGCTAGAAAGACCAGAAAATACGGGATTTTGCATTGAAGAACATTTTTCTAATTGTGAGTCCATTACTGAATCGTATTTACTTAAATATAATAAGGTTTCGATATAATTCCCGCGGTTATCAGAACCTGAACTTTCATCGTGACCGCGAAAAGCTAACTCTTGTTTACCTAAAAAAATTACTTCGATTTACTAAGATCTACTTTTCGATTATGTACTTCATAGGTATTCGTGAAAAATGTTTCGATTCTAGTTGTCCCGAACTCATGTAAAACTATACAACTACGGATATGTTTCTCAGTTTGAACATGTTTTTTTGATGAATTCGATAAATTGTTTATGTCACTATATCCTAAATGACTCCATATACTCTTAGAATCTGAGAATAAAACAATACATTCTATTTAATTTACAACTGCCTGTGAGCCACTTATATTTATCGTAATGAGATATATTAAAATGTTTCGTAAATCCATCGCGCCGTTTATATTCTATATTCATGACCGGGCGGGCTCGGCCTAACTGAACTACATGTTTCTTATTTTCATAATTTAATTTCGAGAAAGATGTTTTCTCCACAACAAATAATCAGTCAGACAACAATCTAATGCTATTAACGCAGCCATTATAACAGCAAAATACACTACAAATGCATATAATACAACGACTACTTACCAAAATATTACGTAGATACTACGACAGTATAATGTCAATCAATGCACAACAGTCAATACACTACACAACACAAGCACAAATTATACTTAGTAATAACTACTTTACACAAAAAAGCGAATTCTAACTTATTTATAACATAATAATTATTGATGAAATTAAAAATGAATGTCAAAATTGTGGTGAGCAATTGAATTTGAATACATTCAGTGTATGTAAACAAAACAAACTTCACATTAGTGCTCTCTCGCTCTCGCAAATTCTTATCGTATATTCTCTCTCTGTCATAACTCGTTGAACAGCGGCTTAATGTCGCTACATATTTCTACGAACACTACTAAGAAAAATTGCGCATGTGTGCGTGCGACTGCGTATTAAACAAGAGTTACAGATTCCCATTTTGGCGGCCGGCTTACGCGCGCGTTCAGACAGAATCATACAAGAGGTTTCCTTCCTTAATTGAGAACTAGATGGCGTTATGATAAATATGTGTAATATGTATTGTATGTAAATAATTATTATAATTGCGATTTACGTAATATAATTATATAATACTCTTTGTTTTATATTTTTGTGTAATGAATAGATGTGGTTTCATTGATTTATAATTTATTAATAGACAATGCTTAGGGGTTTTTGCAAAGGTAAGCCGGTAGGAATCGGGTTATATGGACACTTCGCCTCTGCGCCGCGGTGATTGAGGTCCAGGGGCCCCTAAAAGTGTGCACATAAGGTGTGAAGCTTGTGGCTCAGCTATTAGAAGGGCTGCAAAAGGATGTGCAATACTACTCTGCAGCATTGGAAAGTCCAACCAGCATCCAAATATGAAAAAGGAAGCCGGAAACCATAGCAAGACATAAAAGAATTACATCTGCTATAATGTGTAATCATTATTATTTGTAACACTTTTTCTGCTAACTACACTAAATTTGGTATTTAAACAATGGATTTGTAGTTATAATTACGAGTGGTCCGACTTGCCTGACGAAATAAAATAAATAAAATTAATCAGGCAAGTGACACCACGGTCCCAGTTATGTAGTGGTCCCAGTCGCCTGAAACCTCAAAAAAACAACATTCGTGTGAAGCTTAGCTGCGCTTCTAAAACCTTTTACCAAGAAAAGTTTATATTTTTGCAAGTAGAATCAAGAAGGAACCACGTTCTATTTCACAAAAAAACTGATTTGATTGTATATTTTTCAGTAAGACCTTCCAAACCTTATTTACATCAAAATTAGATTATTCAACATAGCCAAACAAACTTTCACAGAAGTCATAACGCAAAATAAGCGCGGGTAACGCAGTTGTAGATTCTGTTACAGCTTTATAGTATACATTCTCGGGTTTAGACGGGGTCGGCAATTTTCAAGAATTACATAACGTTACCCTGGGAGATTACTATTCGCGCCGGGCCATTGTAACTTTTGGCTCACAATAAACCACTACGTGACCAAGGATTTAAATGTGGTTGTTGACGAGCACCAAATCAATTTGGGAGGCTGTGCGTGATTCAAATTCTTCATTTAGCAGTTTGCTGATATTTATAACGTTCATATGGGGCTTATAACATTTAGGAACAACAAAATGTAGGTTATGGTGACATTCCATATTTATTGTACAGTTAGAAGTTGTAAATATGGATTACTGTTCTTATTGTTTCTTTTAGATAAACGGTTTCATATATGGAGCTATATTTTCTCCACTTTGTTCTTCCTATATGTTCCTATATATGTATATATTATATTGTAACGTGAGGCAAGCGTGGAAAAATTGCTAGACGTAAGATAAAACTGTTGTTTATTAGTAACAATGTATATTTTAGATAGAAGAGATAATTATAAATAACTAGCTATTGCCTACGGCTCTGCCCGCGTGGATGTCATTTATCGCTTAATTGAGATATAAGCTACCTATGTTTGGCTGGCCGAAGCAAGGAATGCCGGGCCAGATGGGGGTTCTCAGAGGGGGCGAACTTGCGATGTGAATGTGGAGTTACTCCACAGACAATAGCCCATCTGTTGACATGTGCTAAATGCCCATACACATGTACACCGCAGGACCTTATGTGCGCCTCTGAGAACGCCATACAGGTGGCAGCAAACTGGGAGAAGATAATTTGAGGGCCGAGGTGCCATCGCCACGATAGAAGAAGATCTTTCTAGTTGGATCAAACTGCACACGGTGTGCAAATTTGATTAAAATCGGTTAAGTAGTTTAGAAGTCCATCGCCGACAAACAACGTGACACGTAAATTATATATATTAAGAAGATAGTGAACCAACTAAAATCATGTTTTAATAGAAATCCAACCTAAAATAAATGTAATATATTATTAAAAAGCTTGGGGTGCTTACAACAGTCATTCTTTTTCACGACAAGACACATACATATGCCTGTACATCCCCGAAGGGGTAGGCAGGAATGTATTAGTATCCACATTTCATCAACTATGGTTTTTGGTCCCACGGGCCTTCGTGGTGAGCTCGCGTTCGGTGCCACCGTAACGTGCTACGCGGACGACACGCTAGTGACGGTGAGTGGCGCTACACACCGCGAGGCGACCCAGAGGGCCACGACCGCTGTTGCTCAAGTCGTGGATCGGATCCGGCGGCTGGGTCTCGAGGTGGCTCTGCACAAATCCGAGGCCTTGTTCTTTCATGGTCCTCGGCGCGGGCCACCCCCGGGATCCAGCTTGACAGTAGGAGGTACTCCCATCGACATCAAGCCCCGGTTGAAATACCTGGGGCTCGTACTCGACGGTCGGTGGGACTTCGGAGAGCATTTCCGAAGTCTGCGCCCCAAACTGTTGGTGTCAGCTAACGCGCTGATGCGGCTGCTGCCCAACTTGAGGGGCCCAGAGGACTCCTGCAGGAGACTCTACGCGGGTGTCGTGCGGTCCATGGCCCTGTACGGGTGCCCCGTGTGGGCGGACGCCCTGCAGGCCAGGTGCGTGCAACTGCTGCATGCGCCGCAGCAGACGATGGCCTGCAGGGCCGTTAGGGGGTACCGCACGATATCCTTTGAAGCGGTGAGTCTCCTAGCCGGATTGCCACCGTGGATCCTGGAAGCGAGATCCCTTGCGGCACTGTATCGGTTCCGTAAGGAGGCGCGGGAGCGGGGATACGATCCCGAGCCCGAAGACATTCGGGCCGAGAGGTCCCGGCTCCCAGAGTGGGAGCGACGACTTGAGCAACGACGCGCAGGGCATGCCGTCATAGAGGCGGTAAGTCCCATCATGGGGGAATGGCTCGAGAGGCCACATGGCAGCCTCTCGTATCGACTGACGCAGATTATCACCGGGCACGGATGCTTCGGTAGATATCTGTGTCGGATCGAAAAGGAGCCAACGTCCGAGTGCCATCACTGCGACGCGAGCGAGGACACGGGGCTGCACACGCTCACCGAGTGTCCGGCATGAGCCGAACCGAGGCGGGAGCTAGTGGCGGCCCTGGGAGTGAGAGTTCTCACCCTCGCCACCCTGCTCACAGCCATGGTCCGCTGCGCGGACGCGTGGGCGGCCGGCGTCTCCTTCAGCGAGCAGGTAATGGTCGTGAAGGAGACGGCGGAGCGGGAGAGGCGGCGCGAGCGAGAAAGACTCGCGGATCGCGCCGCCCGCGCGCGCAGGCAACTCGGGCGTCGGAGGGCACTGACTGACCTCCGTCCCCCATGAGTGCGGGCCTGGGGGTGACGGGTGGAGCCGCCTGTCACCCCAGCAGAAGCAGGCCACGGTGGCGGCGCGCTGAATAGCGCGCCTCCCCATTCCGGGGGCGAGTTGGGGACATTGTTGTCCCCCCTCCTGAGGAGGGCCAGACCGTAAGGGATGGCCCTGGGTCAGCCGGGGTGCGAGGGATATGTCTATGACAACCTCACCTCCGGCCTAGCACCAAGACCCACAGTCGGCGTGCGGTTTTAGTCGGTTCGAGTCCGACATAACCTCCCCTTCCGGCTCTGGCAGGGGGGGTATCCGAGGGGAATTCCGCACGAAAAAAAAAAAAAAAGGTCCCACGGGCCTATTGAAGTCAAGCGAGGACTTTGTCTTAGACTGTTGTCTAGAAAACAAAAGTTGGAGAATGATGATCCTCACTAGATTTAAGATCTTAAATAATTTCAAGGCATTTACCCTAAAACGATCCAATTAAAGGTGAGGCCTCACTTGTGTCACAACGGATCAGCATAACATAACATAAACTCACGCCTTTTTACCTTTTTACCCGAAGGGGTAGGCAGAGGTGCTAGCACCCACATTTAGCCAGTTTATGTTGAGGTCCCAATGTAATAGGTGGCGAGCCTATTGCCATTAACCGGGCACTTATAAACCTGCGATAAATACACACATAACTTCGAAAAGCATCGAAAAGTCATTGGTGTGTGCCATGGTAAACCTGGGATAGAACCCGAGACCTCATCTCAGCAGTCCATTACCCATACCACTAGACTACCGCAGACAAAAAAAAATGTAATCAAATAAAATTATAGCATTGAGACTTTATATTTCTAAAAATGACTCTGCTATGTTGCGACTATGCAGCGCAACGCACAAATAGAGCCTCGATCTAAATGAATATTTCGAATGCTCAGTTTCTTCTTAATAAAAATTCTCTTTCTATGAACATACTCAGGCAACAAACAGATGGATATTACTGAGCTAATTTGCCGTGAGTACTGCAATACTCAAGCTAAGTACTGTAACGTACCGTCAGCATAAAAGGTAGAGGAATGATTAATAAAGGTTTTGACCCTCTACATTTTTCTCACAACCTAATCTTTTATTAACTTAGATTATTTAGTTTTATTTCAGTGACTGTACTTTATGTTTTTTATTCCTTAAAATAAAATGTGTGCCAATCGCCTACTACATAATTTTGGAAGTGTTGATTCGCACGAATTCGTGCGAATCGCCTACAGAAAAATAATATATTTTTAAAGGAGTCGATTCGCACGTTTCGGGCGAGTTCAATTCGTGCGAATCGTCCAATAAGCCGTTTTATCATAATGTGAAGAAGACATTGAATACTTAGGAACTTGTTTGAGATTAGATTAGATTTAACATTTAGAGCATTTTTTTCTAAGCGCTTATAGATTATACTACCAAATACTTCAATCTAAATGTATGAAAATGTTAAACTAATTGTATACGCGTCAAAATCTCATAGGTACTAGGTACATCTGTTTAGCTTAGACGTAGAAGATCTTCATGAAAGTCATAGACACAAGAAGAAAAACCAACTGGTGATACTCTCCAAAGGAAACTGCCGACAGAACAGACATAGGCATGCAACCCGCCTCAAGATGTCCAGGGTACATGGATGGTGAGGAGACCAACCTCTAATAAGAATAGATAAGATGGGAGACTATGTGAACAGACACTCTAGACATAGAAGATCTTGATGATCTGAAAGACTTTGCAAAGTAACATGTATGTTCGACGGAACGCCGTGATTGCTGGACACCCCGTATTCTCCCAGGGGAGGAGATAGATAAAAATTTTATTTATTTGTGTGTGTAATGTAAATGTAACATGAAGTACTAACATAGTTGTAAGACCAAATTGTTACTAACACATATGGATATACGTGTGAAATAAATGATTATTATTATTTCTTTTATTTGAGTAAATAATATATAAATTACATTTTTAAATGTATCTTAAAAATAGTATACCACCGGCGTCAAGTACTCCTGTACCCAGGTCCCTAGCAAGCTACCGGTGGTCAGGGCTCCAGATAGAGGAACTTCCTCACTATGCGCGCCGTGTCGAGGAGAACCGACTTCTATATCAGGCCGTTGATCCAGCTGCCCAGCGCGAGCCTCTTTAGGCGTTGGCTCTTGGCTACAAGTCCATTGACGGTTACGACTATTAGCACAATGATTGCCAAGTCCACCTCCCAAATGTCGACAATTTATTATCATTATTATTATAAAATGGCCCACGAAGGAGATTACGCATCCGGTGAACGGCGTACCCTGCTAAAAGTACGAGAAAGTAAATGTAACTATTGAGCTCTGCGTAACAAATGAACAATCAAGCTTTTAATATTTACAATATTGTTTTATTTGCAGACTCTACAAACAGCTCAATCTCCTACACGTTGCGTTATGTCTCATTTGAGTTGGTATATATTAAACGCCTCGAAAAATCTTCATATCCGTGACGTATTTAATTAATTAAATCCTTATTGTGGACTGTTTGAAGGTGTTACGTCAAGGTGTTACACTTCGTTCATTTATTAAATGCTCAGGTTAATTCGGAGTAGGTGGTGAGAAATGTTAATTTTATTTTGCGAAATGCAAGCTTATGTGTTAATTTTATTAAAATATACAACAGAAATTATACTAGAAAATTACGTTAGTACAAGAATTTTAGCTTATTTAGTTTTAGATATAATGCTGTTGAGGGTAAATTCCTCTAAACGAAGGTGTAGAATACTTTTGAAGGTTCTTGAATGTAGTCAAATAATGTTCTTGAACAATAATTAAATATTTTTAACGTAAACTCTAAGTAAATTAACTTAAAATCATAAGTAACTAGCTTTTGCCCGCAGCTCCGCCCGCGTGGATGTCGGTTATCGCGACCAAACATAGCCAATGTCCTTTCTCATGGTTTATTCTAACCCTATACCATATCCAAAATACATCGGGAAAAAGAAGCGCTCAAGCGGGACTTGAACCCATGACCTTTCCCTTACAAGGGGAATGCTCTTCCAACTGAGCTATTGAGCCACACCTGAATCACTTTAAATTTCCCTTCTCTTTATATCCGTCTTTAAGGGCAACGGTGGAGCTATTTACCAACTTTCTTACGACCACAGATTACCAAATCATCAAAATCTCATCAAAGTCTAGGCGTGTAAGCGTAACATACAGACAGACAGACAGATGGACAGACATACAGACAGACAAACGGACAGACAGACAGGCAGACAGGCAGACAGGCAGACAGGCAGACAGGCAGACAGGCAGACAGGCAGACAGGCAGACAGGCAGACAGGCAGACAGACAGACAGGCAGACAGACAGACAGACAGGCAGACAGGCAGACAGACAGACAGACAGACAGACATACAGACAGACAGACAGACAGACAGACAGACAGACAGACAGACAGACAGACAGAAAGACAGACTATTAGTTATAGTTATTTTCGCATTTTTAATATTAGTATGGATTTTTGAAATAATTTTAGTTAGCCTTGCTACATTAATACTGTCCTTAGTGGTAGGTTATTAATAAAAATATGTAAAGTACCCCAATATTCCAATAACTTAAGGAACCACTTAACCACGAGTGAATAATTATCTTAATAATAATTGTTTTAGACATTGTTTTTATACATGTTTCCTTCTTCCTACAGTCCCGGGTCCTGCGGGGCGTGAAAAGGCATCTGATGAGGCCGTCAAGCTGAGTGCCACCACTGTTAACACGGTACATGTTTACGATGGTGACCTTCTTTCCTAGACTTTGCCTTTATCTTAACATCAGACGAGGTGAAGTCATTAACACGTGTCATTTAAAAAAATATATATCACGATTATTTGTATTTCTGACTTTGATAAAACTAACGTGGAGTTTCGTTCCATCACAAATTAAATTTAGATTCTCTAAGGACCCCTGCATGCTGAACCCGCGTCTTTACTAAAACCTCCCAAAGGAGTATTCTTGGACATGTGCTAACAAAAGGACAACGTAATATTAATAAGGTCCTTTCACTAAACTACAAAGTGTAAAATAGAGACGAGAATAATCTATAAATAGTATATAGCAGTCATATTAGTTATTATCATGTACTAGAAACAACCAGTGGTATAAATCCATACTAATATTATAAATGCGAAAGTAACTCTGTCTGTCTTTCTGTCTGTCTGTCTGTATGTTACGCTTTCACGCCTAAACCACTGAACCGATTTTGATCAAATTTGGTATAGGGGTAGATTAGACCATAAGAAAGGACATAGGCTATGTTTGGTCGCGATAACCGACATCCACGCGGGCGGAGCAGCGGGCAAAAGCTAGTAGCGATATATTTTGGAAAAACTTACTTTTGCCCACGTTTCGGGTGCTTTACAGCGGGTATATCGCGTGAAGTCCCGAACATTATAAACTATGAGTAAACGCCGCGATAGTTTAAAAGTTACCTAGTGATAAAAATGTTCAAAAATGATTATTCACATCATATTAGCATCAATGGATTATAGAAAACTAGCTTTTGCCCGCGGTTCCGCCCGGGTGGATGTCGGTTATCGCGATCAAACATAGCCTATGTCCTTTCTCAAGGTCTATTCTATCCCTATCCAATGCACCTCTGTACCAAATTTCATAACGCTTCAAAAATGACAAACTTTCATACAAACTTTCAACCCCTATTTCCTCCCTTTTACCCCCTTTTTCGTGACCGTTCTCAAGGTCTAATCTACCCCTATACCAAATTTCATCAAAATCGGTTCAGTGGTTTAGGCGTACAAACGTAACGTACAGACAGACAGACAGACAGATAGACAGATAGACAGATAGACAGATAGACAGATAGACAGATAGACAGATAGACAGATAGACAGATAGACAGATAGACAGACTGACAGTCAGACAGAGCATTTATAATATTAGCATGGAAGTATGGATATGGATTTCAGGATGCCTTACTGTGGCCTTACTCCATAATAAATGATCCCATTGCGCCTGCAAGGGGAAATGTTTTTCGCAGGTTTGCATGTATGTAGTTTTCTCTGTTCCCCTGTACGGGCCGAATGGCTGGACGGATTTTGATGACTGGGGTCTCAAATAACAGGTATTTTATTAGTATTGTACCTTATGACCTCTTGAGTGTCATAAGGTACATAAAATGTCAATACAAAGTACACAGTGGAGGTTAGGTGCTGAAATGTGTATGTGGACAAAAAATAGTTTAGTCAAGCTCATTTACTCATACTCAAGTGCGGTATCGAAATGAAGGGAATCAGAAGGTGAATACAAAAATATTAATATGTCATATCTTAAATCAAAAGTTTAAAATAAAATAAATTATTAAAACATTTTAAAATACGCCATTGCTGTTTAAAAGGTCGAAACAAGTTTACCATGGTAAACTTCTTTCGATCTTTTAAACAGCAGTCGGGTTTTTTTAGTTTATTAATAATTTATTTTATTACATCTCTCGCGTTTCACCTCCGCGGAGCTAGGGATGATGTAGGTACATCGAACTTAAACCGACTAAACTTACACAGTATTTTGTCACATGCATCGGCCAGTGCACTCGAGGAACCAGGATTGCTCTAGAAAAGATATCCCTGAAACCCTAACCGGCTTTGAACACATATGAAAGTTGTCGCATCTTCTTGATATAACACTTAAAAGCTTTAATAATTTTAATATTAATTCATAATAGCGTAGTGCAAATTACCGCCAAAGGTTAAATCCAGTAGATTTACAAGCAGTGACTACAAGTAATCAACGAACAACTATTACACCAAGGCCACATTTACGCACATCGTCTCTCCAAAAGAAAAATACCTGAAACTTGAACCAAATCCCGTGCAATTTATATTTATTCCAAAGGCAACAGAACTTACGCAATTAAAGGGCTCTCATTAATCTCAATTGCTTTGCTGGTCCAAATGCACAAGGTTTATAATACGTGGAGTCGTAAGTGGGTAGTTAATAATAAATTTGCTCAAGTCTCATCTGGGGGAACAAACGTTCCTCCGTGGTATGTTCTTAATTCAAATACCGGAATCAAGATAATGGAATTTTGGATATGTTGTAATTAAAAGAATGGAATTGTAGAATTGTTTATGTTCTGCAAATATAGTGTAGAATGGAATTCATTACTCTGGTTGAGTTAGTTAAATAATGATTTTGGTGATTGGAATTTTGGTTTGCTTTGTGTTAGACGAATAAATGAGAAACCGCGAGTTAATTGTTGACTTTGTAATATGAAATGTTTCAGTTTATTTTGATGATATGAATAATATAGGGACCGTAATTAAAGTTAGGTTTTAATAAAAACGAAATCGTCAAAATGTTTACTAAACTCAAAACACGGTTTCAGCATTTTGGATTTATTTTTGTTTTTTAGTGTTTGTCAGGATAAAGTTAACTTGATAAACAATTTCGAAAAATGCACAGAAAATGTTGGAAATTGGAATTGAGTGACGTCAGGAAATAACACGGTTCTTACTAGATCAATTTTGAACCAAATTATTGCATTCTAAACTATATTTTATAATGTTTCTGAAATATTATTAGTACGTATTCTATATTCTATAATATACCTACATATAAGTACTCCTAATATTTACATATCTAATAATTCTTCTAAAAAAATCATTATAATAATCGCTCAGTACACCAAACTGCCCCTAATCTCTCTGTCTGAGTCTTAAACTCCATCCTATGGTTGCCTGTAAGAGATTGCCTCAGAGCGATAAGGCCGCCAATTGTGTACCACATAAATTGTACCTTTTATTTTTGTAAATATCCTTGGTGAACAATAAAGAATTTTTTCGAATACATAGGGAAAAAGAATCTTCTCGGGCGGGACTCGAACCCGCAGTCTTTCCCTTACAGGGGGAATGCCTGACCAATTCGGCTACCGAGACACGCCCGATATGATTCAAATTTCCCACCTTATACGTCTTTGAGGCGACGTAGCGTCATCTACCGATTTTCTTACGAACTATCGGAATCAATGAATGATGTTACAATCATTTTTAAACATTGATTTTTTGATAACTGCGCCCAAACAATTGAAGGAATTTTTATAGCATTAAGTATGCTAACTATACAAATCGAATACATACGGAAAAAGAATCTTCTCGGGCGGGACTCGAACCCGCAGTCTTTCCCTTACAGGGGGAATGCCTGACCAATTCGGCTACCGAGACACGCCCGATATGATTCAAATTTCCCACCTTATACGTCTTTGAGGCGACGTAGCGTCATCTACCGATTTTCTTACGAACTATCGGAATCAATGAATGATGTTACAATCATTTTTAAACATTGATTTTTTGATAACTGCGCCCAAACAATTGAAGGAATTTTTATAGCATTAAGTATGCTAACTATACAAATCGAATACATAGGGAAAAAGAATCTTCTCGGGCGGGACTCGAAGAAAATCGGTAGATGACGCTACGTCGCCTCAAAGACGTATAAGGTGGGAAATTTGAATCATATCGGGCGTGTCTCGGTAGCCGAATTGGTCAGGCATTCCCCCTGTAAGGGAAAGACTGCGGGTTCGAGTCCCGCCCGAGAAGATTCTTTTTCCCTATGTATTCGATTTGTATAGTTAGCATACTTAATGCTATAAAAATTCCTTCAATTGTTTGGGCGCAGTTATCAAAAAATCAATGTTTAAAAATGATTGTAACATCATTCATTGATTCCGATAGTTCGTAAGAAAATCGGTAGATGACGCTACGTCGCCTCAAAGACGTATAAGGTGGGAAATTTGAATCATATCGGGCGTGTCTCGGTAGCCGAATTGGTCAGGCATTCCCCCTGTAAGGGAAAGACTGCGGGTTCGAGTCCCGCCCGAGAAGATTCTTTTTCCCTATGTATTCGATTTGTATAGTTAGCATACTTAATGCTATAAAAATTCCTTCAATTGTTTGGGCGCAGTTATCAAAAAATCAATGTTTAAAAATGATTGTAACATCATTCATTGATTCCGATAGTTCGTAAGAAAATCGGTAGATGACGCTACGTCGCCTCAAAGACGTATAAGGTGGGAAATTTGAATCATATCGGGCGTGTCTCGGTAGCCGAATTGGTCAGGCATTCCCCCTGTAAGGGAAAGACTGCGGGTTCGAGTCCCGCCCGAGAAGATTCTTTTTCCCTATGTATTCGATTTGTATAGTTAGCATACTTAATGCTATAAAAATTCCTTCAATTGTTTGGGCGCAGTTATCAAAAAATCAATGTTTAAAAATGATTGTAACATCATTCATTGATTCCGATAGTTCGTAAGAAAATCGGTAGATGACGCTACGTCGCCTCAAAGACGTATAAGGTGGGAAATTTGAATCATATCGGGCGTGTCTCGGTAGCCGAATTGGTCAGGCATTCCCCCTGTAAGGGAAAGACTGCGGGTTCGAGTCCCGCCCGAGAAGATTATTTTTCCCTATGTATTCGATTTGTATAGTTAGCATACTTAATGCTATAAAAATTCCTTCAATTGTTTGGGCGCAGTTATCAAAAAATCAATGTTTAAAAATGATTGTAACATCATTCATTGATTCCGATAGTTCGTAAGAAAATCGGTAGATGACGCTACGTCGCCTCAAAGACGTATAAGGTGGGAAATTTGAATCATATCGGGCGTGTCTCGGTAGCCGAATTGGTCAGGCATTCCCCCTGTAAGGGAAAGACTGCGGGTTCGAGTCCCGCCCGAGAAGATTCTTTTTCCCTATGTATTCGATTTGTATAGTTAGCATACTTAATGCTATAAAAATTCCTTCAATTGTTTGGGCGCAGTTATCAAAAAATCAATGTTTAAAAATGATTGTAACATCATTCATTGATTCCGATAGTTCGTAAGAAAATCGGTAGATGACGCTACGTCGCCTCAAAGACGTATAAGGTGGGAAATTTGAATCATATCGGGCGTGTCTCGGTAGCCGAATTGGTCAGGCATTCCCCCTGTAAGGGAAAGACTGCGGGTTCGAGTCCCGCCCGAGAAGATTCTTTTTCCCTATGTATTCGATTTGTATAGTTAGCATACTTAATGCTATAAAAATTCCTTCAAAAGAATTTTTTATTTATTTATTTATTTATAGTAGCCTACTCTTAATAATACTAGGTATACTTAGACAAGTTTGTAAAGAGGTGTCTAAATCAAATACATAGGGAAAATGTATTTGATTTGTATAGTTAGCATACTTAATGCTGTAAAATTCTTTCAAGTATTTAAGCAGAGTCATCAAAAATCAATGTTTAAAAATGATTGTTACCTCATTCATTGGTTCCAATAGTTCGTAAGTACATCAGTGGATGACATTTTTTTTTTTTTTTATACAGGACACGTCGCCTTAAAGAGTTGGTCAAGGCATTCCTCCTGTAAGGGTAAGATCGCGGGTTCGAGTCCCGCCCGAGAAGATTCATTTTTCCCTATGTATTCTATTTGTATAGTTAGTATACTTAATGCTGTAAAATTCACACAAAGATGTTTCTAAATTTGTTATTCAATCACCCTTTACCACCACGGATGGTGTGCCCCATTCTACTCCACCAACAACCAACACAACAACAAAAAGGCAACAAGAAAAACATTAATTAATTTGTAAGTAAGAACTATTTACATGGGTACGTGAAATAATAAAACCAAGTGTACAACTACATGTGTACCTTTTAATTACATTTATTAATTAACTAACTCTCAACATGATTTTCATTTTTGCTCTTATTTTTAGACCGCATTACACTCGTGCAACGATAAATACAAAAATATAGTGTTGGCAATGTAAAGTAAAATGAATACAATATTTGTATGTTCTCTTCTTCTTCTTCTACATGACTTCTGCAGCAAATTGCCGCAATTTGCCAATGTTTGTATGATCTCTACAAATACAAATGCAAGTTATGAAACTGGCATAATTTTTATGTTTAGACCTTTATAAGTTCTAATAGTTTCAAAGCAATAATTATAAAATATGATATTATTTAAAAGGGAAGTACCTTTGGGGGCATCAACAAGATATTCAAGCTGGTAGGTACTTCTGTTGATTGAGGAAAGAGGCTATGGTACAAAATTCGTAAGTGGATGACGTTGAATTTTGTGCCCTAAAGAGGTTGCTGCGGCTCTTTCTCTCTCATTTCCTCTCTTCTCTCAGTTCATTTCAGGAAAGGTTTAAACGCTGATAAAATATTTAAAAAAAATCAGTAAGAAAAGGAACGGGGACTGTTGAAGATTGCGACACAACTCCGGTCACATCCCTAGTTGTAAAGTAAATGGACACTTGCAGCAGCTGGCGCAATTTTTATTTTTACCGTAAACTTCCTGAACAGCAGAAACCCATCCAAGCCTAAACAGGGATGAAATGCCACGCGGACAAAGCCACTGGCATCAGCTAGTAGTATTCAAAAAAAGTCAGAAGAATAATGTCATACAGTAACCTCACTTACGAATAATCTATAAAAGAATATATTTACATAAAACGCTATCCAGAAAAACAATAAAGCACCTTAATTAATTCGAAACACCGTAGCCAACATGCCAAGCTATCAAGGCCGGAGTGTAGCAAACTTTAGCAAAATAAAACAGTCAAATGCAGCGCAACAAAAACCGCATCAAAGCTTTAGATGATTATGGCTAGAGAAACTGCGATGTAAATGTAAAAAGGAAACAGTTGTTTGCATGTTTTTAAGCACATTTTAGTGTTAGCTAAAGTTGTTTATACAGGGACCTATTATTAACATAGAGGCTTAAGCCAATCTGCTAGTCGGTGTCACTACATAGTATATATATGTATATGTTACCGGAAATGAATGAAATCAAGGAATTGTATACAAATCCTAGGAAATGTGTGTTAATACATAGAATTCCTGCCGTTCCACCGGAAATGTGTGAAATAAATGGGTTATTGTCTATATTTGCGGATGATTTTGTGGAAAATTTATATTTTTGAATGAATAAAAAAAAATAACCACGAAGATTAATGCGGGAGCTTCGCTCCGCTCCGCTCCCGCATTAATCTTCTAACCTAATCTATCCAAGTTAAATTGCGTGGTGTGGACACTGCGCCCCGACCTGGATATATTATAGGTTAGAAGACTGAAGCGAAAGCGAGGCTCCAGCATTAGCCTAAGTGGTTGCATTTTTTATAACCACCATCAATATTCTTTGATACCATTTCATACATTTCCTGCTGCGCACTCGGCATTGTATACAATGCCTAGGCATTGTATAGAATTCCGGATTATACACATTTCCGGTAACATATATAAATCAATGCCACTTTTCGTTGTAATGTTATAACTAAACAACGCCTTTACCGAATTGGCTAATTTTGGTCTTGAATTATTCGTGGAAGTCCAGGGAAGGTTTGTACGTAGAGAAAAATTAGAATAATTGCCGGGAACCAACATCCATGCGGGCGGAGCCGCGGGCAAAAGCTAGTAGTATATTATATGAACCAAAGTCGCTTTCTCTGTCGTTATATCCCTATGTATGCTTAAATCTTTAAAACTACGCAACGGATTTTGATACGGTTTTTTAATGGATGTAGTGATTGAAGAGGAAGGTTATGTAGAATACATGCTTAATATAGTAGAAGGTGGAGCGGGAACAGGATCAAACGCCACGCGGGTGGAAAAAAATGGCGGTACGAAGTGCGCCGGGTCAGTTAGTATCTACTAAATGACGAACAACGCTCTGGTGCAGGATTGGGAGGTCAGACCGAAATCTTTCCTGGAAAAGTGGACCAATAAGAAACAAGAAGAGGGCCTAGAGTACAATGCTGCCGTGGTATAACTAGAATGCCGTTATCTACCGAAACCACTTTTTGAAATAAGCGCGAAAAACGTAAAAAAAGCTTCAAATTGATGTAACTCATTAATGACAACTCATAACTAAGAATTAAAAATATCAAAAGATAGGTAAATGGAAGTACTTTTAAATGCCATTTATGAATTTTAGTACTTAGAATATATTTTTATATAAAAAAGGTTTTGTGCGTTTTAGTTTAACATCTCTAATACAAAAAGTTCAGAGGATATAAGCTAAAACGCCGCTATGCATAGCTTAACGGCAATTTAGTGTAAAACTAACAAGAAATGACAATGTCCAATAATATTCTTTAAAAAATTACAATGATAATTGACTAAAACGCCGTTCCAACACATAGAGTCGTTTTAGCTAAATAATAAAAGCTCTGAACTTGCCATATGTTGGACTTAAATGCAGCTAATGTCATTTTACCGCTTTTTAGTATATTATCCTAGATATATTATTAAGAAATTTGAAGCATTGTTAAACTTAAACGCAGTTAAGTCAAGAACCTTAAATCTTAACGGCACTATAGCGACACAATACCGAGATGATAAGTGAGTAAATTTATGAAACCGTAGTTAAGAATAAAAATTAAACATTATTTTTTTATAAAATCGTTATTTTATTGACCAAAGTCAGTCTTTACACTTTTAAAATTACCACTCAGTGATATATAAACGAGCATACTTATCATTTTTACTTAAAACTAGCATAATAGGAACATTCGAATGTTAGTAATTTAAATTATAAAACTTTAATAAAATAACACCAGTCTAATGTAAAAGTATGTCTAAAACTTATGCAAATTATCACAATCATGGATATCAATCATATAAATTGAGCATAATTTTAATTTCTACTGATTTCACCTGCAAATAATACACAACTTGGTCCAGAGCCTGAAACATCGCAACAAGCAGGTAAACGAAAAAAATATAACACCTGTTTACAGCAACGTAAATTAGAAAAAAAAATCATAAATTTAAACCCGGGTGCAATGCAAGGTGTTTAAAAAATTTGGGGAACATTTTACTCATGAGGATAGAAAAGCCAATAATGAAGCATATTGGGAGATGTCATGGCAGGAACAAGATGCATTTGTTGATCCGCATATCTACTTGTGTAGCAGTCTCAAAGAGGAAAATTGTTAGTGATCCAATAAGTATACCAAGAAGAGGTTTTGGGCTTAAAAAACTAGATAACACTATAATTGTCGTTTGCAAAGTATTTTATCTTACTACTCTACGATATTTTAAAACAAATGACAGGCTTTTGCATTCAAACTTTTTCAATCGCTCTGTCTAATGCGGTTTTAAGGGATTGAACATTTGAACATGTTAGGTGAGTAAATCGCGATCAAATTTTGAGGTTTTCTGGTGTTTACCCCACTTATCTGACGAAGATTGACTAAAGTTTGAATGCAAAATCCTGTCATTTGTTTTACTTTTTAATATATCGTAAAGTAGTAAGAAAAAATACTTTGCAAACGACAATTCTACTGTTATCTAGTTTTTTAAGCCCAAAACTGCAAATGCAAATATTGTATTGCAAAAAACAAAAAATGAAAATATTTTAGTGTTTCGGAATTAGAATTATGTACTTAAAACATCAATTTAAACCGGTCAGGTTTAGAATTAAAATAAACTCAGTGGAAAAGTAAAAGTGTGTTATTCAATATGTGTAGCAGATTCCACCAAGCGCCATCAATATCCAGTATAAACAGCCCAAAACCTCTTCTTGGTTTACTTATTGGATCACTAATGATTTTCCTCTTTGAGACTGCTACACAAGTAGATATGCGAATCAACAAATGCATCTTGTTCCTGCCATGACATCTCCTTTCTTCATTGATGGCTTTTCTATCCTCATGAGTAAAATGTTCCCCACATTTTTTATACACTTTGCATTGCACCCGAGTTTAACTTTATGGTTACTCTTTCCTTTATTTATTTTTTCTAATTTACGTTATTACATACTACTACACATATAATATACATTATTTGCAGGTGAAATCATATAAATTATTTACATCAACGGTATTCCTACGTTTTCGTTGAAGTCGTCGCGTGGTTGTTGTTTTTTCACATACATCACTAGCTGAATAACTGCGCCTTACCCGTAATGTACCGTTTCCGTAAATTTGTGTAAAATTGTTAGCAACAGTTCTGTTGACAGGCTGATTTGCGGACGTTTTGTTTATATTTACTTTTAGACAGTTTAGGCATAGGGCTTTGCGGTATTTCATGAAATACCGAATGAATTATTAGATGGACAGTAATCTTTGTCTCGTACGGAGTCATCGGAATCAAAATTAAGTTAGTCGGCGGCAGGCGAATCATGGCATACTGTACTGTATTGGAAACCTTATAACTGCACTTCTTGGCGGCATTAATTCATCACACATCAAATTTGCATCCGCAGGAGTACTTGACTCAAACAGCTGTAAAGTCGGACTCGGTTGAATATTTGTTAGTGGCAAAGCCTGTTTTAAATTATTTATATATTTATAAAATATTAATACTTAAATTATGAGAATGGTTCATAGTTTGAGTTTCACAAAATGTCTCAAAGACGCTGCTGGTCATTGAGTGAGGTCTAGTGTATATATATTATTGAAATAGTTTGAACAATTGGTTACAATCGATGTTTCCAAGATTTTGTTTTTTGTTTGTTCCAGCCATTTTTTAAATTATTTTTTATCTTTGGGATCTGTAACAAGAAAATGACTGTCCTATAGTGCTATATAAATTAGTAATTACCTCGTGTGAATATAACCATAAATTGTACAAAATAATTATCATACATAGAATAGGGTAAACTAAAACAATAAAAAACTTACTTTTATACTGACGATTCGCTATAATTTCAAAATTGGCGGGACCCCCGCGAACCACAGCGCGAACTAGTCCCTTATGCGTATGTGCGGCACTGCAAAAACTCACAGGATCATCCCCGACCACCCCGATCATAACCCCTCCGCGAGATCATATAGCGGCCTTTTAGCGTATTAATTTCGGATAACGGCAATATAGTGTCACTGTTGTTACCACTTTGATTTTATTCAATATGTGAAACATCGCTAACTGGCGCATAACGATGAATTTAGTCGAAATGTTTTTACAATAAAGTTAAACTATAAAGCCGTTAAGTATCGTTAAACACATTTATGTCTAACTTTTTCAGTTAACGGCATTATAGCTCATAATAGCTTATATTTTTATCCAAAAACTTGAGTAACTATAAAGCAGTAAAAGTACTTTAATCACATTAAAGTGAATTAAAATCCGTTAACCGCTATTTAGCGAAACAATCTTACGTTTTTTTTTGTTAAAATTTGATTTTATTGAACTTTAGCGGCTATATAGATTAACAAAGTCACTTTACGACATTTTTGAATAATACACAAGTAAAATAAAATCATATAACGGCTTTCTTACGTTTATTATTTCAGGAACTATTCTAGTTAGGAAAATACTGTAAATACAGATCGATAGAGATTTTTTTTCTGATTAAGATAGCATCAAAAAGTAAAAATCGACAAAATGTTACATAACGGCATTTTAGTTATACCACGGCAGAATGTAAACTTCGTGCGCAATTTGGAGACCGCTATGAGGGTGACAAGTGTAGACATGTTTCATTCATCCATCCAAAAATGGAAAGGTTTACCGTTATACGGTCTAATCAAAAACAAGAAATGGTCTCAGGTCTTAGGCCCCTAAGTGCAAACTTTGAGCGCAAATGGGAAATTACTGTGAGGATGGTGAATGTTGACATGTTCTATTCATCCATCCACATCTGGAAAGATTTAATATTTCATTCACCTTTTTACCGCAAGTAACAGAGTAAAAATCCGTCTCCCTTAAATCCTGTATTAAAACAAATACAATTTAGATTCTACTTGTGAATAATTAAGTAGTATTTTAGCTTAACAAGGAAATGGAAGACAAAAGAAACAAACACGAAGGTAATCTCTTAGTTGGCTTGTTACTTGCTTAAACAGACTATGGTTTACTTTTATTTTTGTAGAAAGTACAGACTTGGACTCGGAGTTACTTGGGTACACTTTGTTATGCGATAGGACAACCAATTGTTATTTGTTTTCTGTTGGTTGGAGTTCTCCATCCGATGGTAAACATCATACAGTCTGTGATAAAGTACCCGGTTGGCGGCAATGATTCGCAATGATTATGTAGTACTTATCTGCGGTAGCCTAGTGGTATGGGTAATGGACTGCTGAGATGAGTTCGATCCCAGTTTTACCAGGGCACACACCAATGACTTTACGATGCTATTTTTTCGTGCGGAAATCCCCTCGGATACCCCCCCTGCCGGAGCCGAAAGGGGAGGTTATGTCGGACTCGAACCGACTAAAACCGCACGCCGACTGTGGGTCGCGGTGCTAGGCCGGATGTGAGGTTGTCATCGACATATCCCTCGCACCCCGGCTGACCCAGGGCCATCCCTTACGGTCTGGCCCTCCTCCGCCCTACAGAACACCGCGGCCATAACCTTGTGTTGTGTTACCGACGGTGAGTAGGGTAGTCAAAGCTCACTGGAGAGTTTTTGTGCTGTCAGTGGGAAGACCAAAGGCTTGCCCTGCGTGGACTTCTGCACTGACGGCATGGAATCTTTCTGTTTTTACAGGGTCGGCAGCACGAGTGTGAGTCTCCAGGTGTTGCAAACGTCCAGAAACAAATTCACAGACTCACACATAGACATACACATACCTACTCACATCGGCCGGCAGCACGAATGAAACGCTTCTGGGGTTGGACACGTCCATGGGCCACGGTAACCACTTTAAATCAGGTGGGCCGTGTAATATCTGCCACCTAAGTTGTATAAAAAGGGACTGTTATTTTACCTCCCAGTCTCCTTAAGGAGGCGTACATCAGAGTCTCGTCTCTCGATAAGCAGGTATATTAGCTTGCAAGTGAGGTAGACCCTGTAGGTATACACACTATAAAACTACACTTCTTATAGGCAAAAATAGTTTAATTACTAAAAAGACCACCATCTCACAATTTTTTTAGTGTAACTGTTTAACATTCACGTTAAAATTCTATCAAGTTTTACTTCTAAAGCAACTGAATATTTCCTACGGCAAGACAGTCCACCGCCTTAATTATAATAAAAATAATTAACACCGAGAGTTATTTTCCTTAATTATACACAGTGGTTTTATAATTTAATTAATTGTATTTTCCTAGAAAAAACAACTCGAGAGGTATCTTGTTTACATGATTTTTTCGGGAACGACCCTAACTTTTAAAAGGTTATGTAATAAATTCATTACACTGGTTGCCCAGTTGCGTCGTTATTGAATATTAACATAAAAACTATCTATAAAGATATTTTTAACTTAATTATGGGTTGATTATAGTTAATGGTTGCGGAGGCGCACACCTACTGTTTCCACGCCACCATGCACAAGCGTCCTTATTGCGCAGAGTGCGGGCCAGTTCAAACACTGTTTTAAGAATGATTGCAGCAAGGCTAGATCCATACTTCCATACTAATATTATAAATGCAAAAGTAACTCTGTCTGTCTGTCTGTATGTTACGCTTTCACGCCTAAACCACTGAACCGATTTTGATGAAATTTGGTATAGGGGTAGATTAGACCTTGAGAAAGGACATAGGCTATGTTTGGTCGCGATAACCGACTTCCACGCGGGCAGAGCCACGGGCAAAAGCTAGTTGTCTATATATTAGGCACTGCTGCAATAGGCATGTGTAGTGACTTTCTAAATTTTGTTTGTGTTTGTGTTTCTTAATTTTAACATTCTTCTATACTATGAGTCATGTTTTGTTACCTGAAATAAATGATTTTAATTTTAATTTAATAGTCTGCAGTAAGATATATGCTGCTTTATATCCCTGGTAGGGTACACATACTTTGCCAACTAAGATTTTTGGTCCCTTTGTAACGTTTTGGATAATAACTACTAGTAATAGGACCACCCCAGCTCTTCCTGTGGGTGCCGTAAAAGATGACTAAGGGAGAGGGCTGTTCTCCCTACAGCCCAAGACAAAGTGCTCGCTAAAAGGCAATAGGCTCGTCTCCTATTACGTCATGGGACCGAAAATCATAATTGGCGAAACGTGGGTACTAATACACCTCTGTCTACCCCTTCGGGAATTTGTAGACGTGAGGATATGTATGTATGTTTTAGTACAGCGTCACTTATTATATTATCACAAAAAGCGAAACACCCCGTCTAACTCCTTAGATGAGTGCCACCAGAAGCTAATGGAAGCCATAACTAGAGTGAGACCATAAACAAAGCTGTAATTACTTTTAACGAATTAATGTCGTCCGGCAATGGGGCACTTAAAGTTTAGCTATTGTTTATGATATAGGAAAATAGGTTGAATTCTATTTTATATTATCAGCAGTAAGAGCCAGTGTTGCCATCGGCTACGACCTCCAATACAAACATAGCCTCTTACTTATTAATAACTTAACTATATTATTCATTCATAGTTATTCATGATGTTTCATGTTTTTCTCAGGACTAATGAGACGGCCCAGCGAGGGTGTTCCTTTTTTAAAATCCGACCAAGTGCGAGTCGTACTCGCGCACGGAAGATTCCGTAGCTTAAGCTAAACAAACCAAAATATATTTTGACTAGCTTTTGTCCGCGGCTCCGCCCACGTGGATGACGGTTATCGCGACCAAACATAGCCTATATCATTTCTCATGGTCTAATCTACCCCTATACCAAATTTCATCAAAATCGGTTCGGTGGTTTAGGCGTGAAAGCGTAACATACAGACAGATAGACAGAGTTACTTTCGCATTTATAATACTAGCTTTTGCCCGCGGCTCCGCCCGCGTGGATGTCGTTTATCACGACCAAACATAGGCTATGTCCTTTCTCATGGTCTAATCTACCCCTATACCAAATTTCAACAAAATCGGTTCGGTGGTTTAGGCGTGAAAGCGTAACATACAGACAGACAGACAGAGTTACTTTCGCATTTATAATATTAGTATATGGATTGCGTTGATTAATAAGTTTGATTTTAGCACCGCTTCAAGACATTATTGACTTGAGTACGTGGTATGAATTTCAACTCGATACCTCCACGCATTTCTGAGAAAAAGTTTTTGTCAGACAGACGGACAGACAGATGGACAGACAGACAGACAGATAACGAAGTGACCCTATACGGGTTCCGTTATTTCCTCTTGAGGTACAGCACCCTAAAAATATGGTTGACTTCAAGGTTATTCTATGCATGTAATAAAATCAATGTAATCTTGCGGATTAAGCTAAGAGTTCAATTCACGGAGGACAGAATATGATTAAGTAACGGAGATGCCCCATTTATATTTTCTCCTAATAAAAACGCGCGCCGAATGCGGGTGGGAAGAGAGACGCGCGGGGTGTCAAAAGTCGAAGGACTTCATAGGTATAACGTTCCTACCGAATGAGTCTATTTGACGTTTGGATGGCACGCGACTCGATTGCCTTGCAACAACTCCGCTATCATTTCCTTCTCCATGGTTCTATTTTAACTTATGGTACATTCAGCGTCATAAATATCTTGACTACGAAGTCTCAAAATTATTTTAAAACTCTCGTATTAAGAGCAAATCAAACTGTTTTATTGATTTATATGTTATTATTGTAAGAACTTCAAGTGTGTACCAAATACCAGAACAATCTGTAAACCTGGAAGGGGGTCAAAAACTAAATAATGATAATTTTGAGTACTCTGTTCGTCAACATTTTTTGATGGTGACTGTGCAGTCAATACCGTCAAAAATCCAAGAATTCCTGTATATTTAAAACACAAGTAACTGTTGCAGGTAAATAAAAACACAATCTTGACATCGGTAATGTACAAAAGTCACCTAATACCACTTTCTCATTAACTGCTTAAAATTAAAATGGAATAAATTGTCCAGTCCTGACGAGCTCTTCCAATTAGTCCCACCCTCTCCTTTCCTACACAGGATGACACGTGCAGGGCTAAGATGCCATTCATTTACGGTGCAGAGTATACCTGCTAGAACCAAGCGTTTCAGTGACTCATTCCTATGTCGCACCATTAAGACCTGGAACTCCCTGCCAGCTCACGTGTTTCCCTCTTCCTACAGTCCCGGGTCCTTTAAGCGGGGCGTGAAAAGGCATCTAATGAGGCCGTCAAGCTGAGTGCCACCACTGTTAACATGGTACAGTCAACGCCATAAGTTGATTAACACTAAAATATTTTACAAATCTTTCTTATAATGGAATGCATCTGTCTATACAAAATGTAGTGTTATGATTTCCAGAAGACAAACTTAATTTACATATTCAATGTTTTTTTTTTACAATTTTATGTAAGGTTTAGGGGCCACAGTGTTCAATAAATTAGAATTTGTTAAGCTACTTTTGTAGTTGACTGTACATGTTTCCGATGGTGACCCTCTTTCCGAGACTTCGCCTTTAGCTTAACATCAGGCGAGGTGAAGTCAAATTGACGTGTCCTATATAAAAAATAAAAAGTACCTTTTATTTATTTCCTTTGCTTCCGCGGTTTTCACCATTGCTGAAGGATAAAATCTTCATATGTGATAACAGGATAATGTTGCATTCAATGTTTAAAAATGGTTGAAAAATCATTCATTGGTTCCAACAGTTCGTAAGAAAGCTGGTAAATGACTCCACCGTCACCTTTAAAGACGGATAAAAAAAGAGAAGGTAAATTTGCAGTGGTTCAGGTGTGGCTCAAGGAAAAGGTCGTAGGTTCAAGTCCCACTTCAGCATTTCATTTTTCCCGATGTATTCGAAGCATAATTCCTTTTACATACCTTATGTTTTCCCAGATTAATGACCGAGCAACCCAGAACAGCCTCCTTCCCGATGTGGAAGGTGTGATTCCCGATCGGCCGCTCGAACTGTGGCACGTCAATCAGCTTACGGTTCACAGTATGGGAGTCTGTGGACAATGTGGAAAGAAATAGGTTAATTTATTAATAAATTTTAAAAAGATATTAACAGGCAAGGGTCGGATGAGCGCGAAGGTGACTCGGGCGTAATAGGCCGCAGAGCGACCTCCGTCCTCCATGAGCGCCGGCCTGGGGGTGATTGGTGGAGCCGTCTGTCACCCTAGCAGAAGCAGGTCCTGGCGAGGCGCAATGTGTGCCTCCCCATACCCGGGGCTAGATGGGCACCCTATGGTCTCCAGAATTCACGGATACCACCCACAATTCGTTGGGGGTGGAATCCATGGGGATTTTCGCACGATAAAAATAAAACTAAAAAGGTTGGATGAGCGAGAAAGGGCAGGAGAATAGAGTATGATCTCTTAAGTTTACGTGCAAACGGAATCAACGTTTGATGGTGATAATGAAGGTAGATTTGGAGACTGTGAATATGAAGCACATAATTATGATGAGTGGTTTTATCAGGAATCAAAAAGTAGAAGTAAATTTTATAGTCTAGACACAGAAAAGATGAATAGTACTATCGTAGTCTAGATGAGTCAGTACACAGCTTTTGACTTATATTCTCATGTTAGAATTTAGGCCGTTTGTCTTAAAAAAATTATAACTGCTCAGAAGATCATGATTCACCCATATAATTTAATTCTCCACAATTTTTCGACAATTCATCTGCGTATGTTCAAGGGTGATATGATAATATTAATGCTATTCAAGTATACAGTAACACATTGTGATTGCCAAGACGCAGATGTTTAACAAGAACACCTTATTCAGAATTATATTTCCGTGAAACACCTCAAACGACAAAACCATTACCGGAGTTCACATCAACGTGAATACCAACTCGGTACAGTTATTACGTAATATATGCGTCTTATTGTTAGCTTAGTTTACTTAAATTATACGTCGTAGGGCTTCACGGCTTAAAGTAAGGTAAAATTACTTTGCTTCGGTTAATTTGCCACTACTAGGAGGGGAAGTCCCGAGAAATGCTGGCGTGGTATAGTTTAAGGTGGTAAGCGTGTCAATGGTTAAGTGATCCTTAAAATTGTGTGAAGGGGACGAGAAATACTAGGAAGTCAGACACCAGGCTTTAAGTTTCAGTTTTATTTTTGCACTTGAATCCTGATTATAGATGAGAAGGCAGACAGAGGATTAGCACAAATTTTATACCAAAATAAGATCTAACGAATATATTTTTCTCAGAGTTCAAACTACTCATAAATATTTGACTGAATTTTTTATAGCATTTTTAATGCTAACTTTAAAGTTCGAAAAACATCGGAAAAAATGAAACGCTCAAGTGAGACTTGAACTCACGACCTTTCTCTTACAGGGGGAATGCTCTTCCAACGGAGCTATTAAGCCATACCTGATTCTTTCGTATTTTTTCGTAGGTGTTTTTCGTACTCGTAAGTAATAAATAAATAATAAATATGCCTCAACATTCCACGCAACGCTATCTAGACCCATGGTAAGCATAGCTTAACTAGCTTGTTTTTGTAAATACATACATACTATACATAGAAACACTCATCTTCCTTGCATTAATCTCGGTCGCATCCGAGGCTTCTTACTTACTTGCTTGCTTGCTCTACAGACACCTTGAAGTTTGCGATCAGTTTCTAACAACGACGCGGCTGAATTTTAATATTTTTTGTGTAGCTACTCTCATCTGACGTTGTGTCAGATGACAGTAGCTACATCGCTATTTGTATGACAACTTGAACCGATATAAAGCTCTGACATCATCATACTATCGTTGGTGAATCTTTTGAATTCACATTCGCCCAACAATGTGTATTATAAACTCAAAATCGACACATTCTCACCCAAAATAATCCACTGTAAAACCCAACTTATACACAGCTAGTCCTACAGAGGCACATTCAACAAAGTTTTTACAGTCATACGGTCGAATCAGTCCAAACTTTATCACTTTAGACCGCACTGTGTCATTTTGGAACTAACTCAACCAACTATTCTGTGTATGTTCTGCAATCAAATAGAAATAGAATTATAACATTTTATTTCAAATCTACACAAAACTGTAAATTCTGAATTGTCTTAGTGAAAGAGCAAAATTTTGTTCATTAAGGATAATTAATTTTACAATTATTTGAAGTGCATTTTATCTACGAAAAGAAAAATGGTCTACAAAAAATGCCTTACGTGTAGACAATAAAATCATTGAACTCGCGACACCGTTACCGATGCTCGTTCTTGCTAATTGTATCTTTATAAGTTTAATTGTTGGTGTTAGGAGTGGGTTCATATCGGTAGAGTGAATATCTCTGACATTAGAGGTAGAGTGAATGTCAGAGTTTGAACCCGTGGCTTTGTTGTCACTAGGCCACCACTACAGACTTTTCTATACACCTATTATTATCAAAGTCAAATTCAAATTACGGTACAAACTTTGAATCATATTCCACAATGATATTATTTAGTATGACCTAAATATTAATATCATCACTATTCTCTATATTTATTCAGGCTAGGTAAAGTTTTATGAATTCTTAAACAGGACTGCACGTGAGGGATTAACTATTTCCATTTGAAATAACTGCCTGAGAGTAACTTTACCAATGCCATATTCAATACTGTCCTATTTTAAACGCAACTCAGTGACTTCTATGTACAATCGGCAAAGGAGATACGGTTACACTTTTTCAAATAAAGTAAGTAATTTTACGTAAACGTATAACCATTTCTCTTTTGTCAACAGTATTAGGCAGGTTGTTCGGATGCAAAAAGACACATTATGCTTATATAAGTAAGTGTCAAAATATATTAGCTCACTAGCTTTTGCCCGCGGCTCCGCCCGCGTGGATGTCGGTTATCGCGACCAAACATAGCCTATGTCTTTTCTCAAGGTCTAATCTACCCTTATACCAAATTTCATCATAATCGGTTCAGTGGTTTAGGCGTGAAAACGGAACATACAGCCTGACAGACAGACAGACAGAGTTACTTTCGCATTTATAATATTAGTATGGATTTACCAATGTAAATATATACTAATATTATAAATGCTGCGTCCTTAAAGGTTGCCTGTAAGAGATCGCTCTTAGCGATAAGGCCGCCATTTGTACATAATGTCATGTATTGTCCATACATTTACTGTATTACTGGTGTACAATAAAGATTTATCTATCTATCTATCTATCCTATACCGAACTAAAAATACAAAAGGCACCGTGATACTTTTTTGTTATTTATTATTCCGATATACCAACGTTATCAGGACCTATATTATAGGTACTCATAGTTGAAACTGCGATGCGGGGCGATCCTAATCTAGTAAAAAACTAGAAGCCATTGCAATTAGTCTGTTTATTTCCAGATCCAATTATTGAACAACTAAACTTAACCACATTCTTTATACGTACAAGTATATTACCGGGTACTTATCTATAATCTACGAGTTCTTGAACAAATGAGGAACTGCCCATACATCGAGTTTGGGGTCCAATCTGTGTTTAACTTTCACTAATTGTTTACCCTCGGGTCGGCTTCAATCACCAACATAAATTGAGCTACATTCTTCAACAGATACCACCCGCTATCTCGTGGTTTTACCTCATTGGGAGAGGAGAGGAAGGTCTACTTAGTTTGGACATTCCGACAATGCAATCTCCTGAAAACCGATGTAGCATGGGAAACTTTTAATATGATTAATATTTAATTCGTTTATTGGTTGTTGCAAAGGTTAACATAGCTAAGTATAATTCGATTACATGAATAAGTATAATTTGACTACATAGGAAAAATGAATGGCTCCAGCGTGGCTTAACCCGCTATCTTACCCTTACAGAAATGCTCTTAACAGCAGAGCCACTGAGCCACCCCTGAAAGAATTCAAATTTCCCTTTTATATCCATCTTTAAGGTGACAGTGGAGTCGTCTAATCTAAAGATAAAATAAATTAAATTATTACTTAATATCTTCATACTCACATACACATTCATAGTCTTGCCGATAGTAAAGTTTTCTTGTAGGTAAATAACCAAACGGGGTCACCGCTCTACCTCGAGGGTAAAATCGATCGATGGTAAATGTAGGTAAGCAGTGCATACTGTCTTTTAAAATATTTTTTAACAGAATAGTTGGGGAAATATGAACTCAATTTTTACGGTAAATATTCATTGAACATCACTATATTGGGTACTAACTTTAACCCGCGGTTCCGCCCGCGTGGATGTCGGTTATCGCGACCAAACATAGCCTATGTCTTTTCTCATGGTCTAATCCACCCTATATCAATTTTCATCAAAATCCGTTTAGTGGGTTAGGCGTGAAAGCGTAACATACAGATAGACAGACAGAGTTACTTTCGCATTTATAATATTAGTATGGAAGTATGGATTTTATATTTCATTACAGGCAATTTGGCGCCCAAAATATAAAGGAATTAGCTGGTGTCCGCGACTTCGCCATTGCGGCCAAGTTGAGGGAGACGCTGGATGCAGCCGACGTCCGGGTGTCCAGGCCCACCAAATGCGCAGAACTGCGCATTTCGGACCTGGACGACTCCATCACGGCCGAAGAAATTCGGGCCACCGTGGCGGAGGCCGGGGGCTGCCCCCTGGAGGCGGTAAAGGTCGGAGCGATCCGCTACGGCCGTCGCGGACAGGGGGCGGTAGTTGTCGGCTGCCCCATCGCAGCAGCCCAAAAGGCTGCCGATCGGCGGGTCCTCGCGGTGGACGGCGTTATTGGGGTGCGGGTCCAGCTCCTGCAAGCTCGGCCGGCTAGGTGCTTCAGGTGCCTGTCGGTCGGGCACGTGGGGGTGCAGTGCACGGCGGAGGTGACGGTCGGTGACCGCTGCTTCCGCTGTGGCCAACCCGGTCACAGGGCCGGTGGTTGTGAGGCTCCGCTGCACTGTTTCAGGTGTGCAGCGGGGGGCAAACCGGCCGACCATAGGGTTGGCAGCAAGGCCTGCATCGGAGGGGAGCCGAAGCCGCGAGGCGGGCGTTCCGCCAACTGTTCGCAGCGGGATGCGGAGATGGTTCCATAATGGATCCCCAGCTTCGCATCCTGCAGGCGAACGTGGGCCACGGTGTCGATGCTCAGGCACTTCTGCTCCAGAGCATGGCACAGTGGTCCATACACGTCGCCGCTGTCGCCGATCCATACACCCACCGCCCCCCCGGGCCTGCCTGGGTGGTCGACCTGGATGGATCGGCGGCACTGGTGCGTAACGCCGCTGCGGGTGCCCCTCCCTTTGTGGTGATCGCAAGGGAGCATGGCATCGTAGCGGCGCGTGTGGGGGAGATTGCGGTCGTGGCCGTCTACTTCACGCCGGCATCACACCGACGCATAGGGCAGTATCGGCAGTCGCTGGAGCGGCTGACCGACGTCGTCAATGCCTGTCACCCTCGCCCGGTTCTTGTGCTTGGGGACTTCAATGCCTGGTCTGAGGCTTGGGGGTCCCGGCACACGAACCCGCGAGGCAGGGCTCTGGAGAGTAGGGCCGCTACTCTCGGTCTGGTTCTCCAGAATCGCGGGGCCGAAGCCACGTTCTGGGCGGCGGAGCGCGAAGCGAGTTCGATCGTAGATCTCTCGTTCGCGAGCGCTTCGCTGTCGCAACGTGTGCGGGACTGGCGTGTCGTCGTGGAGGTGGAGACACTTGCGGATCACCGATACGTTCGGTTTGATGTCTCCCCTCCCGAGAGCGATGCGCCGGCCACACCGGCCCCACGCGAGCCGCGCTGGGTGCTTAGGGGACTGAATAGGGATGCTCTCCTGGAAGCCGCCTCCGTGCAGGCCTGGGCCATGGTGCCGGACAGGCCTGACGACATTGATGACGAGGCGGCGTGGTTCCGGGAGGCCATGACTGTTGTTTGCGATGCGGGTATGTCTAGGGCTCCAGCCTATAGTCCGAGGCGCCGGGTCTACTGGTGGACTGCGGAGATCGCGAGGCTGCGTCAAGCCTGCGTGATCGCGCATCGCCGGTGGGCCAGGCTCCGTAGGAGGCGTAGCCGCCCCGCAGACACAGATCCCCTAGTGGCGGAGTTGCAAGAGGGATACAGGGAAGCCAGGAATGCCCTCCGAGCAGAAATCAAGCGGTCCAAGGCAGCTTCCTATAGGGAGCTGCTGGAGACACTGGAGCGGGACCCATGGGGGCGGCCTTACCGCTTGGTAAGAGGAAAGCTGCGCCCCCGGGCCCCTCCCCTGACCCAGGTTCTCGAGCCGGCTCGGCTTGGAGGAGTGGTGGAATCCCTGTTCCCGGCACGGGCGGAACACGTTCCGCCGCAGATGACTCCGCCACCTCGGTCGCCTGATGCGCCCGGCGTGGTTATTGACGACGACGTGCCCGAGGTCACTTGGGTAGAACTAGAGCTGGCGGTGCGACGGCTTAGAGCCAAGAAGAACACCGCCCCGGGACCCAACGGCATTCCAGGCCGTGCGTGGGTCCTAGCTCTAGGAGAAGACGGTCTCGAACCCCGACTGCGAGGGTTCCTCAGCGCATGCTTAGAGCGGGGCCAGTTTCCGAAGATGTGGAAGACGGGGAAACTGGTCCTCATCCGCAAGGACGGACGCCCGGCGGACGAGCCGTCCGGGTACCGGCCCATAGTGTTGCTCGACGAGGTGGGTAAGCTCTTCGAAAGAGTGATTGCCAAGCGCCTCGTCGAGCACCTCTCTAGAGTGGGGCCGGACCTAGCGGACACGTAGTACGGCTTCCGCCGGTGGCGTTCCACTGTGGATGCCATCATGCGCGTTAGGACTCTGGCGGAGGATGCGGTTGCCCGGGGCGAGGTGATGTTGGCGGTGTCCTTGGACATCTCCAACGCGTTCAACACCTTGCCCTGGAGTTGCATCAGGGAGGCGCTCGTATACCACGATGTGCCTCTCTACCTCCGCCGCATAGTCGGGGCGTACCTGACGGAGAGGGCCGTCATCTACCCAAGTGCGACCGGTGTCGGTAGGCGTGAGATGTCGTGTGGTGTCCCACAGGGATCGGTCCTGGGGCCGCTCCTGTGGAACATCGGATACGACTGGGTGCTTCGCGGTGAGCTCGCGTTCGGTGCCACCGTCACGTGCTACGCGGACGACACGCTAGTGACGGTGAGTGGCGCTACGCACCGCGAGGCGACCCAGAGGGCCACGACCGCTGTTGCTCAAGTCGTGGATCGGATCCAGCGGCTGGGTCTCGAGGTGGCTCTGCACAAATCCGAGGCCTTGTTCTTTCATGGACCTCGGCGCGGGCCACCCTCGGGATCCAGCTTTACAGTAGGAGGTACTCCCATCGACATCAAGCCCCGGCTGAAATACCTGGGGCTCGTACTCGACGGTCGGTGGGACTTCGGAGAGCACTTCCGAAGTCTGCGCCCCAAACTGTTGGTGTCAGCTAACGCGCTGATGCGGCTGCTGCCCAACTTGAGGGGCCCAGAGGACTCCTGCAGGAGACTCTACGCGGGTGTCGTGCGGTCCATGGCCCTGTACGGGTGCCCCGTGTGGGCGGACGCCCTGCAGGCCAGGTTCGTGCAACTGCTGCATGCGCCGCAGCAGACGATGGCCTGCAGGGCCATTAGGGGGTACCGCACGATATCCTTTGAAGCGGCGAGTCTCCTAGCCGGATCGCCACCGTGGATCCTGGAAGCGAGATCCCTTGCGGCACTGTATCGGTTCCGTAAGGAGGCGCGGGAGCGGGGATACGATCCCGAGCCCGAAGACATTCGGGCCGAGAGGTCCCGGCTCCACGGGATCATGGTGGCGGAGTGGGAGCGACGACTTGAGCAACGACGCGCAGGGCATGCCGTCATAGAGGCGGTAAGGCCCATCATGGGGGAATGGCTCGAGAGGCCACATGGCAGCCTCTCGTATCGACTGACGCAGATCATCACCGGGCACAGGTGCTTCGGGATGTATCTGTGTCGGATCGAAAAGGAGCCAACGTCCGAGTGCCATCACTGCGACGCGAGCGAGGACACGGGGCTGCACACGCTCACTGAGTGTCCGGCATGGGCCGGACCGAGGCGGGAGCTAGTGGCGGCCCTGGGAGTGAGAGTTCTCACCCTCGCCACCCTGCTCACAGCAATGGTCCGCTGCGCGGACGCGTGGGCGGCCGGCGTCTCCTTCAGCGAGCAGGTAATGGTCGTGAAGGAGACGGCGGAGCGGGAGAGGCGGCGCGAGCGAGAAAGACTCGCTAATCGCGCCGCCCGCGCGCGCAGGCAACCTGGGCGTCGGAGGGCACTGACTGACCTCCGTCCCCCATGAGCGCGGGCCTGGGGGTGACGGGTGGAGCCGCCTGTCACCCCAGCAGAAGCAGGCCACGGCGGCGGCGCGCTAAATAGCGCACCTCCCCATTCCGGGGGCGAGTTGGGGACACCGTTGTCCCCCCTCCTGAGGAGGGCCAGACCGTAAGGGATGGCCCTGGGTCAGCCGGGGTGCGAGGGATATGTCTATAACAACCTCACCTCCGGCCTAGCACCAAGACCCACAGTCGGCGTGCGGTTTTAGTCGGTTCGAGTCCGACATAACCTCCCCTTCCGGCTCCGGCAGGGGGGGTATCCAAGGGGATTTCCGCACGGAAAAAAAAAAAAAAAAAAAAAAAGGTGTTCGCGACTTCGTCTGCGCAGGATTAGTATTTCGAGTAGCTTATATTAGAGTGGCGTAGAAAAACACGACAATGCCGGCCGAATTTGTTGACATTAATGATCAATGCTCCGTTCCCTTGAGTAGTAGCGTGATGATATATAGCGTATGTGTTATTCTAATGTATAAGCTATATTATTGTAAAGTTTCATGAAAATCCATTCAGTAGTTTTTACGTGAAAGAGTAACAAACATCCATTCCTACATACATCGATCCATACTCACAAACTATCGCGTTTATCACAGTTTTGATAGCAAAATCATCTGGAAGTATTAATTTGGCGAAAGAATTTTTTTTTTTGATAATGTGTTTACCTGAACATTTCAGGTAAACAGAAAAATGTATGGGCGTTGTAAATATTTTTTTTCTGTCACCAAATTAATACATAAATTTACTATCGAAACTGAGCGCAAATTCTTTTTTTCCGAAACGACTATTCAATCACCTTGCATAGGTACTAATGGAATTAGGTTTTTAATCGATTTAATACCTAAACGTACTATTGACTATCGCTTTAATGTTTTCCAACAATTATGAAAATTCATGAGCGTGCACAAATCTCATTCATTGAATAATATCGGATTGGTGAGTTACTGCACTGCGTTGCACGTTTTGATTTATACAAATATTCCGTAGATCAGTGATCCTGATAACGGATGAATATAATGCAATTTGTTTTTTTTTAAGTCTAAATAAATAACTAGGAACATGCCCCGGCCCTGGTGCAATGAAGACGTCTTGTTATATCTTGGAATGACGGACGTGGATTTATGACAACTATTTAACCTCGCGTCTTAACTGGCCGTTTCTTGTTTATGATATAAGCCAGAGCCTTTTCTCTACATACGAGTACATTCAACTTACACAGTTCTGGTACTTTGAGATAACTTCCACTTCATACTATAAAGGTAGCTAATATCTTTATGTCGGGTTCAGTCTCAATAATAACACGAATTAATAAGGTTTAATATTGACTTAATTCGTGATAGAATCCGTTGAAAATAGTATTATTTAAATGTGTGATATTCACTGCAGTATCATACCCTCGAGCCTTTGCAGATGCGTAGAGATGTTGCGTCTTTGGCAGTTTTCTACCGTCTCTACCATGGTGAATGTTCTGACGAGCTCTTCCAATTAGTCCCACCCTCTCCTTTCCTACACAGGACGACACGTGCAGGGCTAAGTTGCCATCCATATACGGTGCAGAGTATACCAGCAAGAACCAAGCGTTTCAGCGACTGATTCCTATGCCGCACCATTAAGACCTGGAACTCCCTGCCAGCTCACGTGTTTCCTTCTTCCTACAGTCCCGGGTCCTTTAAGCGGGGCGTGAAAAGGCATCTAACGAGGCCGTCAAGCTGAGTGCCACCACTGTTAAGAGTCCGTACCACTCCAGCTCGAATTCAAATTTTACCCCCGCGCGCCTCAACAACGCACTCGCGCCGGTACTACTCGCGCGCATATGCATCTATCTCACTCCCGCGATGACCCCGGGCCGGCCGACGCGCGACGCGAGGCTCGGCCGCCAAGTTCACGCGTGTATCAATCGATAGGGTAAAGTAGCTAGTAATTAGACATCAAGAAAGTTATGGCAATAAACAAACTTTTGAGAAAAGTGTGCATATTGTAATGATAATTTACATAAAACTTATATATAATATAATATATTCCACAACATTCTACACAACGCTATCTAGACCCATGGTAAGCTTTTATAGCTTGTGTTATGGAATCTAGAATGCGGATAAACATACTTATATACTTTTTTTTTTTTGTAAATACATACATATTATACATAGAAACACCCAGACCAATGCAAATAGCCATATTCATACATACAAATATTTGCACTGAGCGGGAATCGAACCCGCGCCTCCTGCGTGGCAGTCGCGTGCACTACCGCCACGCCACGGAGGCTGTCAAATATAATATATTTATACTTATCCTATTAATATTATAAATGCGAAAGTTTGTGAGTATGTATCGCGTTATGTATGGATGTTTGTTACTCTTTCACGCAAAAACTACTAAATGGATCTGGCTGAAATTTTATACAGGGGTAGATTAGAACCTGGAATAACACATAGGTTGCTTTTTATTCCGGGTTAAGGTTCCCATGGGTTGCGGGAACGGGAACAAAACTACACAGGACGACACGTGCAGGGCTAAGTTGCCATCCATATACGGTGCAGAGTATACCAGCAAGAACCAAGCGTTTCAGCGACTGATTCCTATGCCGCACCATTAAGACCTGGAACTCCCTGCCAGCTCACGTGTTTCCTTCTTCCTACAGTCCCGGGTCCTTTAAGCGGGGCGTGAAAAGGCATCTAACGAGGCCGTCAAGCTGAGTGCCACCACTGTTAAGAGTCCGTACCACTCCAGCTCGAATTCAAATTTTACCACCGCGCGCCTCAACAACGCACTCGCACCGGTACTACTCGCGCGCATATGCATCTATCTCACTCCCGCGATGACCCCGGGCCGGCCGACGCGCGACGCGAGGCTCGGCCGCCAAGTTCACGCGTGTATCAATCGATAGGGTAAAGTAGCTAGTAATTAGACATCAAGAAAGTTATGGCAATAAACAAACTTTTGAGAAAAGTGTGCATATTGTAATGATAATTTACATAAAACTTATATATAATATAATATATTCCACAACATTCTACACAACGCTATCTAGACCCATGGTAAGCTTTTATAGCTTGTGTTATGGAATCTAGAATGCGGATAAACATACTTATATACTTTTTTTTTTTTGTAAATACATACATATTATACATAGAAACACCCAGACCAATGCAAATAGCCATATTCATACATACAAATATTTGCACTGAGCGGGAATCGAACCCGCGCCTCCTGCGTGGCAGTCGCGTGCACTACCGCCACGCCACGGAGGCTGTCAAATATAATATATTTATACTTATCCTATTAATATTATAAATGCGAAAGTTTGTGAGTATGTATCGCGTTATGTATGGATGTTTGTTACTCTTTCACGCAAAAACTACTAAATGGATCTGGCTGAAATTTTATACAGGGGTAGATTAGAACCTGGAATAACACATAGGTTGCTTTTTATTCCGGGTTAAGGTTCCCATGGGTTGCGGGAACGGGAACAAAACTTCACGCGGGCGAAGCTACGGGCAGCAGCTAGTATAATATAATAATAGCAGCCCTTTCAATGTCTCACTGCTGGGCACTGCTATCTCACCTGAAGGTACCTTGGTGGCTATTGGCCACCAAGGAGGGGGGGCCTTTATGGTCGGTTTCGAGTTCTCAGCACGCGCTCTGCTAAGCCTAGCGGAGAACTTTAAGGGCGACGAGTACTTTGCCACTGAGCGATCAGTGGTGAAATACACGGTCCCATGGGGACCATCGATCGGCCGAGCCGTACCGCCGTCTGGCAACAGAGGGGCATGGTAGCTCTTAGGAGTTGCGAGGAAGAAAACCTCTATAAAAAATCACCCCGAACCCCACGCCTGGCAATGGGATGCATCACTGGGGGGAACTCAGTGCCTAGGGCGTCACTCACTCACTCCCACCTTTCCTATCCTCACATACAACCCCTCTACTTCCACCTCAATGTCGGTGGACATTAACCGTAAAACAAAATATGGTTATGGAAACGATAACGGATAAATCTACCCATGCGGATTCCCCAGACGGACTCCGTCTGGGGAATCCCTAGCTGTGACTGGTGATCGAATGGACACCCATTCGGTGACTAGCCATGGCGACACCCGCCCAGGTTCATCGTGGGTCTGAATCATCGAACAGCGAGGAGGACCTTCCTAGTAAGGCTACGCTAGACGGCTAGGCGCGGGTAGAGGACGAAAGCCGACCTCTACAGAGCGAAAGAGAGAGTAGCAGAGCCGCCAGCGATTGTGTCCCCGCTACCAAGGGAGGTCACGGAGGTGCCGACGGTGCAGAACATCCTGGCGGCTCTTTCCCGTATTTCTGGCGCCGTAAAAGGCCAGAAAAATATTACGGGAAAGAAGAGGGTCGTGGCGGACGCGATAAAAGGTGCCGCCAAAGCGCTGGAGGAGTTCCTGGAAAGGAGCGTCTCCAGTGAGGAGGAGAAACTCCGGGCTCGGGTTGCGAGCCTGGAGACGGAGATTGCTGACTTCCACAAGCAGCAACGGCTGATGCGGGAGGAGATCGGTCAGCTGACGCAGCTGGTCCGGGGGGCCGGGGAGGCTCGGGGTGTGAAAACCCCCGCTCTCCGTGCTCCTTAGATGGACAACGGTGGTCCAGCTGCTGGAGGTCATCGAGCGACGACTCGGCGTCCTCGAGGACCGGGCATACCGCCCACCGCTGGCGGCACCCGTCGTCGCGGCTTGAGCGACGACGGCTGCACCCAGCTGTGGTGCTACTGGTCCCAAGCCAAGGCCTCCGCCCCTAAGAAGACTGCACCTAGGGGAGGTGGTGGAGAACGACGTGCCCGTAGTTACGGAGGGTGAGGAACATCGGCTACGATTGGGTGCTGCGTGGTACGTTGCTCAGAGGGGTCAGCGTAACGTGTTCCGCCGATGACACCCTCGTTTTTTTTTATCGTGCGATAAATCCCCACGGAGCCGATGGAGGTGGTTATGTCGAACTCGAACTAAAACGCACGCCGTCCCAAGTCCTTGGTTGCCGGAGGTGAGATTGCCAAAAGCATATCTCTCGCACCCCGGCAGACCCAGGAGGACCATCCCTTTCGAGATGGCCTCCTTTGGGTTGGGGGGACCACAGTGTCCCCATCTAGCCCCGGTTACGGGGAGGCGCACCTTGCGCCGCCGCCGCGGCCTGCTTCTGCTAGGGTGACAGGCGGCTCCACCGGTCACCCTCAGGCCAGCGCTCATAGAGGACGGAGGTCGTTCTGCGACCTCCGACGTCCGGTTCGCATGACACCATCATTACGGCGCGGGAAGCAGCGCACCGAGACGCAGCACTAAAGGCCACGGCAGGGGTTGCTCAAGTCGTGGGTCAGACACGGCGGCTGGGTCTCGAGGTCGCTCTTCACAAGTCCGAGGCTCGGTGCTTCCACGGACCTCGGATGGAGCCACCTGCAGGATCCAGCCTACAGATAGGGGGTGTCAGCATCGGCATCGAGCCCTCGATGAAGTATCTGGGGCTCGATGGCCGGTGGAACTTCGGACATCACTTCCGAAGTTTGGTCCCAAAACTGAGGGGGGCATCAGCCGCACTCGCGCGGCTGATGCCCAACATCAGGAGACACAACGCTCCCTGCAGGAGACTGTACCTGGGGATCGTGCGAAGTATGGCCCTATACGGGGCCCCCGTATGGGCAGAGAATCTGACGGCCAGTAATGTGGCTAGATTGCTGAGCCCACAGAGGGAAGACCCTTCAATAGAAACAGATGAATGGAAATTCATAATTACGTACTGTCTATAATAAATATAGGAATACGTATGGTAGTAGTACCTAACTACTGCTATATTTATATTATGATCATTCGGGTTGGTAGGTACTCATGTATTTACAGAAATATTCCGTTTATTCCGAAACTGACCCGAAAACTTGGCCCGGTCGCGGGTTAGGTAGACACTTTAAAAATTTGTTCCGAACGTAACCCTCTTCCTAACCTGACCCGACGGTCTCGTTCCTATCATAACCCGATCTGGCACTTCGCCGTCCGCTGCTGCGGCACGCTCGCTACGCTCGCTCGGCTCATGCGTTGGGGTCACAGTTCTAACCTAACCTACAGAAGTTGGAGTTACCGCACTTCGACTTTCGGCTCTGAGTCGCCCAACCGCGTCGTCCGTCGCGTCGTCGCAGTGAGCGACCTGTAGTAGGCAGGACCTGCCTGAAAGACTTGGGCTGCTACTGCAAGATTATTTTTGTCGATACATAGGCAGGTATGCCTATTTCAATCCAAATTTTTGAAATAGGTAGGTTTTTACTGACCTATTTATTACTTTCTACTAATATAGTACCTATTGCAAATTGTTATGTACAGTATAAGCTACTTAGGTAGGTAGATTAAATACTTACTATAATAATAAATAAATAAATATTCCACAACATTCTACACAGCGCTATCTAGACCCATGGTAAGCTTAATTAGCTTGTGTTATGGAATCTAGAATGCGGATAAACATACTTAGATACTTTTTTGTATGTACATAAATATTATACATAGAAACACTCAGACCAATGCAAATAGCCATATTCATGCATACAAATATTTGCACTTAGCGGGGATCGAAACCGCGCCTCCTGCGTAGCAGTCGCGTTCACTAACGCCATTTTTTTTTATCGTGCGAAAAATCCCCACGGATACCACTATCACGGAATCATCATCAATACATACATATTATACATAGAAACACCCAGATCAATGCAAATAGCCATATTCATGCATACAAATATTTGAACTGAGCGGGAATCGAACCCGCGCCTCTTGCGTGGCAGTCGCGTGCACTACCACCACGCCACAGAGGCTGCCTACATAATACATCATTCATATGTTTTAATGTTTTTTACGCCAACATACACTTTTCCTCTTTCAGTTTACTTTATTACCCATTTCGCCTGTCAAAAGATAGGTACTTGAATACTTTCGTATCGTCTATCGTAATCGTCTGCGCAGAGCGCGTGCGACACAAGCTCCCCGTATGATAGCCGAAGCAACACTGAGGAGGAGGCCGGGCGGCAGGGCGGTTCTAAGTTTAATGGTATCGCTTGAGTAAAAATTTAGATATTTGCTAGTTACTCAGAAACCAATGTATATTTGTAAAATTTGAAACACATAATGTCTCTTAACCACTAAACTGCAATTATTGTGTAAGTTTAGTGATCCTATTTTGCGTAATTAATCCATAATATCGTTTTATTTGTACGGTTTAGAGGTAACTTTGCAATGGTTTTCTATCAAGAAAATTTTACGTAATCGTGTTTTTGCCACACATAAACATTAGTATATATCCTCAACTTTACCACAAATGAATTAAAAAGTCCATGCTTTAGAACTTTTGATATTATACACGTTTATGCTATGTCATTTGAGGTAGTACGGACCCTTAACATGGTACATGTTTCCGATGGTGACCCTCTTTCCGAGACATTACCTTTAACTTAACATCAGGGGGGGTGAAGTCAAATTGACGTGTCCTATATAAAAAAAAATACTTAGCCCCATTTAAATATAATTAAGTCATCATAATTATTTAAATAGCACTAGTTAGTAAAACCTCATCAGTCATAACACACGAGCCAACGTATTTAATTTATAATGCAAATCATTAGAAAAGGCAGTAGAAATTAAAATGGCAACATAATTGGGTCCGAGCTTCCCCCGCATTGTATCGCGTACAAAGTCACGCTACGAATATACAAGGTGCGTTTCCATTGTATTACGATAAATAATAGGATAGATATTAAGATACAAGAAAACGAATAGACTACAAATATTAATCTTCTTCTTCGTCTGAGGAACATTTCCGGTTGAGTTCAAAACTTGCACTTCAAAAATTTCAAACTTTTATCTCGACTTTTATAGTAACGACTCCTATCTGACTCTGCAGTTTCTGAAAACGTGTGTCCACATAGATTATTTCTGCCTTTCTCCATAGTACAGTCATAAACATAGTATAGAATACAGATTCATTATGTTCTACTGCCCGTCCTACTTAATATTAAAGTTAATCACCATGTCTATTGTACGTACGTATACTTGAGTCAACTTAACATTTTTTTAATTGAACATAAATATATAAATTCATGTCTTGTGATTATGTATTTAACCAAATTTTTCATTCGAACAGCTTTATTGAATGAATTAAGAATATATATTTTTATTAATTTCTTCCGACATGTGGGCTACACACGCCTTCAGTATTTGTACATGATACAATTTCTTTGTACTAAAACAATGGAAACGCACACAGCTGAGCCGTAACTGCCACTACCTGTCACCACGCCACCTGTATTAAAACCTTGCACAAATAATTGTTGTAAACGCCGAACATCCAACTTTTACGTTATTTAGTAAATTAAAATTCACTACGAATCGGCACGGGCTCGCTACAATTTTGTACTAAGTCGTACCTATTTTTGTGTTCTTTGATTAATGACACTTGACTTGTTTATCAGCTTTCATCATTATTTCTAGAATTGAATACCAGACTTCGCTTTTGTTTGTGCTGTCATAATTTTGGAAAATTAATATACAAACCTACATAAAATAAACTCAAGCCTTTGTTCCTTCTGGAGTAGGTACATATAACTGCTTGCCATCTGCCTCTATCATCGCACATTTTACGAGCTTCCTCTTCCTATAAAACCTTGCATACATGTCTGCGGATTTCAACTCAAGTGCTTTTGATCTGCCTTTCCATAATACCTTAGTAATTTGATAACAGAACATCTATATTTATAAAAATCAATGCCACTTTTCGTTGTTGTGTTATAACTCAACAACGCCTTTACCGATTTGGCTAATTTTGGTCTTGAATTATTCGTGGAAGTCCAGGTAAGGTTTGTACGTAGAGAAAAATTCGAATAATTGCCGGGAACCGACATCCACGCGGGCGGAGCCGTGGGCAAAAACTAGTTACATCTAAAATTAAAAACACATAATGTTTTTTATAATGACATATATCATGAACATAATATTCGTCTTGTGATCAAATAAAACTGACTTGATTATGAAGAGACAGTAAAGTAAGTCCTTCAAACTAAACAAAATACAAAAACAACTTTCTTCATAACCCTGTATTCTGATATCAATCATCATCAATCATTTCTACCCTTTTAAAATAAACACTCATTGGCTTCATTGACTATAACAAGAAATAACGCAATTCCTCTCGCTGAAACAGTGAGGTTCTTATCAAGAAATATAAAATTATTATTTGCATTATGTCCATTTTCATTATCAATATCATTTTAATAATCCGTCAAAGTATTTCAATTTGGAACTTCGCTTTCACAAGTTAGCTCGATTTTGTCTAAGAAATGATGCTTATGACAGGCCTATGATTGATTTCAACTCCGAGACTAACTTTGTGTCGGTACATGCGTTAGATTTCAAAGACATAATTAATTGATAGAAGAGTTTTTTGACATTCTACATCGGAATTTGAAACCTTTACAGTATCGTCAAATTCTAATTTTTGGGTGTCGATATATTTATAACTTTACTAATTCATTGTTGATCATTAAAATGATAATATTTGTTTAAATCGAAATACTAAATTTAGTTATTAAAATTTATAACAGAGTAAGTTTTTTTGCGTGAACTCCATCAAAAATATTACTAGCTATTAGACAAATTTGGACAACGTTAAAAAACCCAGAGTGATATAAGTTGCTAAAGAAAATTATAAATAGCGTATAAGTCTAGTAGGACAAAATAAGCAACTGCAGCCAGAAACTCAGTCCACTTAGAATAAATTGAACAGTGAAGTCCATTTAATGCTTTAGTTTTAACCCTAAATCTTCACACTAACAAATAATCAAACCACATTCCAAATACAAGAAATCATCACAAACTATTCCTAATTGTTTAATCAACCCCTTTCATTTGCCATGAGTGGAGGAAATGAGCTTTGGATCTTCACATCATACGTGATCTGGATCCAAATGGAGCACTTACGAGATCAAACGTTCTCCTAATTGAAAAATCGTTTTGGATGTTTGAGAAAACGTGTTCGTATCTGATATTGCGTCGCGCAATTTTCCATATCGTGACGAAAATATCGTATGTATTTTTGAAGATGAAATGCTGTATTTTTGTTTGTTAAATTTCCTGGCACGAACTTGTAATGAGTGTTTTATACAGCCAATCTGTAAGCTCATTAATTTCGTTTTGCGAATTGATTTATGTAACAAGCTGTCTTTCATGTTCCTCAATGTAATCTTTTTCTTTTATTAACTGCACATTTTAAGCCATAACTCTGATAATTTTGTCTGATATAATATTTTTGGGACAAATACTTCACTAGTTAAAATGGGGGCGTCATTATTATACAGCTTAAGTTAACTATATTAATCCTTATACAAAATCTGCTTTTGAGACTCTGAAAGAGAGAGAGAGAGAGAGAGAGAGAGAGAGAGAGAGAGAGAGAGAGAGAGAGAGAGAGAGAGAGGGCGAGAGAGAGAGAGAGAGAGCATTTGTAAGAATTGAGTCCTACGTGGAAGGTTGATTTTTAATTTTTAAATGAGATGAAAGCGTCGGTAGCTTAGTGGTTAAGGAGCCGGCCATACGATCGAGAGGTCCCAGGTTCGAATCCTGGCCATTACACTACCGACGTGAAACTCCTCCTAGCACGAACAATTTAGCTTAGTTGGAGGGGTTGGAGGGAATATTAGTAACTTCGGTTCTAATAAAATAAATAAGTAAATAAATATTCCACAACATTCTACACAACGCTATCTAGACCCATAGTAAGCTTTTATAGCTTGTGTTATGGAATCTAGAATGCGGATAAACATACTTATATACTTTTTTTTGTAAATACATACATATTATACATAGAAACACCCAGACCAATGAAAATAGCCATATTCATGCATAAAAATATTTGCACTGAGCGGGGATCGAACCCGCGCCTCCTGCGAGGCAGTCGCGTGCACTACCGCCACGCCACAGAGGCTGTCTGTATAATATTAAGGCTAAGGCTGTCTAATATTCTTTTTTGAAAAAAAAAATAGGTATGGAAGACAATGTTAGATCTTAGTTTGAGCAGATTTTGGCCAATTTCACCAACATTTAATTAAGTTATGGTTTCCGGAAATAATGTCCTTACACTATCCAACATATAGGTTTAGCTAGAATAGAGTGTTCTGTGACCAGGCAATTAGGTCAAACTAGTGCTGTGAGAGTTATTGATACTCTTGGCAGTTTATTTCCCTCTAGCTAATAATACAGTTGGCATCGAAACCCACTGACTCCCTGAGGTATTAGGACTGCAGTGTCGTAATGACATTTAGCTTCCCACTTACCCAGCGAATTGTGCATTTTTTTTAAAATACGACAATAGAAAGCAACCTATGTAATGGATGTTTGATAATAATGAGGAAGTAAAATGAGAAAGAAAGCAGCAAAGTAAAAATGAAGAGAGAAGGTGTACGGCAGTACCCAAGACACCACGCAAAAATATAATACTTAGCGTTGGTTTCATCTGCTTCTCTATTAAGACTTCACTGGTTTAGGCGTGCAAGTGACAGATTATCCATTTCATTAAGTAGAAGTAACATTTGAACTTGATTAGTGCTATTGCAGAATCAATCCTGATATTATAAATGTGAAACTAATTCTTTCTAGTTAAAAAGCTCTCTGCATAAATATAACGTGACTTTGATAGTAATACGTAAGCATTTAACATCGTTCTTACTGCTCATACTGAGCAAGATAAGTAATAAGATTACATTAATAATGATTACATTTGAAGTGTAGAACAATACCAAAAACAAATTCCGAAATATTTTAAAAATAGAATTTGAGAAAGGTGACTATTTTATTACGATGCAATGATTGCAGTGGTTCCATTTGTAAAGTTAAATGGAACAAAAATAAAGATTTAGTTTTAAATAAGACTGAAATAGAACGGTCTGGTTGCACTTTAAGCTTAACTGCCTTAATTAGTTCAAAATTAACTATTTATCTGTTAATGGAAGAGCTCCGTGAAGATAAATAGCAAGCTTTTTCGGAATTATACACTAACATAATGGGTACGCGACAATTTTATACCAACATACTGTGTATTTAGAGACTACAAATGCAGAGCAAAGGTTAAAAGAACCACTATCTTTCATAAAATTGCTTCATTTACTGATTAATGAAGTTTCTCATAATTCACATGTACTGTTTAATGAAGTTTTTCATTGTGTGGTCATATGTATGTTAACTTTAAGCCATATGTGTGGCAATAGTCAGGGCATTAGAATCAAACGGTAAATGAAGCAGCAGTTTAGTTTAATTTCCATCCATTAGTGTTTAATTTCCATCAGTCATCACATAAAGATCCATTTATAGATGAGCAGTCAAACAAAGATGTCTAGAGAATAGAAGATATGGAAGGAAGAAATATAGATAAAATTTGACAACGAAACCAACCCAAACAGGTAATGAAAACCTTACCACATTTATTGAAAATGAATGAATAATAAGTCATAAATAAAGAAGTTGAAGTTGTTAGGCCAGAGTGCAACAAATGAAAAACAAACGGTGGCGTCTCTAAGGTTGTTGTGAAAAAAGGTGTATGAGCACAATAAGACAGTCCCGAGAAGGCTAAGTTATAACTCCTGGTAACCTCGTCGTTTTGAAGGAGAGCAAGCACCCTCACCTTTCCTGTATTAAGCGCTAGATAAGATCGCGTCGCTTCCTCTCACTTGTTAAATCGGGTGACAGGGTATTCTGTCCGTATTCGTTTAAGTCAAGCCCACTTTTTTGTATCAGCACCATTTCTTTTAACATTTTAAAAATTTATTCCAAATTTAATGAAAATCTCTTCATCTTTGGTCCGTATAGTGCTACTTTTCGGAACATCCGATCCATCGAAAATTTGAATTGCAAAGGAAGAACATCTATTCAATAATTATTTATTTTTATCCCTCTGTCCTGTAGGATCCACTATCTCGATCCACCAGTGGATTGAATAGCACGCCGAAGTTCACTGTGATCCACCGATTCTCTCGGTGGATCCTGATAGCCCGTCTGATAAAACTGATAAAAGAGTGTCAGCTAAATTTTTCAACAACAGCGATGTCGATTACACAGTGTTGACCCTATGTATAATTTACTGCGTATTTCAGATTTAATCTTACCTTTGTAAGTACAGATAAGTTGAAAACTGGCTCATCTAGTTTTCCTATATTCTTGTTTCATTCTCTGTTCATTCAATAGATATTATTGTCTGCTGTCTACGATTTATGTGCGGTGTTTAACACGCTTTATTGGGCTTTGTCTCGAAGCCAACTTTACGTTTGATTGCTTTGTCCAGTACCTAGGTACTAGTCTGTACTTATAGATAGGGTTTGACGCTGTAGTTGCGATTTTAGTTTGGAATTACATTCGAAGCACTACCGATGTCAAACTATCGGAAGTAATTTTTAATTATTTTTTTATAGTATTTATTATGCTAACTTTAAAATTCGAATACATCGGGAAAAAAGAAATGCTCAAGTGGGACTTGAACCCACGACCTTTCTTGCCAACCCGATTATTCGAAGTATTCGAATTATTGTAAGTATCTACGAATACAAATGTATACATTAGAAAAAGCCTATATTGCCAGAAATTCTATAATGCACTGTTAATAGACATTAATCAAAATACATACATACTAAAATTTCTATCAAAATGAACCACCAAGATTATCGAGAAAAATATTTAACCATAACGTAATCTTCTCCTGCATTAAGCTATTTCCTTAAACTCTCCCAACATTATCAGATATCTAATTTTCTCTTAAGCGATACATTTTAGGAACTTTCTCGACTCAGGTAATCTCTGCGTCAACTTTCAAATTGAGTTTAAAGATAACAATGCTGAACGGGCAAGTGCAAAATACATCATTTTCAAGGGACAACGACCCACTTATGTCTTAACCGGCTCCCTCAGTTAAATTTATCCAGGTCTTACTAGATTACTAACCCACTATGGTGCACAGTCACTATCAGAAAAATGTTGACGACTAAAGTACTCAAAATAATCTGAAAACAAAATTTCAAAATTATTATTGATTATTAGAGTACCCAAAAAGTTGTATGTATTGACAGCCTCCGAGGCGTGGTGGTAGTGAACGCGACTGCTACATAGGAGGTGGGGGTTCGATTCCCGCCCAGTGTAAATATTTGTATGCATGAATATGGCTATTTGCATTGGTCTGGGTGTTTCTATGTATAGTATGTTTGTATTTACAAAAAAAAGTATCTATGTATGTTTATCCGCATTCTAGAATCCATATCACAAGCTATGCTTACCTTGGGTCTAGCTTTGTGTAGAATGTTGTGGAATATTTATTATTATTTATTTATCCAGAGTGGTCAAACTATCGTAGCAATCTGTCATCCAGTATTATGTAAGTAGGTAGAGTATTTATATTCATATAGGTACTCACTCACGCCAATCGATGGTATTTAGGCAAATATAGTTTCAAAAATCTAGACATTGTCATTCAATCACATTTTGTGTCCCTTTTTACTTTATTTTTTGAATGTTTTTTTTTTAAACTTTATTCATGAATATTTTTAAACGACTAATTAGAAATAAAATAAAAGAAACCAATTAAAAACTAAAACTAAGACTAAAATTAAAACGCGTCGCTTTTTTACTTATACTTATGGGAAAAGGATGCCAAACATCCTTTTCCCATAAAGGTGAGATGATAAGAGATGGGTGAATGGGTATATTTTTATCCGACTGCGCTAGCGAGAGCAATGTGAGCAATCTGGTTATGATTGGCAAATGGGTACCGCCTGCTACCAAACTTGTTTCAATCTTTTATACAGCAGTCGGGTTTTTAAATCTTTTATTTTATTCTGATACTGACTGTACAATATTTTTTATTACCTAACCCATAAATTGTTCGGAATAGTTTTTCTTTTAGTAAAAGTGTGAAAGTTTATAATGAATCCACTTGAATATTTGACGTCAGGGCCGTTTGTTCAAATTACGGAACTGCATCAAGTTTATGATCTGTTTATGGAAGTATATATATAATAAAAATCTGCGGTAGCCTATTGGTATGGGTAATGGACTGCTGAGACGAGGTCTCGGGTTCGATCTCAGGTTTACCATGGCACACACCAATGACTTTTCGATCCTTTTCGAAGTTATGTGTGTATTTATCGCAGGTTTATAAATGCCCGATTAATGGCAATAGGCTCGCCACCTATTACATTGGGACCTAAACATAAACCGGCGAAATGTAAGTGCTAGCACCTCTGCCTACCGCTTCGGGGAATACAGGCGTGAGTTTATGTAATGTTTTATTTATAATACAGAGATACATGCTCAAGTCCTCTGCTTCTGTCCTTACACTTTTCATAAGCTTTTTTACTGTCTTTAAATCTTTCACGCATGTCTTCATAAGGGTTTAATGACTTTTGAGTTTAAAAAGTTAATAGCAAACAAAACATCGGGATTAAATAAATCACGATGGAATTAATCAAAATGTATGTGTAATTTATTTGCATAAATTTATACAGTATCATTTTGAAGCCCATTCTTTTCAGTGATGAATTCTGACCTTACCCAAAAAATTAAAATAAAACTAAAACGATGAGATTAACCATTTAACAGTTAATTTGGATATCAAAATTTACAGCTACAAAGTCTGATTAATGGCCACTGAAGCTTTAAACGAATTTAAAAAACATTTTTATAGTCCAAGAATTATTTATTGCGATCATGTCCAAAAGCACTTGTATAAATGTTTTAAAGTTAATTTTGTGGAGACCTCGTTGAATGGAGTTTAATATTCTTGAAGGAGAACTATAATGAAACAATAATAAAGTAGCTGGAAGCAGCTGTGTACGAGGTAGTAGATATCGTCTTTTTAATCGCATAACATCATCCAACGAGGAGATAGCGTGGAAAGTAAACCCTGATGTTATTGATACTTTAGCATTGCGAAACATAATTTGATTCGCATCGTGTTACAACAATGCTCAAGATTACTTAGACTAATAAAACTTTGTATAGTATAAAATTGACTGCATTTTTGCACTTTACAGAATGTTTGCCTCCTTACCTTTTATTCACTTTTACCTATCTCTTATCTAATTGGCTTCCACATGATAACGTTTTTGTTGTTACAAGCAGTTATACCTCAGTAACCACTTATCATCAGATAGTCTATTAAATATCCCTTTTTATACCAGTTTTTATCCCTTGTGGTAGAGCGTAGTCAACTAAAAAAATCAATATAACATTTTAGAGAAAAAAAGTTAAAAGTGTACGGGAAAAAATGAATCACAAACAAAAACAAATAATAACAAAAATAATTAAAAACTAAAATAAATAATAAAATTTAAACAAATAATAGAAGGGAAAGGACGTGGGTTCAAGTCTCACTTGAGCGTTTCATTTTTTCCGATGTTTTTCGAAATAATATATCATCTCATCAAGCATCATTTTGTTACAAACCGTGTTTGGGAAATAATGAAAATTTTTATATTATATAGCATAAAAACTTTTCTCTACGCCAAAAAATCTGCGAACCTCCATACATAACAATAATTTTACCGGACAGCGAAAGGGGTAATTACCGAAGTTAAACAACCAAGGGCTACCCTCAGTAATTTGTCTGTGACCGGTAATTACTTAGAGTCCGTAAGAGTACGGAAGCGGACCAAATTCGCTTGTAAATTTGAAACTTTAAACGTATGGTGTAACATACTGGCTGGCTGGACTGAATCTTATGTTAATGGCTGTTTGTTCAGTACTGTTTTAAATCTGAGGCTTACTGTGAATCTGGAAATAGTTTGGGTAGAAGATTGATGAACTACCCAAACTAAGTATATCCAGAACTAATGATTTATGAAGAACTAGCTTTTGCCCGCGGCTCCGCCCGCGTGGATGTCGGTTATCGCCATCAAACATAGCCTATGTCCTTTCTCATGGTCTAATCTACCCCTATACCAAATTTCATCAAAATCCGTTCAGTAGTTTAGGCGTGAAAGCGTAACATACAGACAGACAGAGTTACTTTCGCATTTATAATATTAGTATGGACTAGCTTTTGCCCGCCGCTCCGCCCGCGTGGATGTCGGTTATCGCCATCAAACATAGCCTATGTCCTTTCTCATGGTCTAATCTACCCCTATACCAAATTTCATCAAAATCCGTTCAGTAGTTTGGGCGTGAAAGCGTAACATACAGACATACAGACAGACAGACAGACAGAGTTACTTTCGCATTTATAATATTAGTATGGATGTATGTAAATTAGAGCTAAAGAATCGAATTTAGAATACGCTAGCTACTGTGTATGCAATGAGTAGTATGAAAACGGAGCCTGTAATTTTTTCATCAATATATGTTTAGGGTACTAATTTAGTGACATGCTGGAACGAATTACTTGTTACATCAATCATACTTTATCTATGAGATTATTCGTATCATTTGGTGACAGACAAGCACAGGATCCACTTGCTAGGAAATGGCTAACTTGGCCAATAGACGTTTGCAACACCAGTGTCAATCTGTGATATAATAGAAACTTGATAGTAAAACTCGTCCTATTATTTGATCTTACTTATGAATAGTAAGATATAAGATTTTTAATCGTTTGTGAAATAAATCCATTTTACTACAATTGCTCGTATGTACTCAATTCATTAAATCTTCGCTTGTTTAGGTACCACATCATACCCGAAATAAGTTTAATAAAAGCACGCCCCCAAAACCTGACATAAATGTCCCTCGAAAATAATTATCCAACTTAAACAATAAAAGGACCAGTACTAGCTCCAAGACTAATTTGGTCCGAGATTGTTTCACTGAAATTCTCACCCGTACTCCAGACGAATATTTTCACTCAATTTTACTTCCTTTTTTTGAAGGTTGGCACTTGGAACCCTCCGTGTAGACGCTCGAGCGAATTTCTTAAAACCACAAAAGAAATTACGTGTCAAAACGTGTTTGGAACTTTTATAAGACTGATTTGCATACTGAAGGATAAAGTAAAGATCTATGTACAAGTAAAAATGTAATTTTTTGTAATAGGTATCCTCAAACTACTTTAAGTGAAGTTGATAAGGTTTCTAAAAAATATTGTTTTATTAAAGACCTCCTTTATTTTTGCGTATTTTGGGCTCCAATTTAAGTCTAAAACTTTTATTTTTATTTAGATTTTGGGCTCCTCTAAAACTTTTCTTACAATATTTTAAATCAACTCTCTTTCCAACCAATATAATTTAAAATATTTGTATAGAGTCAACGACAAAAGCAACAACATAATATTCTTTTTCGTACAATAAAGAACTGAAATGCATTAATTACACACTTAATTTCTTTCCTCCTTCCTATAATCTCGGGTCCTTAAGCAGGATATGAAACAACATCTGACGAGGTAGTCAAGGTAACGACCTCCATTCTAAAACCGACTGCGTCTGGAATATTGGAGCGTCATGAACCACGTGGTCCAGTACTTCCTTATATATAAAGAACTGAGATTCTCTGAGTATTTCTTCTTCTTACAATACGAGGTTCTTTATGCGGGGCATGAAAAAGAATCTGATGAGGTAGTCAAGGAAGGGACCACTATTTTAAGGTCAACTGTATTTGGAACAGTAACCCGTATTTTATCAACCAGCAAGGTGGAAATATTGGCGAACTGAATATTAAAAAACTAGATTTTGTCTGCGGCTCCGCCCGCGTGGATGTCGGTTATCGCGACCAAACATAGTCTATGTCCTTCCTCAAGATCTAATCTACCCCTATACCAAATTTCATCGAAATCGGTTCAGTGGTTTAACCGTGAAAGCGTAACATACAGACAGACAGACAGAGTTACTTTCACATTTATAATATTAAGTATGGATGTAGTGAGTTAGCATAGTTTTGCATCACTATTTTAGATTCATCGATAAACGATGACTTCATCTCACAGTATCTACGATACCCTAAAGCATCACATTACCAACGAATTTGATTTAGTAGTCGATAAATTGGGTGCCGCAAACATGAAACGATCGTTTCTAAGTAAATACCGCAAAATACAGGTTAGTTTAACCAAAATTGAACTGTCAATATTATGATTAGAAGGTACTTGTTTCAAATTGTTATTATGACAATCATTGTGCTTTTGTAGATAAATGGGCGCAATAGTTATTACATTACATTTTACACTGGATAAATGCTGATATGCACCAGTCAACGAGAATAAAGGACCTATTTCGAACAATGCACAACTAATGTAATACGGCATAAAATTTAATTTTATAATGCACGGCTTGGTATTATGTTCGCTGAAATATGTGTTGAAAGCTGTCTACAATATAATTCGATTAGCTTTTGGCAGCGACTACGGTTGTGGATGTTGGTTACACACAGATGCGCGATTTTCAATAGTTATTGGTTTGAACTTCAATCAATTCCAAAGTATGCTAATTATAATGATAAATTTCTTATTAGTAACACTATCCAACAGCGTGAATTACGAGTACCCACAACTCATAGGATTTTAATCCAGGTATAAAAATTAGTACAACTGTTCAACGAACAACTGTTCAACGCAATTGATACAACTGTTCAACCCTTCGTTTTGTATCCTGACTCAAATACATAGGTACATAGTATAAATCCATCCCTACACAAAATTTCAACGAAATCTTGATTTTTACAACAATCACATGAAAGTCATTCCAGAGAGAAGTGCGATTGTAGTAAAAATATATATATTTTTATACCACCTAAGTGGCAGACAAACACACGGCCCACCTGATGGAAAGTGGTTACCGCGGCCTATGGACGTATGAAACACCAGGGGCGTTACACTCGTGCTGCCTAACATGAAGAAACCTTATAATGCCCTTTTTAAAGAACCAAATATTGTAGTCGCTTGGGAAAACCACGGCAGGGAGTTTATTCCACAGCTTGAGCGTGCGTGGGATGAAGTTCCTTTCATACCGCACGGTGCGCACCGTTTTCGGATGCAATGTGTGGGGATGAATACCCTGCCTATGGCGAGCGGTGCGATGATCCAGACATTTTTACAAACATTTATACTGTCGTAAGGAAGGTTTCAATTATGGAAGTGGGTGACTACAAGGAGAGAGGAAGACATAAGAGGAGATGGATAGATATTGTGAAAGATGATATGGCTAGAAAAGTATTGAATGTCGAGATGACTACAGCCATTAATGGAAAAGCATACGAACATGTTGCACGGTCCCCAAATAAATATGGGTTATGAGTTCAATGATGAAGACTATTTGATATAATAAAATAGCAGTCTATTTATATCCATATTCTGCAGATTCGTTAAATAGAGTTAAATACGAATGAAATTTCCGATTGACAAGAAATATTGCGCGAGTAATATTTGAATTCATTTCGCAAACCGAATACAACAACTGAAACGGTATTCACGTCGCTGTAACTAATAGAATGGAGTTGTTCACCGTTTTGAGGACTACGGGTTGTATAATCCGTACAGAATTAATCGAGATAACTACACAATTAATTTCAAAAATCTGTCTGCTCAAAACTTGTTCAAAACACGCCATGTAAAAAATTAAAAGGTGGATTGTATACCAGTCGTGAGAGGTGTTCTGACTTTGCTGTAAACCTAACTCAACATTTTCTAAAAAGGGCTAACTTTTTCTGAGTCATTTTGGTTGACCCTGGGAATGGATTTATTGGTATTTATTTCTCTTCACTGGAGCACCATTCCGGTTGCTTCAAAGGCGTTTGCCAAAGCTTTATTATTTCCATGATTTGTTCTCTTATGATAGGAGATACTGCAATCTGTACCCCTTAGTTCTAAATGGAATGGATTTATATTAACTACATGAAGTAAATGTAATTAGGCAGAACACTCAAGGCCAACTTTGAAAAACTGAAGTGATGTTTTGATAAAAGGGTAAAACAATTTCATCACGGTGATAATACAGTCTTTATGAACAGTATATATTTATTCGAAGAGAAAGGCGTGACGTAAGCATGTAGGTACGTAAGCATAATTATATACGAACATACCCTTAAGTACAACAAGGCTTATTAAGATCATATTGCGAAGATGTCCCACGGGACTACTGTTGCGTAAATACAAAGGAGCGATAAACATTGAATATTTGATACGACCTAATTAACAAAAATATACCCTGAAGCGCCATAACCGTATATAGAGTAATTATTATATTTTACTAACAACGATCTTACGGGTATATATTTTTTCATATCTAATGAGGCCCTCAAGGATAGTAATTTACTTCAGTATAATTTAATTAAAATTGTAATGTAGTTTATTGTATGTAAATGTATTGATAAAGTAATAACCTAAATTATGGATGAGCCCTAGTACTGAAATATTAACTAAGTTTTAAGCAAATTTCAATTACATGTTTTTTTTTTAATGTTCTATTCCAAATTATGTGATCATATTTATAATTATACGTGACGTAGGCATGTAGGTAGGTAAGCATCATTATAATTATTTTTCACTAGCTTTTGTCCGCGGCTCCGCCAGCGCGGATGTCAGTTATCGCTACGAAACATAGCCTATGTCCTTTCTCAAGGTCTAATCTACCTTTATACCAAATTTCATAAAAACCGGTTGAGTGGCTTACGCGTGAAAGCGTAACATACAAACAGACAGACAGAGTTACTTTCGCATTTATAATATTTATGGATTTTAGTTACATATAAAGGTAATATTTTTTTGTTTTAGGGTTATTAACTGCAGTAAAACTTTAGTTTGCTATTACACTAGGAAAGTGATTTTTATGAATTCGCACATCATAGTAAATATTGACTTTTGTGGCCAAATGGTTTCAATTTACAGATCGTATTTAGATCTGGCAATAATTTTTGCATGCATAAGAAAAGTTTTGCTTGCTAAGCAAAAATATAAAGTCTAGGTGCGGTCTAAAAATCTCCGCTTTACGGTTCCCGCACTCATATTTGCAGACAGATTTGTAAAACAATAGACAAAACCTGAGTGAAAAGAGACTGGTAGGTAATAATTAAAACTCAGCTCCTTCAAAGGCCAGTATTATTAAGATTGTTTTCACTACGGTAAAGTAAGATGGAATACTACTAATATTATAAACGCGATGGATGTTTTTTACTTTTTCAGGTCGAAACAAACGAAGGAAAAAAAATTGTATGGACTCAGCTGACATCCTGGATTAACACATGCATTTGTTTGGTCGCGATAATTGACATCCACGCGGGCAGAGCCACGGGCAATAGCTAGTAAATAATAAGGCAATGAATGAGAATGTCCTTTCTTCAGAATGTCCTAACTTCAGAGTATGGGATCGGTTTATTCCAGTTAAACAACGAAGTAGCTTAAATTCTATATTATTTACCATGAAGCGATTATTATAACCTTTACGACCTATTGGCGATGACAAAATTCTCGATTATTTGTCGAACTTTTTAGGGTTCCGACTAGCCATATCGATTGCCATGGATATTTGTGCAGGACCGATTGCTTATTAATTGTGCTCTTGCAAAAACTGAGTCAAGATTTTTAAGCCATGTAGTTTTTTTCAGAAGCAACATTTTGCATACTTACAAGATTCCGCGTGGTTCCCAGCAGAGAAGAATTTGGACCACCCCATCTCTTCCCATGCGGTGTTGTATAAGGTGACTAAGCGATAGGGCTGTTTAACATCAGACAGATATATATATATAGCACAGACTCAGCCTCAGATCAGCTCGAGTCAACAATAGTGCCCGGAATATTATGGCAATGGCTCACCCCCAATTACATGATACCGACTACAAATAGTGGTAAAATGTGGGTGTTCATTCATCTTTTTTTTTATACCACTTAGGTGGCAGACAAGCACACGGCCCACCTGATGGAAAGTAGTTACCGCGGCCTATGGACGTATGCAACACCAGGGGCGTTACACTCGTGCTGCCTACCCTGAAGAAACCTTCTAATGCCCCTCTTGAAGAACCCCATATTGTAGTCGCTTGGGAAAACCATGGCAGGGAGTTCATTCCACAGCTTGAGCGTACGTGGGATGAAGTTCCTTCATACCTCATCTCTGCCTAACCCGCACATACTCACTACATATAATCACGCCTTGATCCCCAGGCGTGATTATATGTATGTATGGTATGTCTAAAAATTCCTTTTAAAAACGATAATCCAGTTCTAATAAATCTTCTAGCCATAAACAACTTAATACAAACGTTCTTTCCCCAAATGTTTCTTTGACATCATTATAAATATAAAATTACATCCCAAGTGACTCGTTCAAAATATTTTCATTCGAGCCAAAATATTTAAGCAGGCCACACGGAATTGAACTCAGAAAAAGGTATCATATTTCACACCTCCAGGCTATTGCGACAGTTCCTAATTGATGTAAATTTTAAACAAAACACTGAGCATTAAAAACATAAGACCCTTCACATCTCTAGGGAGGAGGTAGACGGTAAACAGGGAGAGGGAGGTTAGAGGGAGGTAGTCTTCATAAGAGGATTAAACACGGTAATAAGGTTTGCATCCAACACACTTGGCCGGGTCAAGTAGGGTTTACCGTTTCTATACTAACTATAGGTTTTTGAAGTCTTTTCATACGTCTTGTGGTATTATATTGGGGAAGGGAAAACGTCTGTGACAATCCGACGGGTGAATGACCTTACAAGGGCCTCGGTTTTCCTTTTGGTGTGTTGGTATTACCGTAATAAGAATCAGTTTACCATAAGTAAGGGTATCACTAGGATTCATTGACTTTACGCTTCAAAGGGCGTTTGCTAGAATGAAATGTTTTGATGTTTTGATTGATGGTTAGAAAATACGAAAGTTTCATACAGGTAGCGTCAAAACGATTATGACTGCATTATTCAAATTGTTTTAGTGTCCAAATTAAGGAGGATGGGACTAAAATTATTTTGATTACTTTGCTACTCAAGACAGATATGATGCTGACTGTACACTAAAAATCTATAATATAATAAAATTGAGTTACTAAAAAACACTTGGATTATGTCAAGTTAACAATTTTGAAGACATAAATCTAGTCTGTATTTATGTGATTGACGCAAAACGAACTGAACGGATTTTCATAAAAAATTCACAGAGGTGTATTATTGTATTCATAATTTTTAAATTTTACCGTTAATTTTATTATTTGTATCTTTTTTATATTCATTTACCAAATGCTACTAATAATATAAACGCGAAAGTTAGTAAGTATGGTTGGATGTATGTATGAATGGATGTTTGTTCCTCTTTCACGTTAAAACTACTGAATGGATTTTCATGAAACTTTACAATAATATAGCTTATACATCTGAATAACACCTAAGTTATATATCATCACGCAACTAATCAAGGGAACGGAGCAGTGATAAATAATGTCAACGAATTCGGCCGGCATCGGGATATACGCAGAAGTGCTGTTTAGATAACTATACCATTGTATAAGACACGGGAACGGGATTGGACGCCACACGGATGGAAAATAATTGACGGCATGAAGTTCGCCGGGTCAGCTAGTTGCTCATATATGGACTAAATTATAGTACAGTAGTATTAATAAACTACTAAGGTTTGTGCTAATACTACAAGTCTATACCAAAAAACGACAAGTGTATCGTCGTATTTGAAAACCACTACATTAAAAATGTTTGTGAAGATGTATAGATGTTTATTACGCAATCACACTGAAACGACCAAACGACATAACATAACATAAACTCACGCCTGTATTCCCCGTAGGCAGAGGTGCTAGCTCCCACATTTCGCCAGTTTATGCTTAGGTCCCAATGTAATAGGTGGCAACCTATTGCCATTTACCGGGCACTTATAAACCTGCGATAAATACACACATAACTTCGAAAAGCATCGAAAAGTCATTGGTGTGTGCCATGGTCAACCTGGGATCGTACCCGAGACCTCGTCTCAGCAGTCCATACCACTAGGCTACCGCAGACCAAGCAAATCTGGCTGAAATACTGTACCTATATGAATAGATTATACTCTGGAACAAAACATACTGTTCCTACAATTATCCCTGTAATAGGTTCCCACGGATTGTTTTTTTTTTTTATGGAATAGGGAGGCAAACGAGCTGACGGATCGCCTGACAGTCAGCTATCACCGCCGCCCATGGACACCCGCAACACCAGAGGAGTCACAAGTACGTTAACTTCCTTTTAAAAGAGAGTACGCTCTCTTCTCGAAGGTTTAAAGGTCGTATTGGTTCGGAAATACCGCTGGTGACCGTTCATTCCACAGTTTAGTTTGTGGGAATTGAATCAGAATTACATATGACCGTAACTACAGGCCATAGCTAGTGTATTGATAAATTGTTGTTGATCTCATGCTAGACTATCTGGCATCCTAATAATGTAATGCGTGATCCCCGATATCAGTAATGAATTGAATTCGCTCCCTTACTTCAATGTATTTTCATTACAATAAATTTATCTTCACTTAATGTAATTTCATTTCGAAAGCTTTCACTGAAGCAGTTCATAAGATCTAGTATGTACTACACAATACAATATACAATATAAGTAGGTAGTATGGTACAGTCAGTATCAGAATGATATTGACTGTCACATATAAAAAATACATGGCCAAGTGCAAGTCGGACTAGTGCACCTTTTTTTTTTTTTTTTTTTCCGTGCGGAAATCCCCTCGGAATCCCCCTCTGCCGGAGCCGGAAGGGGAGTTTATGTCGGACTCGAACCGACTAAAACCGCACGCCGACTGTGGGTCGTGGTGCTAGGCCGGAGGTGAGGTTGTCATCGACATATCCCTCGCACCGGACTAGTGCACCGAGGATTCTGACAAAATAAAATTCATGGACGATATATTTTGGATTGCATTGACTTAGAATATTGATTTACGGACAGTTCCAAGACGTTGCAGTCTTGAGTTTGTAGTATGAATATCAATTTGATACATTTACGCATTCCTGAGAAAACCGGTCCAGAACCCTAAAAAAAAACAAAATTTTACCATCATTATGACCTTATACTTCATTAGATACCATCGACCGGCATGTTTGCATATATGAATATAAACATTGCTAAGATTCACCATTCTGGATGTTTAAGTACAACTGAATGAATTTTTACAGCATTAAGTATGCTAACTACTTATACAAATCGAATACAGGAAAAAGAATCTTATCGGGCGGGACTCGAACCCGCAGTCTTTCCCTTACAGGGGGAATGCCTTGACCGATCGGCTACCGAGACACGCCTGATGTGATTCAAATTTCCCATCTTATACGTCTTTAAGGCAAAAGTGGAGTCATCTACCGATTTTCTTACGAACTATTGGAATCAATGAATGATGTTACAATCATTTTTAAACTTTGATTTTTGATAACTCCGCCCAAACAATTGAATGAATTTTTACAGCATTAATAAAAGCCGAATTGGTCAAGGCATTCCCCCTGTAAGGGAAGACTGCGGGTTCGAGTCCCGCCCGAGAAGATTCTTTTTCCCTATGTATTCGATTCAAGTACAACTGTTAAGAATTTTGGTATCAGATCATTTTGAATACTTATCTGGACGATACACATCTGCTGCGGACTGTACACTATGGTACAGTACAAATAGAATAGACATAGTACGGTACATCTTAAATGTCTAGACAACGGTAGTCTCCGTGCTCTGGACACACTAACGAGTTGACCGCTAGCCAAACCACAGCAGTAAGGCAGCTCTCCATTACGGAGACTAAGACTATTCTGTATAGTATCGTATTTACGGAGCTGTGTATTTTATTTGTTACAATCAATAAAATTCTACTCGATAAAAAAGTGAATAAGTACGGAGCAAAGTGAATAAGTTTTCTCGAAGTACCTATGTGTGATATTTTTAAGTTTCCATTTGCTACAATCCTGCCATATATCTTTCACGTGTTCTATCACAATAATGTTTGTATATATACTCGCCACTTACGATTCTCCAACATATAATGAAAGAACTGCCAGCTCACGTGTTTCCTTCTTCCTACCGTCCCGGGTCCTTTAAGCGGGACGTGAAAAGGCATCTAATTAAGCCGTCAAGCTGAGTGCCACCACTGCTAACCTGGCATATGTTTACAATCGTGACCCTCTTTCCGAGACTTTGCCTTTAGCTTACCATCAGGCGAGGATAAGTCAAATTGGCGTTTCCTTTATAAAAAAAAACATCAAACTAATTTATTCAATCGAGGAAAAGAAAGAGAGTTATTAAGAAAGAGGGAATTTGAAAATTACCTCTCTCTCATACGAAATCCAATAATTAATTAAATAGTAATACCTAGTAATACTCGTAGTAATAAAAGTATGCAAAAACTAATAACTTTGTCCATCTAAAACATAAACAAATAACTCACGTCACTGAATATAACATTTTCGTAACTGAGAATTACACCGCTATTAAGGTGAGTGCTCACTTCACTGCTTGGGCATCATTACTCAACATCCAGACCCTTTGGGACTATGTTAGGCCGTCTTTCTAATGACAGCACTTAAGAGACTGTACACTCTATTTGTCATGTACGAAATATAATTATTGAATATCAGTATAAGTCAATACAGAGGTGTACAAAATTGCCAATAGCCCTTTTGGAATAGTTCAGGGCCTTCTAGGCAAACCTGTGTCTCGACATTGTTAAACTTCGTGTTTTTATCGTAGATTTTTTAGGTTAGGTTAATTTGACTTAATTTCGCCTGTTGGTAAGCTGAAGGCAAAGTCACAGGAAAGGGGGTGACAAAAAACTACAATGTTATAACGGTAGCCATCAACTTGACGGCTTCATCACATCTTCACCTACAAGCAGGTAAGACAGCGATCAAACGGGTGTCTATCAATAATAATAAAAAATTGTACTATCATCGCGTGAAAAAAAACTCTGTTATCAATTATTTAGAGTGTAAAATGGATATATTCCTAGTTTTAAGCCATCATTATCCTAGCATATTCCAGGTTAAAGTTTGTATTTTTGGAGCTTGACGTTGGTTCATTTTGACTTTTGCGAGAGCGAGTACCTTATTTCACCCCCTAATCCCCCTTCGTCAATCAACAAGGGTACCGGCTTGCAAATGAGGTTCACTTTTATCCGAGTGTCTTGGTGGGTGTATGGCCTTATACACTTTCATAGAACGAGATCTAGATCATTATTGTAGAATAATATTGTATTCTCAACAAATACCAATACAATTTATCCAATAGCCTTTGTGTCATTAAAGTTTATTCTATATTCCGTTTGACACAATAGGTATAAATCAAATAAATATGACCAAGCTTTGACTGTGTAGAATGTAGTAGGTAGACAATAAGAATTATATTTTAATTTACTGTCTTACTCATTAATTTTAGTCATTCTAAATATAAGGGGCTCTCCTAATAAGGCAAGAGTGTTCTACACACTTCTGCTGCCGACCATGGCCAGCATTAGAATACTTTTCACCCCAACTGTTGCTTCGAGGACGCGGCACTGATTTATTCACCCTTTTTTATGTGCCGGTGGAGGTGGTAATGTCGAATTCGAACCGACTAAAACGCACGATATCTTTGGGTTTTTGGTTGCCGGAGGTGAAGTTGCAGCAAAACATATTATTATCTCTTGCACCCCGGCAGACCCAGGACCATCTCTTTCGAGATGCCCCCCTCGGCTTGTGGGGACCAGTGTCCCAATCTAGCACCGGGTACGAGGAGCCCCACTTTGCTACACTGCTTCTGCTAGTGTGACAGGCGGCAGCGCTCATGGAGAACAGAGGTCGTTCTGCGACCTTCGACGCCCGATTCGCTCTTCGCGGGCTGCCCGAGCCCGGAGTCTAGTCTGGACCTGACCGACCGCCTCCTTCTCGAGCATTATTTGCTCGCAGAAGGAAGCGGCCGCATCCCAAGCGTTCACGCATCGTACCATCGCTGTGAGCAAAGTGGTGAGCGTGAGGACTCCCACCCCCAGAACTGCCACTAGGACCCGCCTCGGCGATTTATTCACCCTGGGCACGTGGGCACTCCAACAAGCGTCGTGTCAAGGAGTAGCCCCGGCAGTAGAGGCATTTGGGCCGGCCTATAAGATGCAGGAACTCGCCGAAACTCCATGTTAAGTCAATAAGCACCTACGTCAGGCACCATGAGAGGGTACAGTGACGCCTCTCCAGCTATTTTACCATGACGGGTCTTACTACCCCCTTCCCTGCGGACACCTGAGCAGTTCAGACGTGTATTTAGGAGTATTTATTTACATTTTATTTGTAAAATTCAATAAATTCACTCATTTAATTCGAACAAAATAATAGGAAGTCATAGATCGTGAAGGGGTCTTATCTGTTTCGACGAACTCATACCCCACCGGGGTACACTGAAGACCGCCCACCCTGCTTGCTGCACCACCCACTGCTGCTTGTAGCGCCTCCCAGAGGGGCGTGACAAAGCTCAGCCAATTACTTGCGCAGGCGCCTACCACTACTGTGTGAGATTAACACCCCGGCCCCGGGAGGTATGTAATAGTGCACCTTTGTTCTATTGGTGACTCATTCGTGCGGTTCATTCTCTGTCCTTCGCTGAGCTATCCTAGTACCGCTGGCACGTATTTTGTTATCGTCGTTGTTTTATTTTTTCTATAAATAAAACTCATTACAATGCCACTCAAACGTACGCCACCCATAACACCTGCAGGGGATGAATGCTCTGGTCTATGTACACCGACAATTCAGCATTCCGGTTCCGCCCCAAATCTATCCGCTATCGAACAGGACAACATTTCCGGTCGCTTAAAGCGGAAACGCCAAGATGAGTTGGAAGACATTCATAGATTGTTATCATTAAATGCAGTGCAGCACGAAACTAAGCTCGAGTCCTTGCAAACCGCCATGGCTGCGATTATTGCTCAAAATAATGAAATAAAAGATAATATTTCTTTCATCTCTAAGCAGTATGACGATATTCTTATAAAAATCGGGCACTTGGAGACTGAGCGTAAGGCTGATCGTTCTCGCATTCATCAACTTGAAGACACTGTCGAATCCCTGGAGCGCCGGTTGAACGCGACTAAAATCGAGATAAAAAATATCCCAAAAAATCCTAATGAAAGCATGGAGGACTTATGTGAGATTGTGATGGAATCTGGTCGAGTACTCAATACCCCGATATTACGGGAGAATATTAAGGATGTATTTCGGTTGAAGAAGAAGAATGACCCGTCGATACTTGTCGTTGACTTTAACAGCACGTCTGCAAAAATCAACTTTATAAAAGGTGCGCGCGATTTCAATAGAAGGAATAAAGAAGCCAAGCTTAGCACGTCGCATCTAAAGCTGAAGGGACCAAAACTTCCTGTTTATGTTTCGGAGAAGCTAACATCTAAAGCTCTTCGTCTTTATTATCTCGCTCGTAGTTTTATCACCGACAATAACTACAAGTATTGTTGGACTTCGTTCGGAAAGGTGTATATCCGTCAAACTGATGGTCAGAAACAAGTTCACGTCTCTTCGGAAGAGGTGCTCAATAATCTCCGCCAAGCTAAAACATGACTAGCCTATTGTAACCCTAGTTTTTCTTATAATTATATAACTCTGATTTATATAATATTAGTTTTTAGTTCCTTATACCTTACATCACATTCACAAACACTCCTCTTGCGTTCCATACATTCTATACATACACTACAATTTAATACGTATCGTTCTTTGGGGTACGTTTCTTCGGATTTTTCAGTTTTTCATCGTACCAACAATTTCCTGCTACTAGCTATTTTATACCAAACTTCTTATAACGGGGCTCTCAGCCCATGTCATATTTACTTGAGTTGGTTATTAATAAGATTCTGTTTTAAAATTCAATAACCTAGATATAATTCAATCAGACTTAGACCAAGTCTCGGTAGCGGACTCGTCGTGTTGCATGATTGAGGATTGTCCCCGCATAGCCCAAAAACACCCAACCGCTTTTGCACTTATTTGTCAGAATATCAGAAGTATAAATAAAAATTTCGTAGATTTAAATACTCTGCTCGTAAAAAGTAATACGACTTGGGATCTTATAGTTTTGACGGAGTGTTGGCTTCTGAGCCAGCCACCCATCCCAATTTTGCCGGGTTACGATTACGCTGCTTCTACGCGGAATTTTACTCAGAATGAGGGCGTAGTGATTTACTTCCGTAATAGTCTCCGAGTATCTGTTAGGGAACCTACTCTCCAAGACGCAAACTGTCTGGTGGCAACAGTCAACAGGGACACTGTAGTTGTGGCTATTTACCGTCCTCCTGGATATATAAATGTTACTCCATTTCTAAACTCTTTGAGCGAGGTTCTGAGCTCCCTATCTACTTATAAAAATATAATTTTGACGGGAGATATCAATATTGACATCTCCAATGAAAATGACACTAATGTGCTGAATTACCTAACTTTATTAGCCTATTATGGTATGCTGCCTGCATATACTACTAAAACACGGCAGAATAAGTCCTGTATTGGCCACTTAATTCTAAAAACCAAAGTCCCTGCCTTTTGCTACGTCGTGAACTCCTCTACGACGGATCATGACTCAATTATGATGTTTCTACACTCCTCTGTTCAACTAAATATCAACTCACCTAAAACTACTAGGATTATTGACTATGAAAAAGTCGATTTTGCGTTTTCTCAGTTAAACTTTAACCCACTGTATCTATTATCTGATGTTAACGAAGCGACAAACTACTTCATTGATTTATTAAATAAAATTATAAACGCAAACTCCACTTTGAAAGCAGTCCCAAACCGTAAGAGACTTAGAAAGCCCTGGATGACTACAGGTCTCCTACGATGTCTGCGTAATAGAGACAACCTGCACCGTAAATTAAAGAGGGCACCAGATAATGAGACACTTATTATCACATTTAAACGATACAGGAATTACTGTACAATGCTAGTGAACACTGCCAAACGTAACTTTGATAGGGACCGATTAAGCAATAATAAAAATAACAGTAAGAAGCTTTGGGAAGTTATTAAAGATATAAGTTACAGTAAAAATCAAAACACTCATGCTGATGCTCTCCTATCGCTCAATGAACCATTAAGAACTGTTAACAGTGTGAACTCCTACTTTGCTAACATCGGCCGTTTAATGGCAGAAAAAGTACGCGCAACTGCTTGTGGGAGCCCTGTGGTTGGTCGTGAGGCAGTATGCCATAAAACGTTTGTGTTACTGCAGACTGATGAGTCTGAACTGGAAGTTTTAATAAATAATTTGAGAACTAACTGCGCGGTCGGTTTAGATGGTATCTCGGGTGCGTTTCTAAAGAGATTCAAATACTGGTTGATCCCACCCATCACATATTTGTGCAACTTGTGCTTCTCCACTGGAATCTTTCCTGATGCCTTTAAGCTCGCGATGGTTCTCCCGGTCTACAAAGCAGGTGACAGGGACAGCCCTTGTAACTATCGACCTATTTCCATTTTACCAACGCTCTCCAAACTTCTGGAGAGGTTAATTAACAATAGACTTGTCCGGTTCCTGGAAAAAAATCAACTTCTGTCTAAATCCCAATACGGCTTCCGCTCTGGTATATCCACCAATAAAGCCGTTCTCGACCTGACTAACCACGTGGTCGAACAAATCGATAACGGGCAGAAGGTTATAGGCATATTTTTAGACATAGCAAAAGCATTCGATACTATATCCGTATCTAGGCTAATAGATAAGCTTGAACGGATTGGTATCAGGGGAGTTCAGCTGTCTCTGTTCAGGAGCTACCTTTCTTGCAGACGACAATGCGTTAGGATTGGTGGGTGGACCAGTGACGAGCTGCCCATCACGTACGGGGTACCCCAGGGCAGTATCATTGGACCGACCTTGTTCTTGATTTATATCAACGATCTATGTCAGCTTCACCTCACGAATGGAACTATCTTTACTTACGCCGATGATACTGCCCTAATATTCCGGGGCTCCACATGGGGATCAGTCCATGAGTTTGCTCAGGAGGGGTTTAACTTGGTAAAGGATTGGTTGACCCTGAATCTTCTTACTTTAAACGTGGACAAAACGTCGTATCTAAACTTTTCTCTATCCAGTCGTAGTAAGCCCAGTCCTGACAAAGGTCTGATCGCTCATTGTTGTGGGTTTCCACGGGCCTCTTCATGCAATTGCGCCCGCCTCAAAAACATCAGCTGTGTCAAATATCTGGGTGTCCTGATTGACGACATCCTTTCCTTTCAATCTCACATTGACACACTTACCACCAGGCTACGCAAATTAATATTTATATTCAGGAACCTTCGTCAAGTGGCCGATACAACAGTTCTCAGACTCGTTTATCTTGCTCTCGGCCAGTCTCTCGTCCAGTACTGCATCGTGACATGGGGTGGTGCTACGAAGACTTATATGAAGAGACTTGAAATAGCTCAGAGAGCACTCTTGAAGGTTGGATGGGGGCTGCCTTGGCGTTATCCCACCAGCAACTTATACATCACCTGTAACGTCCTCTCAGTTCGTAAGTTATTCATTTTTAATCTTATTTTGACTACCCATGCCCGGGTCCCTTACAACCCGGATAAACTTGTCTCAGTTCGTCGCAAACACTCAGTGTGTCAAACGGCAGCTGTTAAATCAAGCTCTGCACAGCGTTGTTTTTACTTCCTCAGCGGCTATGTCTATAACAAGGTCAATAAATCTCTAAACATACATAGGATGTGTAATTTAGAATGTAAAAGAACATTAACCCTTTGGCTTGCGGAATTGAACTACGATGAAACTGAACTAATTATAAAAACAATAGAATAATTTTATTTTGTAGCGAACACACTCACATACATACGCCAACTCTCATTCATACACACATTCATTCACACACACACACACACATACACACACACACACACACATACACCCACACACTCACATAATCTACCCATACACTCACAATAGTTTAATATACCTATGTTATACTTTTCTTAGTTTATATAACTGTAAATTTATATTATACGTTTGTTGTAACTCTCACACTGCGTGATATACTAGAGCCTATAATGACAATGTATCAGGGGGGCCTGGAGATCTGTCATACAGGTATCACACCTACTACGGACTCCAGCTCTCTCAAGGTGAATATTTTGTTTGTGTCAATTCTATAGCTGTAATGATAAATGAGAGAGGAATAAATGATTTTATTATTATTATTATTATTACTACCACAGTGACTTTTAAACTCTCGCGTTAGAGGATATACAATAATGATAAAAGGAATTAACGTGATCATGGTATACATGCGTACCTTTGATTTGCCTGGCGTTTCGACTAGGTTACACCGACCGTGGTCACAACCAGGTTACACCGGCCGTGGCCACAAATTGACTGTCAAATGTACGTATGTACCTATACTATGATCGCGTTAATTCCCGTTAGTATTATTGTAATTAAACCACCTTAAATTTAACGGCTAATACTACTACACTAACATGCGTGTATTAAGTACGTTCACGCCATGCCTGATCAAGCCGAATGAGGAGTTATAATTATATCGATATTAGACATCAATTTGTGATCAATATAAGTAACAAAAAATATGTTTCAATTCATTCCATATACATAATATCTGACGAAAGATTAAACTGTAACAATATACTCGTACTAACAAAAGTTCCATTAACATCGAATTCCAAATTCTATTGAAAGGCAAGAGTCGAAACATCAAGGTAACTACCATTTTGTATAGAAAACTGTCCGTCCACTCTCCAATTAGTGAAGTAAACACAAAACGTTCATTGTTAGAAAATCGTGCGCTGTTTCCAAAGTAATTAAATGAAAATTTAAAGCTTGTTTTCCTTAAATCTGTTTTAAATTACGCGACTGAGAAGGTCAGATAAGAATAACAAAAAATGTTGATTGTTTCTAATGGGAAATGTCCCTAAGCTTGTCGACTTGGAGATTGGACAGCTTTATCTGAAATGACGATGAAACTATGTTAACTTATGCATATTATATAAATAATGCTTTTGTTTGTAGCTATGGTATGGATGTTTCTGCGTATTCTTATGTGTTAAATACACATAAAACACAAAAAAAATAAGTTGGTATGTAAAAAGCATTTTCGAATATATTCAACAGTTTATTCTTATATAGTATTTTTAATCAGATGAGGATGTATAATATCAATATGGAAGAGGTGGATATTCGAGGCTTCAAGACCCTGACTTTAGAGACGACCGAAATCTATGTTGGGATGATAATGAGTCCAGAAAAATATTGAATTGTGGCGGAGAAAGTATCACCACACCATATTATGCGGAGGATGTCGTAAGAGGCAACTAACGGAAAATAGGCAGATGATATCTCTGCGAGAGAAGCAAAACTGGATATAAAACCCTCTACCAACCCGTTTGACCAGCGTGGAAACAGTAGGCCAAAGCCTCCCATTATTAGGAGAGGTCTATGTCCAGTAGTGGACTACGATAGATCTTTTTTTTTACCCCACGGATACCTCCTCCGCCGGAGCCGGAAGGGGAGGTTATGTCGGACTCGAACCGACTGATACCGCACGCTGACTGAAGGTCGTGGTGGTAGGCCGAAGGTGAGGTTGGCTTTGACATATCCCTCGCACCCCGGCTGACCCAGGGCCATCCCTTACGGTCTGGGCCTCCTCGGGAGGGGGGACAACGGTGTCCCCGCTTCTCAGCGCGCCGCCGCGCCGCCGCTGTGGAGACTAATTTCTGCTACCTATTCTGTGCCTATAAAAATGTACCAAAATATTTTTATAGGCAGGTAGTGAAATAATGTTTGTACAACGTTTACACATCTGATTACCCTTTCGAGAATATATAGGTGAGCCTATCCACCACGTACAACATTAAAATACAAGACTATGTGGTGAATATAGCGTTTGTCGTTAGTTGAGCAAGACGGACGATGTACAGGTTAGCTTTATATTATCTAATTCCTTCTAATCACGCGAACTGCCACTGATATAGAGGGACCACCGCAATACGGCGATACACTAAAGATAAATAACTAGCGTATAGTTTTTATTAGTGTGATATTTAAGTGTATTTATTTGGCGTGCTGGTTACCGATGGATTTCTTCATGTGGGTGTCGTAAAAGGCGACTAAGGAATAGGGCTCTTCTCCATCTGATAGTAAATATACAACCTGAGACAAAGTGCCCGCTAGATGGCAATAGGCTCGCCCTCTATTACGTGGGATTGAAACTCATAGTTACCGAAACGTGGGTGTTAATACTCCCTTAAAGTGAGACCAGCAAATACTTCTTTAGTCTACATCTCTAAGCAGCCCAGTAAAGGTAACAGCGAAAGCAAATCTCCTGTATTATGTTTGCGATGTTGAGCACATCTAGACTGTGGCTGATACGGGAGCCCTTCACTCTATGTGGGATAAAATGTACAAATGAAAAGGAAAATGAAGAAGGTTGATTTGAGAATCAAAAGGAAAAGAACTAAGTACGATAGCGAACCTACTATCAAGGCCAAAAGTACGCTTCAATCTAGTGAATTGTATCTACAGTGCGGACATACCAGTTTTGTTTTTAAATGGTGTTGCATCGTTGGCTGTTTCATGTTGTTTACTGGATCGACAATTTCAGTTGCGCATCAATTGTTAAATGTTTGTTTCCAACTGAATAAAACTCGTGTTATTGTCACTGTACACATTTTATTGTCAAATATACGATAGAAATAATATTTTATTGTTATTTTCAAATGCGATGTTTCGTATTTTTAATTTGTATGTATTCATTTTTAACTATCTAATAATGTTATCAAATCTTTGGCTGATGATACCGAAAAGGCAAGATGTATGAGGCGAGCTTATGACGTATAGCGAGGAGACAGTATAACTAGCGCTCTTGTATAACAATCGACATAACATTTAGTGTCTCTTGTGCGTCGAATTAGTCGCGCCTGCTAACAACCAGCAAGGATATTATGGAAAAATCCATGCTAGCTATGAATAGCAAGGTCCCTAGAGATTAATTCCAAACTTGCTATACGTTTCCGGCGTCACCAGGGTGTAAACCTTTGCAATGGCTTTTCAAAAATTGCTTTTATACAAAGCTCGTTTTCATACAATCGCACGCTTTCGTGCCTATGCTTAGCAACTAATTCGGGGATTTACTTTTATTTGTTGTCATAATATCACTTTTTAACGGATTCTGTCCGGATTTATTTGGTATTATTTACATTTAGCCCGACGTTTGGGTACCTTTTCAGCAGTCATGGTCGCGGAGTGACCAAAAATGGTAATTGTCAGATAGTTTAAGTGTAAGTTATTTCAAAATAATCATCACTTCACTACATATCATAAAACAAAGTCACTGTCGCTGTCTGTCTGTCCCTATGTATGCTTAAATCTTCAAAAGTACGCAACGGATTTTGAAGCGGTTTTTTTTAATAGATAGAGTGATTCAAGAGGAAGGTTTATATGTATAATACATGCATAATATTGTAGAGCAACACTGCTAAATTTAGAGGTTTCTAATGTCATGTCGTAAAAAAGCACATTTTTTTGCGCTTACATTGCAAACGCTGGCTGAACCCCAAGAGATAAATCAAAATGATGTACTATAGTATTGTACACCTCAAAAAGGCCTACATAAAAGTCCGCGATAGCATATGTCTATCTATTATGGGTAGCCCACAGTAACCATTTTTATCTTTTACAAATTATATTTTTTTAATGTGTCATTTTGGAAGCTATTTTTAACAATATATTGTTATTCCTTATCCAATTAAATACTTTAGATACGTTGTACATTTAATGTAGATCAAAATTGCCATTCACACTATATAATTATAATGTATACTTTGGAAGCTATCGCAATATACAATTAACGCACGGCATAATAAATTCAAGCAGAAATCCCGATTGACATTTGAAACCTTTAAAAGCAGTGTTTCTCTACAATATTATACAATAGGCTCGCTGTCTGTTCGTCCCTATGTATGCTTAAATCTTCAAAAGTACGCAACGAATTTTGAAGCGGTTTTTTTAATAGATAGACTGATTTAAGAGGAAAGTTTATATGTATAATACATGCATAATATTGTAGAGGAACACTGCTAAATTTAAAGGTTTCAAATGTCATGTCGTAAATAAGCACATTTTTTGCGCTTTTCTTGCGCTTACATTGCAAACGCTGGCTACACCTCACGAGATAAATAAAAATAATGTACTACAGTATTATGCAACTTAAAAAGGTATAAATATCAATATAAAAGTCCGCAATGGTATATGTCTATCACTTACGGATAACCCATAATAACCATTTTTATCCTTTACATTTTACAGAAAAAAAATGGCTTATTTACGAAGTGATTATTGATGCGCCGATGCAAATATACTACTCGGTCGATACTGTCATCGATTTGGAAGAAGCTGTTCATTTTCCTACAGAATTTCTAAATTCTTTGAACCCGTCTGGACTCCCTCCTCATAAAATGGTATTGAAAGTAGGTTGTCCTGTTATTTTATTAAGAAACCTGAATCCACCTAAACTTTGCAATGGTACGCGTTTGCTGGTAAATTCACTAAAAACGTTCATAATAGAGTGCACAATACTCACCGGATGTGGTACCGGAGAAGACGTATTAATTCCCCGAATTCCTCTGATACCATCAGATTTACCATTCCAATTTAAACGCCTACAATTTCCAGTAAAGACATCTTTTGCAATGACCATTAATAAATCGCAGGGTCAAACTTTCAACGTTGCGGGCTTAGATTTGAGCGTTGAGTGTTTTTCTCATGGTCAATTATATGTTGCTCTTTCAAGAGTAACCTCTAAACAAAACATGTTTGTATTGTCTAATGATAAAAAAGCTGTAAACGTTGTTTATAAGGACATTTTGTAGTTGGTAAGTATATTTATTATCAGTATTGCACCCGTGCGAAGCCGGGGCGGGTCGCTAGTAACAAATAAATGACGAAAGAATCTGCTAAAAAGTGGTTTTATTTAAATTTCCTTGGTATTCGCGTAAACTCCGGATTTGTACAAATATAACCGCGTGATTTCCGGCAGAGAAGAATTTGGGCCACACACATCTCTTACCATGTAGTGTCGTACAAGGCGACTAAGGGCTGTTTAACATCAGACAGATTTAAACAGCCCAAACTCAGCCTCAGATTTAATATAAGCTAATATAAGCTCGAGTCAACAATAGCGCACGGAAGATTATGGCAAAAGGCTGACCCCCTATTAAATGGAACCGGCTACATTACCGTATTGGTGAAATGTGGGTGTTAATTCACCTCTGGTTAACCCTCCTTTTTTTTTCATGCGGATATCCCCACGGGTACCTCCCCCGCCGGAGCCGGAAAGGGAGGTTATGTCGGTTTCAAACCGACTAAAACCATACGCCGACTGAGGGTCGTGGTGCTAGGCCGGAGGTGAGGTTGTCTTCGACATATCACTCGCACCCTGTTTGACCCAGGGCCATCCCTTACGGTCTGGCCCTCCTCGGGCCTAACTCTATTGCATAAAGGCGTGATTACATGTATGTATGTTGTACAAATATAGTTTCCTAAAGGTACTTGACCTGTACACAATCTAAAGTATTAAAACAAAGAGCAGAATACAAGGGATGAGTTAAAATTGCGTAATGCCTTTAAACCATATTTGCTGAAGCGGAACACTTTTACGTAGGATATTTTAATTTTAAATACATTTTAGCAAACATGCCTGCGGCGGCGGAATGTTGAGGGGAATAATTTATAAGCCTTCTATTTCATTTTCATCTGATATTATAGAACCTTCGTTTTAAGGCTAACAAGTCTCAAAACTACCATGTTTGTGTTAAATAATTATATGTGTTTTTCTATATACTCATGCTTATATATCGCATAAGAGATATTTACAGAGACATTACCGTTCTAAGGGGCTGGTGGCAAACTAATATCCGAATAGATAAATACATTGCAAGGTCTTTTTTTTCGTGCGGATCTCCCCACGGATATCTCCCCCGCCGAAGCCGGAAGGGGAGGTTATGTCGAACTCGAACCGACTAAAACCACATGCAGACTGAGGGTCGAAGTGCTAAGCCGGAGGTGAGGTTGTCTTCGACATATCCCTCGCACCCCGGCTGACCCAGGGCCATCCCTTACTGTCTGGCTCTCCTCGGGAGGGGGGACAACAGTGACCCGACTAGCTTATCAAGGCTGCTAGGGTGACAGGCGGCTCCACCCGACATTGCAAAGTCTATCAATCTTGTTAGGTCATAAATAGGATGGGTGACTAGGCTTAACATATTAAGACCCCCTTACCATCTGACAAAGCAGTTGCCAGGTATGTATAGAGTACTGAAACTTTAAAAATTCTGCATAGAAGCTGTGAACTTTTTTATTTATACCTAAGTTAGGTATGATAACTAATATACTAACTGTACAATATTTACAAAATGAAACAAAAAACGGGGAAGAGACTGCAACTTTAGGAATCGTAGAAGTTCTCCCCATCGACCTCTACTGTGCCACAGTTTACCTAATAGACTAAATAAATTTGATTACTTTGTGTAAGATCATCGAGGGCATGAGGCAATTTTCTCATATTTATTTGGGGTCGGCGCAACATGTATGCTTATTCAAATTCATCTTTGGTTGCAGTCATCTCAACATCTTTCCCCTTCCACAGTTAAAACCTTGCTTGTGATTTTATTTTAATCCCCACGCATTATATGTCTGAACCACGGCAAACGATTTTCTCGTGGCGTAGCTTTCTTTTGTCAACATTATTATAATGCTGCTCCTTATCAGCATAATATATAAAGCAAAAAGTAATAAAAAACAGAGAAACAATATCAACAGAAAGTAGAATTTACTTACCTCATATCCTAGCTAGTACACGAGAAAAACAGACAGACAGTACGTTCCTACTCTTCAATTATTCACTATAAAATTAGGAGTAATTGGCCAGTCCAGTCAGGCAATCTAGATAAAAGCTCCAGATGAATATTGCCCATGAACGTTTTAGGACGAGTTTGCGTTTACTGCCTACCCTGAAATATGATAGAGAGGGAGGTAATCTTTGTAAGTATGTTCAAGATTTATTTTACGACCTGGAATGTTCCAATGATGGTTGCTGTTTTAACGTTTATTTCTGTGGTACTCTTTATTTTAATCAACATTACTTATATAATGCTAGGAAGGCTCTTGACTGCGCCTGGTGGTTAGATGTGAGAGTCAAAAAATAATGGCCACCATTATAGTTAATAGCAATTGGGTATTCTCCTGTAGTTAAAATTAATTATCTACCCGAGCTCATTAAATTAAGAATTGTAAAATAGTGGTTAAAGTGGTTTAGTCGTCGGTTCTTATTTTACCGTTTTCTTAAACTCTCAACCTATAACAGTAAATGATTTGAAAATTAAATTTTATGATGTCACTAAAAAATATTTTATACAAATAACCTCATAACTTACCGTTTTGACGTTTAGTAAAAAGTTACTAATTTGATTAGTCAGTAGAATACCCAGTTGAGTAAGATAGCACATGGTAAGGTTAAGAAATACCACGCATGATTGTCTCAGGATAGGTGACCGTTCCTGATTATAATACCAAAAACCTTTCCTGTGTCAAAGAGTGCGTTAAGCCGTCGGACCCAGTTACCATACGAATTTCTGCAACATCCGTATAGTAGGTGCCCCAAGAGTCTAACTAAGGTTGATGCCCCACTAACTTGTTTCAACATTCAGCAGGGTCATTCTTAGAAATTTAAAGGAATTTCTCTCATTGCTATAATTTTATTCGATTAATATTTAAGAATGACCCTGATCGATGCAACGCAACGCACAAGAGGGGCCTAATCCTAATTACAGAACTTTGATTTAGAATGAGGATGGTTGTGGAGCTGTAGTATGTCGATGACAACCTCACCGCCGGCCTAGAACCGCGACCCTCAGTCGGCGTGCGGTTTTAGTCGGTTCGAGTCCGACATAACCTCCCCTTCTGGTTCCGGCGGGGGAGGTATCCGTGGGGATATCCGCATGAAAAATAAAAAAGGTAGGTAGGTAAACTGAAGACAGACCTCAAGCTTCGGAGGATGAACAATGTTCTACAGCAGAACACGTATCCAGAGTCGATACTAGATGCATTTCCTAATAAAGAGCCATAAATCAAAAGAATATAAATGGTAAGTAGTAATATTGAGGTCAATGAACTAGATAAAAACAATAACACAAACCTTTTTCATATGTAATTTCCCCAACATGTAACTTCCCCCAAATGTAATTTCCCCCATTCATCAGGCTCAATAATCCCGTGCCGTCGTCGTCCCGTATTTAAATAACACAGAGGATGTGGAACGTGTCCCCCGTCCCACTGGGACAGATCAATCTTCACACTAAGCATTAGTTCTACGGCGCGTCAAGCTAACATCAATCACCGATTCTCGAAAATATATTATGAAAACATAACGCGGAAAAAGAATGCAGGGTTAGAGGTTGGGTTCTGTGTACAAAAAAAGACATATATACAATAATAATAAATAAATATTCCACAACATTCTACATAAAGCTATCTAGACTCATGGTAAGCTTAACTAGCTTGTGTTAAGGAATCTGGAAAGCGGATAAACATACTTTTTTGAACATTTTTGTAAATTTTGTACATAGAAACACCCAGACCAATGCACATAGCCATATTTATGCATACAAATATTTGCACTGAGTGGGGATCGACCCGCGCCTCCTGCGTGGCAGTCGCGTTCACTACGGCCACGCCACAGAGGCTGTCATATTAGTTATATTAGCGAGTTTGCTGGTAACCTAGTAGTTATAGAGTTGAGAGATTAGCTTTGTTGTGTTCATAGGTGGACGGGAATACCAGTAATTTCTGTTACTGATACTCTTTTCATAGATAATAAACCAAAGAAAAAGTAGCCCATATGGGATTGTGCAAGTGTATTAAGAAGCTTTTCAATTTCACTCGCTGCTTTTAATTTTCTGCCATCGCTTCACATTGTCCGATGTCGATTGATTGTTTCGATTGTTCCGATGTAGTGGTGCGCTATCACTATAAAAAAATAACCATAAAATATTTTGGCATATATGGTAATTTAGACTCCTTCTTACGGCAAAACACTAAATGATAGTAATACTAACATTGGCATTATGCCAAAGGATTATTATGCAGTAGTATTATTATGCCAAAAAAGTATGCCAAATTCATTTTGCCAAAAAATGTTAGCCTTAAAATTTTATGCCAAGAACAGGGATCCCCTTCAAAGTATCGTAGTGTGATGTTATATAACCCAAAACCTTTACCAAGAATTGGGCTTATCAAATGAAACGTGTTTTTTTTTTTCAAATTTTATGTATCTAGTACCAGATCAAATAAACAAATTCTTTAGCCCTATTAATTGTATAGATAGATGGAAGTGCTTTTAGGATAAGCATTCGTGGATAGCATGAAATTTGCATCAATCGCTTGATGGTCATGCCAAATAGGTCTTTGATATATCAAAGGCCTGTTTGACACAGCTGTCAACCATTAAATTACAACATCATGGGTCCCTATGTCGATTACCACTGGTGTATGAATATGACAGCTAGTATTGGTCTGCTACTAGGCTCAATATGAATGTATATATCTGCATTTGAGAACCCATAGGACTGTGTTTTTATATCATACATGATGCCACAAATAAAGTAAGAAAGACACATCTAAGAAAAAGCAAAAAGAGATAAAAAATATTTAAAGTTGAAAATTACACATTTTGAAAGAAACCGTCTAAAGTTGAGAGCGTCCCTTTATATATATATATATATATATATATATATATATATAATCATTACTGGAAAATCTGAAAGTGTGCTTGCCATACAGCGCTTAAATAAATATACTGTTCACAATTAAGATAAATTTGAATACTGTAATATTTACACGTAGCAAAACGACAAAGTACACATTTGACTGTTTGTTAAGCCTGTCTTACGTCTATATTTGACGTACCTACTGTTTGAGCAAAGAAAACTTATCTGCTCTAGTTTACAATACACCTTCTCTCCTTGAAATTGTGATGCTTTTTGATTTATTTTGCTTTCACGAACGCTTTTTACAGAAAGTTCCTCCACAAATTGAAACAAAAACTTTGATATTCATTCTTTAGCTTATTCTACTTTTATGCATCTTCTTGACTCGAGCCCTTGCTCTTCATTAATATGTTTTCTATCTGTTCAAAAAAATATGGCTAACTACCTACAATATAAATGGTTCACACATTTTTCGTGCACCCATTCATCTTCTACTATTTTCTCCTAAAATTTCACATTTCTATACAAATCACAAACGATAAATTTTTGAAATAAACAATCTAAATATTTCTCAAGGAACTCCAAATAATTTAACCGTACAGTACAAGATGACAGCTAGAATAGGTAATTTGTCGCCCCACAGATGTCGGGAATATCCATTTACTAAGCGATATTGAGAGGAGAACAAACACGTCCTCCCGAACGATCTATTCAATAGTTAAACGTTTCTCGAATGATAGATTTTATCGATATTTGGAAGTGGAGGTAGTCATGATTCGTGAAATACAAATCACTTTTTTATATTTCTATGTTTGTTGCGCTCGTATTTGAGGGTGTCTTGTAGGTAATCCTAGTTATATACCGAAGATAACTACTGTACCGCGCCTTGAGTCCCGAGCAAGGCCAGACCGTAAGGGATATGTCGAAGACAACTTCACCTCCGGCCTAGCACCATGACCCTCAGTCGGCTGGATTTATTCGGTTCGAGTCCGACATAACCTCCCCCTTCGGCTCCAGCGAGGAAGGTATCCGAGGGGATTTCCGCACGAAAAAAAGAAGTACCGCGCCTTGAGTGTGTGCGCGGTAATATGGAGGGAATATCAACCAATCATCCATCAAATACTAATATGGTCGATCTGCCGCCAACGCTCGCGTTGTACTCTCATGCACTTCTATCTCTTTCTTTAGCGCTTTCCTAGTTCACCGTAAAGCGGTTGCAATCATAGAACTAATACTTCTGTTCCACGCATATAGAAACTCTGATGGCCAAAAATTAATAACTGCAACTGTTAAATGTACAAACAAAGAATGAGTGAAAAATATTGCTTATTATGTACTTGAAATCAAACACAGATTTCTCTTACCTCAAATAATCAGTTTTTCTATTCTGACAGTCCTCTAAACACGCCAAAGTTAATAAGCACAATAAAATATAACCTAAAAATAACCGTAAAATTTTCAGCAACCTCATTTTCTTGAAATAATAGTGTAATAGCTTAGCAAATTGTAACTCGAGACATAAGTTATGTTCATCATTTATATTGTCGAAGGACTATTACTTAAAACGTCGTCTGACATCTAAATAACTACGTTTGCTGTTCACCTAGAATAATAATAAGATATTCCATATTTTCATCGAGATAATAGTTCTATTAACTATTCAATATAATCAGAATAACAAAACTGATTTCGAATGTTATTGATTTGTCGAAATGGTCTAACCGGATTGTTAAAGTAGTATAGTTTCAGAATTAGAAGACATTTTTTGTGCAAGTAGGCACGGAAAAGTATTGTTAGGTTTATTATATTGCTGTTTGATTGGCAATATGGTAAAAAGGTCGTAATCCGGCCTTAATTTTTTTTCAAACCATGCAAGGATAAGAAAATATAACAATACTATGTAGCATTATTGGGGATCCTGAGGTCACGAACACCCTCGAGCCTTTGCATATGCGTAGAGATGTTGCGTCTTTGGCAGTTTTCTACCGTCTCTACCATGGTGAATGTTCTGACGAGCTCTTCCAATTAGTCCCACCCTCCCCTTTCCTTCACAGGACGACACGTGCAGGGCTAAGATGTCATCCATTTACGGTGCAGAGTATACCTGCTAGAACCAAGCGTTTCAGTGATTCATTCCTATGCCGCACCACTAGGACCTGGAATTCCCTGCCAGCTCACGTGTTTCCTTCTTCCTACAGTCCCGGGTCCTTTAGGCGGGGCGTGAAAAGGCATCTAATGAGGCCGTCAAGCTGAGTGCCACCACTGTTAACATGGTAAATGTTTACGATGGTGACCCTCTTTCCGAGACTTTGCCTTTAGCTTAACATCAGGCGAGGTGAAGTCAAATTGACGTGTCTTGTGTAAAAAAAAAAAAAAAAAAAGCATAAAAGCTACGAAAGACTAAGTTTTTTTAAGTTCAGAGCATGCTTATGTAGGTATAGTATAGTGTGGCTCGAGAAGGGCCAGACCGTAACGGATGGGCCTGGGTCAGCCAGGGTGCGAGAGATATGCTTTTGGCAATCTCACCTCCGGCAATCAAGGACCCAAGACGGCATGCGTTTTAGTCGGTTCGAGTCCGACATAACCGCCTCCACCGGCTCCGTAGGGGTAGTATCCGCAGGGATTTTTCGCACGATAAAAATAAAAAGCCGAGGCGCGAGGGATATGTCGAAGACAACCTCACCTCCGGCCTAGCACCACGACCCTCAGTCGGTCAGAACATATTTGAAAAATACTCAGTTTAACAACCGCATTTCGCACAATGACGATATTCATTCATATTATAAACTTACAATCTCAGTTGTATACATTCTTAGCGTAGGTTTATTTATAACTAAAAAACCATTACAATCTTACTTTACCCAAAATAAAGTCAATAAATATACAAGCAAATAAAAAGTCAATTCTAATTCAACCCAAGAAGTCACGATTTCATGGTAAACCGAACTACCATTACCGTGGCCCATTCCAATCTTAGTAATGGAATTGCAACACCATTGAATCTTACATGTTGCTTCCGACTTATTTGGTTAATCTAATGTACAGTCAGCGACGACGGTGATAAACTCTTGCAAAAAAAATACGGAGGATTTTAGAGGGAAATAGTTTTGTAAGGACCTTATCCTGTAAAACTATATTAAATTTTATGTTTTGTTTATTATTTTACGTAAGATTTCCGAGTGTAAGATTTCAGAGTTATTTGTATGTTACAATAAAAGATGTTTCATCTTGTTCTAACTTGGTAAAATAAGGATAAAATAATTATAAGAAGTTAAAAAAAATTGCACGTGGGATTTAGTATGTAATAGAATTGCTAGTTGAATTTTCTCATTCTGTACCACTCTCAATTAGGAAGATCATTAGTAATATCAATTACCGCTGTACCGTCTTAACTATCTAAGACTCTGCGGTTATTACAAGTTAGTGGCTACTAACTTCAGTGTTTAATTATTCAACTTCCACTGTGACGGTAACTCTTGTACCTATATTATTTAGTCGTTGACTGTACACACCGCACTTTTGTCGTTGCACTTAAATGAAATACGAGGTAGAACTTAATTTTATTAACCTTAAGAAGTAGATTTAGTCTCAACGGAATTACTTTAAATTATTAGAGTTGTATTCTCATACATTAATAGGGTCAATCCAAAGTTTCTAGTGAGACCAAGTGAGACAGATTCGAAGAATGCCACCTCACACGTTAATAAATCTACCCAAAATACAAGAAATGAAGTAAAGACTATATCAAACGTAAGACGACTTTAACTGAACAGAGCATGATTGAAGAGACAAGGTAAAGGAAAATGAGGAATGAAAAGAAGGGAGACTTCTTTACACAGTAGGTATTAAAGAATTGGCTCGAGAAAACAGCTATTGGCTATTTGGAAACAGGTAAATGCTAAAGAGGTTACATATTTTAGCCTAATTATCGATTGAGATTAGTAGTTGTAATATTGGAGAACATGTATAGTCGACAAAGGAGAAACGGTTGCACCCTTTCATACAACTTTATATGAAAAAGTGGCGGCCTTATCGCTAAAAGTGATTTCTTACAGGCACCACCACCATGAATAAACGATAAGATTTTTATAGAACAGTTTTAATATAATTAACAAGGTACAATATCTTTGTGTGTCGTATGCGTGAACGAATGAATACATTCTTAATAAAAACGTTCGGTAGGCATCGAGGAGGGGATGCGGCCGGTGCGCGCCTAAGGATCAGTTGTTTGTATAAACAATCTCCACCTCCTTGAAAGTGATGTTTCTTCTTATGTTAGAATAATAAAAATATTCACAAAATCTCCATAAGGTTGCTGATTAGTCAACCAAAGGACAAATCTTATTGATTGCTCTCCGTACTGTTCCCTTGCTGGTTTTTATGTCTGCCACTCTGCAAGCTCCGTCAGACCCGGGGTAAACCGCTGTAATGCTCCCTAATGGCCACTTCAATGGTGGAGTAGAATCATCTCTGATAAGAACCAGCTGATTGGGCTTGATATCAGGTTGTCTGCCTTGCCACTTGGTGCGCTGTTGTAGTAGACATATGTATTCACGGCTCCACCGGTTCCAAAAATGTTGTCTAATATTCTCTATGCGGGCGTATCTGTGAAGGCGATTCGGATTAGCGTCTAGCATATCTGGTGCGGGCAGTGACAGTAGCGGTCTCCCTACAAGGAAGTGCCCCGGAGTCAAAGGACAAAGGTCGTTTGGATCAGAGGACAGAGGAATGAGAGGTCTCGAGTTTAAAATGGCCTCTATTTGGCAAAATAATGTAGTGAGCTCCTCAAACGTAAAATGAGCGTTACCTACGACTCTTTTTATGTGAAATTTTGCTGATTTCACGGCTGCTTCGTAAAGACCTCCAAAATGAGGAGAAGCTACAGGTGAAAACTTGAATTTGATGCCCTCATTTGCAAGTTCTGGTACAGAATCAGAAAGGCTCTCGACAAGAGCAGCAATCTCTCGACTTGCGCCGACAAAATTGGTGCCATTGTCGCAAAATATTTCCCGAGGCTTTCCTCGGCGGGATATAAAGCGACGCAAGGCTAGAATAAATGCTTCTGTGGTCAAGTCACTGACTAACTCAAGGTGTACAGCCTTGATCTTAAAACATACAAAGACACAAAGATAGCATTTTATGAGTCTGGCGCCACGTCCCCTTCTATTTAATATCATAAAAGGTCCTGCATAATCAGTTCCAGTTACCTCAAACGGAAAACCTGGGGACAACCTTTGTTTAGGTAAATTACCCATGATTTGCTTCGCAATGGCTCCTTTCTGACGTCTACATATTAAACACTCTTTACAAACTTGTTTTGCTAAAACTCTGCCACCAATGGGCCAATATTGCTCACGGACGACAGAAAGAAGCAACTGCGGGCCAGCGTGCATTAATTTAACATGAAAATGTTTCATAATTAGTTTTGTGTAGTGATGTTTACTGTCTAAAACTATTGGATGTACTTTGTCATAACTAAAATCAGAATTATGTAGCCTCCCACCTACACGAATAATTCCTGTTTTATCTAAAATAGGGCTTAAGCTATATAAAGCTGGGAGATTTTTAAAATTATCATTATACTTTTGAAAACTCTCTTGCTGTGACAGTTTAGCAAGCCTTAGCTCGGATTGTTCTAACTCATCCACTGTAAAATATCCTTTTTGCTTACTGTTCTTAAAATTAATAAACCGGTAAATGTAAGCAAAAATACGACGTAATTTGTTAAAATTTGAATATCGCTTGAAATCAATAAATGACTCGAATGTAGCTATGTTAACAAAATTAACACGAATTTCAGGCAAATCTGTGCGTGTCTCATCGCATCGCTGGTCAGGCCAACTTTGCTGTGGATTCTTTAAGAAAGTAGGACCATCCCACCACAGCTCGAGGTTTTGTACATCCTCAGGGTATACCCCACGCGATGCAAGATCGGCGGGGTTTAAAATTGATGGCACATACATCCAAGCGTTATTATTACATAACTCGCTGACCTCAGCGACACGATGTGACACAAACGTATTAAGCTTGTGTGGAGGCGTATTTAGCCAACCCAGTACCACCTTCGAATCGCACCAAAAATATGTGGCATGTACTTTATAACGTAGAGATTCCGTTACCTTTTTACATAAGCGGGCGGCTAATACAGCTCCGCACAACTCAAGTCTAGGTATTGTTGCCGTTTTGAGCGGTGCAACCTTCGACTTAGCGGCTAAAAGTCTTACTGTCACTTGGCCTAATGCGTCACTCGAACGCACATAAATACAAGCAGCGTACGCCTTCAGAGACGCATCTGAAAATGTATGCAATTCTATTTTGATTGGGTTAGAACAGCCTGGCGTGGGATGGACAAATTCTCAATATATTTAAAATTGCTAATGAACTTCAGCCACATCTGAGAAATATCTTCTGGAATTTGATCATCCCATCCAATTTTTTGTAACCATAACAACTGCAAAATCATTTTACAAGTTACGATACATACACTTAACAAACCTAAAGGATCAAAAATACTTGATGACACTGATAAAACTATGCGTTTTGTAAAAAAATTAAAGTTTTCATAATTTTTTGACTTCTTAACAGATATTAGAATGCAATCGGATGTAGGATCCCATTCTATACCCAAAGTGTTAGTTATAGATGAAATTTTCAAATTTTCTTGTATACTGTCAGTGGTAGACTCGTCAGAAATTAATTTCAATAATTCTCGTGAATTACTTTTAAATTTACGTAATATAAATCCTGCTGATTGCAATTTGTTTTTAATTTGTTTATAAATATCATACAATTCATTTTCTTTCCCATGTCCCGTGATTAAATCGTCTATATACCAGTCATGCAACATCACATCTCTTATTGCTGGATTATTGCATTCCATAGCTAACTGTACTATACACCGGGTACTGAGAAAAGGGGCTGAAGAAGTGCCATACGTTACCGTATTAAGTTGCATATATCTCAATGGCTCAACCTCATTTTTTCGCCATAAAATGGTTTGAAGGTGTCTTTGATTGGGCTCGATAAGAATCTGCCTATACATTTTTTCTATATCGCCAGTAATTATAAATCGATGCTGACGAAGTCTTATTAAAATAGAAAAAATATCATCCTGAACAGTAGGTCCTACCATCATTAGGTCATTGAGTGAGAGACCAGATGTTGTCTTGCATGATGCATCAAATACAACTCGGCATTTAGTGCTTTCACTATTCTCCTTTAGAACAGGATGATGCGGCAAAAACACAGCACCATCACTATCAGATCTCTCAACCTGTGACAAATGATTGAGACACTCATACTCTTCTAAAAAATTAACATATTGGGTTTTGACATCAGGCTGCCTCCGAAAACGCCTCTCTAATGACTCAAATCTCTTACGTGCTATGTAAAAGGAATCCCCCAACTGGTTTGGCTCGATTTTCAAGGGCAGCGTGACGCAAAATCTCCCATCCTCTAGGCGACGAGTGTGCTGAACAAAATGTGTTTCACACGCCTCCTCTTCCTGCGATCTCACAGGCTTCATGGGAACTTCTTCAAGTTCCCAAAACTTATCTAGTTGTTGCTTTATCTCATGGCTGAAATTACAAACAATTTGACCTTGAGAACCTTTGCCTTTATAGCACATAGCTGGACCTGAAATCAACCAGCCAAACATCGAATTTTGTAAAATAGGTAAGTTACGACCCAGTTTTATTTGTTCGGAACATAAAACGTCCCAAAATATATTAGCTCCTAACAACAGATCTATTTTGGCTGATTTATAAAATTCACAGTCTGCGAGTTTTATATTTTTTGGCAATTTAATGTTAGAAATATCAACGTCACGGTTCGGTAAAGTACTGGTTATTTCTTTAATAACAAATGCATTGACTAACGTGCTAAATGCATTTATACGCGATTGTACCTTAATATTACAACGCTGTAACGCTTCAAATGATATATATTATTAATACCAGTCACACATACCGAGCTTATACTCTCACTTTGAATGCCTAAATTATCCATTAGACTTTGACTAATAAAAGACGACTGGCTTCCGCAATCTAACAGGCAGAGAACTTCCAAAGTTTCACTATTATTAGTAGAAGATACTTTAATAACTGCGGTTGATAGCAGAATTTCATTTGCCACACAAGTCGACAATGATATTGGCGTAGAAACTAATTGCTTACTGTCTGCATTTGATTTTTCAAAATGCAGAAGTGAATTGTGTTTCTTTTTACACATTTTACATGGTCTAGATTTACACTGGGGAGCCAAATGTCCGCTACGGAGACAATTAATACAATACTTATGTTGAACTATCATATTAAATCTATCTGCCGGTGACATAGCTAAAAACTTATCGCAATAATAAATTAAATGCTCACCATTGCAAACCAAACAGTTAGTAGGTTTGGTCCCACTATTCTCAGTAGTAGTAGCAACAAACGATTTTTGTTGTTTACTCAAACGCTTAGAATATGGCTGCTGCCGCTGTTCTTGTGATGACTGCTGCAGCTCCCCGCAACCTTGCTTACTGTTATCCAGTGAGGTTGCTTCGAGAATATCTGCCCTTTGGCGCAAAAATACATAAAAATGTTCTAAGTTGGGTTTTTCGTTTAACATGTTTTTATGTTCCTCCCACTTGACACTTGAATTGCTATCTAACTTCGCAGCAAATAAGAAAATAATTAGTGTATCCCAATTATCGGTTTTTTCATCTAATGTGTTTAAAGCTCTCAAATGCTTAGCAATATGATCTGCGAGCGAACGCAAAGATTTTTCATCGCTAGTTACGGTAACCTCAAACAAGGACTTAAGGTGACTACACACTAACTTACACTTGTTATTATAACGATCACACAAAAGTTTCCAAGCGATTTCGTAATTACGACTAGATATTTCCAAGGATGCTATAACAGAGGCTGCGGAATCGGTTAATGAACTCTTTAGGTAATGGTACTTGTTTATGCTTGCTATGGACTCATTATTATGAATCAAAGAAGAATACGTGTCGTGAAATTCTAACCACTTCGAAATGTCACCATCAAAATTAGGGATTTTAATCAGAGGTAACTTAATATTCGTATTATATATTGATGAATGAGAACTTGAACTTTGTGCATCAGAATCAATATTAGTGTTCATTAACTCTTGAGCCTCAGCAATTGACCTGTAGAATCGAGTCTCAGTACATTCCCGTTCCGATTCATTTTCGGGGTTTTCTTGCTTAACTTCTATGCTCGTTTGTACGAGATCGTATTCTTCAAACAACTTTTCTATCTTTTTTAATCGGGTTTTCATCTCAAGTTTAATTTTAGAACTAATACTTTGCTGTTGTAAATCATCTAAATATTTTTCAAAAGTTGTGAGTCTACCTTTTAGTGATGACCGTTTACATTCAAGGTCTTTTATTTCTTGGACCAATTTCTCATCTGTACCAGTCATTGCAACGAAAAGCAAATTAATTCAAATGTATAAATACCTTTACTTGAAGCAAACCTGTGACCAGCTGAGCGATAACAGATAACAATAGGCCGTCGACGCCGAACGAAAACCGGTTTCGTGTTCCGTACGTCCGTACTATTCGCCAATAGGTAAAAATGCAGCAGATAAGCGTTGCACTCACTCTTCGATTAAACGCACTGGAATTAATATGTATGTGAGATTAATTTACTGATTTTGATTTAGTTAACACCTAAGGTTCATCAACACACAAAACAATGTTATATAATGAGAGGGACTATGGTTCATCCACTAAATTAAAAGGATATTCAAATGACCTATATTTTGTTTTATAGATTGTATCAATAATTAATTGTAAAGAAAAAGAACCTAACGAAACTGATATGATAATAAATTGGGTAATATTTTCTACGCATACGCAAGCGTGTTATTCTTCAACAGTACGTAAGTAAGTAGGTAGGTAAGATAGCTAACTAATTAAATGTAGTAAGATAAAATATTTTCTTAAACTTTGTGAAATGACAGTGAAAATAACTTTAAATATAGGTACTAGGTACAAGACTTCACTACGTGAAAATTATCTAACTAGTTAAGTACCTATATAAGTCGGAACTCGAGCAAGCTATACAGGAATGGGAAATAAGAAGTGGAATGGGCAAACCTCCCTTTAAGAAGCCGACTAGACTAGTCAAGCCCTTGATTCCGAAATCCGGTGTCCGTCGTTGCTGTTCCTGTAGTCGTCACAATGTCATCCAAAGGTCAATCAAAATGTCCGTCTTCGTTTCTTGGATTGCAAATTCGTGTACTGCACCTCCGTACAGTAATATATCACGGTCGCCAAAAACTGTTAAGGATTTTGATGAATAAACGATAAGATTTTTATAGAACAGTTTTAATATAATTAACAAGGTACAATATCTTTGTGTGTCGTATGCGTGAACGAATGAATACATTCTTAATAAAAACGTTCGGTAGGCATCGAGGAGGGGATGCGGCCGGTGCGCGCCTAAGGATCAGTTGTTTGTATAAACAATTTTTATTAACTAAAATTATCTTGATTCTATTTTAATTTTTTTTACAACACAATTAACTACACAAGGAACTTGTTGACTTGCATATAATCTGTTGATGCTATGCTATCAACAGACACGTCTTAAGCTATTGCAAATTAAGTTTCCGAACGAGCAACTTGACAGTCAACTACATAAATTGCAAATGTTCCAAGTAAATTACAAGTAGCACCTCCACACTCTAAATTAGACAATACGGTGGAATAATCACTGGAGCTTAACCCTTTCATCGGTTTTAACTAAACACCGCTTAATCCAATTCTGGCGCAATATTCGTAGGTAGTACAATTGTGGTGGCCTAAGTTGAAGAAGAAGCGAATCAGAGAATTGAGATCTTTCACATATCCTAGTAATGACATGAGGAAGCTGCCTGTATTGTGAATCTTGCTATAGTAGATATAGTAGAGAGTGATAGTAGTGTAGTTGTCGTAGAATAGGAAACCCTGTAGTAGATCTTGACCACTATTAATAATAGTAAATTATATATGATTTTAATAGAAGCCCTGCCCTTCTCAAGAAGCACATGTCGTGCAAGCATTCATCTGACAGTGAGGTAATGCATGATCATACTATTCTAATTCATCATACCACTCCCTTTACAGGAATATACTCTCTCTTTTACAGGAATTTTTATTTGATGGGCAACTTATCTACCGAATAACTATAACTTGGATGTCTTCAAGACTTTAGTGAATAGGTTACTCTAGGCAAGCGTGAT